>CM030364.1:186132344-187332344 GCA_017893485.1 Hemerocallis citrina
ACATTAGACGTTTCCCGTAATGTGCCCCATAGACTTTCAACTAGTTTATCAAATATCCATCTTAAATAGTGCACGAAAAAGTGATGGGCCTTAGCCCTACACATATATATAGCAAAATTGGTCTGTTTGGTAGAAATAAAAACATTCGGAAATCCAGAGACATACACAAAAGTGGATTTTGTAACTAAGTAAATAAACCAGAACCTAAAGATTATGCAATGCCTACTTTATTACCAATTATTCCCTTATGCAACTATTATTTCTTTTCTTGGTAGCAGTTAACTACTTTTAAGGTCCAAAAATAACAAGTTCTCATGTTAATATTTTCATAAATCCTACATTTATCTTGCACTTATATTCAGGTATCACTCTCATAGATTTAGTTTAAACCATACAAATACTGTCACAGGTCAAGACCGTAATAGGCATTTAGACTGGCAGGTGAGGTATGATATCATAAAAGGAGTTGCAGAAGGGTTATCTTATTTGCATGAAGAATCTGAAACTCGGATAATTCATCGAGACATCAAGGCCAGTAATATACTTTTGGATGAGAAACTTAAGCCCAAAATTACGGATTTTGGCCTTGCGAGATCTTTCTCTCAAGATCAAACTCATCTTAGCACTGGAATAGCTGGAACTATGTAAGTATAATACTCATTTGTTGTAGTCATCTGGGAAATAATTGTACTATATTTATCCCTTTTATATTTGTTTAACTCATTTCACTTACATTGTTCTATATAATAGTTGAATTTGAGACCTAGTGGTTTTACCCATGAATCAAATGTCTCAATATTTTCGAGGCTGAAAATTCACTTGATTTATGGTTTAGCAAATTTTAAACCACTTGATTCTCATTGTTAGACTATTTGAGATATGCGGATTAAGGTGCACGATGTGGATCATCCCAACTGAAATTATTTCACCAGTGTAGCTGAGAGATTTCTCTCTTACACTTTCTGATACACATTATTCTTTAACAGAGACTCGAGAGTTATCTTTTTACTAATTCTATTAAACTACCAATTATGATAAGTTCAGGTTTTATTTGATAGAATAATACTTACTCATTGAGGTGGATACAGGGGTTATCTAGCTCCAGAGTATATTGTCCATGGACACCTTACTGAGAAGGCAGATGTATATAGCTATGGCATGCTAGTCTTTGAAATTGTGACTGGTAAAAGATGCAGCAATGTGATAGGATCACATGCAGGACATTCACTATTGGCTAAGGTGATTTTAATACTTTGTTCATAAACATTTAAAGATTGTATGTTTATCTCGATGTACAGAATATGAAATTATGATTTATGAAATAGATTTTTTTACTGATAGTAGCTTAAACTAATTGAACCTATTGTTTAATAACGTAATTTCCTTGAACTCAGATCACATCTTCAGTTAAATTGTGAAAATGCTTTCAGTTGGGGTCATGAGAGTAATTTATACTAAACCATAAATGAAAATCGCAATGAAGATAGAACAATATTATATCTATATTCTGTGTAGGTCAGCATCGCTCCTAATGCTTGTAAAGCCAGACCTTTTTATACTATTAGATTCGTATGCACATGTGCATGTGTTTTTTCCTTTTCCAAATACAAATTAGGAATTAGTGAACCACATTAAATATCAGTATTTGTAACAGGATCCATATATGATTAGCAAAAAAACTACAGTCCCTTTTAGTGAGGGGCAGAGCTTTTTTCTTTCCTCCTTGTTTTGAAATAAAAATTGCATAACTACGATGTAGTTTAGCGAAACAAAGGAAGCGAGAAACAACATGCATTATCTAGCAATTCTATCAATACATTTCTGAAGCCATAGATCTCTCTAATATCTCTTCATTGTCATACGATATTTGTTTTGGTTACATAATGTAAAAATATTTCCCTCACATTCCTACAGATATGGAACCATTACAAGTCGAATACAGTTGAGCAAGTCATAGATGAAAGTATATACAACGAGAGTACTAAAGACGAGATTCTTCATGCCGTTTACATTGGACTTCTTTGCACTCAGGCCACCCCGCGTAATCGGCCAGCAATGTCAAAGGTAGTTGAGTTGTTGAGAAGCAGTGATTTTAGCAAAGAGGAGTTTGTTTTGACTGATCCTCCATTCTTAGAGATTTCTGCTCTTGAAAGCTTAGAATGAACCATGACTGGTCATCACTTCGCGATTAGATACGTGTATCAACTTCAAAAATTTTTGTTTGTCTGATGAGTTATCATATACATTGTTTTGAGTTTAGCTATGTATATTGTTAGCCTGGTTTCAATAGAATTTTTTTTCCCCGTGAAATTTTTTTTGGAGTGTTTAAGGGAAAGATATGTATACCAAGGGACATAATTGTACTCAATATGTTTTAAATTGTTAGTTACTTATAATTTAGAGGCATATTCATTTTTCAGATGCCTCTTTCTGATAAATTTTCAGATAGTTTCCTGAAATGGTATCAGTGTTAACGCAGATCGCATGATGTTTCTGAAATAGCATGATGTTACTGAAATAGTGTTGAAATTTGCTAAAAGTAGTGTTTTTAAATTAAAGTTAAACTCTTTGCTTCTCTTTCCATTGTTCAGATTTTATTGCCCTTGCACATATTTAGTTATCGATAGCGTATTAATGGTGGATTTAGGTAGCTATGAACGCTCACACTTGCGTAACGAGGCATGTGCCATGTATGATGAACATCCAATGGGGAGTGCTGTAAATATTTATTTATCAGTGGATGGCCACCATCCATAATTTTGTAACTCCCCATTACTTTGTAACCTATAAATAGAAGGCTTGTGAATATGAATGCATGATTGAGTAAGAACAAGAAATTCTTGAGAATAAATATCTTCTCTACCCTCTTAACAGATCTTCCAATTTTATAATATAGTTATTCCGCATTTTCACTTATCAGCACGAAGTTCTAATTTCCGGTTGAAGTTTGTGGGCTCTCTATCTGGTATTGTATTTTGTAGTATATTAAGTTTTTCTTTGTTCTTCATTAGTTTGTTTGACTGTATTATTTTTTGTTCTTACAAATGATTTCAATTACACAAGTTAATCTAAACCTGCAGTTTAGATTTCTTAAACATGAAGTTTAAAGTTTAAGACAAATAAATCTACAAATAATAGAACTTGAAGTTCAAAATCAACTATAATCTCTAATACTATAATGGGAGAGTTGGGGTTGTCATTTGTAGACAATCTATAATTTGTAGACAATCAACCATCTAATCTCAAGCATTTATTTTTGAGTGGGAGTTATATAAACAATTCATTTACTCAACTGTTGTTAGTTACCATAATGCCCTCAAAGTTCAAATTTATTTACGATATAATTATTTATAACAGTGTCACTCATATAAAATAAGAGTTTTTGCCACCGTGTAATTTGTAAAGAGTGTAGGAGTAAAAAGAGGTCTCAGATTCGAGGCCATATTACATCTTATTATTTACTCTATTAATTTTTTTTTGATTAAAACAAGTATCGCATGTGCAGATTACTAGTATATATAATCTAAACATGCAGTTTATATTCCTTACCTGAACTTTAAGACAAACAAATATACTGTTAGGAAATTGAGGATCTTGTTGAGTTAAGCGATGCAATCTATACAAACCAATTGGGGGTTTGGGTTGGTCCGGTTCTTGATATTTAATAACCAACTGGACCGGTTTGGTTGTTGGATGGAGCTTTCAAATAACCGATGAAACCGAACCGACCGTACCTCTATGCATAAGTCCATAAAAAAAATATTTATACTTTAATTTTTTGAATAAACAAATAGTCATTTCTCAATTTCTTGGAGATACAAACAGTTTTCTTTAATTTCTTTAATATAAACTGAGCAGTTGTTCTACTTATGTTTTGATTCTCCATAATCTTGTATGTTATATTGTTAAAAAATGCTTGATTTATAGTGTGGCCCAGCTTAATAGAATTATGAAGTTGATGTAACATTTAGTACTTACTTTATTCAAGTCAAGAAGAAATTGTTTTCTAATTTTTTTTATTGTACCTGAAATTCAATTAGCTATGCTTATTGATATTTCTTTTATGATAATAAACTAAGATTACAGATTCATGCAAGTGAATAAGCAATTTATCTCACCCATTTAAACGTCATCATCTCAAACAATTAGACAATTAGTGCAAAATTCATTAACAACTTGTGGTTTTATAAATCTTCATTTTAAATTCATTTCTGAATAACAAATAGCATGTTATTTCTTAAGTTTGATTAAAGTTGATCTTTTAAATTTCAACAAAATTATGAATGATGTTGAAGGTAAAAAGTAGCATGCCAAAACCGACCATCAAATCCAATCCAAACCGAGCTTAATCGGCTTGGATAGAAACCGATCAATTAAGGTTCGGATTGATTGCAGATGAGAAAATTAAAAAACCTATCTTCTTTGGATCGGTGGTGGATGGTCGATATTAGGTCGGATACCGACCGATGCCCACCCCTACCTATTAGCTAAATCCATTACCTGTTCTTATTTAACCAAACCTATTACCTATACTTAACCCAGACCCGAAACCCACCAAACCCATGCCTATTACTAAAACCCTATTCTGCATACCCCCTATATATATACCCATGCTCCTATTCATCTTCTCTACACCTAAACCCTAGCCATTTTCCTCAAGCCAACCCCATCCCGATCGTCAACCAACCGCCCTCTCATCCCCTTCCTGCCTGTTCTGAGCATCGCACACCACTGAAACCCCCAGCCGGTGTCACCCTGCTCCAGCGCCAGCAGCTGCAGCAATTGCAGTCAGTGCCGACGGCCAGCCCAGCCTGCAGCGCTCCTGTGCTGCTCCTTTTCGGCAACGTGATCGGCAGCAACATCACCGCAGTGCGCTGCCGTCCCTCGTTGCTTGTGCCGTCGCCATGCCGTCATTCCCCGCTGTTTCTCTGGGTGTGCGTGAGTGCGCGTGCTCGAGAGTGCACGTGTTTCGTTAGTTGGAGTGGTTCTCGTTCGTGGTTCGTGGTTCTTGTTCGTTCGTTGTGCTCATGTTCCAGGAATCCGTTCCCATTATTCTTGCTTTTACTTCGTCGTTTTCATTGTCGGTTAAGGCAAGTAACTTGTATTCTTTTCTTTGTGTAATACAAGTACTAAATACCGCATGTAGTGTAGTTGTGTTCTAGAGACAATTCTTGTTCAAAACCCCTTGTTGATCTTGTCTCTATTGTGTTGATTCGACAATAGTTGCCTCACGACACACCTGACATGAAATAACCTAGGGATGACCACTTCTTGTTGTATACATGCATGTTGTTCGTATGATATTGTGTGCTTAACGTGTTATTTGTAGTATACTTGTTGTAGACTTGCCAAATACCCTATACCATGTTGCTTGGACATCTAGTACATCATATTTTATGTTTGGTTATGTTTTGGATGAGTTTCATATGAACTAGTTGATTTTGTGCATGAAGGATATTTTTTGTTTTGCCGATTTCCCGTTTTTGATAAGTATTTTAGACCCTATTAAGGTCAGTATATGAAAATATTTTGTGAACATGAACTATAGAGAATTCTGTCTATTTTTCAACCCATATGACAGATCTCAATTTCGTGTTATGAGTTGCGAGTTATGTCTATTTTACTACAGTGGTGTAGAAAAATTCCAGATTTTGTTTTATATGAATTTTGTGGAGTAAACTATTTTTATTCTGATGTTAAAAGTATTATTTTGATCCAATATTTTACTGAGTATAACTAGACCTAATTGGAATTAACCCTGAATTTTGTGGATTTAATTAATGAGTTTTACCAACTAATTTATACTTGCAAATAATGACTATACTAGCAGAGTTTCCTTGCTGTTCAGTAAAGATACATAATTTCGACCTGATCCTACTTAATGTTTGAAAAATCTTTCTGAATATGAAAGTTATCCTATTGTATCTAGTTTATCACCTTTTTGATGAATCTGGATTTTGATTTGCATTTTGTGAGATATTGCTGTTTTAGTACTGCAGTGTTCTAAATTCCAGATTTACAAAACTGTCGTATCTTGTTGCTTTCTGATTTTACTTGACTATTCTATTTATATTGAAAAATTATGAAATGTTAGTTTCTGTTACTAAACATACTAGGGAATACCACAGATTTTTTGTGGATTTAACTATTAAGTTTTCATACTGTTTTCTGTTCTTGGATACAACTTCTGAATCTGTCTGAACGTGTTTTCTGGTTTAAAATATGTTTTGAGTTATGTTTTTGTAAAATACTAATGACTTATATATATTTTCTGGATTCGGCCGGGAGTCTAGTTTCCAGATTCTTTGACGGATCCAGGTGTGCATGTCTGTGGCAACGGGAATCCCAGATTTAGTGCAGTACTGTCTTACTTTTCTTTCTTGAACTAGAATTCTCATTATCCTAATCTTTTATGAGTTGTCTTTCACCTGTACATATTTATCTTTCAACTTGAACCTGTTACATGTTCATACCATGTTATTCTTGCCATGTTTTTTACACGCACATGCCTATTTGATAATAATAATAAATAATCAAGCCGGGGTTAAAGAGAAAGATCTAATAGTGGAAAATACAGAAATGTGTACTCAGAAGGGGATCGACAGATCCTACGTGATGACTTGATACATGATACTTGACACGTGATTACTTGATACTTGGAACTTGACACGTGATTACTTGCCACTTGCACGCTTGACACGTGATTTCTTGTCACTTGCATGCTTGACAGGTGATACATGATACATGATACTTGGAGCTTGGAGCTTAATTACTTGATACTTGTTCCTGAGTACACTGCCCTCTATGATCCACTATGAAATCTAAAGCAAAATTATTTGAATGTAGCAACCATGTGGTAAAAGGATGGACACATGAAGTGCTACCTAGATAGTAATAATACAAGACTCAACATGATTACATGACACTTGACACTTGCTACTTGTACTTGATACTCAACGCTTGTTACTCATTACTTGTTTACATGATACTTGTTTTACTTGATACTTGATACATGCCACTTGCACTTGTTATCTTGCCTTGCTAGTTGTTCTATTTTGTTATAATGTCTATTTCATGCTATATTGTTTATCCTTTTCATGTACTTGTGCTTTCACTACAAGCGGCCCATAACTTGTATTGATGGGCAATTTTTTTTTCTTTTTCCTCTTCCTACAATTTATTAAATGGCAGATTTTGGAGATCAGGTGCCAGACGGTGTAGGTGATATGAGATTCTAGTTGCTGGAGTTTTGCTATTTATATTTCCTGTCATTATTATTATTATTTCTTGTTGCTGCTTGAATAATGTATTTGCTACTTGGATTATTTTTTATTTGGGTAGTATGACCCAGGATTATTGACTTGTTCAGATCTGGTTTATTTGAGATTATTACATTTTGGTTTCAAGTAAATTCCTGTTGGTATTTTGATTCATATATGCATGCTTGGTTGATTTTTCTTGCTTCTGACTCTGATTATTCTTGTGAAATGTTGTAAAGATCCTGACAGCTTATGGTTGATGAAAATCATTCACTGGACATAGCCACGTATCCGTATTCTGTATTCTCTTTTTTGGAAAGCGGGGCATGAAATCATCTGCGTTGAACGCCCTCGGTTCAGATAACTCCATATTGAATTCCACTTGATGATCTAGAAGAGCGGTACTTTCCTTCATTGAGTAATCTCATAACTTTCCTTCCTGGTACATCTGATCCTGCAATGACGATTCCGAGTAGTTAGTTCTAAATCTTGTCCAAAGACTTGTTGCGCTTCTCGTATACCTAACTTCATTCATCAATGACATACGGATTAAACCCAAGGTTTCTGAATAAATCTCCTCTCAATTTTCCTGCTTTGTGTCGATTGGTCTCCTTCTATGTCCTTATATGAATAGATTCGAGTCATGTTGAGCAGATGCTTCATGCATGTCCACCTTCAAGAGACAAAATTTGATCTTATCTTCAAACTGCTTGATCTTCGTGATTTGATCTGTCGTCTTCTCCAAGAAACTTGAACAAACCCACGAACCTGAATAGCTCTGATACCACTTGTTAGAAAATTGAGGATCTTGTTGAGTTATGCGATCCAATCAATACAAACCACCAAGCAAATAGAAGATCACACCAAACACACCAAAGCACACAATTTTGTCCCAGTTGAGGCTTTCGCCTTAATCCAGGGGATAAGAAACCCGAGATGTTATTCAACTAGAGAAGATACAAGAACATTATAATTCTCACCACAAGCTTATCTCAAACATCACCAGGAAATACTAGTTGTTTACAATTGGAGAAGCTCTCAAACTCTTTTTCAATGAAGTACTCTCTCTATTGTTGAAATATAATAATTGCTAATGTGTATATTCTATTTCCTAATCTGTAGGAAACAGATTTTCGAAATCTCTTATCTTCTCAATCTTCTCTCAATCTCCTTTCTTCTTCTCCAAGAATGTAATTCTTATATATAGATGTATACGGTAAAGAATGAAAGTATGCATAAGAATAATAATTATTTTCCCCCAAATCTGTTTTCAATTTGGTATCAGAGCCAAAAATATCCTAGGCTATGTCAAGAAGAAGAAGAGGCACTGTTCAGCTTCATCGATCACCAATCTCTTCCCCGACTTTAGATCCAGATCCGAACCTGAACCCCGAAAGCCCGACATCATCCATCTTGGTATCGCCATTGATAGGACCCTGTCACCGATCGCCCATCGCCATTGAAGTCACCGCTGCCGTCGAGAGCCCTCACCGCAGCCTGAAGTCACTACCTGAAGCCACCGTCGAGAGCCCCCAGCACCATCCGAAACTATTGACATCACCGTCGAAAGCCCTCACTGACTGCCCCATATACCCTTTCCTCTGTGATAAGAACGTTGCCCTCGCTGCTACCTGAAGCCATCGCTGTCGACAATCCCGATCCCACCGAAATCTCGTGGATCCCGAAGTCTCCTGCCGTCGATCCAGTCACTGTTAGAGATGAAGATCCAGATCCCGTCAAAGATCCCAACTCCCGATATCATCGAAGACTCGTGTTGATTCTGAAACCCTCAACTTTTTCCTATCCCGTCGTCGAAGATCCCGATCCCTTTTGCCGTTGCCGTCGTCGACCGATCCAGTGTAACCTTGCTGTGGAGACAACGTGGGGTTGTTGTTTGCTGTTCGTAAAAGAACTCCTATTGGCAGTCACCTTGTTGTTTGCGGGACTTAAGGTCAGATCTAGATCCGATCCAATTGGAGGCTCTCCTATTGAACGTGGGTTTGCTGTTCCGTGCTATGGCCTGAGGAGAGGATTTTGATGCGTTGTTTTTTATTCAAATCCTCTCCAGATCTATTTGAGTTTGGTTTGTGTTTGGTGTTTGGGATCTTGGATTTGATCCAGATCCAATACACAATGAACCCGTTCCGAAATTTGTGTGGAGTTCTTTGTTTGTAACAACACCATGAGACCAAAACTACCGTACGATTCAAGGAAGTGTACTCATTGTGGCAAGATCGATCACAAGAAATCTCATTGTTATGCGATTATCGGCTACTCGAAGAACTGGGATCATAGCAGGAATACTCGGAAGAAGAATTGCAATCAACCCACTGTTGCCGCTGGAGTTGCCGATGGAGCTGAGAAGAGTGTTGGACTCGCCTCACATTAGTGACAGCTACAGGTAATGATGGTAAGGTATTTAATATTTCTGCATCTGTTATGAATAATGCATGGATAATTGATTCGGATGCTACCGACCATATGACTTTTGATTCTAGATAAGTCCAAAATTTTCAACCATCCACCAAATCAATTGTGTCCACTGCCAATGGTGATCCTGCCACTATTACAGGCGAGGGTTCCATATCTCTCTCAAACAACCTAACCTTAGATACTATCCTAGTTGTGCCATTCTTAAATTTTAACCTATTATCTTTTGCTCAAATAACTACTGTCTTACATTGTATTGTAGTTTTTTGGCCTTCACATTGTGTGTTTAAGGATATTTGGACTCACAAGACGATTGGTTATGGGGTTAGACCCGAGAAGCTCTATTACCTGGATTTAGAATTTGAAAGTTCAAGCAAGTTGACTCAAGCTCTAAGTATGGAGGATTCAAAGGTGAGAAGAAGAATCAGATATTTGGCTTTGGCATCTACGTCTAGGGCATGCTTCTTTTGGTTATTTGAAGAAATTATTTCTAAGTTTATTTTTAAAGTTGGATATTTCAGCATTTCGGTGTGATGTGTGTGAACTTGCAAAAGGTTACAATATCTCTTTTCCTCCAAGTCCAAATAGAAGCTCTTTTCCATTTATGATTATTCATTCTGATGTTTGAGGTCCATTTAAAAACACTATATTTGGAGGAGCCAAATGGTTTGTGATATTTATTGATGACTGTACTCGTATGACCTGGATTGATTTGATGAAGTCCAAAAGTGAAGTTAGTAACTTGTTTTAGAAATTTCACAAGTATGTTATGACTCAGTATAAATCACAGATTCAAGACCTGAGTTCGAATCTGCAATAATATTTGGTGGAACACGGAATTGTTCACCAGACTACATGCTCATATACACCTCAACAGAATGGGATTGCAGAAAGAGAGAATAGACATTTGCTCGAGGTGATCCGTTCTTCTCTTATCCATGAAAACATGCCACTCATTTATTGGGGGGAAGCTCTTGCTTCTACTGCATACTTAATCAACTGAGTTTTCTCTAGTATCCTAAACCTCCTCATGCCATTTCAAGCATTAACTGAAGCTGTGAATGCACCAAAAGTCGTCAACTTGCCACCTCGTGTGTTTGGGTGTGTTGCATTTGTTCATCCTCATCAACATGAACTTAATAAGTTAACACCTCGAGCTGTCCGATGTGTTTTCATGGGATATGCACAGGATAAGAAAGGGTATTGGTGCTATCACCCACCAACTCAAAGGATGTTTGTGACGATGAATGTTGTGTTCCTTGAAGATGAGATGTATTTTTCCTCTGAGGTTGAACTTCAAGGGAGTGCCGAAGTGAAGTTCAAACTCTTGCCTATGATGAAGTCGTTACCATTCAGACTGAACAATCGGATATAAAGGGAGAAAATCTGGATAAAGATTTGGTTGAGGAAGGAGATTTCCACGAAGAACTGCATTCAGCGCCGAACCTCCATGAAGATGAGCCATCTCCACCACCAGAACCGTCAGAACCATCCGTAACGCCCCGATATCCTATACCGAGAAATGGTGATATAAGCCGGAATCTTTTCCTTCAATTAGCCATAATACACACAAAAAAGGAAATTTTAAAACTTTTTATTCAACACAAATGTATTACAAGTCTGAATGTTATAAAACTGCAATACATTACATCAGTATTACAATAATGCCTTACAAGCCCAAGTATTACAACTTACAATAAATGTATATCAAGTACAATGAATAATAAATAACACTTGGTACTTCATGTAACAACCCGAATTCCATCTACATGTAATTCTTAGTACAACAAGATCTTTTACTTCATTTCATACAATTTTACAAGGAAATTTAAAACTTTTCTTTTATTACACAACAATCTTTATTACAGAGTTACACAGCGAAATAAAATACAACAAGAAATACAACTCTAATATCAGCAGCTTAAATATAATCTTTATCATCAACCGTCTTTAAGTCATTGCCAAACCAATCAAGCCCTGCACTGAAAATCTGTGGGCACGTCAGTTGCTAACAACCGACGCAATGTTATAAACAACGATCCTCTCTATACTGTATTATAATGAAATCTCTTACTTTAACAAACACAAACTTGAATGCATATAAAAGTGTAAAGAGTTGACTATCTTAAACATGTCAGTGTATGATATGACTTAATGCTTAATGCAGATGTTATACTACAATGACACTAATGCATACTTGTTCGGATTCTATGCATCCCATACTACATAGGTCCGAGGGCAAGCACCTACGTACTCCACATTAAAGGGTTTTATCCCTCGCCATGATAACTACTCGGTAATAAAACAAAGTTTAGAAATTCCACGAGTATGGATTCCAGTCCCGGAGATCCACCGCCCGACTATACAAAATCCTCGTCGTGCGAACATCCCGCAAGTGTCCCTCTAGCACCGGTATACGCATATACACTGGAGTACGACCTACTATCCGCCCGACTAATCATGATCCCAGAATCCACCGTCCGATCAATCACAATCTCAGATTTTATTAAGGCTCGCCTCCATCTCAAGCAACCACAACCCTGGAATTCACCGCTTGACTGGGTATGTAGTCCCGGAATCCACCGCCCGACTATATAGAGGCCCTCCACTCATGTTTGCCCAAGTTTACTACATCTTCACTTAGTGCCTAATTCTTAAGTTTGAACATGAATAAATTATACTACCTAGACCTAGTTTAGCCTCCTACCGGTCTTACACAAAAATATCGGGAACGACAACCCATATTGGTCACTTCTCAAAAATCAATTATTCATTTCCATTACTTTTGCCTGAACCTGGGTATCACTAAGCCTGTAGGATCAACATCTTTCCATGTTCAACAACTTGGGGTACTCATACCCTTATAACTCATGTTCATGTATTCATAATTCATTCAAATTCTTTCATTCATTCTTATTTATTCATCAACAAGTACAATCTCAACCTATTCATTTTCACAATACACTTTTCATATTCATCAATACCTTCTCAATACTAGTTAATTAAGAATAAAACATAATCTCTTAAAATTCATCATTGAAAACTCATCTCATCATTTTTGTTTGTTTTATCTTAAACAAATTCCTAACATCATCAACCATATATATATATTTTTCTTGAGTTCACATCTCATCTAAGCATGAATATGATCTTTATTTTCCCAAAATATAACTTAAAACAGCGAGAATATATTTTCAATCACCTTGTTTAAGCATCATTTGCAAAACAGTAAATTCAAAGTCAGAAACTGCACTTCATGCTATTTGTAAAAAATAATAGAAAATCATATACTTCACGAAACTTTGCGTTATTTATATCAAAATAAAGGTGTACAAGTCTACTACAATTTTTTAGTTATAAGTTTCCTCAAATTACTGTATCTATAACCCTGAAATCTTCGAAATATACAGTAGGGTCAAAATACTGAAATACTGCCACTGTACAGTCTTGTAAAATTCATATAAAATTCAATTCTTTGTGAAAATTTGATTTCTTATACTTTTCAGAAAGGTTAACGAGTCTACTACAATATCTTAGTTCTGACTTTTCTCAAATTATTTTATTTACAATGCTGAATTGATCAAAAACCAAAATGTGTACAGATTTCCAACAACCAGTCAACTACTAACCAATTCTGAGTTTAGCCTTCATTAAAATAGTAAACGACCTCCAAATCTTATGAAAGTTTAAAGGAATGTTCCTGACATATACAAGATTCTCTTAAAAAAAATTTGGCTCTAGATTCTAACTATTTTATTAAATACAATTTTCTGATGGGCAATCAAAACTCAAAAACAATAACTCTTCTTGGCATGAATTAGTAACTTTGTATACGAATCTATATCCATATCATTTAATCTAATCATGATGTACTACCATGCAATTAAACAACATCATTTCAACTTATTTACATGACAATATTAGCATGCATTGTCATTATAAATATCATCATTATAATTTAATCACTACTCATATATATAAACAATTTTAAATATCAATTTTCCTACACATGCAATCTATTTACTTTAGAATGCAAGAAAGAACACCCACCTCAATGAAGATTCTAATGTAGAAGAAAACTCCTTGAAGTTTCTCCTAGCTCCAAGAATGGGACTCCCTCCAAGAATGGGCTATTATAGAATTTCTAAGACTCAAAGAAATAAAAAAGTTACAATTGTTTATAAGACACTTAATATAACATATTGAAGCATAGGTCTTGTCTTGAGTCTTGAGTCTTGAGTCTTGAGATGGAGCTTTAGCCTTCGTCTTTTTCTTTGAAGCTGGCAACCTTGTAGCTTTCTTGATCAATTAGCTATAAGAGCTTTGTTTGTAGCTTTGCTTGATCAACTTGCCTTGTAAAGCTTGTTAGAACATTTTGCCTTTGTGTATATCCTATAATATATAAGAAGTAGCACAACAAACTTTGCATTGTATTGTAATCATCAAAATCAAGAATCAACACATATACAGGGATTTGAACCCGCGCCATGAATTCTCTCTTGTACTCAACTTGTTCCGAAAGATACAGCGTAACTGATGAGGTTGCTCTGAAATGGTCTAATCCTTCCATTCGCAGTCATATAGTGGTGTCTCTGTTTGCCACTATTGTTCGGCATACCAGAGCTCACTCAAAAATCAGACGAACCCTCAGAGTTTATTACAACACAGGTTCGCTCGAAGCTTCCCCTGTGGCCCCTTAGCTCATAGACCGTAGTTTATGGCATGTTTTCTTTTCCTGACATAGAACTTGACGGAATTCCGGGGGTCCGTCCCCTAGTTCCGACAGCAAAACTTCCCGTTCTTATCATGGCACATCAGAAATTAACAGACAAGATACGGATCCTGTGCTCCCAACTCGTGAGAAGGCACAGACCATATCCCTTTGACAGGAAGGGTACAACCAATAACACCACTTAGTGCTGGCCTATAGGACAGGTCGGATCATAAGGTATCACCTCTAATACCAACTCTTTCCCTTTGGCGAAGTAATAGATAAAAAGGTTATATAACAATAGTTACCAGTTACTACCCTAACGATGTCACTAACCTTAAACAGTCCTGAGAGATGACAACAGTACTAACACAACATGCTAGGTCTTAAGTTAGACTTCGCATGCTAACTTTGCTAGGTGCTCAACCTAGACTTACCAGGATCACCAAGGATCCTATCACAGCCTATCGATCCAAAACTTCGGCAATACGAATTTATTCGCATGCTACTACGCTGAACTTGGATTCCGTCTACGCTCTCGGCCCGCGATCAACCTATACCGGTTAAGATCTGACGGTGCACGAGGGATGACTCATCCACAGTCCCCAAGGAGTAAAATAAATATACGTCTTGATGGTCGATGGTCCCTAAAGCAATGATATCATCCTAGACGAGCACAACACACTACGTACTAGCTAATAAGTTATATACGCGTAAACAAAACTCATACGAGCCAAATGAGCTATGCATGAACAAACAAACTATATACGAGCCAGGTGAGCTACGTACGAGACAGACCAATACTATTACATGACTTATGAGCACAAGGAATACTTATTACTCATAATCAAGTGCATGATTCAAACTACTAACAATTCACGACAACTCTAGTTAACATGAACTAGAATTTCGTGTATAAGCTTACTAACATGAACTAACATGCATGTTAAGCTTACTAATTTAACATACAATATAATCATTCAAAACATAATCTCTTAACCATTTATAACTCTAGATGAAGAATACACACATGATTAGTCTAAGTTGTTTTATGAAACAATAACACTATAATGAGTTATTTTGTATGCATCAACTAGAACCACCTACTTAATGACTTGATTTTTACACATAGAAGCAACCATAAGAGTATTCTAACAACCTAGAAGCAATTAAACGTGCTCTCTAGTAAAACTTGATCCTTTATAAACATAGAAGCAACATAAAAGTCTTCTAACAACCTAGAAGCAAAATAACATGCTACTAGCAAAAACTTGATCTTTTATGCATAGAAGCAATATAGAAGTCTTCTAACAACCTAGAATCAAAATAACATGCTACTAGCAAAAACTTGATCTTTTATACATTGAAGCAACATAAAAAGCCTTCTAACAACCTAGAAGCAATTAAATGTGCTACGCTTATCGGAATTCAACAAAATTGGACTTTTTAGAAAGGTGAAATCATCTACTTCAACTCTCTAGTTGACAACCTTCTCAGATTCAGAACAAAAGAGGTAAAAAAAAACTTTTAATACTCTAAACAGTGAGCTTCAGCCAAAAGGCCAGCTTCTGTCGACTTGTAAGAGTCATAACTCATGCTATGCTTATCGGAATTCAACAAAATTGGACTTTTTGGAAAGCTAAGAACATCTACTATAACTCTCTAGTTGATAACTTTCTCAAGTTCAGTCAACAGGAAGTCGAAAACTCTTAATCTTTCCAAACAGAAACTCAGCCAGAGAAAGTTGCTACTGTAATTTTGTAAAGATCATAACTAGTGATATAATTATCAGAATTTTAAAAAATTGAGCTTTTTGGAAATGTGAGAACATCTACTAAAACTCTCTAGTTAACAACTTTTTCAAATTTCGTAGAGAACTCAAATTTCCCGATCTCAAACACATGTCAAAATCAACCCAAAACAGCAGTTTTGCTGAAAACTTGTAAAGCTCATAGCTCATATATGCTTCTCGAAATTCAACAAAATTGGTGTAATCTCCGTTCCCATAAATAAATATTTTTCTAAATATTTTCTGTATTTCGATTAATTTTATAATTAATTAAATTTTTTAGTATTATTAGTATTATTATTTTATCATATTTCTTATTATTTTTATTATTGTTATTAGTACTATTATTATTACTATTATTATCATTATTATGTTTGTAATAATTATTATTATTACTATTATTATTATTATTAATTTTGACTGTTTATTAAAAATCCATTTCTTTGTACCAATCGTATTTGTAGTTATTCCAAATAAATTTTATATTGTAATGCGAATTACATTTTATTATAAATTATATTTTTATTGGTTATTCTATCTTCCTAATGGATTTAAACCAAAAACCCAATACCCTATATGCCTATCTCTTATTGGATTTCATACCCAAAACCCATTACCCATTCTCCTTGTCGGATCATCTACCCAATAACCCATTACCCTATACTATAAATACCCTACACCCTAACCCTAGAAAACTCTAGCCCTACCCCTACTGTGCAAACCCAAACACCTAGCTGCCAACCCCCATCCTCTACTGTTCATTCATCTTCCCCCCTCCATCCCGTCATCCTTCTCCATCCCGCAACCCGTCTCCCGTACGCCACCGCGTCGCACCCCAGAGCGCCCTACCCCCGGTGCACCTCCCTGTGTGCTCCCTCGTGCTAGCCAGCCCAGGTGCAGCCACCTCCAGCACCTTCTCCCTCCTGTGTCGTGTCCTCCAGCTGTCGTCCCCATCGCCGGTGCCCCCTCGCGCCCCCTGTCACAACGCCAGCGCTAGCAGACCTCGATGCCCTGTCCTTCTCCTCCCGCTTACCAGCGATGCGCCGTCTACACCCTAGCAGTGCCAGCCCCGATCAACCAGTCGCAACCTCTGTGCGCACCTGCTCCACACCATGACACCATGCCAGCCCTGCGTTCCCCTTCCCTGCCTTCTTCCCAGGTCAGCCAGCGCCAGCGGCCAGCCTCACCGCCGTCCGCCGCCTGCAGCAGCTAGCAGCTCCCAACCGTCGCAGCTGAGCCGAGCCACAGCCATGGATGTTACTGTTTATATAGGTTTTGGTCTCCTCTTTGATTGTGAGCTGTCGATCGCTTCTTGATCCGTAGATCTTGGCCGTTGGATTTGCATCGATCATCATCACCACCATCATCATCATCAAGATCTTGATCTCGACCGTCGGATCATTTTTTATCATTGCAATCGTGATCATCATCTTGATCTTGATTTTGATTTTGATCTTCGATCTCAGCCGTCCGATCAACCAATCACACTTGATCTCAGCCCTTGATCGTCTCGTTCGTCTTCTACTTAGTGAGTTAAATATTTGATCCACTTTTTGTTCTCATTCATCAAATTGTCAACCATGGTATATCTATTCTTTTGGTACTCTTCTAATTCTTGTATATTTTATGTTTAATCTCGGCCGTTGAATTCGCTTGATCTTCATCTTGATCACCATCTTGATCAACAAGATCCGTGCCCGATCGTGATCATTTGCTCATTGCCGTGTTGCCGGGATTCCGATCCCGTTATTATCAATATATCGGATCTAATGTCATCTAAAGGCAAGTCATTTCTTCTCAAAATTGTTATTGTGTCATATTCGAGATTTTTATTGAATCCCGCAAGTAGATCCCAAATTGTTATCGAATATTATTATTGTTATCTATCATTGGGATACTACGGATTTACAAGAGCAAATCCAAGTAGTAGTCTTGATTTCGTGTCGTCTTTTTGCCTCTAATGTATAGAGATCTTATAGGCATTCATGTAGTTAGTTATTGAATATAAGAATAGGAAATTATTGTTGCATTTTATCTCATGACATTATACACAATTATTGTAGATTGTATATTAGGGTTGACTGTTCATGTGATTGATAATGATAAATTAGATGATTGTAATTAGTAGGGTTATGGACATTATATATCATAATACCATGTTCAAATAGGGGTAACTTGTTGTGATTTATGATTGTTAACCTCTAACTCACCATTCATAACATCTTGATTATTTTTATGCAAGAAGAATTATATTGAGACCCTGAATTTACTGCCAACCTGTACATTGTCGTGCTGTTTCAACCTAGATAATGTCATTAAAATCAATACCTTTCTGAATATGAAATGTAGCCCCAAGTGTCTAGTTTCCAATAACATCCAGAATTTTCGAATTTTGACTTATATTGCATGAGTTATGACCTTTTTGCTACTGCTGCGCTGAAATTTCATATTCATGTACATACCATGTTAGGCTCATGAATTAAGTGAACTAATGATCAAATAACGCCATGATAAATTTCAGATTGGTAAATAACATGCTTAGGGTATTAAAAAGTATTTTTACTGATTTTTGCAATGAATATTTACTGCCTTTACAACTGAAACTAGTCAATACCGATAACCAGCCAAAAACTAAAATCTGTAAAGAACACTAAATTTCACCTAGCTACTTTTGTCGGAATGTAGACTTTAAATATGCATTGGAACCAGGCAGGAGTCTAATTTCTAGACCTTCTGATGGATCCACATTTGCTATCTCATAGCAACGGGAATTCTGATTTTGGTACAACAACCTACTGCTGTCCAGAATTTAGTTTCTATGTTTAAATATATATGTTTGAATCTATAATGTTGTTTTTGGTGCATTTGATTGTATAGAGTACATTGCATGATCTTAGAATTGTATTGTCATCTTTTCTAGTATCCCTTATTAATCGCATTATCGTATGTTAATTGAATAAAGAATGTTAATCAAGCCAGGGTTAAGGGTTGACAAGGGTAGTTGATAATATAGTGATTGTACTCGGTATTGTGGGCTTTGTTCCCAAAACATTGTGTCGGATAGTGCTATCGATTTATTGTTGGATTACTGAATGCAGTATCCCAATTCATCGTGTATTTTTTTAGGACCTATCGTGGCGACTATTGTTATCATTATTGTGCAAGAAATTGCTATTGTTATCGTGCGAGTACATGACTTACAGAATCTACCACCTTAGTCTAAACGAAATTGATTGTATGCATGGAATCTATAGTCTAGGATGCAGTAGTACGTGCATTAGTTAGGATTAAAATGAATAATAGACTTAACATTTTCATCGCATTGTCATTGCATATTGTCACCTTCATTGAATAGTGTTATCGTTATTATTTACCATTATTGTTATTGTTTATTGTTATCGTTATAAATCATCGTTATTACACATTAAACTATTATCAACTTGTCACTGTTCAATACTATTGATTTCATCGTCCATTGTATTCATCGTTATACCATTATTGTCATTGTCTCTGTTTCTCTACTTGATGTCCGCGACTTGCTTTAAGGATATTTTTCCTCTCTTTAGATGAACAGCTTACAGGTAATCAAGAAGATTTACCTGACTAGCTTGGGGAGCAACAATGGTGAAAGAAATATTTTGCTGTGCCGCTTAAATAAATGTTGCTTTATTTGAGAACCTTAATAAATTGAACAGATGTTGTTTTCTTTGTATTGTGGGTTTGACCCGAATATTGTTTGTTAATTCCAGATGTTGGGTTATTTTTATGTTGGTTATTTTTATGCTTAAATTCCAATGTTATTATTTATGTGATTATTCTTTCATTCCATGCGTGGTTGTATTACTTTCTGTTTATATTGTTGAGTTGGACTAATAACAGCCTATGGATGATACAAGTCATTCGCTGGGCCGTGTCACATGCTTGCATTCCGTATTTTTGGAAAGCGGGGCATGACAATTGGACTTTTTAGAAAGCTAAGAATATCTAATACAATTCTGTAGTTGACAACTTTCTCAAGTTCAGTCAACAAGAGGTCGAAAACTCCTAATCTTTCCAAACAAAAACTCAGCTAGAGAAAGTTGTTGTTGTAATTTTGTAAAGATCATAACCAGTGCTATACTTATCGGAATCTAACAAAATTGGGCTTTTTGGAAAGGTGAGAACATCTACTACAACTCTCTAGTTGATAACTTTTTCAAATTCCGTATAGAACTCAAATTTTTCGATCTCAAAACACATGTCAAAATCAACCAAAACAGCAGTTTTGCTGAAAACTTGTAAAGCTCATAGCTCATTCTAAGCTTCTCGGAATTCAACAAAATTGGACTTTTTGGAAAGCTAAGAACATCTACTACAACTCTCTAGTTGACAACTTTCTCAAGTTTAGTGAACAAGAGGTCGAAAACTCCTAATCTTTCCAAACAGAAACTAAGCTAGAGAAAGTTGCTGTTATAATTTTGTAAAGATCATAACCAATGCTATACTTATCGGAATATAATAAAATTGGGCTTTTTGGAAAGGTGATAAAATCTACTACAACTCTCTAGTTAACAAAATTTTCAAATTCTTTATGGAACTCAAGTTTCCTGATTTTTTACACATGCCAAAGATCAACCCAAAAACAACAGCTTTTTTGATGCTCGCTGTTTTGGGGAAACAATTTATTTAACCTATCAAACTAACCCAGAAATTTCTATAAAAATTAAAGCATGATAAGAACATGTATGAGAGCCTCTCATATTAATTTGGAGCCAAAATTCAAACTTTAGCATAAATAATTAATTCTAACCATCATAACAACATACTATTTATTAAAGGTTGAATCTTTAGTGTTCTTGTTAAATTCTATCACTTCAATCTTTTTATGTAGATATTATCAATCCATCCATTCTCATATGCATATGATTTAGTCCAAGTTCTTTCAATTTATTAACAATAACAACAATAAACAAAAACAATAAACAAGAGATGAGAAACCCCCACCCAAAATCGGTTGGAAAAACTAGCTTGTCTCTTTCTCCTTCCATGTTCTTCCTCCTCTTCAAGAGAAACCCATGAAGTTTTACCCGCTTCCTCTTTTTGATTTGATCTCTTTTTCTTTTCTTCTTAATTTTTTTCTAAAATTAAAACAAGGCAAGAAGAGGAAGAAATATGAGAAGAAGATAGAATGAGATGAGAATGGGGGAACAAGAAAATGAAATGGGGTTTTGCCCCTTGGGTTTGGCCGGTCTTAAGTAGGAGAGGGATAGAGAGATGGGGTAACGAGAGAGCCAAGTGTCTCTCTCTTTGTGGATTAACAAATAAATGTTTTGTTTGCAAATTAACATATTGCAATCAACACCCTAATCCAATCATAACCCTCCATTTGATCATTATTATTCAAAAATAAAAGATATTTCCCAAAATCACATACTACACGATTTCTTACGAACGTACGAAATCGATACAATACATATACGTACATACATCTATATATACAGATAATTTTTATCCATCAAACCTATCAATCTGTACAAAAAATAATTTAATTCTGAGAATAAAAATAAAATAATAATAAAATAATTTTTATTATCGACTCGGAAGATTTTAGTACCAATTTGATACAATACAGATGTATACCGACTAGTATATATATAGGTAATGTTTATTAGTTAAACCGGGTAATATCCCCCAAAAATATTTCAATTCTGAAAATAAAAATGAAATAATAATAAAATAATAATTTTTAATATCAGACCGGGATAATACAGATATTTTCTCAAAAATGCATATTACCTGATTTTTTACAAGTGTACAAAATCGATACAATACATATATATACTTGTGTGTGTGTATATATATATATATAGATAACTTTTTATTTGTAAAACTAAGTAATTTCCATAAGAAATATTTTAATTTTAAAAATAATAATAATACAAATATAATATCCAACCGAGATATTACACCATCTCCACCATTAGCACCATCAGATCCATCTCTATCCCCAGTAGAACCCCAAAACCAATCATCATCGCTGTCCGAAGCTCCACGAAGAGAACTCCCAGTTTGTACTACTAGAGGTATCCCAAAACCCACTTATGAGCTTGATCCCACTAGTAATGTCAAGTATCCCATGAGTCATTATGTGTCCACTAACCAATTGGCTGAATCAAATAAGTTATTTGTGAATCAATTATCTGTTGTATCTATTCCTAACAGTGTGTAGGAAGCTGTAGCCGATCCAAGATGGAAATCAGCTGTGGATGAGGAGATGAAGTCCTTCAAGAAGAATGAGACTTGGGAGATAGTCGAATTACCAACAGGAAAGTAGCCGGTTGGATGTAAATGGATTTATACAGTGAAATATAAGTCTGATGGTTCAATAGAGCGATACAAAGCAAGGCTAGATGCCAAAGGGTACACTCAAACTTATGGAATTGATTATGATGAAACATTTGCACCGGTAGCAAAGTTCAATACTGTTCGAGTTTTACTGTCACTTGCTGTAAATCTTGACTAACCATTGGAGCAATTTGATGTGAAGAATGCCTTTTTGCATGGCGAACTGATAGAAGAAGTTTATATGGATATACCGCCAGGATCAAACAAACCAGTCCAACACAGTAATAAAGTGTGTCGGTTGAAGAAAGCACTATATGGTCTCAAGCAGTCGCCAAGAGCTTGGTTTGGGAGATTTACAAAATCAATGAGGACATTTGGATATTGTCAGAGTAACTCAGATTATACCATGTTCCTGAAAAGCAAAGAAGGAAATATTATTGCTCTCATTATATATGTGGATGATATGATAGTAACTAGAAATGATCCTGAGGAGAGAAAGGCATTAAAGAACTACTTGTCACAAGAGTTCAAAATGAAGGATCTTGGCCCTTTCAAATATTTTCTTGGCATTGAAGTTTCTTGCTCTAGAAAAGGCATATTTCTGTCTCAAATAAAGTATGCTCTTGATTTGTTGAAAGAAACGGGAATGTCCGCATGTCAACCTATTGATACACCATTAGAAGAAGGACTGAAACTTTGCAATAATCATGATCAGGTGCCGTGTGCTAAGGAAAGATATCAGAGATTGGTAGGACGGCTGTCGTATCTTGCACATACGCAGCCGGATTTTTCATATGCCTTAGGTGTGGTGAGTCAATTTATGCATGCACCTAGTAAATGACATATGGATACTGTAATGAGAATCCTGAGATATATAAAATGTGCACCTGGAAAAGGGGTCTTGTTTGCCAAATATGGTCACTTGAAGGTTGAGGTATATACTGATGTCGATTGGGCAGGATCTGTTGTTGATAGGCGCTCAACTTTAGGGTATTTCACCTTGGTTGGAGGAAATTTGGTTACATGGAGAAGTAAGAAGCAAATTGTCGTTGCACGCTCTAGTGCAGTCTGAGTATCGTGGAGTAGCATTAAGTATAGCTGAAGTTTTAGGGCTGAAACTCTTGTTGTAGGACTTATGTTGTGATCTGAAAGAATCTATGAAAGTATATTGTGATAGTCAAGCGGCATGTGATATTGCTGCTAATCCAGTTCAGCATGATAAGACGAAACATGTAGAGGTGGATAAATTCTTCATCAAAGAAAAATTAGATGAGAAAGCCATTGAGATATCTAAGGTGAAGTCAGAAGATCAGCTCGCAGATATCCTAACTAGGGCCATTTCCAATCAGCTCTTCTTGAAATTTATTGACAAGTTGGGCATGTTCAATATCTATGCACCAACTTGAGGGAGAGGGTTGAAATATAGTAATTGCTAATGTGTATATTCTGTTTCCTAATCTATAGGAAACAGATTCCTCAAATCTCTCATCTCCTCAGTCTTCTTTCAATCTCCTTTCTTCTTCTCCAAGAATGTAATTCTTATATATAGATGTATACAGTAGAGAATGAAAGTATGAATAAGAATAATAATTATTTTTCCCCAAAATCTGTTTTCAATATCTCTCTCTTTCTCTCTCTCTCTCTCTCTCTCTCTCTCTCTCTCTCTCTCTCTCTCTCTCTCTTTCTTGGCTCTCATTGGATGCCAATAGAACGATATATAAAGATCTAGAGAAAACCTAGTTTGATATCTTGATATAATAGTCATTGTATATTACAGAAGAGATAACCCTACAATAAGAGCCACACGATCTGACTCTAAGACGAAGTTGGGCTTCTCACGAATCAGCCAGAACCGAGCCAAAAAACAATCAGCGCTGCGAACGGTCGACTTTCCAACAAGACCAATCGACCGTCCTCCTAGTAGAAAGATCGTGTACATGTGACGGGTGACCGCACCTCAAGGTCGGTCGACCGCAACCTGCTAGTATTTCTGCTGACTTTTTCCTTCTATATCTTCAACCATATCAATTCATCTATCGTCTCATCGTCTTCGTACCCAACATAGTATGCAAGACATATACCCAACAATCTCGACCTTGGATTGCATACTAGGAATACACACTGTGATTTAAAAAACCTTTTAGACTCTTTCTATTCTCCTCTTGCAAAAAACTTGTTTTGTGGCTTCCTCTGCTAGTTGAACCTACCTCTACCTATTTTTCTCACGAAGTATGCCCTCCTTAAGGGCACACCCCAATAGATGTTATCATGGAGGTGCCACCCTCCACACGAACGCCACCAACCTCAAGGCTCTCTCAACCTTTTGACAATATTCGAACATCGCAGTCTTCCATGGATGATTCTAGTGACGATAAACAAGATAGTGTTTTAGGAACAATGGGCTTCGAAATACTAGCGCAGGTTTTCACGTTCCCACAAAGCTTGTAGTGGTTGTGCTCAATACCCTTCTTTCCCTTCATTACCTCATGACAACTTTCCCAAACTGATCGAACTCTACTTGGATCTGTGTACCTGCAGTCCCGTACTTTTAGAGTTCTCATAGATAAAAGGCTCTGTTTCATCAAAGGAATATGCATGCTGTTGTGCAATCTAGATACCTAAATAAATAGAATAAACTAGACACAAATTAAAATCTCGCAAGTGCACGAATCGTTTACAGAAGCGTAGCAATAGCAAGGGTCGATCCCACAGAGATTGTAGACTTTAACTTACCAACCAATAAAATGAATAAGAATCATAAAGAGTTGTTCTACAGGTCTAAAAGAAATGAAAAGATCAAAACTAAATTAAGAAATGCTGAATCACAAATATTTATGAAGTAGTTGGGTTTAAATCTCCACCAATAGTCAATAATGCTAAGTTACCTTCTGAACTTCTTCTTATTACTCATGTTTGTTCCCTTCAAGGGCATGGTATCTACTCCTTAAAGTACTGTTTTCCTAAGCCAAGAATTAGGCATGGTATCTACTCTAATTCGTTTCTTTCATTAAGTGTTTAGCATGGTATCTACTAAGTTGTACTTAAAGAAAACATAAGATCAGTGGAAACGAACAAACACTCAAGGTTCTAGAAATTGGTATCAGATCTAGATCCCTTAAGTTGATTGAACCAAGAACCCCTAAAGATTCCCTTGTTACAAGTTATGGGCACGAGATTCGGGTCGTCTCAATATGCTCATATAACGTATTCAGACAGATGGTAATGCAAACTTGATATTCTCAAGTTCTGTATGTCAGTCGACTGGCTCTTACCTCAGTCGACTGCTCTCAGAACTTGAGAACAAGTTTGATTATCATCAATCTATACCAATTCAATCAGATTCAATCAATAAGTAAAATAGAAGAACTCAGAAGAATATAGCACTACATAACTACGGCTTCAATCTACCCAACTATGAAATTAGTTCCACATAATAATACTTTTATTAATCAACAAGTTCAAATACATGAGCAACATAAAAGAATTAGAAAGAGAAGGAATAAACTGATGTAGTTCGGTCAGATAGGTCGGCTGGCTGTCACACAGTCGACCGGCCGTTCTTTTCTTAATGCTTGATCTCCTTTCTTCTTCTTTGATGCTGATAAAGTGCTTCTTGTTGATGACTCTGGAACTCTGCGATTCGGTGATTCAAGAACGTGGAAGTCGCCCCCAATAAGCTTCTTGGTTGGTATTTATATAACACGGCTAGAGAATTAGGGTTTGCACTTTTCTTTTTATAGAAAAGTCCTTCTCTTTTATTTATTTCCTCCCTCATTGCTCTGCATATTATTTCTTTCTCTTTTCTTCTATTCTTCCTTTTCTGTTCTGATTTGGATTAGATTTGGACGAATCTTCAAATATCTTATCTTTTAACTTTGCCGCCTACCAGTCGACTTGTCAGCGAACCAGTCGACTGTGTCGAGACTTCTGAAGATTTTATAATTGATCATCCAAGTCGGCTGTTGACAATCAACTTCTCTGGACAGTCGCCTGGTGTAATGGACCAGCCGACTGATGATCTGCAATTTCCTGTGTATCGTCCTGAATCTGCTTCATTTCTCTGTTTTAGGCTGTTTCCTATGGAAAAGAGAAAATAAGAGTTAAATATCACATATAGAGCTTTTAAATGTCTAATTTCATTAAGATTATTGCTTCTAAATGTGAATAATATTGTGTTCATCACATGCCTTCCTCTAGTGTGTGTCTCCTTCCGTCTTTCATCTTGAACTCTACTGTTCTCTCACCCTTTACTTCACAAATCTTGTCAACCTTCGTTCTCACACAACAACATGATGCAAACTTATAAGTAGAAACCATTACTTCACAAATCTTATCAATCTTTGTTCTTAGACAACAACATGAAGCATACTTGTAAGTAGAAACCATCTCCCTCTCAGAGCAATCTTGAGAAGAACAAACTGAATCAAAAGAATAACCAGAATCTACATCTAAAGAACATAAAACAAAAGCATTGTTTAAGCCATCACCTGATTCAGCGACACTGGATTTGGTGTCCCTCTGACTCAACTTCTTGCAATGGTCTCTTATGTAATACCTAATCCCTTTGCACTGGTGGCTACGGACCTTACCCCTACATATACTTTCCCTTCCATTCGAAGTATCATCCATTTCCAAGCAACTCATAGAAGTTGACGTCGATTTCTGACTCTCCTTCCAAAGTGCATCCTCCTCCGACACCTTGATCATACCTGCTATGGAAAACTTATCCTTGGTAGATTTCTCCCCTAGCACGGTTATCATGTTGGATGAATTTGGTGGTGAATAAATCATGTTGGAAGCTTTTAGATCATCTGCGTTGAACGCCCTCGGTTCAGATAACTCCATATTGAATTCCACTTGATGATCTAGAAGAGTAGTACTTTACTTCATTGAGTAACCCGACAACTTTCCTTCCTGGTACGTCCGATCCTGCAATGACAATTCCAAGTAGTCAGTTTTGAATCTTTCCCAATGACTCGTCGCGCTTCTCGTATACCTAACTTCATTTGTCGATGACATACTGATTAAACCCAAGGCTTCTGAATAAATCTCCTCTCAATTCTCTTGCTTTGTGTTGATTGGTCTCCTTTTATCTCCTTCTAGGAATAGATCCAAGTCATGTTGAACCGATGCTTCATGCATATCCACCTTCAAGAGATCAAAGTTGATATTACCTTCATACAGCTTGATCTTCCTGATTTGATCTGTCGTCTTCTCCAAGAAACTTCGAAGAAACCCACGAATCAGAATAGCTCTGATACCACTTGTTAGAAATTTGATGATCTTGTTGAGTTATGCGATCCAATCAATACAAACAACCAAGCAAATAGAAGATCACACCAAACACACCAAAGCACACAAGTTTGTCCCAGTTAGGGCTTTTTTCTTAATTCGGGGAAGAAGAAACCTAAGATGTTATTCAACTAGAGAAGATACAAGAATACTACAATTCTCACCACGACCTTCTCTCTAACTACACCAGTAAGTACTAGTTGTTTACAAAAGGAGAAACTCTCAAACTCTTTATCAATGAAGTACACCCTCTCTCTCCCTCTCTCTCTCTTTCAGCTCTCAGTGGATGCCAATACAATGATATATAAAGATCTTGAGCAACCCAAGTTTGATATCTTAATATAATAGTCATTGTATATTATAGAGGAGATAACCCTACGATAAGATCCACATGATCTGACCTTAAGACGAAGTTGGGCTTCTCACGAATTAGCCAGAATCGAGCCCAAAACCCATCAGCGCTGCGAATGGTTGATTTTCCAACAAGACCGATCGACCACCCTCCTAGTGGGAAGATCCTGTACAGGTCACAGGCGACCGCACCTCAAGGTCGGTTGACCGCAACATGCTAGTGTTGCAGCTGCTGACTTTTTCCTTCTATATCTTCAAACATATCAATTCTTCTATCGTCTCCTCATCTTCGTATCCAACATAGTATGCAAGACATAAAACCAATAATCTCCATCTTGGATTGCATACAATCATTCCACACTATGTGATTTAAAAACCTTCCAGACTCTTACTATTCTCCTCTTGCAAACAACTTGTTGTGTGGCATCAACTGCTAGTTGAATCTACCTCTTCCTATTTTTCTCACTCTGTATGCCCTCCTCAAGGGCACACCCCATAGATGTTATCATGGAGGTGCCACCCTCCAAACGAACTCCACCTACCTCAAGGCTCTCTCCACCTTTCGACGATATTCGAACATCACAATCTCGCTCGGATGATTCTAGTGACGATAAACAAGATAGTGGTTTAGGAACATTGGGCTTCGAAATACGTGCGCAAGTTTACGCGTTCCCAAAAAGCTTGTAGAGGTTGTGCTCAACACCGCTCTTTCCCTTCATCACCTCACGACAAATTTCTCAAACTGATCGAACTCCACTTGGATCTGTGTACCTGCAGTCCCGTGCTTCTAGAGTTCTCATGGATAAAAGGCTTTGTTTCATCAAAAGAATATGCATGTCTTCCTCTAGTGTGTGTCTCCTTCCATTTTTATCTTCAACTCAACTGTTCTCTCACCCCTTACTTCACAAATCTTGTCAACCTTCATTCTCACACACCAACATGATGCAAACATATATGTAGGAACCATTACTTCACATATCTTATCAATCTTTGTTCTCACACAACAACATGATGCAAACTTGTAAGAAGAAACCGTCTCCCTCTCAGAGCAATCTTGAGAAGAACTAACTGAACAAAAGAACAACCAGAATCTACATCTAAAGAACTTAAAATAAAAGCATTGTTTAAGCCATCACCTGATTTAGCAGTACTGGATTTGGGGCCCCTCTGACTCAACTGCTTGTAACAGTCTCTTATGTAATGCCCAATACCTTTGCACTGGTGGCCATGGACCTTACCTCTACATATACTTTCTCTTCCATTCGAAGTACAATCCACCTCCAAGCAACTCATAGAAGTTGATGCCGATTTCTGACTTTCCTTCCAAAATGCATCCTCCTCCAACCCCTTGATCATACATGCTATGGAAAACTTCTCCTTGGTAGATTTCTCACCTAGCACAGTTATTATGTTGGATGAATTTGGTGGTGAATAAATCAAGTTGGAAGCTTTTAGATCATCTACGTTGAATGCTCTCGGTTCAGATAACTCTATATTGAATTCCACTTGATGATCTAGAAGAGCGGTACTTTCCTTCATTGAGTAACCCCACAACTTTCCTTCCTAGTACATCCGATCCTGTAATGACGATTCCGAATAGTCAGTTCTAAATCTTTCCCAAAGACTCACCGCGCTTCTCGTATACCTAACTTCATTGGTCGATGACATACAGATTAAACACAAGGCTTCTGAATAAATCTCCTCTCAATTCTCCTGCTTTGTGTCGATTGGTCTCCTTTTATCTCCTTCTAGGAAAAGATTCAAGTCATGTTGAACCGATGCTTCATGCATGTCCACCTTTAAGAGATCAAAGTTGATGTTACCTTCAAACATCTTGATCTTCGTGATCTGATCTATCATCTTCTCCAAGAAACTCGAAAAAAACCCACGAACCTGAATTGCTCTGATACCAATTGTTAGAAAATTGAGGATCATGTTGAGTTATGCGATGCAATCAATACAAACCACCAAGCAAATAGATGATCACACCAAACACACTAAAGCACACCATTTTGTCCAAGTCGGGGATATCGCCTTAATCCGGGGGATAAGAAACCCGAGATGTTTTTGAACTAGACAAGATACAAGAATATTATAATTCTCACCACGATCCTCTCTCAAATCTCTTCAGTAAGTACTAGTTGTTTACAATTTTAGAAACTCTCAAACTCTCTTTTAATGAAGTACTCCCTCTCTCTCTCTCTCTCTCTCTCTCTCTCTCTCTCTCTTAGCTCTCAATGGATGTCAATAACAATGATGTATAAAGATCTAGAAAAACCCTAGTTTTATATCTTGATACAATAGTCATTGTATATTACAGAAGTGATAACCCTACGAAAAGAGCCACACGATCTGACTTAAAGACAAAGTTCGGCTTCTCATAAATCAGCCAGACCCGAGACCAAAATCCATCAGCACTGCGAACGGTCGACTTACCAACAAGATCGATCGACCGTCGTCTTAGTGGGAAGATCCTGTACAGGTGACGGGCGACCGCATCTCAAGTTCGGTCGACTGCAACCTGCTAGTGTTGCTGCTACTGACATTTTCCTTATAAATCTACAACCATATCAATTCTTCTATCGTCTCATCGTCTTCGTATCCAATATAGTATGCAAGACATAAACCCAACAATCTCCACCTTGGATTGCATACTATGAAGTGGATTTCATACTATGAATCCACACCATGTGATTTAAAAAACCTTCTAGACTCTTTCTATTCTCCTCTTGTAATCAACTTGTTATGTGGCCTACTCTGCTAGTCGAATCTACCTCCACCTGTTTTTCTTACGCTGTATGCCCTCCTTAAGGGCACACCCTAGTAGATGTTATCATGGAGGTGCCACCCACCTCACGAACTCTACCTACCTCAAGGCTCTCTCCACCTTTCGACGATATTCGAACATCGCAGTCTCGCTCAGATGATTCTAGTGACGACAAACAAGATAGTGTTTTAGGAAAATTGGGCTTCGAAACACTTGTGCAAGTTTTCACGTTCCCACAAAGCTTGTAGAGGTTGTGCTCAACACCTCTCTTTCCCTTCATCACCTCACGACAACTTTCCCAAACAGATCGAACTCCACTTGGATCTATGTACCTATAGTCCTGTGCTTCTAGAGTTATCATGGATAAAAGACTCTGTTTTATCAAAGGAATATGCATGCCTTCCTCTAGTGTGTGTCTCCTTCCGTCTTTCATCTTCAAATTTATTGTTCTTTTACCCCGTACTTCAAAAATCTTGTCAACCTTCAGTCTCATACAACAACATGATGCCAACTTATAAGTAGGACTCATTACTTTACAAATCTTATCAATCTTCGTTCACACACAACAATATGATGCAAACTTGTAAGTAGAAACCATCTCCCTCTCGGAGCAATCTTGAGAAGAACTAACTGAATCAAAAGAACAACCAGAATCTACATCTAAAGAACTTAAAACAAAAGCATTGTTTTAGCCATCACCTGATTCAGCGACACTGGATTTGGCACCCCTCTGACTCAACTGCTTGCAACGGTCTCTTATGTACTGCCCAATCCCTTTGCACTGGTGGCCACGGGCCTTACCTGTAAATACACTTTCCCTTCCATTCGAAATATAATTCACCTCCAAGCAACTCATAAGAGTTGACACCGGTTTCTGACTCTCCTTCCAAAGTGAATCCTCCTCCAACCCCTTGATCATACCTGCTATGGAAAAGTTCTCCTTGGTAGATTTCTCACCTAGCACGGTTATCATGTTGGATGAATTTGGCTGTAAATATATCAAGTTGGAAGCTTTTATATCATCTGCGTTGAACTCCCTCGGTTAAGATAACTCCATATTGAATTCCATTTGATGATCTAGAATAGCGTTACTTTCCCTTATTGAGTAACCCTACAACTTTCCTTCCTGGTACTTCCGATCCTACAATGACGATTCCGAGTAGTTAGTTCTGAATCTTGCCCAAAGAATTGTCGTGCTTCTCGTATACCAAACTTCATTCGTCGATGACATACACATTAAACCCAAGACTTCTGGATAAATCTCCTCTCAATTCTTCGGTTTGTGTCGATTGATCTCCTTTTATCTCCTTCTAGGAATAGATCCAAGTCTTGTTGAACCGATGCTTCATGCATGTCCACCTTCAAGAGATCAAAGTTGATCTTACCTTCAAACTACTGATCTTCCTGATCTGATCTGTCATCTTCTCTAAGAAACTCGAACAAATCCACGAACCTGAATAGCTCTGATACCACTTGTTAGAAATTGAGGATCTTGTTGAGTTGTGCGATGCAATTAATACAAACCACCAAGCGCATAGAAGATCACACCCAACACACCAAAGCACACAAGTTTGTCCCAATTGGGGCTTTCTCCTTAATCCGGGTGAGAAGAACCGCGAGATGTTATTCAACTAGAGAAGATACAAGAATATTATAATTTTCACCACGACCCTCTTTCAAACCTCTCCCAGCAAATACTAGTTGTTTACAATTGAAGAAAATCTCAAACTCTCTTTCAATGAAGTACTCTCTCTCTCTCTTGGCTCTCAATGGATGCCAATTACACCGATATATAAAGATCTAGAGAAACTCTAGTTTGATATCTTGATATAATAGTCATTGGATATTACAGAAAAGATAACCCTATGATAAGAGCCACACGATCTGACTTAAAGATGAAGTTGGGCTTCTCACGAATCAGCCAGACCTGAGCCCAAAACCCATCAGCACTGCAAACGGTCGACTTTCCAACAAGACCGATCGACCGTCCTCCTAGTGGGAAGATCATGTACAGGTTACGGTCGACCGCACCTCAAGGGCAATCAACCGCAACCTTCTTTTGCTACGTCTGCTGACTGTTTCCTTCTCTATCTTCAACCATATCGATTCTTTTATCATCTCTTCATCTTCGTATCCAACTTAGTATAAAAGACATAAACCCAACATATACAAATAATAGAACTTGAAGTTCTAAATCAATTACATTATATATATGTATATATATATATATATATATATATATATATATATATATATATATATATATATATATATAGGAAAGTCTTCCATTGTGCACCACCTATGGTGCACACGGCGTGTGCACTCGGCCTTCCCGCCTTCGTATCAACAATTCGAACCGTTCACATTGATCTACATGTCTAAATTAGTCTAAATATGTAAAATCAAATTATTTGAAATTCATTTTCCCATCCATTGAAGTGTTACAAAATTGTATGGCTGAAAATCATTATTTTTTATAGTCACATGATGGATGGGCAAATGAATTTCAAATAATTTGATTTTACATATTTAGACTAATTTAGATGTATAGATCAATGTGAACGGTTCGGATCGTCAATACGAAGGCGGGAAGGCCGAGTGCACACGAGTGCATACGGAGGGATGGTGCACAATGGAAGATTTTCCTATATATATATATATATATATATATATATATATATATATATATATATATATAATCTCTAATATTACAATGGGAGAAGGACTTAGTGCCATTTGTAAATCTATCAACGCGTGCAACACACGTACAATTAAACTCCCCAATATAAATCCATGAAATCAATAAACTTCCCGTGCAAATTAGTTTTCCTCTTTCTATCTCTTAAAACCCATGTCTGTTCATCTCCCCTCCTCTCTCAAAACCGAGGCCCGCCTGTTCTTCTCCCTCTCTCTCTCTAGTGAACCATTAGAAACCTTCATTCGCACATCTGCAGCACTGCGTCGTCGCTCTACTGCCCTGCCATGCCACCGCACTGTCGCGCTGACGAACCGCAGCTCCATTGCTTTGCTATGCCGTCGCTCGACCATGCCACCGCACGGAAGTGACGTCGCTCTGCCTTTCCCGCGGACGAACTGCAGCGCCATTACTCTGTCTCGCCGACAGAAGAATCAGTCTTCCTCAACATTGCAATAGTTGAATTTAATAAAAAGGTTCTAATCAGGTTTTTATTTATATTCTCTATGCTTTCTTAATGATATTTTTTTTTCTTATTTTTTCTGATGATATTTATGAACATTGATTTGTCAACAAAGAAAATGTATATATTTGAAATTTTAAGAGCATTGATTTTCAACAATATATAGATTTGAAATTTGATGTCCTTAATGGTTTTTTTAATGTTCTTCAACACTGAGTAGTTAAGAAAGAAAATGTAATCCATGATATGAATGTTAACGAATTGTAACGTAAAGAACTCACATAAGACTTTGCTCCTAGTTGTAAAAAGAAAGTGAAAAAAATAATCATAAAATATAATATTGTTTTAAAAATTATTTAAGATTTTGAGACATTTCACATTTAGAAGCATAATGGAGACAATGGAAAAGATGAGAAGATGAGGGATTTAGGCATTTAAGCTTTACTATGAGTTTGGCCTATTCTATCGTTAAGGAATTTGTTCAGTTTTGAGAGATAGAGAGGGGGAAATTAATTTGCACGGGCAATTTACGGGTTTCATGGATTTATATTGGGGAGTTCAATTCATTCTAAAAGTTCTATTTCATTAGATATTAGAGATTAATTTTTTACATTATATAAGTTCTATTTGTACAAGCATATGTTTTTTTTCATTTAATAATAAAACTAACTTTTAAGTTCACATTGTTTCTATCAAGGAAAATGGATAGAGCATTGCAATATAACTAGCAAATTGAATCATCAACTTAAATACCTCAACTATCAGAACTCAACAACTTGATGAACGCAGAGAGAGACATAGACAACATGACATAAATAGAAGAGCTAATATGACTGCAACAATTGGAAGAGATTAGACGAAGATAACTAGAATATGTTAGAAATCGACGATTATCGATGTTTGAAAATAATTAGCTGAACAGAAAGGCATAGGCAGTATCAAAAAATCAATGCTCTAATATGAATGCGCAACAATTGACTGATGAAAGATCAAGAAATCAACAAAGCATGCAGAATCGAATGTCAAGAATGGACGGACAATAACTAGCTGAACGTAGGGAGAGACTTCACCAATATCGAAGGGATTGACGAGCCAGTGTTACTGAAAACTCTATATTAAGTGAAGGTATCAATTATCGAAATATTTTTTATATTTCTCTTAACCTTCTCATCACATGTCTTTATTCATAACATTTTTTTATATGAAAGGAACAAATGATTATAATTGAGTTTTAGAAGTAGTACGAAGGGTTGTCTATAATGATCTAGATAGTGCTCCGTTACAATTAACAAATACAGACAACAATGAAAATTATTTTGTTATGAATGGAAGTATGATTTAATACAACACTTTATTTTCCTTATAACTACTGAGTTTTACACACTTTAACCGTAGAACTCATGCCTCCACTGTTTGATTTCTTAATGTAATAATAGTTTACATACAAAATTTCTACAACTACTAGAAGGTTTATGATCATTCAATCACTGTATTAATACTATTATTTAATTAGGTGTGTTTGTGGCTAATAAAGACAATAATGAAGAAACTTCTGTTACGAATGAAGGTATGAATTAATACCGCACTTTATTTACCAATACTGTTTTTTTCTTCTTCTTAATTATGTCATATTTCTAAAAATTAACATAGGAACAACTGAAAATAATCAAGTGCCAAGAAGAGTTCGAACTATTGTGAGGCACTATATTTCTGTAAGAAACCATTAGGACTCATCTCGCTGTCAACAATTTTATCTACCACCTACAAGAAGGTGCCGCACTGTGCGAAAAAATTATTTTTTCATGAATCAGCTGATTTATATTGTCAAAAAGGCAAAGTGCAAATGCTGAGAATATCAGTTCCTCCTGAATTGATGAGCATTTATCTTAATCTGTCTGAAGAAGGAAGAACTTTTAGACAACATATACGTACTTACCATGAAAATAAATAAGAACATGAAATGAGAGGCCACTCTATATAGAGGAAGAATTAGGGTTTCTTTGGGTTTTTATGGGCAACGGGTAGGCTCTAGGGTTATGGAGCAAAGCTGCCGAGCCATTAAAGAAACTACAACTTGACATGGCTGAGCTTATCTTCTTCTTCATCTATTGTACCTTTATAGTAAAGAAAGTTGGCACCATCATGCATGGGAATTTTTTGCCGTGCTAAGCCACTTTTTGAAACAAATTGTAAAATTAGAAAACTTCCCAAACTATTTGCAAGATTGAGCTAGTCGATGTCACATCTGCAGCGGTCACTATTCCCATTAGCGGATCTCCCTTTTCGAAGATCGCTAATGGAAATAGCGGATGCTCGTATAATTTTTTTTGGGAAATTTTTGTTTGTTTTCGCTATTCTCATCAGCGGCTATAGCATATGTGAAGTCACTGATGAGATAGCAACCATATTTGAATCATATTGAGACACTTGCGAATTGAGAGACTTATTTCTTTCTGGAAAAAAAATCAAACAAAAATTTAAAACTGAGGTCGTTAGTGGGAATAGTGACCTCAATATCTGTGGTTGTTGTTCCCACTAGCGACCACAAGTGGGACCCGACCGCTTATAAAAGGTCGGGTTCCAACTCTCTCTCGCTCCACGTTATTTTATTTCTACCTCTTCTTCCCCAAGTCCAACTCTGAATCCTTAAAAACCTCAAAACCTTAGCATTCATCTTCCACATCTCCACCCTCCTCCAAATCCGAAATCCTAAAACCCTTACTCAAAACCTTAGCTCCTTCACCTCTTCACATCCTCTCTCTCGCTGATGCCGCCGACGCCCACCGACCAAATTGGGTCCTCATATCAGGTATCCCCTACTCTACCTTTTTGATCTTTTATAACATTTGAGTTTGTTTTGTGGCGAGATTATTGGTTTATTGAGGGTTATATTTGTGAATGTTGTGTATAAATTGAATGTGTGCTAGAAGAAAAAACAAATATCCAAGATATTGAAATTGCATTATTGCTTGTTTGAATATACATTAACGAAAATAGCTAAAGTGTTGTACAAGTGATTCATAAGAATTCGCATTGGTTTTCCTACTTCATATTTTTTGCTTAATATTAGTGTAATTATGTTATGTTTTATTAGGAATATGTCTTGACTACTCGTGGGTCAGATTATAAGAAAAGACAATGAAGCACGGAGGTTGAAGCAGTCGAAGAGAGCAGAAGAAAACAACAACATCAGCAGCCAAGACGAGGGACGGTCGACCGCACCCTCGACCGCACACTCGACCGTAGTTGTACAGGGTTTTGGCCAAAGAATGTCGGCCGACCAGTCTTGTTGGATGGTCGACCGTGCGTGGCACTGTGTTTTTTTTGGGCCTAAATTTGTTAGGTCATTTCTGCTCAATCATCAACGCCAAGTTAAATCGTACGGCTCATATTGAGTTACTTCTTCTTCAGGTTATATCGGACGACTGAGAATCAAGATTAACATATGGTTCTCTCTATTCTTCTTCTATATATTGTTGTAGCCTCCAATATGAGAGGTAGAGTATTTCATTGATTATTTTTTCTCCATTGCAAAGAGAGACTTGAGAGAGATGGTTCTTGGTGAGTGAGTTTAATTTCTTGTATTGAGTGAATCATTAACTCCTTGTATCATCTTCTAGTTGAATATAATATCTCCCTATATTTTCCATCCAGATTAAGCAAAAGATAACTAGGATAAATCCTCATTGTGTTTGTGTTGGATTGACAGATCTATTTGCTTGGGTGTTTATTGACTCGTCTCATCTACTTCAACATCCTCATTGCTCTAGTTAGTTCTGCTGCACCACTGGTGTGTTTGTAGACACCCCATTCGAATAAAGTGGTATCAGAGCTTCAGGTTGCTGAGTCCTTTGGTTAAAATGATAGGTCATAGTCCTTGGAAGATCAAGCAATTCGATTGAAAGATCAACTTCATTCTTTGGAAGGTAGACATATATGATGTCCTAGTTCAATAACGTTTACAATTGGCCGTCAAGAAGAAGGAAAAGTCATCCGATATGAAGAAGAATATTTGAGATGATATTTTTGAAATAGCCATAAGTCTAATCCAACTATCATTGGTGGACGAAGTCAAGTGCAAGTTTGTTGAAGAAACTGGCTTGGCAAGTTCGTGGGAAAAACTCTGGTTCGTTATTATCAGATCAGATGGATTGGAAAAGGAAGTTATTCCATTTCTTAATGAAGGAAGGTACCAATCTCCAAGACCACATCACAGAGTTCAACAAAGTTCTATCGAAACACAAAGCGATCAACACGGATGTGAGTTAGGAAGATTAAGCTTTCAACTTGATATATTCACTGCTTGATTCGTGCGAGCATTTGATCACTACCATGCTATATGGTAAATTTGCCAAGGAGAGTACTACAGTGGATGGTGTAATCATAGCACTGAAGGAAAATAAACTTAGGAAGGAGACTCAGAAATCATCGTCTACTCCAAGTTGTCTAGCAGTGGAAGGTCCATCAGGTGGAAGACAAAGTGCTATGAAAAATGATTTGATTCGTTGCAGATATTGCAAGAGGATAGGGCATATCAAGAAAGACTGTTGAAAATTATAGAATTAGAAGAGCACGAAAGATGAAAAATAAACCACCTATGTGGTTAGTGCGTGTGATTCAGATGTTTTGTGTCTTCTTATTTCAAATTATTTAGAAGTGGATTATAGTTGGTTTCTTGACATAGGGAGTTCGACTCATATTTTCTCTGAGAGATAGTTGTTTTCTACTTATAAGTCTACTATAGGGTGTTGTGTGGAACGAGAACTGAGGAGATTTGTGAAGTAGTAGGTGTTGAAGATGTCAGATCTAAACATGTTCATTTTAAGGGAAGTCTTGCATATTCCTCTGCTTAAATGAAATCTAATTTCCTTGGGAACTCTTGAAGCATGGAATTGTAGGTACACAGCTCAAGGTGGAGTTCTGTCTGTTTGTCAGAGTCATCGTAAGGTGAGCAGACGTATGAGAGCGGTTGGGCCAAGCCAAAATATTCTTTACAGGTTTTGGGGAATCCGAAATACCTGTGCAGGTGTTGTTGTTTCATTTCCTATTATTCCCAGATGCTCATCTAGATTGCCGCAACTAGCATCATCGAAGCAAGACTACGACATTCAAATATCGTAGAATGGTGGAAAGTGCCCCGATGTAGGAGGAGTTCATGCAGAGGTTGGGAACTCAGTGATAACTCCAACTGAGGTGTGTCCTTGAGGGGGTATACTGATCGGTGAAATTTGGTAGAGATTTGTTCAACTAGTAGAAGAAACTATTGTTCTAAGCATTTTTGCAAGTGGAGTTTAGTAGAGTTTGGAGATGAATAATGACATCATGTGATAGCACTCGTATGCAATCCAAGCTGGAGGTTGTCAGGAATATGTCTTGAATACTCGTGGTTCATATTAGAAGAAGAGATGATTGAAGCACGGAGGTCGAAGCAGTCGAAATGAGTAGAAGAAAACAACAACATCAGCAGCCAGGAAGAGGGATGGTCGACTATCCTGGCGGACGGTCAACGGCACACCCGATCGCAGTTGTAAAGGGTTTAGGCTGAGAGGAGGTCGGTCAACCGGGCTTGTTGGATGGTCGACCGTGCGCGACACTGTGTTCTTTTTGGGCCTAAATTTGTTAGGTCGTTTCAGCCCAATCTTCAACTCCAAGTCAGATCGTGCGGCTCCTATTCAGTTACATATTCTTCTGGTTATATCAGACGACTGAGAATCAAGATTAACCTAGGGCTCTCTCTATTCTTCTTTTATATGTACTTGTAATCTCCAATATGAGAGGTAGAGTACTCCATTGATTATTTTCTCCATTACAAAGAGAGGCTTGAGAGTGATAGTTCTTGGTGAGTGAATTTAATTCATTGTATTGAGGAAATTATTAACTTATTGTAATCTCTTCTAGTTGAATATTATATCTCCATATATTTTCCATCCGAATTAAGCGAAAGCTAACCGGAAAAATTCTTCATTGTGTTTGTGTTGGATTGGTACATCTATTTACTTGGGTGTTCATTGACTCGTATCATCTACTTTGACATCCTCATTTCTCTAATTAGTTTAGCTGTGCCACCTATGTGTTTGTAGACACCCCATCCCAACATGTTTCTGATTGGATAATGAACCGGAAATACGTCTCTTCATGTATAGGTATGAACTATAAAATTCCTATTTGGTTGTATTATGGGGGAGAAATACTTCGAGAGCCAAAGCTAGGATCTTGTTATAGAGGTGTTGAACCGAAAATAGTTTGGGCCCATTGTAATATCACAAAGAAAGAACTAGTATAGAAGGTCTACGAATTAACTACCTGAAATAAAGGTGAATGGAGTGTTAAAAGCCTAGCCCGGTCTGCAGTTGAAAAAGGCGAAGGACACTATTTCATGGTGGTGCCTATAGTTGATGATGACACTCTTATTGCCATGATTGCAAGATCACTTGATCCGAACTCTAGTTGGACTGCACTGGAGTTATATATAGAGCAAATTAAGATTCCCAACGGCCAGCCACATTTTATTCAGGAGTCAAGCCCCATACATGAAGTGTCGGCTCGTGAGATGAGTCTCAATCTTCCTTTTGAATTGCATGCAAGATTTTCGCCTCCACATGAAGACATATTCACAATTTCACCACAACCAGATTTCACAGAATATGAGTTGCCACGTCCTTTTAGTTTGATACGAGCTCTTGTTGATAATGAAAACATAATTTAATCGTACTTCTATGTCATAGGTAGTTTTTATGTTTTTTTTATATTTAAATAATATGTTCATTTTCATACATTTAATAAAACTCATTTATTTATGCAGGACGAGATGAATCAAGCTACTAGTACAAGTGGCCGAGGACGGGGAGCACAAACGCGCAGTGGACAACCCCCGAGAAGTTCCATCGAGCCTTAAACTATCAGTGGTGGAGGATGTGGACACATAAGTTCCTAAATACACAAAATCTTGCCAAAATTTTGTAAATTGTTATGATCTTGTAATAATTTGTGATGTTTGTGTGCTTTGGTGATGTTGTAGATGGAGAGGTGTAATTTTGTGGTCTCTGTGATGTTAGTCTAATGTTGATTTTAGAGTTGTTTGTAATAATTTGTGTTGTTTGTGAATTTGTGTGATGTTGTGATGGTAGATGTGCGTTATTTTGCGAACAATATTAATTGTACTAATATGTGATATTTGTGATATTGGCTTAATGTTGAAAGTAAATGGAAATAATAATTTGAGATGTTGATGGTTAAAATAATTAAAATGGAGATTTGAAGTTGTGATGGGTATATGTTGTGATGTTTTGTGTTGTTTATCGTAGTTGTTGATTGTCGAAGATGATAACTTGTTGTAAACAGGGAAGTGGTGATATTTGATTTTCAAATATCACTGCTTTCAACTGAGGTCGCTATTCCCAATAGCGACCTTAGTTATGGGATTTCTCTTTGTTTTCTGTTTGGTCTCTTTTAGATTTGCAAAAAATAAAAAAATAAAAAAAATTACACAACTAAGGTCACTAGTGTATTAGCGAACTAAGTATACTAAGATCGATATTCCTACTTCCACCTTAGTTGTGTGATGTTTTTTGCAAATCTAAAAGAAGGCTAGGAGAAATCCCCATAATTCAGGTCGCTATTGGGAATAGCGACCTTTTAGTAGAGAGCAAACATAAAAATCCCCATAAAGAGGATGATTTTTTTGCAAATATAACAGAGAGCAAACAGAATGCAAGGAGAAATCCTAAATGACTAAGGCTCTTATTCCCAATAGCGACCTTAATTGTTTGAATTTTTTGTAAATCTAACAGAGAGCAATGAGAAATCCCCATAACTGAGGTCGCTATTGGGATTAGTGACCTTAGTATACTGAGATCACTATTCATACTAGCGACTTTAGTTAGGAAGGATTTCAAACAGAGAGCAAGGAGAATTTCTAAACCATTAAGGTCGTTATTAGGAATAGTGACATCAGTTGTAACACCTGTTATTTCGAAAATTCCAAAAGATTCGTTTTTATATTTCTGGAATAATTTTGATTATTATGCCTATCTTATTTTATTTTAATTCATATTATATAGTTGGAAATTAGTAATTGTTTTAGAACAAGAATTATTGAAATATAGGAGCTAGAGTTTGAGTTTTCTCGGAGTAGAAAATTTTAAATTTAGTCGATCTTTTTCCTGAGTGTGTGTGATAAATGAGAGGTTGAAAAAGAATGTAAATTTGAGGAGTTGGAAAGTTGAGAAACTTTGGGAGAAAAATAATTATTTCTCCTCCTAGAAAGTTTGTTATTCGATGGAAATGAGTCTATAGATTCAACTCGAACAGTACTTTGTGATGATATTTTAATCAAAAAAATTTGGAGGTTTATTATAGGTTATTTAAGTGTATTTTTATGTAATTTTAATATAAAGTTAAGAGTTCTTGGGTTTCAATAAAAATATTTAGTCAAAAGGGGGTGTTTGGATAATTGTCCTTAATCTACTATTAAAGTTATACATTATTACATACACTGCCCCTCCTCCCCCTTTCCTCCTTCTTACTGCCAAAATCCAAGCCCTCCCTTTTTAATTTCCGAAACCCATTCTTCTCCTCCTAGGGTTTTCGAAATCCCTTCATTTCCTCCAAAAATTTTAAGATCTATTTTAGGGTTTTTATGAATTCAAGGGTGCTCTTGCATATTCCGGTGTTTGCTTGGTGAAAGAATTTATTTTGGGAGAAGAGATAAGAACGTAACTTTATGCAAGTTTGTATTTTAGTTTTATTTCATTTTAATGCATAAATAGAAGTTTATATGCTATGTTAGTTATATTGGTATCAAGAAATAATTGATTTATTAAGAGTAGGTTGATTTGGAAAATTTTTGGGTTTAAGGAAAAGAGGTAGAATGGTGAAATAATTTAGCTAATGCTTTTAGAAAATAAATAGAGTGCGGAGATTTACCTATAAGGGATATTTGAATTTTTGAATTGATATTCCAATATGTTTAAAATTTAAAGAAAGTTGAAAATTAGGTAATATTGCGGAAAATTGTAAATTGAGGCTTAGGTGAGTTGCATAGATTAATTTGAACGAGTATGTGAAATTGAATTTGAAATTGGGGGTCGTTAGGGTTTGTTTTGTGAAAATTCCTAAATGGTTCTGAAATTTTGTGAATAGGTTGTGAAGAGTCAACTTTGACGGACTTTTGGAGAAGCGTGTGTAGGGATTTTTCAAATTCCTCAGGTGAGTATGATATATTTTATTTTATGTACATGATGTGCTATGAAAATGTAGCGTCCCGAATTTCCAATATAATATCTCAGAAATATGTGGCACAATTCCCAGCATCAACCTTAATGTAATAGTAAACATAGCCAAAATACAAATAAATTTTTTTAACTTTTATTACAACAATTCTTTACAAAGCATAGCGAAAAATTATACACCTTGAATTACAATTCTTTCTTTTACAACACAATCTTTTACAATTTACATAAGCCATATTATCATTCTACCACATGCATCCAAATCCCAATGCTAACAATACCTACCTATAAAACATGAGGCTAGAGATAACCCTAACCCCCAAAACTACAGGAGTCAGCCATAACGGTGTGAGTGACATAAAAAAGAAATACAACATGAATAAAACATAAAGGATAAAGTCATGAACAACATATATTAATAGTACAACAAATGAAATATGAAATAACAGTAAATAAAATATGAAAGCCTCAAGTGAAACTAGACTAAGTGTCAAGTATAGGAAAACAGGAAACAATATGCATAAAACCAAGTCAATAAAACACGAATGCAATATGATGACTCTCTAATTCATACTTGTCTGATTCTATGCATTCCATACTACATAGGTCCGGTGCCCTTATCGTTCTCCACTTTATAGGGTTAGATCCCTTGTTATGGAACTAATCCTACTACGGTGATGGAAACAAGATCCAGATTACTTTGCGAATAGGCATCACAACCCTTAACGCGCAAGAATCATGTAAGAATAGCTATAAAAAAAAGACCAGAGAATCACCTCCCTACCGTGTACCCCACCGTCGCCCCTCGACGTGCAAGTACACAGGCACATCCCGTGAATAGACCCTTCGGCCATCGACATGCGAATGTACCTGTATGTTCCGTGAATAGGCACTGTAGATGTAACCCCTGCTTTCCTTTTTCTATATTTTTGGATGTATTTTTTTTCTTTTTGTGTATTTATTCTCATTGTATCTCTTTTGGACCATGTATTAGATCTTCTTTTTCTATATATCCCTTTATTTGATTTTCCGTCTTCTTATTTGATTTTCTTGATTCAATTATCTCATATTATTTCATCTCTGTTTGATCGTGCCATTATTTTTTATTCCCATTATTTATTGTTCCTGTCCTATTTTATTTACTTATTTTGTTCCTACTTAATTTTTGGATCACCCTATATCTATTTTGATTTTTGTTATTAAAACCAAAATAAAAACCATACCCAAACCCATTTGTTATCATACCCAATACCCTATTGGATCCACTACCCGTTAACCAAAACCCTATAACCCAATAAACTACCCGTACCCATCTGCACCCTAACCCTAACCCTAACTTCATCATATGTATATTCAGACCCCCCCCCCCCCCCCCCCCCCCCCCCGCACTGCATATACCCCATCTATCTAAACCCTAGCCGCCTGCACTGTAACCCCTATTTTTCCAAAAAATGTATTTTTGTATTTTCTGTATTTAAAAATTTTCATAAATTATTTTTTTCGGTTTTCAAATTCTTTTGTCAAATTGTATTATTAGATCTCATATTAAAACATGGTTTCGATCCATAACTTTATTTGTAAATACTTTGTATGATTTTTTTTAATGCAATTCTTATTTTGTTATTGTTACTCTTATTATTATTATTACTGTTATTATTATCATTATTATGATTTTTATTATTTTCTCATTATTGTTATTAGTGTTATTGTTCTTATTGATATTTAGGACTAGTTATTAAAAATTCACTTATATTTAATAATTATATTTATAATTTTTTTAAATAAATTCTATTTTGTAATACAAATTACATTTTATTATAAATCTTATTTCTATTGGGTATTTTATTTTTTCCCTATTGGATTTCACCCAAAACCCATTATAAACTAAACCCAATAACCCATTTTAAACCCATTTACCCATTATTAATAAACCTAAACCCAATTACCCTACCCTATTTCATACCCGAAACCCATTAGCATCCCAAACCCGTTCACACTTACAGCCTAACCCTAAACCCTACTTTATATATACCCTGTTTACCTTACCTATTCATCTTCTCCCCCTTGAAACCTGAGCCGCCTTCTTCCTTCTTCACCAAAACCATACACCATCTGCCGTTCGTCCTCCCTGCCTCTCTGTGTGCACCCGTTGTTCTCTCTCTCCGTCCATTCCCCCACCGCAGCGCCCTGGTCTCCTCGACTGCAACCCAGGCCATAGCCACCTGTGGCAACCCCTCTGCAAACCGACCTCCCCCGTTCTCTCCTCCGCCGCGTCACTGTTTCACCCAGCGACAGCACGTAGCCGCGCCGCCTGTCGCCTTCAGCAATGCCTCTCTGACCTCCTCTTCCTTGCTGCGACATGCAGTCCGCCGTGACCCACCTCGTCGACACCGCGACTGCACCCTTCACCGCAGCCCAGCAACAACACCTGAGACGGCGACAGCTAGCCCCTGTGCCGGCCTTCCCTGCGTCGACCATGCAACCGTAGTAACTCCGCTGCGCGCCCATGCCGTCCACCGCCAGGCCAGCCATGTAGCAAGCCGCCAACCATTGCTCTATTGTGATGTTGGGTGGTTGGATCATGGGTTTTGATCAAGTGGATCGTGGGCCGTTGATCACCATCTTGATGATCACTTTGATTGTGGACCGTCGGATCTTCATGATCTCATCTTTATCTTCTTGATCATGGTTTAATCTTGGCCGTTCGTGGGATCTTGATCATCATCTTTGATTATGGACCGTTGGATTGCATTATTATCATCGTGGAGTTCTTTGATTGCTTTGATTGGTGGTCGTCCGATCGTTGATCTAATCTGATCATCATCCTCATCATCAAGATACTGATCACATCTCGATCTTGATCTTGATCTTCGATCAGAGTCGTCCGATCTGATCCGATCGCCTTGATATTTTGATCTCTTGATCTTAGTCATCCGATCTTGTTCGCGATCAGTTGTTCATCTTGTTCGTGATTCGTTGCTGTTGAGTTCATGCCTGAGAATCCGTTCCCGTTATTCTCTTTCTCTCCATTGGATTCGTCGTCTCTCATGCAAGTAACTTGTAATCAAATTCCTTGGTTTGATATAAGTCAAAAATACCGCTTGTAGTGTAGTTGGGTTCTAGAGACAATTGTGTGTGAAACCCCTTGTTGATATTGTCTCTATAGTGTTTTGACCATAGTTGACTCAAGACAAAAAATTGACATGAAACAATTTAGATTTTTCCCGTTCTTGATTTGATCATGTATATAGGATTTTTGTGAGAATTTGGGTATTTGTTGAGATCCATATGATAGACTTGTTTTAGATATGTTAATTACCCTAATTCATTTTGCTTGGACACTTGGTAGACTCGATTTCATGTTTGGTTGTGTTTGGATCAAGTTTCGTTGAATCTATGTTGATTTTGGGTTTTTGAGGAAATTCTTTGTTTTGCCGATATTCTGTCTTGATCAGTAAATTAGACCATATCAAGGTCAGAATCTTAAGTTTAGTATAACACATGATTTGTAGAGAAATTTGTCTTCTTTCCAACCCCTCTGACCTTGGTCGATTTTGTTTTCGTATGTGTGAGATATGACTGTTTTACTACAGAGGTGTAATTCGTTTCCAGATTTCGTTCTTGATGATTTTGATGATTAAATTATTTTGATACTTGTGATAAACATATTATTTTGATATGAAACTTTGGTCCGTTTTCCTATATCTACTTAGGGATTATCCAGAATTTTGGTGAATTTTATTGATGAGTTTTATACGTCGTTTCATGCTTATTTATAAAGACTGTACTTGCTGTATTTGCTCACTGTTCTGTAAAGAATCGTATTTTCACCCTGATTCCTTTGACTGTATGAAAAATATTTGTGAAATATGAAAGTTAGTTTATATTGTCTATTTTTATCTTCCTTTGGAGGATTTGGATTTCGTTTCACGGTTTGCGAGATATTACAGTTTTCGTACAGTTGTGTTGGGAATTCCAGATTTGCCAAACTATCGTTCTTGATGTTTTCTGATTTTTGATGACTGATCTACTTTTACTAGAAAATTATGAAACTTTATATTCTGATACTAGACATATAAGGGAATACCCTAGATTTTTAGTGGATTTATTTAATGAGTTTTCATGCTGTTTTCCAGCTCTTGAATTCATTTTCCTAATTTCTGTCTGAACCTAAATTCTGAATTCAAATCAGTTTTAAGTTATGTTTTTGTGAAATACTATATGACTTATTTATACTCGCTGGATTCGGTTGGGAGTCTATTTTCGAGATGTTTTGACAGATCCAGATTTGCATGTTTGTAACCATAGGAATCACTGTTTTACTACAGTGTGGTCTTGCTGCCCTGAACTAGAGACATTGTTATTTATTCCTTTATGAGTTATCTTGTACCAATACATGTTTACCTTGCAACTTGAACTTGTTACATGATCATGCCATGTTATTCTCGATATATTTTGCACATATACAGGTTCGTTGACATAAATAATAAAAATAACCAAGCCGGAGTTTAAGAGAAAGATATAATAGTGGATAATTCAGAAACGTGTACTCAGAAGGGGATCCACTGATCCTACGTGATTACTTGATACATGATACTTGACACCTGATTACTTGACACTTGCACGTAAGACACGTTACTTGCCACTTGCACAACTTGACACGTGATTACATGGTACATGATACATGATACTTGGAGCTTGGAGCTTGGAGCTCGATTACTTGACTTGTCCCTGAGTACACTGCCCTTTATGGTTCATTATGAAATCTAAAGTGAAACTGTTTGTTGTAGCAACCATGTAAGGTGGGCTACATGAAGTGCAACCTAGATAGTAATAACTATAAGACTTGATACATGATAATTAAACATAATACTTGAACATGATACTTGAACATGATACATGCTTGCTTGACACTTGACTACATGATACATGAGACTTGTTTACATGAGACTTGATACATGACACTTGATGCATGGTTACATGATACTTGACACTTGATACATGCCATTTACACTTGATCATCTTACCAAGCTAGTTATTATATTTTGACATCATGCTTATACCATGTTATTTGTTATTTAGTTTTCCCCATGTACTTGTATCCTGCATTACAAGCGGCCGGTAACTTGCAATTGACGGGTACTTGTTTTCTTTTTTTCTCTTCCCTACAATTGTTGAATTGCAGATTTTGGAGAACAGGTTCCAGACGGTATGGGTGACATGAAGTATTAGTGCTAGATTTTATTATTATTATTTCTTGTAGCTTGCTTGAACAATATTGTATTTGATTACTTGGATTTATTCTTGTATTTGAGCAACGTGACCCAGGATATTTGTGTTGTTTCAGATCATGACTATTTGAGATTTATATATTCGGTTTCAAGTATTATTGTTGATATTTTGGTTCATATGTGCATGTTGGTTAATACTTTTGCTTCCGACTCTGATTATTCTTGTGAATGCTGTAAAGATTCTTGAACAGTTTATGGATGATGAAAATCATTCGCTGGGCTTTTGTCTCGTATTCGTATTCCATACTCTTTTTGGGAAGCGGGGCGTGACATGCACCTTCCTCCTGTTCTCCCTCTCCCTGCATCTCCCGACTCTTCAACCCACTCCCGATCCTCTCCCTCCACCTCGGTAGTCCCTGTCTTCCCTTCTCCTCTCCTGAAGCCAACGTCGCCGACCACAGCAAACGACGGCAGCAACCGCAACACCAGACCCCCGACGCGCCTCCTGCAGCGCCCTCCCGGTGTCTCTCCTTCCTCCTGTCACGCAGCCACCTCGGCTAGCGACCCCAACACCGACCGCAGGGCCATTGTGTCACCCTGTTGCCCTGCTACTCGTCGACAGCAGCACCCTGTCGACGTCGTCCCAGTTCAGCGATGCCAGCCCCCATCTTTCTCTCTTTCTCTCTCCCTCTTGGTGTGCGTGTGTGATCTCGTGTATTTGTGTTCATGGTTCGTGGGTTCGTTCGTTCGTTCTGTTCATGCCCAGGAATCTGTTCCCGTTATTCTTGTTCTTGCTTCATTCTCGTCGTCGACTATAAGGCAAGTAACTTGTATTAATTTATATTGCAAACACAAGTACTAATTACCGCCTTTAGTGTAGGTTTATACTAGAGACAATTCTTGTGCAAAACCTCTGTTATATCTTGTCTCTATGTATTGATCCGTCTAAAGTTGTCTCATTACACATACGACATGAATTTAGACATAGAGATAATCAATTCTTGTATACATGCATGTGTTCGTGATTATGAGGTGTTGTATGATCTTGTATATTTGGTGGGTTCGTTGTAATATAACTTGTTGTAGACTTGCTAACACCTTATACCATGTTGCTTGTACATATAGTATACCATAAAGTTTCATATGATCAATGTGGATTTTATGCATAAAGAAGATTTCAATTTTTGTTGTTACCTCGTTTTTTTATCAGTATTTTAGACCCTATTAAGGTCAGTATATGAAAATTATTTGTGAATATGAATTATACAGAATTCTGTCTACTTTCCAGATTTTCTGACAGATCTCAGTTTCGATTTGTGGGTTGCAAGTTATGACTATTTTACTACAAATGTGTTTAAAAATCTCAGATCCAGTTTTATATGAATTCTGTATGGTAATTTATTTTTATACTGATATTAAAGACAATATTTTGATCCAATATTTTACTGATTACAACTAGACCTGATTGGGATTAATCCCTAATTTTTGTGGATTTAATTGATAACTTTTACAAACTATTCAATACTTTCAAACAACTGCTGTACATGCAGAATTTTCATGCTGTTCAGTAAAGAACCTTAATTTCGACATGATTCTATTTGCTGTTTATAAAAACTTTGTGAATATGAATTATAGCCTACTGTATATATTTTATCACTCTTTTGACGGATCTGGATTTCGATTTATATTTTGCAATCTACTGCTGTTTTAGTACTGCTGTATTTATGATTCCAGATTTACAAAACTACTGTATCCTGCTGCTTTCTGATTTTACTTGACTATTCTATCTAGTTTGAAAAAATATGAAAATTTATTTTTCTGATACTAAATATACTATGGAATAACCTAAATTTTTCTTGGATTTAATCAGTAAGTTTTTATGCCATTTTCCTGTTTATGAATACAAACTTTTAATTTCTGGCTGAACATGTTTTCTCGATACAAATCTGTTTTGAGCCTTATTTTTGTGAAATACCATATGACTTATATATATTTTCTGGATTCAGCCGAGAGACTATTTTCCAGATTTTCTGATGGATCCAAATTTGCACATTCGTAGCAACGGAAATTTTAGATTTAGTGCAGTACTGTCTTGGTGTCCTAAACTAGAATTTTTGTTGTTTAATCCTTTTATGTGTTGTCTATCATCTGTACATGTTTATCTTTCAACCTGAACCTGTTACTTGTTCATGCCATGTTATTCTTGTCCTGTTTGTGACACATGCATGACTGTTTGATAATAATAACAAATAATCAAGCCGGTGTCAAGGGAAAGATCTAGTAGTGGAAAATATAGAAATGTGTACTTAGAAGGGGGCCCGTATTTCCCACCAGTTACGTGTTCATGACTACATGATACACAATCCTAATAACCTGATTACCCGTTGCACACTTTCCTATATAGGAAGGTGTACTCGGAAGGGGACCAGTAGGTTCTACATGTACTTGTACCTGTTCCTGTTCCTGTTTTCCTGATCCCTGAGTACACGACCCTATAGCCTCCACTACGAAATCTAAACAAAACTTGTTTGAATGTAGAAACCAAGTGGTAAAAACCTGGGACGCATGAAGTGCTACCTATATAGTAATAATACAAGACTTGACAGAACATAATACCTGTTACATGCTTACCTGTTACATGATACTTGTACATGCTACTTAACACCCGTTCACCTGTTTATCTGTTACCTATTTACCTGCATGCATGACACTTGATACATGTTACCTGTACCTGTTAGTATATCATGTTACTTGATTTTGTTTCCTGATTCTTGGTAAATATCGTGCTTTGTTGACATGCCTATTCCATGCTATGTTTACTTCTGTTGTTATTCTATATCTGTTTATTTTATTCATGTACTTGTGTCTGCACCATAAGCGGCCCGTAACTTGAATTGACGGGAGTTTTGTTTTCTTTTTTCTCTTCCAGCAATTTGTTAAATTGCAGATTTTGGTGACCAGTTGCCTGATGGAGAAGGTGATCTGAGATTGTAGTTCCTGGAGTTCTGGCTATTATTATTATTATTTCCTGTTGCTTATTTTTTATATTATATTATTTATTTATTTATTTATTTATTGAAGAAAAGGTGGATTCCTGTTGCTTATTTTGAATAAATGTATCTGCTACCTGGATTATATTGGTTTGGGCAATGTGACCCAGGATTATTGACTTGTTTCCAGATCTGATTTATTTGAGATTATTACATTTTGTTTGAAGTAAATTCCTCTTGGTATACTGATTTATTTATGCATGCGTGGTTGACTTCTCTTGCTTCCTACTCTGATTATTCCTGTGAAATGTGGTAAAGATCTTGACAGCTTATGGATGATGAAAATCATTCGCTGGACTTAGTAACGTATCCGTATTCCGTATTCTCTTTTTGGGAAGCGGGGCGTGACGGCAGGCCCTCGATACGCGAACATACTAAATAGTCCTCTCGAGTCAGAACACACACACAGTCCTGGAATGCATTCGTTGGACTGGACCCCAATAGCATATTCTCATGTTTCCCAAGTTCCATCACATCTCCATTAGTGCCTGTCCTTAAGTTGATTATTATGAAAACACAAATTCCACATCTCTAGAGTTAGTGTATCCTGCCGGACTTAATTCCACAACAACAACCTCAAGACCCAACTGGTCATAATTCACAAAATCTCATCTACCGGTTCGGAGGACTCACACAACTCCTAGAGACTCACAAAACGAATATCAACACCAAAAATTTCAACAAAACTCTTAATTCCATTATTAAAATGTTTATATCAATGAAAAAAAATCCACATCCGTGAAATGTACTCATAAATTCCAAAACTGAAATAAGGTATTAAATCCATTAAATAACTGAGAATCATAATTTGAAGTCGTAGAAAACTACAAAACACCAATTTCTTCAAAAAACCATACATATTTCATTTAATAAGGTCATAGAAATTCAATTTAAATTCTATTATAATCAAAATATAACTCTCTGTAAAAAACTGTAATCTGTAGCAAAAACATCATCTAAAACAGTAGATCAATAATCCATAATATCGAAGAAACAATCGTTCAAAAAATGACGAAAAAATCACGAAAACAATCAGCCAACACACTGACAATCGACTGTCATCTTCAGTTAAAAAGCGAAGCGGTCGACTGTCATATACGAAATTTGACAGCTTTGAAATTCGTGCATATTTTACTGATACTTCAATTCAATCTTTAAAATCATAAATTTGCAAAATAAAATTTCCTGACATGATCAAATACAACTTGTATAACATACTGGAGTTTATAAAAGTTATCAAAATCGCATTATTATCACAAAATAGCAAATATTCATTAAAAACTTCTCAAACAGAATATATATATATATATATATATATATATATATATATATATATATATAGGTAGCCCTTCGGTTGAGAACTAATTTTTGTGAGAACTTTCGCTACAAACCAAAAGGGCTATAACGGCGTTTCTATCCCGGCGTTGAAGTCAAACGCCGGGATAGAGAACATTGTTTTTTTCTTCTTTCTATTAAATTGCATATCTATCACGGCGTTTGGGAACATCGCCGATATAGAGGGGAGATATCCCGGCGTGTATATTAAAACACGCCGCAATAGCTCCTATCTATTTCCCAGATCCATCCCCGTCCCATTTTTTATTTCCCCAATCTCTCTCTCTCTCCTCCTAGCTCTATTCTGGCCCCTCGCCGCCGCCGGCTCTCTCCCCCTTGCCTCATCTATCCCGTCCCTTTTTTCATTTCCCATGTCCTCTTCAAAACCGTGCTCGACTTCTCACTCGGCTTCGAAAACCCTCGAATCGTCTTCTTTTTCTTCCTCCAAAACCCTAGATCGAACTCGAAGCTACGGAAATTTTGATCCGCATTCTGAACCCCAACCCCGACCACCACCATCGCCCTTGTCGTCTCCCTTCTCTACCATCCTCCACTATCTCCCTCCCCCACCGTCGTCCTCCGTCTCCACCATCGACGACATCCGAGTCTTCAGGTAAAAATTAATTTAATGTTAATTAGGGGTTTTAGGATTGTTTGAGGGTTAATTTTGTTTTGGGATTTGTTAGTTTTAGGGTTTCATCAGAAAATTTTTAACTGAATTGAACTGATTTTGTGCACTTATAATGCACAATGATTAGCTATAATCTTTATTAATTTGAAGTTTGTTTTTATGCTATAATCAGAAGGTCTAATCATTTGGTGTACCAAAGTAACTAATTGTGGTTGCGACAAGCCATGGTGCAGTGAACATCTATACCAATTCAGATGGTTAAGTCTTGGACATGGTATTTACAACAATATGTGTTACTCCAATACATCCATGTGGTAGTTTGAAGCATAAGCTCCACTGCATTAAACAAGTGCTAAGTTCACAAATACAGCGTCAAATGGAGTGTCTTTTGACTCTTTTCCATAACTGTTAACAATATGCATAAGTTGTTCAAAAGAATTACACACTGACACACATACGCCCACTGAAACACTAGTTGGCATTTTTTGCATTAGAAAGCTTATAGTTTATCAATCATAGAACATCAGTTAACTGAAATTGATGGTTTTGTAACTTGTTAAGATATTTGAAATCATGATGGTAGAAAATGCCAATCTGGGCTCAATTCATAACTGGCCCATTACTTGATGGCTGCGAAGAAAGCTTAATTTTATGGAGAATTAGATGAAATCTATGGAGATTTATTATCAGTGATGAATGACTTACATGTTAATCTCCACCCATGATATAACAAGGTAAACTTTCAGAAAGTTATCTGCTTCATGGAGATCCATTTCTGCCAAAATTTAAATTTTTTTTTGTTGAAGATTTTGCGTTACAATCTACAGTATGCTTTACTTGGAAATAGTGTAATTTGGATATGGGAAGCAAATTACCATTGTGATATACATTTGCTTAAATTATAAAAGTAGAGTCTACTTATCAGAAAATTTTAATGAAAGTTTACCACCGTTTGAACTAGAGTCTACTTATGACCACATATTTCTTTCTTTGGTTTCTGAAAGGGACTTTAAGAAACATTCCTCTTGGGGTTTTAATTTACCAACAAAAAATCTTAAGCACTCATTTTTTGTCTTAAGGTAAATCAAGTTTCCTGATGAAGCTGAAAGTTGTCTCATGAGGTTTCCTGAATGTAAGATTTTATAATGACCTCCTGAATGTAAGATTTTATAATGACCCAATGAAAGGATTGAAACGTATACTAGGAGTCTAGGATTACAATAACTCAAACACAACTGCATCTCTAAACTGGAAGTTTTGCCTCTGTAGATTTTTTTTGGGAAAATGCAAAACAAAGTTCTGATGGCCCTCGTTGTATAATTTGTTCTACTTCGTATGTATTAGCTATTGATTTCGGCATCTTTTTGTAATGTGCCGACTTATATATTAGCATACTGCTGCGTAATTTCGATGAAAAACTAACACTTTCAAATTTCTTACTTTTGGGATGCAGGCACCATCATCAATGTGTGGTGGGTTGCACTGAGATGTCTTTTGTCCTTGGCAGTTTGCTGGAAATACAGGATGCATAGCCCAAACTTGTGCAGCTTTAGCTGTTGGTCAGCATCTTATCGAGGTAAAAATTACATTTGCAGCCTTATCATGTTTATTCCTTATACGTAGTTGAGCTTTCAACAGTGAGGTTTAGGTGTGTGCAGAGTAGGAAGAATAAAATTAGAAACATGCACACATAAGATGGAATCAATATCTACTCTGAATAATTTTTAATGAGGAAACCTACTGTGATTTATGTCATAAATATTAAGGAAGTTAGTAGTGGCTAGTGAGAACAAACAGGAGTTTGGTCCTGTTGTTAGTTGCCCATTCATTCTGTTTTCTCCTTCCTACTGCTCAGGATGATGTGGTGTTGTATCTTATGCAATGGCCAATGGGTAGTTTCTGCCTTGAAGGCAACACACTGGTAGTGCTAAGTACTTGGCTGTGACGAAAATTTTGAAGTAGAATCAACATGTTTTCTAGTATTTTGAATTATTCATCTAATGTTGTGTCCTAACCGGGTGATACTTTTTCCAATTCCTTTTCCAGCCCCTAGGCTATAAAATAGATGACTCCAAATTGAAGCGTGCTGGATTGGATTACTGGTCGTATCCTTTTACTGTAACTGTTTCGATACAAAAATGCCTTTCATAGTGTCTCTACTACAGTTTCTAAGCTTAATCTTTTCACTATATGTATGTTGTTAATGGTTTCAAATGATTACTATAGGTGATCTGATTAAGAAAGCACGTTTTCATTGCTAAACATACCAGGTTCACCTTGAACTACAACAAAACAAAGTCTTGATCCCAAAAGTTCTTGGGTCTTCCTCTTTTTTGAACATTTGTTTGTCTTTCATTCTTCGCTAACTTTTGAGTTAACTGACTAAATTATGATAAACCATCTTTTCTAATGTGTGCAGTGTGAGGCTCAGACTTTAATTATGATAAACCATCCATATGTTCTTAAAGCACATTGTTCCTTTGTAATTGATCACGAATTGTGGGTTGTCACACCATACATGGCTGGTGGATCCTGTCTTGATATAATGAAGTCTGCCTACCCTAAAGGTTTTGAGGAGGTTATTATTGCAACACTTCTACGTGAAGTATTAAACGGCTTGGAATATCTTCATCAGCAAGGACATATACATTGGGATATTAAGGTAAACTTTTGAATCTTTACTATTTCAATATGCTGAATATAATGTAAGGATTGAGGATCCATAATAAGTTGGTGTCTATTGCCATAGTAGATTGTTTTTGCCTTGTAGATCAAAGATTGTTTTGTCATTGCAATACAATTGTGGCAATGGGATATGGATGAAATTAGAAACAATTATACCCAAGTCAGTGGGGTGGTGAACAGAGTGCCAATGGTTTGCATTATACAACAAAAACAAATTCACCCTGAACCTTTTGAGTTGGCCACAAGAAACAAATTTCTTTTTTAGCTCTGTTAAGGGGCAGTCTTCTTTGTCAAATGGGGACACCTCAATGAGTATTCTTTAGTATTCATTCTATGTATATAGGTCAACTGGAATACAGGTTTTTTTTTTATAGTAATATTTAAAATTTTGACAGTTTTATTTCATATGTGCAGTCATATGTTAGTATTCTACATAATATATACGTGAATGATTTGTAGGCCAGGTATTTAACAATTTGGAAACTTGATCAATAGTTGAACCTAATTTGTCGAATAAATTGAAATTATTAAAATTGAATTATGGTCTTTGCAGCCTGGGAAAAATATCAAATTTCTAATAGGCGAGGAAAAGGAAAGATACAAAAAATCAAAATTTCTAATGGGCGAGGAAAAGGCTGATACAACTGTTGGTGTGGACTGCTAGTAGTCATTGTACATCAGATCATTACCCTGGTATATGGTATAAAGCTAGATTGATTAGGAGCTATTCTCTTTTGTAATAGGGGACGAATCCTTCTAACAATTACCTTGGTGACCACTTTCTAAAAAAATTACATAATGAAATAGGCCGGAAGTGGCTCAACAATTCTTGGTTCGGAATGAGTGTGATGAGAGTTTGATTCAACCCCTGAGGCTCTCTCTACTTACGACGGAAATGTGTATTCAGTCCAGGTTCAACAAATGGCTCTGGGGTGTCGGGCGAGGTGCTGACTTTCCCTCCGCTGATAGGTATCGATCTCGATCTACTGAATGCGCACCTGGATAATATGCGACTACGTAATCAACCGGATTTGGATCGTCTCTGGGCGGGATAATGACTCTCGAAAAGAGGGATGCAGCTGGCGAACTGTAACTAGAGGTTCTGACGGTCAAATCACTTGAAACCCCTCCGCTTGCGTCGATGCTTATGGCTTCCAAGGAGAGATGTTTTTCGACCGTGACTTATTACGTATTGATGACTGATGATGATCGGATCGCTAGGCCCTCAGCCGTTCCCTACTCTTTGCTTTCTTCTCACTTGCGAGTAGCCATTCTAAGAAGGATTCCACGACAAAGACGGACGTCCTTGATGAAAGGCCCTTGCTCGCACAAAGATTGATCTTAGATTAACCGGACATGAAGACATTGATAGCAATATGGGGGAAGTTCCCATCAGGCAACAACGGTTCTGCCTGACCCTACTCAAGCATGCATATGTTGTCAGTGAAGATTTTGTGTGAAGCCTTGGAGACGACGTACCCGGGGCCGAGCAGAGTACCTGACTGTACCGGCTAGAGTAGATGCTGTTGTTTGAGTACAGTACGGATGGCAGCTTCTGGATCTGGTCTTTCGCCTCTTGGTGATCCAGTCCCAAGAAGCATTGGCCTGTCTGGGATGAGAACAGGAGCGGCATAGTGGTTCTTTGCTAACCCCGTCCGGGCAGGCCTCCCTGGCCTTTGAGGGGAAGGGAGTGAGTAATCTAGTAAGCTGTTCTTTCAGGAGTCGAGTGAGTGAGGCGACCTGAAAGGGAGGACAGTTCTATTTATTAATTAATAGGAATTAGAATTACAACGAAATCTTTAGAATTGGAATTTCTAGAAAGGGGCGTTGAGACGATCAACCTATGGAGATATAGCTTCTTACTCAACCTAAAGGGATATTTCCATCGAGACACAATGCTCCATTTTGATGGGCGTAGACCAAGCGGCTAGGAAGTAGAGCGCCCAGTGTCCCCCTCTTTCCCCCGCCGCCTTCCGACCCGCGGGAGTATACAATGAAAACTTCCGGATACTCATGCCCGATCGTGAGACTGCCTGTTTAACGTCCGATGGCACGTTGCTCCGACCTGAGCTAAGCAACAACGAGATCTCCCTGGATCCTTGCCGGATGTGCTTGACGATCTCCTAAGGGGGATCTAAATCAAAATTCGGAACTTTGGAGACCACTGTTATGTTTAAAAATCCAAACATGAAACATTTAAATTTTATGGTCTTTTTGTATCATTATCATTTATACAGTTATTTATTTCTCTGTGTATGTGTATGTGTATGTGTATGTGTTGCCTCTCATATTCATTACTTTACTAAAATATTTATGTTTTTTCTACAGGGCCAGCGTATTCCATCGATTTCCAGTCACGAACATACACTAGGGCAAAATAGCGATGGAATTGGAAGCAACAGCGGGCCACACGAAGAGACTCCCCTGCTGTAGTTTGTAGAATTTGGACTTTTTAAAAAATGTTTTGTAGGAATTATATCTATGTTTTGTAATAACTAAGTGTTGTACAACATATACATTTGATACACGTTGTATGACAGTTTATATGTGTTACATATTTTGTTTTCTATTGAGTTGTTTTTTGTGATGTGTGACTTTTGGTTCTTGATTATGATATTATTGATTTACCTGATTTGCATTTAAATTTAATATGATTACATGTATTTGTAATATACAATTAATTACTGGTTTTTTAAATTGAAAATTTTATAATAAAATGTCAAAAAAAAAACAAAAAAAAACAAAAAAAATACCTATCGCGGCGTTTACCACGAAACGCCGCAATAGGTACTAAAGTTTCTGAGTACCCTCTATCGCGGTGCTGGACCAGCGCCGCAGCAGGGTACCAATGCTAGCTTTTTAATCGTGGTGCAGTCCCAGCGCGTGAAAAAGCGCCGCTATAGCTATTTATTTCAAAACGAAACGCTCCTATAACGGCGGTTTGGTAACGCCATTATAGGTGGACACCCTATAGCGGCGGCATCCTTAACGCCGCAATAACCTATATGGTTATAACGATGCACGTTCTAACGGCACTTTTAGCGGCGATTTCAGAAGCACCGTTATGAGCTATAACGGCACCAAAAAATGCCACTATAGCCTTGTAAAAGCGCCGATATAGCCTGTGCGGTTTGTAGTATTTGTGAGAACTTACGGAGTAGACCCCCCATGAAAAATCCGAACTGGCCATATTGTTCTACACACCATACATAGCATAACATAAAGAAATCAAGTAATTTGATAATGTAAATTATGGGCAAATGAACTTCAAATTACTTGATTTCTTTATGTTCTGCTATCTAAGGTGTGTAGAGCGAGATGGCTGGTTCGAATTTTCCATGGGGGGTCTACTCCATGAGTTCTCACAGAGTTCTCACCAAATTAGTTCTCAACCGAAGGGCTCCCTATATATATATATATATATATATATATATATATATATATATATATATGTTCATATGGGTGTTTTAGCATCAGTTAAAGCATCGAAACTTATCAAATAGGAGTCGTATAATGTTCAAAATAATCTCAGTATTAAAACAACTCAAATCCAATCGAAAACATCCCAAAAATCACAAAAAAAAAATTCGGCCATACACCTACAGACCCGAAATCAAGAAATCCCCTTTTAACTTGAAAACTTGATCTTTTTTATTCCAAAATCCTTCCAAAACTTGATTAAAAACAAACCCCACTGATTACATTAATTTACTCATGAATAAATGCTCTTACAACATGGATTAATCATGTTTCACTACATCAAAACTCTCAAACAGTGTGTGTGTATACTCAACAGTAAAAGAACTCATCTTTATCTAAATTTGTGCATCTCTTCATATAATCTCAATGCAATCAATCAAATTAGAAAGAACAGTGAAGCAACAGCATACCCACAATTTCTATTATGTTCTCTAACAACCTCAAGTCATCTATTTAAGGTTTTAATCAACTATAACATAGTTTTCATGAAAAGATTCATTTTTTATTCATTCATCTTTAATAAACTTATCATATCATCATACAATCCCTAATATGCTTTCTAATAGACAAATCATCATATACAACATGCATACAACAGCAAGAAATCAAACATATGTCACTCACCTTTTTGAAGATTCAACCGACGTAATAAAGAGAATAAGAAAAATCCTTCATTTTGCATGAAAACCAAGATCCTCACTTCGAAACTCCAAGAAAATAATAATAAAGAAAATCATTTGTGTAGTACAGTAAAGAGACGGCTGTACCACCCCTTATATTAGGCCGGTAATGGGTAATTAGGGTTTTGAATAGGTTTTGTATAATATCCCTTTTGAATATATCTTTACATATATAAATCATTATACTTGGAAATTAGATAAACCAATTCAATTTAAATTTAAAAACAAAAACAACTACCCTAATACTGGTCAGCACTGTTTGTAAACCCAGAAAATGAAATTTGTAATTTTGCCACTAAGTGCCAATTTTGCAAAAAGACCATTTTTTAAGAAATTTGCGAAATACACCAAATCTATTGAAAAATAAAGTAAAAATTTTACCTAAGAGTTGACTAGAAATCATGCTCAGCCCAAAATCTAAAAATCTGGAGTTTTCATTCCAAGTGGTAATTTTGCACAAAAGCCCATCTTTTTGTAATATTTGCAAATAGGTCAAATAAATATCAGAAAAATATAGAAAATTCACAAATAATACCTACTAATATATAATTGGTTTTCCCAAAATAATTTTTGATTTTGAACTTCCCAAGAAAATATTTGCACGTGTTTCGCACGTGTAAAAAGATAAATTTCAGAAAAATATTTATTAAATCATCAAAAAACATTTTTATCCATTTATTAATCTCAAAAACATTATTTAAAAATCTAGGGTGTTACATCACTCCCTCTTTAGAATAATTCTGTCCTCAGAACTACTACTAACAGGGACCAAACAGATTAAGCAAAAGAAAATGCAATCACATAAATGGAAATATAGTTTAAAGAATACAATCACAAAGAGAATTTATTTTAACCAAAAGAAATACAATTTAATCAAAAGAATACAATCATAAAAAATAAATATAATCATACAAAAAGTTCAGGAAAATCCTTCTGCATGCGATCCTTCGGCTCCTAAGTAGCTTCCGTTGCGCAACTCTGATAACTTGCCCTCGGAAACCTGCTGCAACATCCTCTGATTCTCTACATCTGATTTCTGACCTTCCATAATCTGCTCTCTCAAAGAAGGCTGCAGCCACAACTGAGCCAAAGATGCTCCCAAACTCTGCAGTATAACCTCGATATTTGCCTGATCAAACTCGGCTGCCAACTCTCTCTAAGTAGTGATCAAACTCGACAAACTGCTCTTCCGACTAAACCCATAGTCCACCACATTCGCCTTGCCCGGATGATACATGATCTCTGGACGAATGTCTTCCAACACTTCCAACCACCTTCTCTGCCAAAGATTTAGATCCTTCTGTTGATAAATGTACTTCAGGCTTTTGTTGTCGGTATACATATTGACCTTCTCTCCATATACATAACACCTCCACTGCTTCAAGGCAAAGATAATAGCTGCTAACTCCAGATCATGCGTCGGATAGTTCTTCTTATGCAGATGCAACTGCCTCGAACCATATGCAACCACCTTGCCTTCCTGCATCAAGACTCACCCAAAACCTCTGAGAGATGCATCACTGAAGATATCATAATCCTTCCCAACTTGTGGCAAAGCTAAGATAGGTGCAGTCATCAACCTCTCCTTTAGCTCAAGGAAACTCGCCTCACACTTATCAGTCCATGTGAATGCCGCATTCTTCCGTGTCAACTCTGTCAAAGGAACTGCAATGTGCATAGCCCTGAATGAGTCTCCTGTAGTACCCAGCCAAACCCAAGAAACTTCTAACTTCCTTCACTATCGTTTGCCTGGGCCAATCCTTCACTGCTTCAATCTTCTGAGGATCAGTGGCCAATCCCTCCTTAGAACGGATATGACCATGGAAAGCTACCTCAAACTTCCAAAACTCACACTTCGATAGCTTGGCATACAAGTTCTGCTCCTGTAACTTCTTCAATACCTCTGTCAAGTACATAGAATGCTCTTCCTCCGACTTCAATTACACCAAAATATCATCAATGAAAACCACCACGAAGGAATTAATAAATGGCCGCAAAATCCGATTCATCATATCCATGAATACTGCTGGTGCATTCGTCACTTCGAATGGCATTACCAAAAACTCATAGAGTCCATGACGAGTCCTAAAAGCTATTTTACTCACATCTTCCTCCTTGACTCGAACCTGATGATACCCTGATCGCAGATCAATCTTTGAAAACACAGCTGCTCCCCGAAGCCTGTCAAACAGATCATCAATCTGTGGCAGCGGATACTTATTTTGAATAGTCACCCTGTTCAACTCCCGATAGTTAATGTACATCCTCATTGACCCATACTTCTTCTTCACTAACAACACTGGTTCTCCCCACGGTAAAGAACCCGTCTTGATAAATCCCTTACTCAGCAATTCCTCAATCTGGTTCTTAACTTCATCTTGCTCTACAGGTGCCATCCTCTACGGAGCCTTAGAAATCAGAGCACTCCCCAGCTGAACACTACAAAAGAAAGTAGCTTTTCCGGTGCTTTTTTACGTCTATACCGGCGTTTTTTTACGCCGGTGAAACTTTCACCGGCGTTTACAATAGCGCCGGTCCAACTGCCGCCGAAGCGGGCGTCGCTGAAACGAAGGGGTCTACACCGGTATTTTTGGTGGACGCCGGTAAATGTTAGGACTACACCGGCGGTCATAAAACGCCGGTGTATATCGGTCTCTGGGTGCCGTTCTTGTGCACCTATATACATACACCGACGGTCGTAAACCGCCGGTATTTATCCATTCACCGGCGTATATGAAAACGCCGGTGTAGATCGAAAGTATACCGGCGGTCAAGAAACGCCGGTGTATGTGCGTTTATGAGCGCCTGCTTTTCCCTGTTTACGAACACCGGCGCGACCAAAAAACGCCGGTGTAGTTATATACGCCGGCATTTATAAAACGCCGGTGTACGCCTGTGCCGTTACAGCTGATAACTTTCGCCGGCGTGCGTTGAAATGCCGGTGTATCACACACTCCAACAATTAAATTATATAGACCGCCGTTTTTTAAAACGCCGTTCTGGCTATGCCCGTTTATTTTCGATACTCCGCTTTTCCGTTCGATTTCAATTCACAGTTTCATTTACAAAAATTGTAAACTAATTCTCACAACTGATTCAATCAATTCCGTTGCATACTACTGCGCAAACCACAACCAAACACAAGAATAATTAAAGATAATCAAGTTTCACACGTGTCATATCAACGTCCAAATTCATTGATTAATTAACAGTGTCATAATTAACAAATTAATATTGAGACTAACATCCAAAATATCCAAACAAACCAGTCTGAAAAATATCCAAAATATCCCAAATTCAAAGTATGACATAACTCTCATAAAAAAAAACCAGTCTGACATAACAACAGCAAGGAGGAGGACATAAGAACAACAACCATACAGCAAGGAGGACATAAGAACAGCAAGGAGGACCGCAGATTCATACCCCTCGAGTAGCTTCAGCTCTGATCATCAGAATTTCCTTCATCTTGACGACCGCTCTGTGAAAAAAAAACAATAGTTTAATTGAACAGTAGATCACAATACAGAATATACATATTTTTTGAACTTGCAAAAAGAACTACCTGTATCTCGAATTATAAGATCAAAGTGCCAACTGCAAATGGAATTGTTAATGATATATACAGAGGTAAAATAATTACATTGCAATGCTAAAAATTTCGTACTTAATTTTGTTTTTAAATATATCTAAAATAACAAAACAAATGAAAATTCAGTATCTAACTTGAAACCTTTATATTCTCCTCTGATTGGAATATCCACTATCTAAAACAATAAAACAAATGAAAATTCAGTATCTAAGCATGTCCTTCATGGATTGTTCAGACAATCCATGAAACTGTCATCGTGGACGGAAACCAAATATAAGAAAAATAAGAAAAATAAGATAGGGCTCATATCAAGTGTATTTTTAGGGAACTGTCATCGTGGAAGGAAACCAAATATATATAGAAGCCAGAAATGGAAACAGAAAGAAGAAAGGTAGAGACTTTGGATACACCAGGTTACCATAGCGGCATTTTCCTCATCTCTCTCATCCCTTATTTCCCTTCAGCACACGAACAGAAAGAGACATCAGCAACCACCTTAAGAGCGACAAGAACAACAATAATAATAAATTATTATGAACAAGATGTCTCTATATGGGTTTCCAGATCTCCACTCGAGCCCACTCTTTCTAATCACAGCCCAATTAAGAACATAGACAACATCCACTAAACAATCCAATCATAGCCCAGTCAAAATTTGCCATCCTGGATCTTAATGAAATACGCTTCATTAACAGTGAAAGAAAATGAGGATGCTAGCAGCATACTTAGTTTGGAAGTGAACCCATTTTTTGTTAAAAAATCATGCCAAAGATGGCAATCAGCTTCATTAACAGTATCTGAAAATGAAAATTTCCATCATCTGAGCTTATATGTTGCTCTACTAATTCACTGTGCCCAACTAAATCTAAAACCCAATTGTTGTGCGTATCCGGAGGATTTTGGCATACGTACCTATAGCATCCTCAGTTCACAGTAAACCTGTTTTGGTCAAAAAAACATGCCAAGATCATAATCAGATGCATGAAAATAAGCTTCACTAACAACAAAAGAAGAAACTGGGGATGCTATGCAGCATACTTAGTTTGGAAGTGAACCCATTTTGTGTTAAACAATCAGGTTACATTGACAGTATCTGAAAATGAAAATTTCTCCATTATCTGAGCTTATATGTTGCTCTACTACTTTTTTAGCCCAACTATATCGCAAAACCCAAGTGTTGTGCATATCCGGCCAGAGGATTTTGGCATACGTACCTATATAATATCCTCAGTTCACAGTGAACCCATTTTTGGTATAAAAACATACATGCCAAGAAGACATTCAGGTGCTTGAAATCAGCTTCACTAACAGTTAGTGAAAATGGGACCATAAAATAGCTTAAGAAGACCATCAGGTTTGTGAAATAAGCTTCACTAACAGTGAAAGAAACTGGGGATGCTATGCAGCATACTTATTTTGGAAGTGAACCCATTTTGTGTTAAAAAAACCATGCCAAAGATTGCAAGCAGGTTACATTGACAGTGTCTGAAAATGAAAATTTTTCCATTATCTGAGCTTATATGTTGCTCTACTACTTTTTTAGCCCAACTATATCGCAAAACCCAAGTGTTGTGCATATCCGGCTGGAGAATTTTGGCATACGTACCTATATAATATCCTCAGTTCACAGTGAACCCATTTTTGGTATAAAAACATACATGCCAAGAAGACAATCAGGAGCTTGAAATCAGCTTCACTAACAGTTAGTGAAAATGGGACCATAAAATAGCTTAAGAAGACCATCAGGTTTGTGAAATAAGCTTCACTAACAGTGAAAGAAACTGGGGATGCTATGCAGCATACTTATTTTGGAAGTGAACCCATTTTGTGTTAAAAAAACCATGCCAAAGATTGCAATCAGGTTACATCGACAGTGTCTGAAAATGAAAATTTCTCCATTATCTGAGCTTATATGTTGCTCTACTACTTTTTTAGCCCAACTATATCGCAAAACCCAATTGTTGTGCATATCCGGCCGGAGGATTTTGGCATACGTACCTATACAATATCCTCAGTTCACAGTGAACCCATTTTTGGTATAAAAACATACATGCCAAGAAGACTATCAGGTGCTTGAAATCAGCTTCACTAACAGTTAGTGAAAATGGGACCATAAAATAGCTTAAGAAGACCATCAGGTTTGTGAAATAAGCTTCACTAACAGTGAAAGAAACTGGGGATGCTATGCAGCATACTTAGTTTGGAAGTGAACCCATTTTGTGTTAAAAAAACCGGTTACATTGACAGTATTTGAAAATGAAAATTTCTCCATCATCTGAGCTTATATGTTGCTCTACTACTTTTTTAGCCCAACCATATCGCAAAACCCAAGTGTTGTGCATATCCGGCCGGAGGATTTTGGCATACGTACCTATATAATATCTGATGACCACAGTGAACCCATTTTTGGTATAAAAACATACATGCCAAGAAGACAATCAGGTGCTTGAAATCAGCTTCACTAACAGTTAGTGAAAATGGGACCATAAAATAGCTTAAGAAGACCATCAGGTTTGTGAAATAAGCTTCACTAACAGTGAAAGAAACTGGGGATGCTATGCAGCATACTCATTTTGGAAGTGAACCCATTTTGTGTTAAAAAAACCATGCCAAAGATTACAATCAGGTTACATTGACAGTATCTGAAAATGAAAATTTCTCCATTATCTGAGCTTATATGTTGCTCTACTACTTTTTTAGCCCAACTATATCGCAAAACGCAAGTGTTGTGCATATCCGGCCGGAGGATTTTGGCATACGTACCTATACAATATCCTCAGTTCACAGTGAACCCATTTTTGGTATAAAAACATACATGCCAAGAAGACTATCAGGTGCTTGAAATCAGCTTCACTAACAGTTAGTGAAAATGGGACCATAAAACAGCTTAAGAAGACCATCAGGTTTGTGAAATAAGCTTCACTAACAGTGAAAGAAACTGGGGATGCTATGCAGCATACTTAGTTTGGAAGTGAACCCATTTTGTGTTAAAAAAACCGGTTACATTGACAGTATTTGAAAATGAAAATTTCTCCATCATCTGAGCTTATATGTTGCTCTACTACTTTTTTAGCCCAACCATATCGCAAAACCCAAGTGTTGTGCATATCCGGCCGGAGGATTTTGGTATACGTACCAATATAATATCTGATGACCACAGTGAACCCATTTTTGGTATAAAAACATACATGCCAAGAAGACAATCAGGTGCTTGAAATCAGCTTCACTAACAGTTAGTGAAAATGGGACCATAAAATAGCTTAAGAAGACCATCAGGTTTGTGAAATAAGCTTCACTAACAGTGAAAGAAACTGGGGATGCTATGCAGCATACTCATTTTGGAAGTGAACCCATTTTGTGTTAAAAAAACCATGCCAAAGATTGCAATCAGGTTACATTGACAGTATCTAAAAATGAAAATTTCTCCATTATCTGAGCTTATATGTTGCTCTACTACTTTTTTAGCCCAACTATATCGCAAAACCCAAGTGTTGTGCACATCCGGCAGGAGGATTTTGGCATACGTACCTATACAATATCCTCAGTTCACAGTGAACCCATTTTTGGTATAAAAACATACATGCCAAGAAGACTATCAGGTGCTTGAAATCAGCTTCACTAACAGTTAGTGAAAATGGGACCATAAAATAGCTTAAGAAGACCATCAGGTTTGTGAAATAAGCTTCACTAACAGTGAAAGAAACTGGGGATGCTATGCAGCATACTCATTTTGGAAGTGAACCCATTTTGTGTTAAAAAAACCATGCCAAAGATTGCAATCAGGTTACATTGACAGTATCTGAAAATGAAAATTTCTCCATTATCTGAGCTTATATGTTGCTCTACTACATTTTTAGCCCAACTATATCGCAAAACCCAAGTGTTGTGCATATCCGGCCGGAGGATTTTGGCATACGTACCTATACAATATCCTCAGTTCACAGTGAACCCATTTTTGGTATAAAAACATACATGCCAAGAAGACAATCAGGTGCTTGAAATCAGCTTCACTAACAGTTAGTGAAAATGGGACAATAAAATAGCTTAAGAAGACCATCAGGTTTGTGAAATAAGCTTCACTAACCGTGAAAGAAACTGGGGATGCTATGCAGCATACTTAGTTTGGAAGTGAACCCATTTTGTGTTAAAAAAACCGGTTACATTGACAGTATTTGAAAATGAAAATTTCTCCATCATCTGAGCTTATATGTTGCTCTACTACTTTTTTAGCCCAACCATATCGCAAAACCCAAGTGTTGTGCATATCCGGCCGGAGGATTTTGGCATACGTACCTATATAATATCTGATGACCACAGTGAACCCATTTTTGGTATAAAAACATACATGCCAAGAAGACAATCAGGTGCTTGAAATCAGCTTCACTAACAGTTAGTGAAAATGGGACCATAAAATAGCTTAAGAAGACCATCAGGTTTGTGAAATAAGCTTCACTAACAGTGAAAGAAACTGGGGATGCTATGCAGCATACTCATTTTGGAAGTGAACCCATTTTGTGTTAAAAAAAACCATGCCAAAGATTGCAATCAGGTTACATTGACAGTATCTGAAAATGAAAATTTCTCCATTATCTGAGCTTATATGTTGCTCTACTACTTTTTTAGCCCAACTATATCGCAAAACCCAAGTGTTGTGCATATCCGGCCGGAGGATTTTGGCATACGTACCTATACAATATCCTCAGTTCACAGTGAACCCATTTTTGGTATAAAAACATACATGCCAAGAAGACTATCAGGTGCTTGAAATCAGCTTCACTAACAGTTAGTGAAAATGGGACCATAAAATAGCTTAAGAAGACCATCAGGTTTGTGAAATAAGCTTCACTAACAGTGAAAGAAACTGGGGATGCTATGCAGCATACTTAGTTTGGAAGTGAACCCATTTTGTGTTAAAAAAACCGGTTACATTGACAGTATTTGAAAATGAAAATTTCTCCATCATCTGAGCTTATATGTTGCTTTACTACTTTTTTAGCCCAACCATATCGCAAAACCCAAGTGTTGTGCATATCCGGCCGGAGGATTTTGGCATACGTACCTATACAATATCCTCAGTTCACAGTGAACCCATTTTTGGTATAAAAACATACATGCCAAGAAGACTATCAGGTGCTTGAAATCAGCTTCACTAACAGTTAGTGAAAATGGGACCATAAAATAGCTTAAGAAGACCATCAGGTTTGTGAAATAAGCTTCACTAACAGTGAAAGAAACTGGGGATGCTATGCAGCATACTCATTTTGGAAGTGAACCCATTTTGTGTTAAAAAAACCATGCCAAAGATTGCAATCAGGTTACATTGACAGTATCTGAAAATGAAAATTTCTCCATTATCTGAGCTTATATGTTGCTCTACTACTTTTTTAGCCCAACTATATCGCAAAACCCAAGTGTTGTGCATATCCGGCCGGAGGATTTTGGCATACGTACCTATACAATATCCTCAGTTCACAGTGAACCCATTTTTGGTATAAAAACATACATGCCAAGAAGACTATCAGGTGCTTGAAATCAGCTTCACTAACAGTTAGTGAAAATGGGACCATAAAATAGCTTAAGAAGACCATCAGGTTTGTGAAATAAGCTTCACTAACAGTGAAAGAAACTGGGGATGCTATGCAGCATACTTAGTTTGGAAGTGAACCCATTTTGTGTTAAACAATCAGGTTACATTGACAGTATCTGAAAATGAAAATTTCTCCATTATCTGAGCTTATATGTTGCTCTACTACTTTTTTAGCCCAACTATATCGCAAAACCCAATTGTTGTGCATATCCGGCCGGAGGATTTTGGCATACGTACCTATACAATATCCTCAGTTCACAGTGAACCCATTTTTGGTATAAAAACATACATGCCAAGAAGACTATCAGGTGCTTGAAATCAGCTTCACTAACAGTTAGTGAAAATGGGACCATAAAATAGCTTAAGAAGACCATCAGGTTTGTGAAATAAGCTTCACTAACAGTGAAAGAAACTGGGGATGCTATGCAGCATACTCATTTTGGAAGTGAACCCATTTTGTGTTAAAAAAACCATGCCAAAGATTGCAATCAGGTTACATTGACAGTATCTGAAAATGAAAATTTCTCCATTATCTGAGCTTATATGTTGCTCTACTACTTTTTTAGCCCAACTATATCGCAAAACCCAAGTGTTGTGCATATCCGGCCGGAGGATTTTGGCATACGTACCTATACAATATCCTCAGTTCACAGTGAACCCATTTTTGGTATAAAAACATACATGCCAAGAAGACTATCAGGTGCTTGAAATCAGCTTCACTAACAGTTAGTGAAAATGGGACCATAAAATAGCTTAAGAAGACCATCAGGTTTGTGAAATAAGCTTCACTAACAGTGAAAGAAACTGGGGATGCTATGCAGCATACTTAGTTTGGAAGTGAACCCATTTTGTGTTAAAAAAACCGGTTACATTGACAGTATTTGAAAATGAAAATTTCTCCATCATCTGAGCTTATATGTTGCTCTACTACTTTTTTAGCCCAACCATATCGCAAAACCCAAGTGTTGTGCATATCCGGCCGGAGGATTTTGGCATACGTACCTATATAATATCTGATGACCACAGTGAACCCATTTTTGGTATAAAAACATACATGCCAAGAAGACAATCAGGTGCTTGAAATCAGCTTCACTAACAGTTAGTGAAAATGGGACCATAAAATAGCTTAAGAAGACCATCAGGTTTGTGAAATAAGCTTCACTAACAGTGAAAGAAACTGGGGATGCTATGCAGCATACTCATTTTGGAAGTGAACCCATTTTGTGTTAAAAAAACCATGCCAAAGATTGCAATCAGGTTACATTGACAGTATCTGAAAATGAAAATTTCTCCATTATCTGAGCTTATATGTTGCTCTACTACATTTTTAGCCCAACTATATCGCAAAACCCAAGTGTTGTGCATATCCGGCCGGAGGATTTTGGCATACGTACCTATACAATATCCTCAGTTCATAGTGAACCCATTTTTGGTATAAAAACATACATGCCAAGAAGACAATCAGGTGCTTGAAATCAGCTTCACTAACAGTTAGTGAAAATGGGACAATAAAATAGCTTAAGAAGACCATCAGGTTTGTGAAATAAGCTTCACTAACAGTGAAAGAAACTGGGGATGCTATGCAGCATACTTAGTTTGGAAGTGAACCCATTTTGTGTTAAAAAAACCGGTTACATTGACAGTATTTGAAAATGAAAATTTCTCCATCATCTGAGCTTATATGTTGCTCTACTACTTTTTTAGCCCAACCATATCGCAAAACCCAAGTGTTGTGCATATCCGGCCGGAGGATTTTGGCATACGTACCTATATAATATCTGATGACCACAGTGAACCCATTTTTGGTATAAAAACATACATGCCAAGAAGACAATCAGGTGCTTGAAATCAGCTTCACTAACAGTTAGTGAAAATGGGACCATAAAATAGCTTAAGAAGACCATCAGGTTTGTGAAATAAGCTTCACTAACAGTGAAAGAAACTGGGGATGCTATGCAGCATACTCATTTTGGAAGTGAACCCATTTTGTGTTAAAAAAAACCATGCCAAAGATTGCAATCAGGTTACATTGACAGTATCTGAAAATGAAAATTTCTCCATTATCTGAGCTTATATGTTGCTCTACTACTTTTTTAGCCCAACTATATCGCAAAACCCAAGTGTTGTGCATATCCGGCCGGAGGATTTTGGCATACGTACCTATACAATATCCTCAGTTCACAGTGAACCCATTTTTGGTATAAAAACATACATGCCAAGAAGACTATCAGGTGCTTGAAATCAGCTTCACTAACAGTTAGTGAAAATGGGACCATAAAATAGCTTAAGAAGACCATCAGGTTTGTGAAATAAGCTTCACTAACAGTGAAAGAAACTGGGGATGCTATGCAGCATACTCATTTTGGAAGTGAACCCATTTTGTGTTAAAAAAACCATGCCAAAGATTGCAATCAGGTTACATTGACAGTATCTGAAAATGAAAATTTCTCCATTATCTGAGCTTATATGTTGCTCTACTACTTTTTTAGCCCAACTATATCGCAAAACCCAAGTGTTGTGCATATCCGGCCGGAGGATTTTGGCATACGTACCTATACAATATCCTCAGTTCACAGTGAACCCATTTTTGGTATAAAAACATACATGCCAAGAAGACTATCTGGTGCTTGAAATCAGCTTCACTAACAGTTAGTGAAAATGGGACCATAAAATAGCTTAAGAAGACCATCAGGTTTGTGAAATAAGCTTCACTAACAGTGAAAGAAACTGGGGATGCTATGCAGCATACTCATTTTGGAAGTGAACCCATTTTGTGTTAAAAAAACCATGCCAAAGATTGCAATCAGGTTACATTGACAGTATCTGAAAATGAAAATTTCTCCATTATCTGAGCTTATATGTTGCTCTACTACTTTTTTAGCCCAACTATATCGCAAAACCCAATTGTTGTGCATATCCGGCCGGAGGATTTTGGCATACGTACCTATACAATATCCTCAGTTCACAGTGAACCCATTTTTGGTATAAAAACATACATGCCAAGAAGACTATCAGGTGCTTGAAATCAGCTTCACTAACAGTTAGTGAAAATGGGACCATAAAATAGCTTAAGAAGACCATCAGGTTTGTGAAATAAGCTTCACTAACAGTGAAAGAAACTGGGGATGCTATGCAGCATACTTAGTTTGGAAGTGAACCCATTTTGTGTTAAAAAAACCGGTTACATTGACAGTATTTGAAAATGAAAATTTCTCCATCATCTGAGCTTATATGTTGCTCTACTACTTTTTTAGCCCAACCATATCGCAAAACCCAAGTGTTGTGCATATCCGGCCGGAGGATTTTGGCATACGTACCTATATAATATCTGATGACCACAGTGAACCCATTTTTGGTATAAAAACATACATGCCAAGAAGACAATCAGGTGCTTGAAATCAGCTTCACTAACAGTTAGTGAAAATGGGACCATAAAATAGCTTAAGAAGACCATCAGGTTTGTGAAATAAGCTTCACTAACAGTGAAAGAAACTGGGGATGCTATGCAGCATACTCATTTTGGAAGTGAACCCATTTTGTGTTAAAAAAACCATGCCAAAGATTGCAATCAGGTTACATTGACAGTATCTGAAAATGAAAATTTCTCCATTATCTGAGCTTATATGTTGCTCTACTACATTTTTAGCCCAACTATATCGCAAAACCCAAGTGTTGTGCATATCCGGCCGGAGGATTTTGGCATACGTACCTATACAATATCCTCAGTTCATAGTGAACCCATTTTTGGTATAAAAACATACATGCCAAGAAGACAATCAGGTGCTTGAAATCAGCTTCACTAACAGTTAGTGAAAATGGGACAATAAAATAGCTTAAGAAGACCATCAGGTTTGTGAAATAAGCTTCACTAACAGTGAAAGAAACTGGGGATGCTATGCAGCATACTTAGTTTGGAAGTGAACCCATTTTGTGTTAAAAAAACCGGTTACATTGACAGTATTTGAAAATGAAAATTTCTCCATCATCTGAGCTTATATGTTGCTCTACTACTTTTTTAGCCCAACCATATCGCAAAACCCAAGTGTTGTGCATATCCGGCCGGAGGATTTTGGCATACGTACCTATATAATATCTGATGACCACAGTGAACCCATTTTTGGTATAAAAACATACATGCCAAGAAGACAATCAGGTGCTTGAAATCAGCTTCACTAACAGTTAGTGAAAATGGGACCATAAAATAGCTTAAGAAGACCATCAGGTTTGTGAAATAAGCTTCACTAACAGTGAAAGAAACTGGGGATGCTATGCAGCATACTCATTTTGGAAGTGAACCCATTTTGTGTTAAAAAAAACCATGCCAAAGATTGCAATCAGGTTACATTGACAGTATCTGAAAATGAAAATTTCTCCATTATCTGAGCTTATATGTTGCTCTACTACTTTTTTAGCCCAACTATATCGCAAAACCCAAGTGTTGTGCATATCCGGCCGGAGGATTTTGGCATACGTACCTATACAATATCCTCAGTTCACAGTGAACCCATTTTTGGTATAAAAACATACATGCCAAGAAGACTATCAGGTGCTTGAAATCAGCTTCACTAACAGTTAGTGAAAATGGGACCATAAAATAGCTTAAGAAGACCATCAGGTTTGTGAAATAAGCTTCACTAACAGTGAAAGAAACTGGGGATGCTATGCAGCATACTTAGTTTGGAAGTGAACCCATTTTGTGTTTAAAAAACCGGTTACATTGACAGTATTTGAAAATGAAAATTTCTCCATCATCTGGGCTTATATGTTGCTTTACTACTTTTTTAGCCCAACCATATCGCAAAACCCAAGTGTTGTGCATATCCGGCCGGAGGATTTTGGCATACGTACCTATACAATATCCTCAGTTCACAGTGAACCCATTTTTGGTATAAAAACATACATGCCAAGAAGACAATCAGGTGCTTGAAATCAGCTTCACTAACAGTTAGTGAAAATGGGACCATAAAATAGCTTAAGAAGACCATCAGGTTTGTGAAATAAGCTTCACTAACAGTGAAAGAAACTGGGGATGCTATGCAGCATACTCATTTTGGAAGTGAACCCATTTTGTGTTAAAAAAAACCATGCCAAAGATTGCAATCAGGTTACATTGACAGTATCTGAAAATGAAAATTTCTCCATTATCTGAGCTTATATGTTGCTCTACTACTTTTTTAGCCCAACTATATCGCAAAACCCAAGTGTTGTGCATATCCGGCCGGAGGATTTTGGCATACGTACCTATACAATATCCTCAGTTCACAGTGAACCCATTTTTGGTATAAAAACATACATGCCAAGAAGACAATCAGGTGCTTGAAATCAGCTTCACTAACAGTTAGTGAAAATGGGACCATAAAATAGCTTAAGAAGACCATCAGGTTTGTGAAATAAGCTTCACTAACAGTGAAAGAAACTGGGGATGCTATGCAGCATACTTAGTTTGGAAGTGAACCCATTTTGTGTTAAACAATCAGGTTACATTGACAGTATCTAAAAATGAAAATTTCTCCATTATCTGAGCTTATATGTTGCTCTACTACTTTTTTAGCCCAACTATATCGCAAAACCCAATTGTTGTGCATATCCGGCCGGAGGATTTTGGCATACGTACCTATACAATATCCTCAGTTCACAGTGAACCCATTTTTGGTATAAAAACATACATGCCAAGAAGACTATCAGGTGCTTGAAATCAGCTTCACTAACAGTTAGTGAAAATGGGACCATAAAATAGCTTAAGAAGACCATCAGGTTTGTGAAATAAGCTTCACTAACAGTGAAAGAAACTGGGGATGCTATGCAGCATACTCATTTTGGAAGTGAACCCATTTTGTGTTAAAAAAACCATGCCAAAGATTGCAATCAGGTTACATTGACAGTATCTGAAAATGAAAATTTCTCCATTATTTGAGCTTATATGTTGCTCTACTACTTTTTTAGCCCAACTATATCGCAAAACCCAAGTGTTGTGCATATCCGGCCGGAGGATTTTGGCATACGTACCTATACAATATCCTCAGTTCACAGTGAACCCATTTTTGGTATAAAAACATACATGCCAAGAAGACTATCAGGTGCTTGAAATCAGCTTCACTAACAGTTAGTGAAAATGGGACCATAAAATAGCTTAAGAAGACCATCAGGTTTGTGAAATAAGCTTCACTAACTGTGAAAGAAACTGGGGATGCTATGCAGCATACTCATTTTGGAAGTGAACCCATTTTGTGTTAAAAAAACCATGCCAAAGATTGCAATCAGGTTACATTGACAGTATCTGAAAATGAAAATTTCTCCATTATCTGAGCTTATATGTTGCTCTACTACATTTTTAGCCCAACTATATCGCAAAACCCAAGTGTTGTGCATATCCGGCCGGAGGATTTTGGCATACGTACCTATACAATATCCTCAGTTCACAGTGAACCCATTTTTGGTATAAAAACATACATGCCAAGAAGACAATCAGGTGCTTGAAATCAGCTTCACTAACAGTTAGTGAAAATGGGACCATAAAATAGCTTAAGAAGACCATCAGGTTTGTGAAATAAGCTTCACTAACAGTGAAAGAAACTGGGGATGCTATGCAGCATACTTAGTTTGGAAGTGAACCCATTTTGTGTTAAAAAAACCGGTTACATTGACAGTATTTGAAAATGAAAATTTCTCCATCATCTGAGCTTATATGTTGCTCTACTACTTTTTTAGCCCAACCATATCGCAAAACCCAAGTGTTGTGCATATCCGGCCGGAGGATTTTGGCATACGTACCTATATAATATCTGATGACCACAGTGAACCCATTTTTGGTTTAAAAACATACATGCCAAGAAGACAATCAGGTGCTTGAAATCAGCTTCACTAACAGTTAGTGAAAATGGGACCATAAAATAGCTTAAGAAGACCATCAGGTTTGTGAAATAAGCTTCACTAACAGTGAAAGAAACTGGGGATCCTATGCAGCATACTCATTTTGGAAGTGAACCCATTTTGTGTTAAAAAAAACCATGCCAAAGATTGCAATCAGGTTACATTGACAGTATCTGAAAATGAAAATTTCTCCATTATCTGAGCTTATATGTTGCTCTACTACTTTTTTAGCCCAACTATATCGCAAAACCCAAGTGTTGTGCATATCCGGCCGGAGGATTTTGGCATACGTACCTATATACCATCCTCAGTTCATGGAAGAAAAATACGAATAGGGCTCATAGCAAGTGTAGTTTTAACTGGAATTGTCATCGTGGAAGGAAACCAAATATAGAAGCCAGAAAGAGGAATGGTAGAGAATGAGGATACACCTGGCTAACATAGCGGCATTTTCCTCATCTCTCTCTCATCCCTTCTTTCCCTTCAGCACACGAACACATAGAGACATCAGCAACAACAGCAAGAGCGACAAGAACAACAACAATAATAAATTATTATGAACAAGATGACTCTATATGGATTTCCAGATCTCCACTCCAACTTGTCTCTTTCTAATCACAGCCCAATTAAGAACAATTGTTCACAGTCACTGTTAAAGAAACATATATGCTCAGATTATGGAAACATCACATGCTCAGATTATGGAAATTTTCAGTCACTGTTAAAGAAACTAAGTAGGCTGCATAGCATCCCCAATTTCTTTCACTGTTAGTGAAGCTTGTTTGGAATACAGATTTCAGGAAATGCCCCTTGTTTCTGAACTCAAACATCACATTAATAAACATCTTTTCTAATAATGGCTACACTTGTGGAAGCTCTCTCTAAGCCTCAATTCTTCAAGGTTTTGTTGCCTACTTCTTTACAGAAGCTGGTACTCTATTCTCCTCTCTTTCTAGTACTTAGTCGCTTAGTCGGTATTTCGTTCATGTATCACATTAATCGAGTAGGCAACAAACCCCCTGAAATATTTGGTTCCCATTGCAGCTGATACCTTCTGAATTTAACAAGCATATCATCAAAGATGGGCTTGAAAAAGCCACCATGTTGAGCCCTTACACGAAATCCTCTTGGTCTATCAAAATTCAAAAAGAGGCTGAATGCTTCTACTTTGAAGAAGGATGGCAAGAATTTGTGGAAGCCCATAGCTTAAAGATTGGATACATGATCACCCTTCGCTACGAAGGATACGAGATCTTCACCTTCACTGCATTTGACTTTACTGCATGTCAAGTGGACTTCACTGATGACTTTACTGCATTTGACTTTAGTGAAGTCCACTTGACATGCAGTAAAGTCAAATGCAGTGAAGGTGAAGATCTCGTATCCTTCGTAGCGAAAGGTGATCATGTATCCAATCTTTAAGCTATGGGCTTCCACAAATTCTTGCCATCCTTCTTCAAAGTAGAAGCATTCAGCCTCTTTTTGAATTTTGATAGACCAAGAGGTTTTCGTGTAAGGGCTCAACATGGTGGCTTTTTCAAGCCCATCTTTGATGATATGCTTGTTAAATTGAGAAGGTATCAGCTGCAATGGGAACTAAATATTTTAGGGGGTTTGTTGCCTACTCAATTAATGTGATACATGAACGAAATACCGACTAAGCGACTAAGTACTAGAAAGAGAGGAGAATAGAGTACCAGCTTCTGTAAAGAAGTAGGCAACAAAACCTTGAAGAATTGAGGCTTAGAGAGAGCTTCCACAAGTGTAGCCATTATTAGAAAAGATGTTTATTAATGTGATGTTTGAGTTCAGAAACAAGGGGCATGTTTGAGTGAACAATTGGGTTTTGAATGGAGATTGTAGTCATAGATCAATTCTTCATGGAAGAGAAATACGAATAGGGCTCATAGCAAGTGTAGTTTTAACTGGAATTGTCATCGTGGAAGAAAACCAAATATAGAAGCCAGAAAGAGGAATGGTAGAGAATGAGAATACACCAGGCTAACATAGCGGCATTTTCCTCATCTCTCTCTCATCCCTTCTTTCCCTTCAGCACACGAACACATAGAGACATCAGCAACAACAGCAAGAGTGACAAGAACAACAATAATAATAAATTATTATGAACAAGATGTCTCTATATGGGTTTCCAGATCTCCACTCCAACTCGTCTCTTTCTAATCACAGCCCAATTAAGAACAATTGTTCACAGTCACTGTTAAAGAAACATATATGCTCAGATTATGAAAAATTTTCATTTTCAGATACTGTTAAAGAAGCTGATTTCATGCATCTGATTGCTATCTTCGGCATGGTTTTTTTAACACAAAATGGGTTCACTTCCAAACTAAGTATGCTGCATAGCATCCCCAGTTTCTTTCACTGTTAGTGAAGCTTATTTCACAAACCTGATGGTCTTCTTAAGCTATTTTATGGTCCCATTTTCACCTCCTCCAAATCATTACAACAACACGACTGAACAATCCTTGTTTGCAGGTCATACAATGTCATCTATACCAGGTTATGTGCCAAAGTGGGGTTGGGCATACGATGCAAGGCCGACAAGTATTAGTTGTTTGTGAGTATGCAATAGGATGCAGCTATGAACATGGGCTCATATCAAGTGTAGTATTACGGACTGTCATCGTGGAAGGAAACCAATTTAATATAGAAGCCATATATGGAGCCAGAAAGAGGGATGGTAGAGAATGAGGATACACCAGGCTAACATAGCGGCATTTTCCTCATCTCTCTCTCATCCCTTCATTCTCTTCAACACACGCACATAAAGAGACATCAGCAACAACAGCAAGAGGGGGTTGGTCTAACAATAAGTGTAGATTATAATAAACGAGATGTCTCTATTTTGGGTTTCCAGATCTCCACTCCAGCCCTTTCTTTCTAATCACAGCCCACTTAAGAAACATAGACGAAATGCTTATAGACGACAGCCACAATGCAGACTCACAAACACTAGTACGTGTCTTTCATGCATTCAAGTAACATAATCTCTTTAAAAATACCAATTTTAAGACTTACCGATGTTTTTTTACAGTGGGCGGCGTGCTACCCTCACTCTCATATATTTGCCTGCCACTATTATTTAGTGGCTGCTCATTCCCATGGCTCTCGTTGCCATCATTTATATTTACCCTCTTTCCACGCCTCGGCATGTTGTACCTGTCAAGGATTCGATAACTTGGTGCAAATGATAGTTTGGTTCAAATGACAACGATAGTTTGGTTCAAATGACACTAAGCATAGTTTAATGTAAATAATACCAAGCAGTAGAAAATAGAAAGATAATTAAACCAGTGTATTAAATTCACAATGAACATATTCGAAATTACAGACATAATATTACAACAAGATTTAAGACATAAAATTACAGACATATAATAAACTCAATTGAAAATCATGTAAACTACAATACGACATCTTCCAGTACATCGCCCTCTTCTCCATCCTTGCGGAGCCAAGTCCCGCAAATTCCAACATCGGTTGTGTTTACATCAAACACAGGAAACTCAGAAGCAATGTAACTGTTCATGTCTTCACCGTCTTCATCGTCTGAAGTATCGCCCAGTTGGAATACATCTCTTGGTTGCATAGGGATAGCCACATACGATTTTGGCAGGGTTGGATCTTCAATGTAGAACACTTGTTGCACTTGGGATGGAAATACAAATGGCTCATGGCTAATGTGTGTACCGATGTGAATCAATTTTGAGAAGTTTACAACTGTGAAGCCAAGCTTGTCCTTGTTGTTAGCAAAATTCTTATCAAACTCAGCCCAATCCCCACGAAATAAGACAACACGGAAATGGCCAAAATAATTCAACTCAATGATATCCGTGAGCACTCCATAGTAGTCGAGATCCCCATCTACAGGCCTCGTGTCCGATTTGGAAGCATAACTTCTAGTCTTAGACGTCACTACCATTCCACTATTTTGAGACCTCAAATTAGATTCACGATCCTTAGTACGAAATCTAAAACCATTGAATATGTATCCTCCGTATCTTTTGACCATCTGATAGGGACCTTTGGCAAGTACTTGTATTTCAGATGACGCACCTTCAGGACCCAAATAATGTACCTATTAATTTTGCGCAAATCGTATCAACACCATAGAAAATGTAGATATAATAAAGATTAACTTGCATAACTGTAATTCACCTACATGAGATTCAAACCACTTATGAAATTTTTCATTCATCAGCTTGTTTTGTTCACGTGGTGGTAGTCTTCTTGGTCTAGCCCTTCGTTTGATGTCCCTGACAAATTCGCTAAAAAACAAGCAATTGAAATTAGGAATAACAAAAGTATCAAAAATATCGAACTCCGCGGTTTTCACTGTATTCGATTTACATTCAAAAGCAACTTACTTTCGAAATGGTTCCACTGATGCATGATGGTCTAGCACATATCGATGTGCCTGTTCCCACGCTAAGCTATCGAGCTCAAATGCATCAACTTTACCAACAGTGGTGCCAGCGGTATCAAAAAGATATTGTGCACCATCAAGGTTGGAAATGTCTGGATTTCTACGTGGTCTACTGGAAGATGTCTCCACACCAGGCAAATACCTGAAAAAAAAATGTGAGCACTCCTCTGATAGATATCCCTGGGCTATTGACCCTTCAGGATATGCTCTATTTTTCACATAACCCTTTAGCCGGTATAGGTACCTGAACATGTACAATTAATAAACTAGAGCGGATTAGGGGATTAAAAGAAATGAGCTTTTGAAAATTCAATTTCGTAAGATGAATGAATTATTTTACCTCTCAATGGGGTACATCCACCGATAGTGAACAGGACCACCGATTCTGGCTTCACCAGCAAGGTGGATTATCAAGTGAATCATAATAGTGAAAAATGATGGAGGAAATATCATCTCCATTTTACTAAGTGTCAATGCCGCCTGCTGCTCCAATTGGTCCAGATCTTCAACACGAAGCATTCTTGTGCAAATACCTTTATATAGGCTACAAAGATCTTTCAGGACAGTAGTGACTTGCTCACACATTGAAGACCTTAGGGCCACAGGAAGGAGATCCTGCATTAGGATGTGGTAGTCGTGTGACTTTAGACCCTGAAGCCTCTTCTCTTTAAAGTTGACACATTTTGCCATGTTAGAAGAATAGCCATCGGGGACTTTAAGTTCAAGTAGTACTTTGCAAAACAACTCCAACTCCGATTTTGACATTGAATAGATTGCAGGAGGTAGAAGCACTTTACCGTTCGGCAATTCTTCTGGGTGCAACTCATGTCGGATGCCCATTGACTTCAAATCAAGTTGGCTCTTGAGATTGTCCTTTGTCTTCCGATCATCTCCCATAACCGTTCCTATACAATTCTCACCAATATTTTTTCCGATATGCATCACATCTAAATTATGTCTCAGTAAGTTGAATTCCCAATACGGCAACTTGAAGAAAATACTCTTCTTCTTCCATGCACCTAAACTCGTCAAGTTTTGATCCTCATCCTCGCCATATAGATCGGTCTCCTCACCTTGCTCCGGCCTTGCCCTTTTCTTGCCCTTTGTCCTGACTTCTGGTTCCTTTCCATATTTGAATTGATGACCATCTACCCACCTCAAAATATCTGAACCAGAAGAAGACCCAGGAGCATGTTCCCACTCGTCGGTGCCATCAAATGTCGCTGCCTCTGCCCGAAATATATGTGTGTCAGGCAACCATCTCCTATGACCCATATAGCAAAACTTTCTGCCATTGTACAACCACCTTGAACTAGTTTGGTCAGCACAACATGGACATGCATAACATCCTTTAGTACTATATCCAGATAAATTTGCATATGCTGGAAAATCATTGATTGTCCAAGACAACACGGCACGAAGAGAAAATGTTTCTTTAGCCACAGCATCATAGGTTGGAACACCCACCCACAACTCCTGAAGTTCATCTATTAACGGTTGTAGGTACACATCTATATCATTTCCAGGACCTTTCGGTCCAGGAACTATCATGGACAAAATAAATGAGGACTGCTTCATGCATTTCCAAGGCGGCAAATTGTATGGTATCAACACAACCGGCCATATGCTGTATGTACTACTCATTTGCCTGAAAGGGTTGAAACCATCACTAGCTAGTCCAAGTCTCACATTTCGAGGATCTTCCGCAAAATCAGGATATCTTTCATCAAATCTTTTCCAAGATTGAGAATCAGCAGGATGTCTAAGAATCCCATCATTAGTGCGACCTTCAGCATGCCATTTCATATCAGAAGAAGTTTTCGTGGACATAAACAACCTTTGTAACCTAGGAATCAGAGGAAAGTAACGCAATGTTTTGGCAGGCTTCTTTTTCCTACTTCGCTTAGTAGATCCACTGGCTCCCTCGTCTTGATTTGGTCTTTCTTTCCATTTCGAAGAACCACACTTCGCAATTCTCCAGACTTTCCTTACCACTCGTGAAAAGCATACAGTCATTTGGACATGCTGCTATCTTCTCATATCCTAGATCGAGAGAACTTAGGAATTTTTTGATTTTATAGGCTGAGTTTGGAATACAGATTTCAGGAAATGCTTCATTCAACAATTCAAGTAGCATAGTGAAGGACTTAGCAGACCACCCGTTTAAACATTTAATTTGAAATAGTCTGACAATGAATGAGAACTTAGAAAATTTGGTGCAGTCGCGGTACAACGGGATACTAGCATCTTCAAGTAACTTAGCGAAGGATTCTTGCTGCTTATTATTTTCAGGGATGGGGCCAGACATTTCCTCGTCCACCCCACCACCAATCTGGTTTGTTTCTGTTGACTCATTGTGAACTTTGGTTGTTGGGTCATTGGTGTGGAAAGGAACATTATGAATCCCCATGGCATCTTGTAACAAAGCATGCATCTCATCGGGAACGCTTAAGTCTTCGTTCACTAAGGGCTCAGCCTCATTTTCTAATACAACCGGACGAACAGGAGCTACCGTATGATCCTCTCCATGACAAAACCACCTTGTGTACCCTTGAAGAAAACCGTTGACAGCCAAGTGTGTATGTACTACGTCACATGTCCTCAGCATACAATTTGTACAGCGAAGGCATGGACAAAGGATTAGGTTGGGATCACGGGAATGTCGTTTGGCAAAGATAATAAAATCTTTAATACCATCACGGTACTCCTTGGATAATCGTGGTTTACTAATCCAACTTCTATCCATTACATCAATAGCACACAGTCTGAAATTAAAATTTGATATATTAAATAGTAATAACAGTAAAAGGCATTTTGTATATTAAATTTCACCTTTTTGAAAACCATCCCTAGCTGCAAATAAATAAACGATATAATCTCTAACTGTAAAATAAAGAAATTGTGGCTCCAAAAAATGTACAAAAAAAAAACTACATCTTAACACAATCTACTCTATTCACCAAACCCTAAACGACCTTTTGTGGAAATGATCACAACCACCTTAGACGGTATTTTATCGCACACCCTGTGTTCGAGCATAAAAAAAATCGACTATAGTCTCCCCTGTATTTGGCTTTCCGTTCAAGGAGATGATAATGGTAAAGGGTATTTTGCTGATGAAGAGGAATCAGCCGAATAATGAGCGCGTCGTGCTGTAACTACGGTAACAAGAAGATCTGATGACTCATGAACTATTCTGTTCATGACTACTAATAATCACTTATCTCATAATAATAATAATAATAATAATAATAATAATAATAATAATAATACTAAACAAAAGAAACAGTAAAAGAAAAATTAAAATGTCTAGTATGTAAGCATATATTTTGCAGACTGAACCAATTGTTGTACATAGCCGGAGGATTTTGGCATAGAGCTATAGCATCCTCAGTTCACAGTGAACCCATTTTGGTCAAAAAAACATGCCAAAATGACAATCAGATGCATGGGATAAGCTTCAATTCATTAACAGTGAAAGAAACTGGGGATGCTATGCAGCATACTTAGTTTGGAAGTGAACCCATTTTGTTAAAAAACCATGCCAAGGATTGCAGTCAGGTTACTTTAACAGTATCTGAAAATGAAAAATTTCCCATTATCTGAGCTTATATGTTGCTCTACTACTTCTTCAGCCCAACTAAATCTAAAACCCAATTGTAGCCGCATATCCGGCCGGAGGATTTTGGCATACGTACCTATACCATCCTCAGTTCACAGTGAACCCATTTTGGTAAAAACACATGCCAAGATGACAATCAGATGCATGAAAATAAGCTTCACTAACAACAAAAAAAGAAAATGGGGATGCTAGCAGCATACTTAGATTGGAAGTTAACCTATTTTGGTATAAAAAACCATGCCAAAGATTGACAATCAGGTTACTTTAACAGTATTTGAAAATGATAAATTTTCCATTATCAAAGCTTATATGTTGTTATACTACTTCTTCAGCCCAACTAAATCTAAAACCCAATTGTTGTGCGTATCCGGAGGATTTTGGCATACGTACCTATAGCATCCTCAGTTCACTTAGTCTGGAAGTGAACCTATAGAAATTGGGGATGCTATGCAGCATACTTAGTTTGGAAGTGAACCCATTTTGTGTTAAAAAACCATGCCAAAGATTGCAATCAGGTTACTTTAACAGTATCTGAAAATGAAAATTTTCCATTATCTGAGCTTATATGTTGCTCTACTACTTCTTTAGCCCAACTAAATCTAAAATCCAATTGTTGTGCATATCCGGCCGGAGGATTTTGACATACGTACCTATAGCATCCTCAGTTCACAGTGAACCCATTTTGGGTAAAAAAACATGCATGCCAAGAAGACAATCAGATGCATGAAATCAGCTTCATTAACAGTGAAAGAAAACGGGTATGCTATGCAGCATACTTAGTTTGAAAGTGAACCCATTTTGTGTTAAAAAACCATGCCAAAGATTGCAATCAGGTTACTTTAACAGTATCTGAAAATGAAAATTTCCCATTATCTGAGCTTATATGTTGCTCTACTAATTCACTGTGCCCAACTAAATCTAAAATCCAATTGTTGTGCATATCCGGCCGGAGGATATTGGCATACGTACCTAGAGCATCCTCAGTTCACAGTGAACCCATTTTGGGTAAAAAAACAAACATGCCATGAAGATAATCAGATGCATGAAATCAGCTTCATTAACAGTAAAAGAAGATGAAAATTTCCATTATCTAAGCATATATTTTTTATTAATTCTTCATCTCAACTAAACCGTTCATGCTAAGGAAATCGAAATGAATAAACTGAAAAAAGCTGCCTTTTTTGGAAAATAAGGGAAATCAAGAGATCATACCGAAGAGAGAGAGAGAGAGAGGGAGCGGGGCGACGAGGGCGGGGGCGTAGGAGAGAGAGAGAGGGGGCGACTGCCGATTCACCTCCAAATAGAGAGAGGGAAGAAGGAAATCGAAAAGGACGAAGGGAATAAGGGACGATTTCGAATGGTCGAAGGCCGTCGAAGAGGACGAAGCGGCGGAGGCAAACGCGCGGGAAGTAGAGCGAGGAAGGAGGGAAACGAAGCGCCTCTTTCCTTTTTTTTTTTGGGTATTGGGAAAATGGCGAGCGAAAGATTAGGGTTCGCGGGTTTTATTCCCGGTTATTCACCGGCGTTTTAATTGGAAACGCCGGTGAATGTGTCCGTATATTCGCCGGCGTTTATAATAAAAAACGCCGGTGAATAATAAACTTCACCAGCGTGTTTAGGTAAAACGCCAGTGAATACTAACATGCGCCGGCGTTTTAAATCGACCGCCGGTGTATGACCATCCCATCTGGCGCCCAATTTCTACTTGCTCCCTACCCCGGCGCTACTAGTAAAACGCCGGGAAATAATCGCCGGTAAAAGCAGTATCTTTTGTAGTGGAACATTAATACAGAACTCAACATCTCGCTGCGGCGGCAATCCCGACAAATCTTCTAAGAATACCGTAGAAAAATCTTTGAAAACTGGAATGCCCCAGACTTCATCTGGAATCATCAACTTAGATACCATAGCAGTCACCTTCGGATCCTTCTTCTTCCCCTGAAATGTCACTGCGGGACCTCCTGGTGCTTTCACTAACACCTCTTTCTGCTTGCATTCAATTGTGGCATCATATATTGCCATCTAATCAATGCCCACAATCACATCCACACCCATGACTTGCAGCTCAATGAGATCAATGCCAAATAACCTCCCGCAAATCTCAATATCACAGCCCTCGTAATATCGATCAGCAATCAATTCTTGTCCTGATGCTGTTGCCACCGATAAGACTCTTCCTGGAAACACCTTAGGCTCCACACCTAAAGCTTTAGCAAAATTGAGCGACACAAATGTATGCGAAAAACCAGTATCAAATAAAAATTTAGCTTTTATTCCATTAACCAAAACAAATCCTGTTACATGAAGAATGATACTCAAATCTCGAATTTATTCTCAAACAAAGTTTTACTCAATACATCGAATAAAATTTAAAATTCTTGCATACCCTAGATCACATCCTCCGAGTTACCCGCATCCTCCTTAGTTAATGCGAACACTCGTCCCTGCCTCTGAAATTTGCCTCCGCCTGCACCTTCCTTCTCCAACTGCGGACAATCTGGTCTGATATGCCCTTCACGACCACATTGATAACAAGCCCGTGCTTTCCAAGTCTTAGTGCATGCTGACTGATAGTGACCTTTCTCTCCACAGTTGAAATAAATCATGCCTTGAAAAGCGGGTGCCTTCTACTCTAGCCGACTGAACCTGCCCTGCTTCACTGGGAACTTCTTCCCACTCTGACTAGTTGCTGGCCTCTTGTTCCTGTTCCAAGTCTCCTGCTTCTTCTGAAACTGATCCATATCTTCTTCTGTCATTGCTGCTCTCCTGACCAGCATATCAAACCTTTTAATGCCCAATGGTATCATCCGCTATCTCAAATTTGGCCTCAAGTCCTGCTCGAATTTCTTGGTCTTCTTCGCTTCATCAACAATTAGCTCCGGTGCATACCTTGACAGCTGGGCGAACTTAGTCTCATATTCGCGCACTGTCATGTTGCCTTGCAGCAGATTTAAGAATTTTGTCACCTTCCTCTCCTAAATATCTAGAGGAAAGAAATGATTCCTGAACTCATCTAGAAAAGCCTCCCAAGTCATATGTTGATCCCCAAAAGTCCTCTTCACTGACTGCCACCAGACGCCAGCGTCCTTCTCTAACTGCATGGTACTCAATTTCACCTTATTGACTACTGGGGTTTCCAAGACTTCGAAGACCATCTCCATCTGTCTAATCCAATCATCAGTCTCATTTGGATTAGACTGTCCCTAAAAAATAGGCAGCTTCATCCGCTTGAAGGACTTAACCTACTTGATCGGATCAGCATTAACAAACACTGGTCCAGCCCCTTGATTCTGATTCTGATTCTATGCCATGTTGGCTGCCATGAATGTGTTCAAGGTCTGATACACTCTGGCAATCTCAGTCTCAAGATCAAGTCCAACCCCATGAGAACCCTTAGCCCCATCACCATTTTTACCATTCTTGGTCCTGGGTCCTGCCATTATACTGAATACTGCAAAATAAGGAAAAAGTTAGAACATCACAACACAATTAATATTCACATAATTATCCCATGGCAAAACCTCAACCATATCCCAAACCAAAACATCTTGTTTTAATTTTATGTAATACCCAAACTCTATTGCCTACACCAAGATACTCACGCTCTAGTGTCCACACCTAGGTTTATTTTTATACTATGTTTATCATTACTATTGAAGCATGCTCTGATACCAATCTCTGTAGTGTCCCGAATTTCTAATATAATATCTCAGGAATACGTTGCACAATTTACAGCACTAACCTCAATGTAATAGTAAATATAGCCAAAACACAGATAAATTTTTTCAACTTTTATTACAACAATTCTTTACAAAGCACAGCAAAAAATTATACACCTTGAATTACAATTCTTTCATTTACAACACAATTTTTTACAATTTACATAAGCCACATTGTCATTCTACCACATGAATCCAAATCCCAATGCTAACAGTACCTACTTGTAAAACATGAGGCTAGAGATAACCCTAACCCCCAAAACTACAAAGGTCAGCCATAACGGTGTGGTAACATAAAAAAGAAATACAACATGAATAAAACATAAAGGATAAAGTCATAAACAACGTATGTTAACAGTTTAACAAATGGAATATGAAATGACAGTAAATAAAACATAAAAACATCAAGTGAAACTAGACTAAGTGTCAAGTATAGGAAAACAGGAAACAACATGCATAAAACCAAGTCAAGAAAACACGAATGCAATATGATGACTCTCTAATGCATACTTGTCGGATTCTATACATTCCATACCACATAGGTCCAGTGCAAGCCCTTATCGTTCTCCACTTTATAGGGTTAGATCTCTCGTTATGCAACTATTCCTACTACGGTGATAGAAACAAGATCCAGTGTAACACCCCATATTTTTTATTTTAATTAAAAATGCATTTTTTTTAATTTTTCACGTATGATGCACGTGTTAATTTTTCCATCCCTATTTTCTTACTCTCAATTACTATTTTAGCATGCATGAGTCTTTTTATTTTTTTTAGCCTTTCTTTAAACCCATGGACCTAAGATTAGATTCTAGCCCACTAAAATAATTAATTAGATTGATTAAAAGAAAGCCCAACAAGATAAGCCCATTAATAAAATTCTATTTTAAGTTGTGCATGGACTCACACATGATATGTAACAACTTTTAATACAAATTTTAGAACTATAGGAATTATATTAAATATTGTGTACGTGTTGTGCACTAGTGCACAACACGTGCACGTGTAATGTGAAGGGTTGAGAGTGGCCGGTTTTTGAAGGGGAAGAGGTGGGAATTAGGATGTGAAGAGTTGGGGGTTATGGAAGTTAAGATAATGAAGAGTTGAGTAATTTATTAGGTGGAGAAATTTGCAACTTAGACCCTCACCTTGTCCTATAAATACACCCTCATTCTTCTTCTCATTTCACACTTAAAATAAACAATGTTAGAGAGAGGAAAAAGAAAGAGAGTGTTCTTGTGCTTTAGAAGCTTGTTGGAGAGCTCTTGCTAGGAGGAGAAGGACTAGGAGTGCTTGTTGGAGCTAGAAGTGGTATCTCTCCATCTTGGTTGTTTATTCTTCATAAGAGGTGAGTAGTCTCTATATTTTCTAATTCTTAGGTTGATCATTCTAGAATATGATATTAGAAATATAGATCAATTTGATGCGATGTGGGTAATCTTGTATTTTTCTAAACATAAGACATGCATGCTAATATATTACATGAGAAGTATAGATAAAGTTGATGTGATAATAAGAGAACAAATCCATGCTATTTATGAATCATTAAGATTTTGTTATAGTCATCATTTTGTTTGTAAATGAGAAAAAGATGAGTATTTTGCCATATGCATGTTAATTTATAGATATAGAAACTTGTAATTGTAAAAACAATTGTAAAGACATCCCTTATAGTTAGCAAATGAATTTTTGAAAAGTCAAATTTGATACACCTAAATTCATTTGATTATTTATAAGAGATACAAATTGCTAGTTGATTAAATTGAAGAAATATATTGCATATTCATAAAAGAGAGGAAATAAATTTGAAATCTAGATATTTTGTCAAAAATATGAATTGTTAGTTTGTGAGCTATTGTTAGAAAATAAAATCCCTCTAGATGAACTATTTATAGTTTAATGAAAGATTAGAGCAATTGAAGAATTCGAGTTTTGTGAAAATATTCGAATAACAGAACGGTTGAACAAAAACTTATAAGTATAACTCCAAATCAGAATTAGCACTTGGGTTTCTTGGTTAGTCGGTGTACCATAAGACTAATACTGTAGCTATGGGTTAGCGGTTGGTTCTGGGTTCAAAGCTTGGTACCCCGTCTTTTGTTTTGATTTTTTTAAATAAAACACAGACCGGAAACAATATGTAGGTTTTGGGCTCACTGTTGTGACAGTTAAGCCACATGGGCTTATTGGCTTGCGGTGTGGGTTTGGGTGCTTGCTGCACTTGGTCGGGGGTGCCTGGTTCGTAACCTGATGGGGCCATTTTATATTTTTTGGGTTTTTTGTCAGTTTTAATGAGTTTAATGCAAAATAAAATCTGGAAAAAGTATCTATTATTCATATAAATTGATTTAGAATTTATAAAAAAATAGTATTAGAATTTTTCTTGTATGTTTTGAGAATTAAAAAGAGGAATTGAGATAATAAATGAGTTTTGTTTCCAAAATTATTTATTTGAGTATATGATCTTTATTTGGAAAAGAAGAGAAAAATGTGACATGTTATGGATTTCTCTTGATGTAAACATACACTTATGTTAAGTAGGAAATACTTGAAGTGGAAAATTGCTATATGAGCTTAAATTGCTAATGAGATTTGAAGTGATGAATTTATATTCATGAAAAGGATTATTGCTTCTAAAGATTATGAATGGATAAATGAATCATGAGTAGTATTAAAATAAGACATTGTGAATAAGTTGAAGATAAGAATATTTTGACTTAAGACATGATTATTGAAAGGTATGAGTACCCATGGTTTCTTGTACATGAAAGGTTGTGATTTAGAGTTTAGTAAGATCCCGGGTACCGGCATTGTTGATTTGAGTTATATTTTTGAGATATTGCCATGGAGCTATATCGATATTTGTGAAAGACTAACTCTAGGTATGATAACTTATTCATGTCTTGAACTTAAGAACTCGGCACATTAGTGAAGATATAGTAAAACTTGGGCAAACGTAAGTGGGGCACTTTATATAGTCGGACGATGGATTTTGGGACTATAGATCCAGTTGGACAGTGGATTCCGGAACTATGGTTGCTTCATGGGAGACGAGCTTTTATTTTAAATCCGGAACTACGCGTAGTTGGGCAAATAGTTTGCCGTACTCCAATGTATATACGTATACCAGAGCTAAAGGGGCACTTGCAGGATGATTCGCACGATGAGGAGTCTGTTATAACAGTCGGGCGGTAGACTCCGAGACTGGGATCCGTATTCGTAGAATGATCTAAACCTTGCTTTACTACTGGGTAGTTTTCATGGCGAGGGATCGAACCCTTAAATGTGGAGTATATAGGTGCTTGCCCTCGGACCTATGTAGTATGGGATGCATAGAATTCAAACAAATATGCATTAGTGTCATCCTAGTATGACATATCTGCATTAGGCATTAAGGCATCGCATACACTTACATGTTTAGTGTAGTCACATTTAACACTTTATTTACATTCAAATTTGTGGTTTATTAAAGTATTGAGATCGTTATATTTCCGGCACAGAGAGGATGGCCGTGTATAACAATTTTTGTCGGTTGTAAGCAACTGACGTGCCTACAGTCTTATATGCAGGAGTTGGATTTTCAAGATGAAATAAAGTTGATTTCGATGCTGTTGATTAATTACTTGTTAAATATGTGCAAGTTGTATATTATTTTCTTTGTTGTATTTCATTTTTATCTTCCTCTGTATAAACAATGTAAAGAATTTTGATCTATGATGAAAAATTTAAATTTCCTTGTAAAATTGTACGAAGTGAAGTGTAAAGATTCTGTGGAATCTCGAATTCGGTCTTATTTGGAATTTGGGGCGTTACATCCAGATTACTCTGCGAATAGGCATCACAATCCTCAACGTGCAAGCATCATGTAAGAATAGCTGCAAAAAAAACCAAAGAATCACCTCCCTACCATGTACCCCACCGCTGCCCCTCGACGTGCAAGTACATAGACACATCCCGTGAATAGACCCTTCGACACTCGACCCACGAATTTGCTTGTATGTTTCGTGAATAGGCACTGCAGACCCTGGACATGCGAACATAATAAATACTCCTCTCGAGACAGAACACACACAGTCCTGGAACGCATCCTTTGGACTGGACCCCAAGTGCATATTCTCATGCTTCCCAAGTTCCATCACATCTCCATTAGTGCCTGTCCTTAAGTTGATTATTATTAAAACACAAATTCTCCCTCTCTAGAGTTACTGTATCCTGCCGGACTTAATTCCACAACAACAACCCCAAGACCCAATTGGTCATAATTCACAAAATCTCATCTGCCGGTTCACAGGACCCACTCAACTCCTAGAGACTCACAAAACGAATATCAACACCAAAACTTTCAACAAAACTCTTAATTCCATTATTAAAATGTTTATATCAATGAAAACAAAATCCACATCCGTGAAATGTACTCATAAATTCCAGAACTGAAACAAAGTATTAAATCCATTAAATAACTGAGAATCATAATTTGAAGTCGTAGAAAACTACAAAACACCAATTTCTTCAAAAACCATATATATTTCATTTAATAAGGTTATAGAAATTCAATTTAAATTCTATTATAATCAAAATATAACTCTCTGTAAAATACTGTAATCTGTAGCAAAAACATCATCTAAAACAGTAGATCAATAATTCATAACATCGAAGAAACATTCGTTCAAGAAAAACGACGAAAAACAAACTAAAACAATCAGCCAACACACTGACAGTCGACTGTCATCTTCAGTTAAAAAACGAAGCGAACGACTGTCATATACGAAATTTGACAGCTTTGAAATTCGTGTATATTTTACAAATACATCAATTCAATCTGTAAAATATAAATTTGCAAAATAAAATTTCCTGAGATGATCATATACAACTTGTATAACATACCGGAGTTTATTAAACTAATCAAAATCACATCAAGATCACAAAATAGCAATTTTTTATTAAAAACTTCTCAAACAGAATAAACACACACACACACACACACACACACACACACACACACACACACACACATATATATATGTTCATATGGGTGTTTTAGCATCAGTTAAAGTATCGAAACTTATCAAATATAAGTCGTATAATGTTCAAAACAATCTCGGTATCAAAACAACTCAAATCCAATCGAAAACATTCCAAAAATCACAAAAAAACAATTTCGGCCATACACCTACAACCCCGAAATCAAGAAATCCCCTTTTCACTTCAAGACTGGATCTTTTTATTCAAAAATCCTTCCAAAACTTGATTAAACACAAACCCCACTGATTACATTAATTTACTCATAAATAAATGTTCTTACAACATGGATTAATCAAGTTTCGCTTCATCAAAACTCTCAAACAGTGTGCGTATGCGTACTCAACTGTAAAAGAACTCATCTTTATCTAAATTTGTGCATCTCTTCATATAATCTCAATGCAATCAATCAAAACAACATGAATAGTAAAGCAACAGCATACCCACAATTTCTATTAAGTTCTCTAACAACCTCAAGTCATCTATTTAAGGTTTTAATCAACTATAGCATAGTTTTCATGAAAAGATTAAATTTTTATTCATCCATCTTTAATAAACTTATCATATCATCATACAATCCCTAATATGCTTTCCAATAGACAAATCATCATATACAATATGCATACAACTGCAACAAATCAAACATTTGTCACTCACCTTTTTGAAGATTCAACTGAAGTAATAAAGAGAATAAGAAAAATCATTACTTCGCAAGAAAACCAAGATCCTCGCTTCGAAACTCCAAGAAAATAATAATAAAGAAAACCCTTTGTGTAGTACAGCAAACAGACGGCTGCACCACCCCTTATATTAGGCCGGTAATGGGTAATTAGGGTTTTGATTAGGTTTTGTAAAATATTCCTTTTGAATGTATCTTTACATATATAATTCCTTATACTTGGAAATTAGATAAACCAATTCAATTTAAATTTAAAAACAAAAAAAACCACCCTAATACTGGCAGGCACATTTTGTAACCCCAGAAAATAAAATTTATAATTTTGCCAGTAAGTGGAAATTTTGCAAAAAGACCCTTCTTTAAAAAATTTCCGAAATACACCAAATCTATTAAAAAAAGTAAAATTTTTACCTCTGAGTTGGCTAGAAATCATGCTTAGGCCAAAATCCGAAAATCTGGAGTTTTCACTCCAAGTGGTAATTTTGCGCAAAAGCAACTCTTTTTGTAATATTTGCAAATAGGTCAAATAAAGTTCAGAAAAATACAGAAAATTCACAAATAATACCCAATAATCAATAATAGGTTTTCCTAAAATAATTTCTGACTTTGAACTTCCCAAGAAAATATTTGCACATGTTTCACACGTGTAAAAAGATATATTACAGAAAAATATTTATTAAATCATAAAAAATCATTTTTATCCATTTATTAAACTCAAAAAAATTATTTAAAAATCTAGGGTGTTAAAGAAAATTTTAAATCATGATTTTCCGTGTGTGATGTGAAAAGTGTATTGAATATAGAAATTTATAAGTATGATACGGGGGTGTAAGAAACTAATATTTGTGTGTTGGTGTGCGTTGATATTTGAATGTGTATGTGTATATATATATATGATACATATGATACAGTGTTGTAATATTGAGCTTTCGAGAGTTATGATAATATTGATATATTGAGAATATTGAGAATGAACCCAGTTGCTTAGATACGCCTTTTGATGGTAATTTAATGATATATGCATCTACGATACTGTGAAGGAGAAATTTGTGTTATAAAGGAGAAATTAAAGGAGATAATACATATAAAGGAGAAATTTTATTTGAAGGAAAAATTATAGAGGAGTTAATTTTAATATTTTCAGTCCCGCAAAATCTTTAATGGCGTAAGACCTATATATGACAGATATAGGCAGCGATATGTGATACATAAGACCTATATGGCAGCGATATGTGATGCGTAAGACATGTATGGTAGTGATGTGTATTTGATGCGTAAAACCTATATGGCAGCGATGTGTATTTGATACGTAAGACCTGTATGACAACGATGTATATTTGATGCGTAAGACCAGTATGGCAGCGATGTGTATTTGATGCGTAAGACATGTATGATACCGATGTGTATTTGATGCGTAAGACCTGTATGATAGCAATGTATATTTGATGCGCAAGACCTGTATGGCAGCGATATGTGATGCGTAAGACCTGTATGACAGCGATATGTGATGCTTAAGACCTGTATAGCAGCGATATATGCTGCCTATGACCTGTATGGCAGTGATATGTGATGCGTAAGACATGTATGGCAGCGATGTGTATTTGGTGCATAAAACCTAATGGTAGCGATATGTGTAATTGATGCGTAAAATCCTTGGTAGGCAGCGAGCGATGCGTAGGATCCTTGGTGGGCAGCGAGCGGTGCGTAAGACCCTTGGTGGGCAGTGATAAGTTTGGTGATGATGTGGGCACTGGTAAAGAGAGCATATTATGTGAAATGGGAATCCAGAGTAAAGAAAATGTGTTTTGAATTATGAGAATGAAAGTAAGAAAATGTGTTACGAGAAAGAATATGAGGAGTATAGAAATTGTGTTATAAGAATGAAAAGGTAAAACATAATGTATTATGAGAACGAAAAGTAAAAGCAAAGTGTATTATGTGATACAAATAAAAGTAAGTGATATTATTTGATGAGAATGGATATAAAAGTAAAAACGCGATATGATATGAGTTTGGTACGCCTTGGAATTATGTCGAGGAAGTACTTGCCTATTATTTCTGTGAAAATGGTAGGAACTACCTGCCTAGCCACAAGCCCAAGGTGGATCGGTAGGTGTTGATATGGAAGTGTATTATGAGATGAGAATGAAGAGTAAAGTGAGTTATATTATAAAATGAGAATGAGAAGTAAAGTATGTTGTAAGAGGATATTAGAATGAAAAGGAAAGTAATTTGTAATAAGAAATGAGAATGAGAAATTAAAGCAAGTGTATTATGAGATGAGAATGAAAGTTGAAGTAAGTTCTAATATGAGATGTGAATGTATACGAAAGTAAGATATATCATCAAATAAGAATGAGAAGTTAAGTAAGTTGTATGAGGAGATGAGAATGAAGTATAAAGCAAAGCATATGATAAAATGATAATAAGAATTAAGTAAGCGGTATGATGAAATAAGAATAAAAGGAAAGCAAATTTTATTATAAGATGAGATGAATGTTAATGTATTATGAGATATTATGAGATGAGAATGAAATTGAATATAGTAAAAGATTGAATAAATGTGAATGTGGTAAAAGATTGAATGAATGTGATGTTATGAGATGTGAATGAATATGATGTTATGAGATGTGCATGAATGCAATGTTATGAGATGTGAATGAATGTAATGATATGAGATGAGAATGAGTGTGAATATAGCATGCCTTGGAATTGTGTCGAGAAACTACTCGCCTGCTATTTCTATGGGAATGGTGGGAACTGCTTGCCTTGACACAACGTCAAGGTAGATAGAATGGATGTTGATATGGGAGATTGGTTGAAGACTAATAAATTACTTTTGTGCAATATTCAGTTTTTACTTACTATATTTTCATGTTTAATCTCAGGTTATATTTAATGATCATCATGTTAGTAAGTTCCTTAAATTTCTTGCATATTATTTAGGGCAAAAGCCAAAATACCCCCCCAACGTTTGGCCCGAGTACAAAATGCCCATACAACGTTTGAAAAAGTACAATAAACCCATTTCTCCGTTAACTTAACCCTATCCGTTAAGTTATAATTATTAAATTACTTTTTTACCCTTATCTTTTCATAATCAAATCTCTTCTTTCTTTTTCCTTTTTCTTCATTTTTTTTTTTCAAATCCCGATCAATCCGTCGATTGAATAAATCAGAGTTCTCAGAAACCCTTGCCATGGCCAAGAAGCTCCTCATTCTCCTACTTGTGCTGCCGCTTCTCTCTCTACAATCGATGGTCCTTTCTCTTTCTTCTGTTCCGTAACAAATACTTATTTTGCAGATTATCAACCAAAATGATGATAACAAATAAATATTTTGCATAAATTACAGTTGAATAACATACAAGAATTACCATCATAAATATGTCGTATTTAGACCTGTAAATTTTGAATCCTGTAGGCATATGTGCTGAAATCAATCAGAAGAAGTTCATCTAATTGCACAAAATCAAAAAATACAAACAAAAATGAGCATTTATTTAGGAAAAAAGGTCTCTCTTTTTATGTATTTATAGTACAGTATCTATATACAAATCTTCCATAGCACTAATGTGCAGCTTGATTGTAGTGTGAGTTGAATCAAAAACTATCTTCCTTCAACCGAACATTAACCAAATGGACGGTTCTATTATTTATTGGAATTTCGGGTTGCTTCCCGTACTTGTTTAATTCTGTTAGATAGTCTTCGTTGATGGTCGTGAATTTTCCAAAGCCCGTGGCCGAGAACGACAGCAGAGTAAATACCATGTGTGATCATAGGTGCAAGAATATTATTTGTCTGCAATTTTCATTTTGTTCAAACAAAATGTCAGGATAAATATGACTATTTCAATCAATTTTCAGAATTAATTTGTCAAGGGAATACTAGTTCTGACACAAAAATTACCTGAATCCACTCATAACCAAGGTAGAGAGCCAGCAATCCTTCTAGAAGTGGAGAATAGATTTTCTTCATTTGCCTCCTCTCGTACCAAGCTGCATAATAAATTGTTAGAGATTATGAGAGATTATAACAATAAAAATTAGGGTTAATATTCTAAACTAAGGTGCTTGAGATATTCACTCTAGGTATCAAAATTGGAATACCTAGACTACTATCACAAGCCAGTATTTATAGGATAAATACTGGTTTGGGTACTGGGTTCTCAATTCATTCAACCCGCGTTCCAATTTCCATACAATTAGTACGTGTAACACACGTGTTACCCATAGAATAATATTACACATAATATTATTCATGTAGTGAGAATATACCTATATATCCAACATAAATAAATCCAAATATTTGGTGTTAATTCTCAACTATCTATTATGTAAGTCGACGTATTAAGGAAACACAAGCGACAATATCATCTGCACACTATCTAACCCACCAAATGATGCAAAGCCAATCGTGTAGATTAGGAGAATTATTCTAAGCATGATTGATATATATGCGGGAGTTTTCTATGATATGGCAACGACAAAATACAGAATAGACATACATTATTTGTACAGTAGAATTTACATGTTCAATGGGCGTTAATAGTTACATTATTCTTAGCAACAATCTAAAGTTATTTTGAAGTCATGTTTTTACAACAATTAAATGTAAATTAAACGAACGATGCTTTTTAAGGATGAGTTCTGCATTTTTATCCATAAATTTAAAAGAGAACTCTGATTTATTCGATCAACAGATCGATCGGAATTTGAAAAAAAAGAATGAAGAAAAAGGAAAAAGAAAGAAGAGATTTGATTATGAAAGGGTAAGGGTAAAAAAGTAATTTAATAATTATAACTTAACGGGTGAGATTAAGTTAACGGAGAAATGGGTTTATTGTATTTTTTCAAACGTTGTATGGGCATTTTGTACTCGGGCTAAACGTTGGGGGGGGTATTTTGGTTTTTGCCCTATTATTTATTTTAGTAACTAACCTTGTAGATTACACTCAAACTAGTTATGACTGACCCCTGTTGTGTTTGGGGGCTAGAGGAGTCCTTCCCTGAGGGTGGACGTCCTTAGACATCCCTTTTGCAGGAATCGAGTAGCAGCGATGTGAGACATGTGGTTTCTTTAGTTTTTGTAGTGTTATTTTCTCAGGAATTAATATGCTTGTATATGTAGATATTGTTAAACTTCTTTTAGTTAAAGTTTTATATAAATAGGGGTAGAGAATAGAATTCGTGTAATAATTTGTATTTTGGAAAATTATGTATGTATCTGTATGAGATGGTGATATATAGTGATGAGATAAGTATGTTAAAGCCTGTACCCACCTCGTTGTGGAGTATTGGGTTCTGTGTGTTGGTTTTTGAAGGTTTTCTATGGTTTTTCTAGAAATCTCTTAAGTTTTCAAACGATTTATTTGTTTTTAATTTGTATCTTGCATATTATGATGAGTTATGCCCCCAGAGCCCTATATATATATATATATATATATATATATATATATTACCTGTGTGATGTTGCTTGTATTGGTCAGTGGAGGATTGATATTAAATGCCTGAGTTGCGATATATTTAAACGTTAGCAGAATTCTGTAAGGAATCATTGCGAAAGGGCAAATATTTCAGGGGAGACTCTGCCGAAATTTTAATTGAAATCTATGAATATTATTTTAGTAAGAAAGTGTTTAAAAAGAGTGAAAATTTGGGGATGTGACATCAGTATAGTAAGGTCGCTATTATCAATAGCGACCTTAGTTTTTTGACTTTTTTACAAATCTAACAAAGAGCAAACAACGATCAAGGAGAAATACTCATAACTGAGGTCGCTATTGGAAATAACGAACTCAGTATTTGGTAGCCATTATTCCCAATAGTGACCTCAGTTATGCCAAAAAACACATAGCTAACAGTGAGAAAGGAGAATTCGTCCCTACTAAGGTCGCTAGTGGGAACAACAACTTCAGTTCAGTTGTGGTCGCTATTCTCACCAGCTGCCTTAGTTAAAAGATATGATATAACAAAATTAAAGATGATCATTTTCCTGTTTACAAGTCAAATTTCAAACGACAATCAATGTAATGAACCAACATAACAAATTTCATTGAATTTTAACAATCAGCATATTTAGGTATCCATATAACTCATAAATACCATCATCACCATATTCAAATCTCCATTTCAACCATCCAAATCACAAATTTCAACTCATTTACTTCAAACCATGGCTACAACATCACAAATACGACAAACATCACAACATCACACATTTACCATCACAACATCAAAATATATCACAAACATCACAGAATAACAAAATATCACAAACATACAACAATAATGAGATGTATATGTCAGCTTTAAACATTAAGAAAATATCACAAAGTTTCAAAAGACAAAATAACAAGAATTGTAAGTAGCATCTACAAGCTAACAAAATATGTAAAAATCTACCCCGGGGTGTACATGTCGGGCTACCTCCTCTTCCAAACCACTTTTTTTGGGCGAACTTGTGTAACTTGTGAAATGGGCATAGGGAAATTCTTCAATTTCGTTACCTCCCCCTATTCCTGTGCCACATCCTTTTGTTGTACTTGCAGATCTTCTTGTTTCTTCGCTTCTAATCACTCTTCTTCTGTGCATGCTCTTCGTGTTGTTGCTCAGGTCGTTGTGCACGATGCGGTGGATGCCTACCTGTTTGGTGGACCAGAATTGTGATCAAAGCATCAAATCGTGCTCCCTCACCTACCTCAATTTACAAATGACACAGTGCAAGAATTTCTCGTGCGAGATCCTTGACGGCTTGAGCCACAATACAACCCATCATTTGTGCGCATCACTGTGGTATCACCCATGCTTGGTCAATCTGCACAAAGCAGAACATATCATATACGCAAGTTAGAATGATTCAAAAAATGGCGATAAATTTTATAACAGTTGTTCTAAAAGGACAAATAAATGATAGAATATCATACAATTCTTCAAGTGGATCCCTCCTTTGGTCGATACATGGATTGTGAAGAGAAATTGAAATGCCCCCAAACCAATATCAACAATTTTAATAACATAATAATAAGTACAATCTCATGACAATAAATCTCATCAATAAAAGTAGCTCAAATGGCTAACAAAATACATAATTCATTACAACAAATGACTGAACATTTCAAGCGAGAAGTTTCATTACAACTCCAACACAAAAATAACTTTGAAACAAGGTTCAAAATCCAATTTATTAGCTTAACACACTCTATGACAGTTATTCCCAAAAGATGTAAGCTTCCAGGTCCTTTATTTTCTTCAACCACCTGGTATTGATGCACTAATCTGAAAAGATTTATTAACAACAAAATGAGCTTACAACCCGAAGTAATTGAATAAATATATCAAGTAGTCAGCAATTTATAAAATACTGCATTAATATTCAAACATATCAATGCAACAATATAAAACACTACAAGTATATATAAAATTGTCTACAATGCAAGGGGATCTAGGTACGCCCATCTCTCAATGCAGTCAACGCTTCATACTCTGGTTGACAAGGCATACCCCACCATCATCCGTGGTTGGACCAATTAAATTGAAAAAAATTTCAACACTCATAGAATGGACACTTTGAGAGCCCAAATGGGTTACTTAGATTCCCGACTCATATATCGGTATATAACTTGGATGCATAACACATGAGTAACACAACTATAGACATAGTAATAACTTAAAATAATCATCTCAATATTCTCAACATCATAAGACCACTCATGTATATACATCCATACTCAAACTGTATAAAATAATGGATAATGTTATTATTTAAATAGGCAATCCACCGATATTACTAACCGCAATTCACATATGAATAACAACACTCACATATCACAATTTCATATTCATGAAAACATTCCAACAATATATCAATCTCAATTTAATATTTGCACATCATCTCACCGCATCACATAAAACAGTCATAGACAATACTCACAATATAATATCACTACAAAACGAATAAGTATTTTATAAAATTACATTCTACAAGGTATAGATATTCAATTACTTACAGTGGTCGGCATAATAAAATCAGCTATTAGTCCTCCGAAGACTCCTCAATTCTAGTCCGCCCCTATTAGAAGATAATCTTAATTTAAATAACGATAAAAACCAATTCGCGTAAACACAAGTACATGTGTAAACACTTAACTACCATTTACTCACTATTCCTAAACAAATACAATAGGATCTTGATTAGGTTATTATATATATTTATACACCCCTAGCTTTCTTAATTAAAAGGACATTGGAACAATTAATCGATAAGGAAAAGATTCATATTTAATCTTCCAGTTAACTATAATTACAAATTCGTTTGATGGAGAAAGTGGGATTAAAACTAAACCATGCATCCCTGAAATGTTGATTTTGGGTTTCATAATATAATCAACATAGCAAGTTTCTAGGATCTAATAAGAACTAATAGAATGATTATATATAAGTGGGATTAAAACTAAACCATGCATCCCTGAAATTTTATTGATTTGGGTTTCATAATATAATCAACATAGCAAATTTCTAGGATCTAGTAAGAACTAATAGAATGATTATATATATATATATATATATATATATATATATATATATATATATATATATATATATATATTAGCAAAATTACTTTGATTTACTCTTTCTGGCTTCTCCTTCTCTTTTCCCCCCACTGTTCTCTCTCTCTCTCTCTCTTCTTTTTTGTTGTGGCGGCGGCCCCGAGGAAAGGACAAGAGACAGAAACGGAGATCACGGGAAAAGAAAACCTTTTTTGTCACTTTTACAAAATAACCCTTAATAATTGTTTTTTGCATCGAAATCATATTTAATATAAGTATTCCTTATTTCTTTCTATATAAAAATATTAGATAACAATATTTTTGGGGCATTACATTCTAACCCTGTCACGCCCCGCTTCCCATTATACGAAAATATTGGTATGCGACTGAGGCCCAGTGAATGATATAAGTATAGCAACTCATATCATCCATAAGTTGTACAATACCAGTAAGCTCAGCAGTACAATAATAATCACATGAACAAGAATATAATGTAATAACCAATATCAGAGATTAAAGATCTTATAGAATAGCCCGAGAATTTACAATGTAGTGAATAGTACCAAGATCATTCAGTATTCCATCATCTGTACCGGTATAAACATTAACTCAAAAGAAAGAGGAAGGGAACCCCTTAGAGCAAGCTACATGCCGCAAGTAGTAGTGTAACCCCTATTTGCCGAAAAACGTATTTTCTATATATTTTTGGATTTTTGATTTTTTTTAAATTATTTTTTTCGTTCTTAAATTCTTTTTCATAAAATGTATTGTCGGATCTCCTACTAAAGTTTATTTTTAATCAATAACTTTTGTAACTATTTACGATGATTTTTATACCCTATTAATGTTGTTATTATTATCAGTATTATTATTATTACTGTTATTCTTATTTTATTATTATTATTATGACTATTGTTATTATTATTGTTATTATTACTATTACCCTTGATTGTTAATGTATAATCTATTTCTATTGTTAATTGTACATGTATTTCAATTTATTTCCATATTGTAGTACAAAATATTTATTTATATATATATATATATATATATATATATATATATATAAACCTACTTTTTATTAGTTATTTTAATTTCCCTATTGATTTTAAGCCCAAAACCCAAACCTTATTTTCCTTATTGGATTTTCTTAAAACCCATCAACCCATTAAACCCTATAACCCAAATACCCATTACACCCTCCCCATTACCCTATTAAAACCCCCCAGCAGTCACTTAACCCTAAACCCTATCCCCTCATATATATTAGCCCCTACATTTTCCCCTGTTCATCTTCTGCTATTTACCCTAGCCGTCTTCAACCCACAGCCACCTCTTTACTCTCGACCTCTCCTCTGCTCTGGTTTCCCCTCCCTCTGCATCGCCGATAACCCCCACTCGACTGTAGCACCCCGACGCCCCGTTGCATCGCCCTCCTGTCAAGATAGCAGCGCTGTCATCCCCCGATGCATCTCCCTGCCTTCCCACAGCGATGCGCCAGCCACCTCTACAGTCGCCCCCCGTTGTGCTCCTCACCTCAACGTCGATGCTCTGGTTCCCTCTCCCAGTGCTGCGCCACCCAGCAACACAGCAGACCCCCAAGCACCAGATTATAGTTCCCTCGTCCCCTGCTCTGCCCTGCACTCGTCGACAGCTCAATTGCAACGTCCCTGTGTGCTATGTCTCTGTGATGCAGTAGTTCAACTCGAGCACAAGATCCCTGTGCTCTTCTGCCCTGCAGTGTCTAAGCTTCGCAGCCGCCCTCGCACCTCCGACATGTCGCAGGCCCAGCACCTCGCTGCCCTATCGTTCTTAGTTAGCCCTGGCAGACCCCGTCCCTGTGCAGCGCCGCCTTGATTTCCACCCTCGATGTCGACAACAGCACCTCAGTCGGCACCCTCCCTGTTTGTTGTCCTTCCGAAGCACAGCGGCAGAAATAGCCCGTCTACCTGCCGTCTTCAGCGCAGTCGCGCCGCCATGACTGCAGCCGCGATAACAGACAGTGCAGACCTCCAACGCAGCAAGTGTGTCGCCCTCTGTTGCCATCCTCTACCTTGCCGCCGCTGTGCCGTGCCTCCCACTGCCACCAGTCAGCAACGACAGCCCCCCAGCTATCCCTATTTGGTTGCGGGTTGGTTAGTTGTGATCAAGCGAATTCTTGGCCGTCCGATCTTCTTGATCATCATGATCATCATCTTCTACCATCCGATCAGATCATAACCATCTGATCTTGTTGATCTTAATCATCCCCTCTTAATCTCTTAGATCTAACCGTCTGATTGTATTCGTGATCTCGATCGTCTTCATCTTAGTGATCGGTTTTTCATCTTGTTCGTGATCATCTTATTCGTTCACTCGTGTTCTTTACGCGGGAATCTGTTCCCGTTATTCTCTTTGCATCGTCGTCTCTAAGGCAAGTAACCTGTATTCTTTTCTTTGTGTAATACAAGTACTAAATACCACCTGTAGTATAGTTGTGTTCTAGAGACAATTCTTGTTTGAACCCCCTTGTTGATGTTGTCTCTATTGTGTTGACCCGCCCGTAGTTACCTCATTATACTCATGACATAAAATGACTTAGGGATGACCACTTCTTGTTGTATACATGCATGTTGTTCGTATGATATCGTGTGCTCGGTTGTGTAAGTTGTAGTATACTTGTTGTAGACTTGCTAAATACCCTATATCATGTTGCTTGGACATCTAGTATACCATATTTCATGTTTGGTTACGTTTTGGATGATTTTCGTATGAACTAGCTGATTTTGTGCATGGATGATATTTTCTGTTTTGCCGGTTTTCCCGTTTTGATCAATACTTTAGACCCTATTAAGGTCAGTATATGAAAATTATTTATGAACATGAATTTTTGAAAACTGTGTCTACTTTCCATATTTTCTGACAGATCTCGGTTTCGATTTATGAGTTTCGAGTTATGACTATTTTACTATAGATGTGTTTAAAAATTCCAGATTCTGTTTTATGTGAATTCTGAAGAGTAAACTATTTTTCTATTGATGTTAAAGATAATATTTTGATCCAATATTTTTCTGGTTACAACTAGGTTTGATTGGGATTAACCCCTAATTTTTGTGGATTTAATTGATAACTTTTATGAACCATTTTGTGCTTGCAAACAATTGCTATACTTGTAGAATTTTCTTACTGTTCAGTAAAGATACATAATTTCGACCCGATTCTATTTGCTGTCTCTAGAAACTTTCTAAATATGAAAGTTAGCCTATTGTATCTAGTTTATCACCCTTTTAACAGATCTGGATTTCAATTTATATTTTGTGAGATATTGTTGTACTGCAGCGTTTGTGATTCCAAGTTTACAAATTTGCCGTGTCTTGTTGTTTTCCGATTTTTCTTGACTAATCTATTTACGTTGAAAAATTATGAAACTTTATTTTATGTTACTAAACATACTAGGGAATACCCCAGACTTTTTTTGGATTTAATCAGTGAGTTTTGATACCGTTTTCCTGTTCTTGAATACAAACTTCTAATTTCCGGTTGAACGTGTTTTCTGGATTCAAATATATTTTGAGCTATGTTTTTGTGAAATATTATATCTTATATATATATTTGTTGGATTCGTTCGGGAGTCTACTTTCCTGATTCTTTGACGGATCAAGGTTTGCATGTTTTTAGCAATGGGAATCTCAGATTTAGTGCAGCACTGTCATGCTGTCCTGAACTAGAATTCTCGTTGTCCTAATCTTTTATGTATTGTCTTTCACCTGTGCATGTTAATCTTTCAACCTGAACTTGTTACTTGATCATACCATGTTATACTTGCCCTGTTTGTGACACATACTTGCTTGCTTGATAATAATAATAAATAACCAAGTCGAGATTTAAGGGAAAGATTTAATAGTAGAAAATACAGAAATATGTACTCCGAAGGGGATCTATAGATCCTACGTGATTACTTGACACTTGGCTTGATATTTCATACTTGAGGCTTGATATTTCATACTTGAGGCTTGATATTTCATTACTTGAGGCTTGATACTTCATACTTGGCTTGATACTTCATACTTGAGGCTTGATATTTCATTACTTGAGGCTTGATACTTGATACTTGAGGCTTGATATTTCACACTTGAGGCTTGATACTTGATACTTGAGGCTTGATACTTGATACTTGGGGCTTGATACTTGTTACTTAATTACTTGAGGCTTGTCCCTGAGTACACTACTCTCTCTGATCCACTATGAAATCTAAAGTAAAACTGTTTGAATGTAGCAACAATGTGGTAAAAGGATGGACGCATGAAGTGCTACCTAGATAGTAATAATACAACACTTGAACATGATCACTTGACACTTGCTACTTGCTACTTGTATATGATACTTGATACTTGACACTCGTTACTTGTTACCTGTTTACATGATACTTGTTCACTTGACACTTGATACATGGTACTTGCACTTGTTCACCTTGCCATACTAGTTGTTCTATTTCGTTGCCATGTCTATTCCATGTTATGTAGTTTACCCATTTTCTTGTACTTGTGCCTGCACTACAAGCGGCCCGTAACTTGCGTTGACGGGCATTTTGTTTTCTTTTTCTCTTCCTGCAATTAATTAAATTGCAGATTATGGTGATCAGCTGCTAGATGGCATTGATGACATGAGATTCTAGCTGCTGGAGTTTTGCTATTATTATTTCTTGTTGCATATATTTGAATAAATGCATCTATTACTTGGATTTATTTGTATTTGAGCAATGCAACCCAGGATTATTGACTTATTCAGATCTGGTTTATTTGAGATTAATATATTTTGTTTCAAGTAAATTCTTGTTGGTATTTTGATTGATATATGCATGCTTGGATGACTTTTCCTGCTCCTGACTCTGATTATTCTTGTAAAATGTTGTAAAGATCCTGACAGCTTATGGGTGATGAAAATCATTCGCTGGGTTGAGTCACGTATCTGTATTCCGTATTTCCTTTTTGGGAAGCGGGGCGTGACAAGGGTTTTAGTGGTATCAGAGCCCAGGTTTGGCTAATATATTAGTTTGATCAATATATTAGACAAGCTTGGGTCGATCTGGGATCGGCACAACAGTACACAGACCATGCATGCATGAATGAATTATAATCAATCTAGATACTAGTCTTATTCCATTCAATTTGATCCTTCCTTATTCAATCCCTTGATTCCTTGTTTTCTTCCATCTCTTTCATTTGTCCTCTTTGATTGACCTCTTGTTGGGTATGAATTCATTCTTTTCGTACCCATATCCTTCTGATTTTGGTGTTATCCATTCTTTTTATTTTCTGCTTGGTTCGTTGATTGGCATTGCTGGATCTACTACAACATGTCAGCAGCTTGGATCATTGCTAGGAGAAGAAGTGTCGTCCTTTCCTCCAAGATGTGCATGCAGAGTCTTCCCGATCAGAGTGGTGCAGCAGAAGCGTGTGGGCCCATAACCCACAGGTCCCATGATTCTCTTGTTGTTTCTTCTTCCATGCATTGTTTTGCTTCTTTCTATCCCTTGCATTCATCCTCAACCGTTGACTCATTGGCTGGTTTAACTCTTCCTTGTCCATCCTTTCTTCGATTCCCGTTCTAGCTATTTCTTCATCTCTTTGCTTTGTTATCTTGCAAGTCTTGTGTTGTTTTTTCTTCTTTTTTTATACCGGTTACTTCTTTTTTGCAATCCATCATCATGTACCCATTCATTATTTGATTGGATTCTTCCTTATCCATTATCTCTTTGATTCCAGTTCTACCTACTCCCTATCTTGCTTTGTTATCTTGTGTTGTTTCTTTCCTTTTGATACCGGTTATTCTCTTTCATGCATTCCAGTTGGACTCATTATTATCAACTTGCTTCTTTTTCTGGTATTGCCATGCTTTGTTCCTTTCCCTAATTCTTTGTTTTGTTACCATTTTCCAAGTTTGCTTTTGCCCTGTCCTATGTACCGCCTAAGCAAATTTTAAGGACGAAATTTTGTTGTAAGGTGGGTAGGATTTGTAACCCCTGTTTTCCCAAAAAAATATTTTCTGTATATTTTCGGATTTTAGATTTTTGTAAATTATTTTTTTCGTTCTTAAATTCTTTTTCATTAAATGTATTATCGGATCTCCTACTAAAGTTTATTTTTAATCAATAGATTTTGTAACTATTTACGATGATTTTTATACCCTATTAATGTTGTTATTATTATCAGTATTATTATTATTACCGTTATTCTTATATTATTATTATTATTATGATTATTTTTATTATTATTGTTATTATTACTATTACCCTTGATTGTTAATGTAAAATCTATTTCTATTGTTAATTCTACACGTAGTTATTTCAAATTATTTCCATATTGTAGTACAAAATATTTTTTTATATATAAACCTACTTTTTATTGGTTATTTTAATTTCCCTATTGATTTTAAGCCCAAAACCCAAACCCTATTTTCCTTATTGGATTTTCTTAAAACCATCAACCCATTAAACCCTATAACCCAAATACCCATTACACCCTAACCGGTTACCCTATCAAAACCCCCCAGCCGTCACCTAACCCTAAACCCTATCCCCTCCTATATATTAACCCCTGCATTTTCCCATGTTCATCTTCTGCTATTTACCCTAGCCATCTTCAACCCACAGCCGTCTCTTTACTCTCGACCTCTCCTCCTCCCTGGTTTCCCCTCCCCCTGCGGCGCCGGCAACCCCCACTCGACTGTAGCACCCGGTGCCCCGTCACGTCGCCCTCCTATCAAGACAGCAGCGCTGTCATCCCCCAACTCTCCCTGCCTTCCCACAGTAATGCGCCACCTCTACAGTCGCCCCCCGTTATGCTCTTCGCCTTGACATCGATGCCTTGGTTCCCTCTCCCTGCGCTGTGCCACCCAGCGACGCAGCAGATCCCCCGAGCACCAGACCGCAGTGCTGCCGTCCCCTGCTCCGCCCTGCACTCGTCGATAGCCCAGTCACGATGTCCCTGTGTGCTATGCCTCCGTGACGCAGCAGTTCAGCCCGAGCACCAGCTCCCTGTGCTCATCTGCCCTGCAGCATCTGAGCATCGCAGCCGCCCTCGCACCTCCGATGTGTCACCGGCCCAACACCCTGCTGCCCCTACCGTTCTCAGTTAGCCCCGACAGATCCCGTCCCTGTGTGGCACCGCCTCAACTTCCACCCTCAACGTCGATAATAGCACCTCAGCTGGCGCCCTCCCTATGTGCTGTCCTTCCGATGCACAGCAGCAGCAACAGCCCGTCTCCCCTGCCATCTTCAGTCCAGTTGCGTCGCCATGAATGCAGCTGTGACAATAGACTGTGCAGACCTCTGATATAGCCAGTGTGCCGCCTTCTATTGCCATCCTCCACCTTGCCGCCGCCGCCGTGATACTTGAGGCTTGATATTTCATACTTGAGGTTTGATATTTCACACTTGAGGCTTGATACTTGATACTTGAGGCTTGATACTTGTTACTTGATTATTTGAGGCTTGTCCCTTATTACACTGCCATCTATGATCCATTATGAAATCTAAAGTGAAACTGTTTGAATGTAGCAACTATGTGGTAAAAGGATGGACTCATGAAGTGCTACCTAGATAGTAATAATACAAGACTTGAACATGATCACTTGACACTTGCTACTTGCTACTTGTACATGATACTTGATACTTGACACTCGTTACTTGTTACCTGTTTACAAGATACTTATTCACTTGAAACTTGATACATGCCACTTGCACTTGTTCACCTTGCCATACTAGTTGTTCTATTTCGTTGCCATGTCTATTCCATGTTATGTTGTTTACCCCTTTTCCTGTACTTGTGCATGCACTACAAGCGGCTCATAACTTGCATTGAAGGGTGTCACGCCCCACTTCCCAAAAAAGAATACAGAATACGGATATGTGACTAAGCCCAGCGAATAATTTTTATCATCCATAAGCTGTTCAAGAATCTTTACAATATTTCACAAGAACAATCAGAGTCGAAAGCAAAAGAATTAACCAAGCATGCATAATCGAATCAAGATACCAAGAAGAATACTTGAAACCAAAATATATTAATCTCAAATATGTCCAGATCTGAACAAGTTAATATCCAGGGTCACATTGCCCAAATACAAAATAATCCAAGTACAAGATACAATTGTTCAAGATAAGCAACAAAAAATAATAAATAGATATAGCAAAAATCTCCAGCAACTAATATTTCATCTCGCCTATTCCATCTGGCAGCTGATCTCCAAAATCTGCAATTTAACAATTGCAGGGAAGAGGAAAAGAGAAAATAAGGTACCCGTCAGTTGCAAGTTACGGGCCGCTTGTAATGCAGGATACAAGTACATGGGGAAACTAACTAACAACATGTAATAAGTGTGATATTAAAAATAAACAACTAGCATGGCAAGGTGACCAAGTGTAAATAGCATGAATCAGGTGTCAAGTAAACAAGTATCATATAAACAAACATCAAGTGTCAAGTATCATGTAATCATGTATCAAGTATCATGTTCAAGTCTTGTATTTATTACTTGCTAGGTAGCACTTCATGCATCCCGATTTTTACTACATGGTTGCTACATTCAAACAAGTTACGTTTAGGCCTAGTGGTGGGTTTCTATAGGGCCATGTACTCAGGCGTCAAGTCAAGTAACAAGTAACAGGTAAACAGGCACGAATCACGTAGTGAAATCGTGGCAACAGAAATAGGCATGAATTATGTAGTCATGAAACATGGCAACAGGTATAACAGGCATGAATCATGTAATCATGAAACATGGCAACAAGTAGTGGGATCACGGGCCTCCTTTTGAGTACACATACCTATATTGCCTGAATCATGTAATCATGAAATATGGCAACAAGTAGTGGGATCACGGGTCCCCTTTTGAGTACACATACCTATATTGTCCACTACTAAGGTCTTTCCCTTAACCCCGGCTTGTTACTTCTTATGATTATTAAACAGGAATGTACGTGTCACAAAACAGAGCAAGAAAATCATGTCATGAACAAGTAACAAGTTCAGGTTGCAAGATAAACATGTACGGGTGCAAGATATCACATAAAAGAATGAAATAACCAAATCTCTAGTTCAGGACAGCAAGACCACACTATAGTAAAACAGTGATTCCCAGTGTTACAAATATGCAAATCTGAATCCGTCAAAATGTCTAGAAAATAGACTCCCAATTGAATCCAGCGAGTATAAATAAGTCATATAGTAATTTACAAAATTATAACTCAAAACTGATTTGAATAAAGAAAATAGGTTCAGCCAGAAATCAGTAAAACCAATTCTCAGTCAGGAAACCAGCATCAACACTCAATAAATAAATCCACGAAAAATCTAGGGTATTCCCCTATATGTCCAGTATCAGAATATAAACTTTCATAATTTTTCAGTAAAATTAGATCAGACATCAAAAATAAGGAAACATCAATAAACAATAGTTTGGCAAATCTGGAATTCCTAACACTGCTGTACGAAAACGGTAATATCTCGCAACCAGTAAAACGAAATCCAAATCCGCCAAAAGGAGATGAAAATAGATAGAATAAGCTAACTTTTACATTTCACCAATATTTTCCATACAGTAAAAGGAATCAGGGTGAAAATACGATTCTTTACAGAACAGCAAGAAAAATATAGCAAGTATAGTTTTTATAAATGAGCATGAAACGGCATATAAAAACTCATCAATAAAATCCACCAAAATTCTGGGTAATCCCTAAGTAAATATAGAAAAACTGAACAAAGTTTCAAATCAAAATAATATGTGTAGCACAAGTATCAAAATAATTTAATCATCAAAATCATCAAGAAATGAAATCTGGAAACGAATTACACCTCTGTAGTAAAACAGTCATATCTCACACATACAAAAACGAAATCGACCAAGGTCAAAGGGGTTGGAAAGAAGACGAATTTCTCTAAAACTCATGTTTTATACTAAAATTAAGATTCTGACCTTAATATGGTCTAAATTACTAAGCAAGACAGATCATCGACAAAACACAAAATTTCCTTAAAAACCAAAATCAACATAGATTCAATAAAACTTGATCCAAACACAACCAAATATGAAATCGAGTCTACCAAGTATCCAAAAATCAAGAAAAAGGATAATTAACATATCTAAAACAAGTGTATCACATCTATACTATTATTAAGCAAAGCTCCATTTTGGTAGCTTTTTACTATCATGCCCCCATTAACATAAAAAAGCTAATAAAAAATATAGGGTTAATTCTATCAATTTTCGCCCTTGATACCTAAACAATCAGAGGGTACAAGCGTAATTTTTCGGATTACATTTACTTCAATCTCTCTCTCACTCAAATCAAACTCTCTCTATCTCAAGCCCCTGTCGATTCCTCTCCCCCTCTGAAAATCTCCACTGCCTCTCTCTCTCCTCATCCCTTGCGTCGCGCGACCACCGCGAAAAAATTTGTCAGTAGCCTCAGAATCCACCCCTCAAAACCTCGGTTTTGATTTTCATATCTCTCTGCCTTCATACATCAGGTTTGTGTTGATCGAAACCCTAGCTTTGTATTCATCCCAATTTACTTATATTTAGATCGTCTAATTCCTATCATGAATTAATCCACAAATTTTTTTTGTAAAAAAATTTGGTCTTTTGTTTAGATCCTGTTTAGTTTCCCCCCTTTCTTGAAGAAAGCGCGAACCTTGACTACTTTGACCAGTTTTAATCCAAAATTTTGTTGAAAATAAGGGGTTTTTTTTGTTGGTGTCTGTTGTGAATTATTGGTGAATTTGCAGATAAGAAAAATATTGAGGATTGATTGAAGAATACAACATGCTGTGGGTCTCGATGTTCTCCGACTTCCAGAATTGCATCAGTGTTTACTTGGTCATCTTCTTCCGTGTCATTGTGTATGATTCGAATAGACAATATTTGATCTCGGCTGTTTTTTTTTATAAATTTTTTTTTGGGGGTTTTCTTTTTAGAATGAATAAGTGAATGAATTTCTATGTGCAGGTCAGTGCAATATAATTGGGTGGTTGTGATATCGGTTTGGACATTTGAGAATGTATGTTGCGGTCAATCTGAGGAGATATCAAGTCATTCAGGAAGTTGGGGAGTTCATAATGAATGTTAGAATCATTGTTTACTACCGATTGATTCAGATATGTCAGGTAATTACTCATCCAAGTGATATAATTAGAGTTAGAATCATTGATTACTATTATATATGTTTTCGCCTTGGAATTTGTGGATTAGTTTTTAAGTTTGGATCAGCTTATGGATGAATGGAAGTTAACCGAACTGAACATCGTTGGTATATGCTTGCTTCTTTACATTTTCTCAGTTGGATAAATTTTTTAATTCATAATTGGAAAACTGTGTAGTTTCAAGTTGTCGTTACGGTGCATGTCTAATTATCAATTAGTATTGTATGATATCAATAGGGCATTCAATTCTTCTAGGGTTGTCTCTATAATGATGGTCTATTAACTTACCAGCCCAACTGTCAGAATGAGTTTTTTAGCATGCACTGTAAACAAACTGATTAGATGATCAATTGTGCTCAATTTTATCAATCCAAGCTCAAGCAAGTGTATTAATGAACTTTAATTAATAAAATTAGACTTCTATCTATACTATTATTAAGCAAAGCCCCATTTTGGCGGCTTTTTACTATCATGCCCTTATAAACATAAAAAGCTAAAAAATAATGCAGGGTTAATTTTGTCAAATTTTACCCATAATCCCTACATAATCAAAGGGCACAAGCGTATTTTTCACTTCACATTTACTTCAATCTCTCCATAATATTCTATTCCCTAAAAAATCAAAACCTTGTGTTCCTCTCCCTCCATCGAATCCGCACTCCTCCAAAACCATCTATACTATTATTCCCTAAATCCAAAAAAACCTTCAGCTTCCCCCCCCCCCCTCCCCCGGTGTCGCCCCCCAACCCCGTTCTCACGTTCCCCTCCCCCTCTACGACCTCTCCCGAAACCCGTTATTGCCGCTTGATAGCCTTGAAAATAAACCCTAACCCTAACATCCTAAATTTTTTATTTTCTTTCGATTTAGTCTTAATTTGTTTCTTTTTGTCTGTTTTGGTTGCAGGCAGTTGTAATTAGGGCAAGGAATATGAGGGCGGCTTCAAAGAAGGGTACAAAACCCTAACCCTAAAACCGTAATTTTTTATTCTTCCTTCGTTTCAGTTTTAATTCGTTTGTTTTTGTCTGTTTTGCTTTCAGGCAGTTGTTATTAAGGTGAGGAATTTGAGGGTGGCTTCAAAGAAGGGTACCAAACCCTAACCCTAAAACCCTTATTTTTTTAAATTTTCGTTCGTTTCAGTTTTAATTTGTTTGTTTTGGTTTCAGGCAGTTATTATTAGAGCAAGGAATTTGAGGGCAGCTACCAGTTTCACCCTGCCGAAACAATCTCGAAAGATATAGGATTTTTTTTGGGTAATTTTGGGTAATTTTGGTAATTTTAGGATTTATTGATCTATTAATAAATGCAATTAGAGTCGGATGATCTAAGGGAAAGTGGAAAGATAATAGAGTTTTTTATTTGGAATTTCATTATATTACTAACTTTTATGATTTAAAAATAAATGAAAAAGTTATAGGAAAGGGACAAAGATAGAGTTTCTTTATGCGATATATGCTAATTCACTGCCATAAACCAATATTCAAACAAATGCTTAGCAAAAAAGTTATTTTTCCCAAAACATGAAACCTATTTGTAACAATCCGTCAATTTTTATCTCGAAATTTCAGTGCACATTCATTTAAGGTCATGCATATAACTAAGTGTTTCTTTGATGTGTTTGGATGCAGGTGCAACCGAACATAGTGACTCCATTTACAACTTTAGATTCAATCCTACGATAAATCGCACGGTACGCTCTTTATTAAACTCATGTCGAAACAATTATCTAATGTTGTGATAGTTTATATAACCCATATAATTCTGCTTTAAATAATGAATGCATGTGAGATGTTGGGAAATCTTGGAGGTTAACAGTCAGCCAGAGGCAGCCACAAGTAAGTTCAGTCAGCCACGTGTTTGATTTGAAATTAGTGCACATTGTAGTCTTCTGTTTACATAAAAAAGAAAAAAATATTAGGGTTGCATTGCACACGTGCAAATAGCTAGGGTTGATAATATATACTTCGCGCGACCACCGCTTAGAGAGTGTAAAGATTCTACATACTTGATAATAATATATTTTCAGTTTGGTGGAAGGTTTTCTTGAGACAACATCAATTACTGTACTGATGTCTGTTGTGTTTGTTATTAGATTGTTGCTAACATAGAAAGGGCAATAATGAAAGCTCTGGAGAAGCAATACTGTGATATCTTATTGCCTTTGAGAGATGGCATCCCAAAGATTATTGAGAAGCAAATGCAGAAATTTACTAGACGGCAATCAACTGCTGCCTCCTACATTCTCCCTTGGTTAAAAAAGTAAGTTGTGTATTTTGTAATTAAAATTATGCATTTAGATGCAATGTTTAATCATAACATTTCCAGAATTCTTTTTCAGGAAAGGGAATGGCAAATATTTTTACTGCAGTTTATTTGGTTTAGTTTTGAGAAAGCACTTGGGAATCTCTCTTCTCAGAATCTTTACATTGTGTGGAAGATAATTTGATTTTACGCAGTTATATTTGTGCCGGTAGTGGCTACCCTTAACTGAATGAGTCAAATTTTGAATATTTCTATGGAATAAGCTCTTTCTCTTTAATGGTTGTTTAACTGTTTTAAAGAATTTAGGGGACTGCAAGGTGCAATATACAGATTTCTGTTTCCATTCATATCATCGTATATTTTTGTAAAGTAGTGTGCATTGCTTTTTTCTTTCCTTGATAATTTAATGATATGCAGGGAAGGACAATTTGTTAACTGTTCAAGTGTTTGTTTTGCAGAGTGTTGTAATTGGAACTGAAAGGCCAGAACATTCTTCTGTAGTGGACCCATGGTCAACTTCTACTGTGAGTGACCTATTAAGAAAGATGGATTCCCAACTGAAGAACTACAATGTGAGATATACCATGACTTATTGTTCAGTGATTCTCATATGAGATATCGATTACTATCCCATGCAATAATTAACTTAACTTTATCAATTCAGGGCTACCATAGGAGCAGTAAGCTCTACTCTATTCTGGAAAGGTTTCCCTACATTCTTTGCAAAATTCTTCAAGGAATAAGATTATTGAACTAGATTATCCTCTTCCTCATAGAATATAAATTGTTTTTATTTTCCTTTTTTTGTTGCTTCATACAGTATGTTCTTGCATTATCTAACTGAACTGGAGAATAAATGGTCAACATTATGGGAAGTGCATATTTTTATTTTTTCATATTTTAGTTTTGAGTCTTACGACTGTCAAATGTTTGTTGATAACAAATTTTATCACCTGTAGCAGTTTTAGAGAGTGAACTAAATCAGCCATTTAGCTTTTAGTAGTGCGTTACATGTTATATATTTCATGGATTTCATTTCATTTCATTTCAATGTTGTGATGTTAGAAATGAAAGTTAAATTTTGTTGAAAGGTAAGAAAATGTTATTTCTCTCTTATGTTTTTGATATACTTTCAACACTGAACTTATAGTTAACATCCCAAGTACTTCATTTTAACATGCTTTGGAACATGAAAATTGGTTTGCTTCAACATTGTAGTGCTATCTTAGAAGCTCATTTATTGAACTTGGTCATCAAGTTTTGCAAACTGGATAGTTTTGAGTTTATTACATCATGGTAGAAACACCTAGACGTATGGTCTATATACATACTTTCCATATATATAGACAGTCATATCAACCCTTCTCTTCAGAATCGAGTAGTATCACATGAACAGCACTACATATTGCATCCAAACTAAGCACAAAGTTAAAAACACATTACAGTTTCTAAAATCATCTTTATAACCTTTTTTTTGTTTTCATTGTACACCTAGACGTATGGACTTTTCTAAATAGTCTCAAGAAGTACAAGAAGTATATGGAGTCCATCGATGAGAAGATTATTGGCAATGTCAGCAAAAAGATGCCTGTCATAGGTTATTTAGTATACATGTTTTTTGTACACGTGCATCGCACGTGCATTATACTAGTGGTTCTTAATAAATACCCAAATTCTCACAAGAAGTCTCACATACATGATCAAATCAAGAACGGACAACCTAAGTTAATTCATGTCAATATTGTGTCGTAAGGCATCTATGGTCAAATCACTATAGAGACAATATCAACAAGGGGTTTTACACGTGAATTGTCTCTAGAACCCGACTACACTACAAGCGGTATTTTTGACTTGTATCATACAAAGAAATTTGAGTACAAGTTACTTTCCTGCGATACGACGAAACGACGAACCAACAAGCAAGAATAATGGGAATGGATTCCCGAGCAATGAACAACGAATACCAACGAACCAAATAACGAACAAACACCCAAACTACGAACACCACCTCTAACACAACGAACCACGGCAAAACCTCGAACCAACACGTGCACGAGAGAAGCGCGTGCACACCGCACAACACACAACAGCGGCAAAGCGAGGATGTGAAGACGACGGCGAGAAGCACACGTCGAAGATGCTGGCTACTACCGCGAGGGATACACAGCACACGTTGCTGTGCTACTATTGTTGTTGTTGTGAATCGACACCGGGACGGAGGTAGGGAGGTGCTGGCTGAGCTTGCAATAGGGAGAGGAGCACCGGGAGGAAGACTGGCTGCATCGGGGAGAGGCAAACGGTAGGAAGACAGGGAACGGGCTGATGTCGCTGGCCGGCACAGGGTGGACGGGGCTGTCGCGGGGTTGTGGTCTATGACAGGGGCGCGGGGTGTTGTTGGAGCACAGGGACCCTGACTAGTTGAAGGCGGCAGGGGATCGCGAGGCAGTTGTTGGCGTCGAGGTGGGCTGGGGTGAACGGGAGTGGTCGGGGGATGGTTGAAGGCGGCTGGTGGTCGGGGGGTGCAGCGGTGTGGTAGCGCTTAGGCATCGCCACAGGAGAGGAGAAGGGAAGGAGGGATCAGGAGGAAGACTAGGAGAGGGAAGATGAAGCGGCGGAAGGGAGTTGGCATGGGTTTCGAAGAAGCATGGGGTTTAAATATAGGTTGGGAAGTTTAGGGTTAAGTGTAGGGGAAAACGGGTTTGGGTTATAAGTTGGTTTAATAGGTTTTGGCTATTAGGTATTGGGTATAGGTAGAGTTTGGGGTTGTTAACGGGTATAGGATATTTGGGTTAATAATAAACAGGGGTATGGGTAGTTGGGCTTATAGGGTTTGGATATTAATGGGGTTTGGGTAATTAGGTGGGTATTTGGGTTTTAGACGAATTTTTCTAAAACTCATGTTTTATACTGAAATTAAGATTCTGACCTTAATATGGTCTAAATTACTAAGCAAGACAGATCATCGACAAAACACAAAATTTTCTCAAAAACCAAAATCAACATAGATTCAACAAAACTTGATCCAAACACAACCAAACATGAAATTGAGTCTACCAAGTGTCCAAACATCATGAAATAGGGTAATTAACATATCTAAAATAAGTCTATCACATGGTTCTCAATAAATACCCAAATTCTCACAAGAAGTCTCACATACATGATCAAATCAAGAACGGGCAACCTAAGTTAATTCATGTCAATATTGTGTCGTAAGGCAACTATGGTCAAATCAATATAGAGACAATATCAACAAGGGGTTTCACACGTGAATTGTCTCTAGAACCCGACTACACTACAAGCGGTATTTTTGACTTGTATCATACAAAGGAATTTGAGTACAAGTTACTTGCCTGCGATACGACGAAACGACGAACCAACAATCAAGAATAATGGGAACGGATTCCCGAGCAACGAACAACGAATACCAACGAACCAAATAACGAACAAACACCCGAACTACGAACACCACCTCTAACACAACGAACCACGGCAAAACCTCGAACCAACACGTGCACGAGAGAAGCGCGTGCACACCGCACAACACACAACAGCGGCAAAGCGAGGATGTGAAGACGACGGCGAGAAGCACACGTCGAAGATGCTGGCTACTACCGCGAGGGATACACAGCACACGTTGCTGTGCTACTATTGTTGTTGTTGTGAATCGACACCGGGACGGAGGTAGGGAGGTGCTGGCTGAGCTTGCAATAGGGAGAGGAGCACCGGGAGGAAGACTGGCTACATCGGGGAGAGGCAAATGGCAGGAAGACAGGGAACGGGCTGGCATCGCTGGCCGGTGCAGGGTGGACGGGGCTGTCGCGAGGCTGTGGTCAACGATAGGGGCGCGGGGTGCTGTTGGAGCACAGGGACCGTGACTGGTTGAAGGTGGCAGGGGATCGCGAGGCAGCTGTTGGCATCGAGGTGGGCTGGGGTGAACAGGAGAGGTCGGGGGATGGTTGAAGGCGGCTGGTGGTTGGGGGGTGCAGCGGTGTGGTAGCGCTCAGGCAACGCCGCAGGAGAGGAGAAGGGAAGGAGGGATCAGGAGGAAGACTAGGAGAGGGAAGACGAAGCGGCGGAAGGGAGTTGGCATGGGTTTCGAAGCAGCATGGGGTTTAAATATAGGTTGGGAAGTTTAGGGTTAGGTGCAGGGGGAAAACGGGTTTGGGGTATAAGTTGGTTTAATGGGTTTTGGCTGTTAGGTATTGGGTATAGGTAGAGTTTGGGGTTGTTAACGGGTATAGGATATTTGGGTTACTAATAAACAGGGATATGGGTAGTTGGGCATGTAGGGTTTGGATATTAATTGGTTTTGTGTAATTAGGTGGGTATTTGGGTTTATAAAAATAATGGGTTATAAATAAAAGTCCAATAAGGAAAATAGGGTATCAAATAACAATGGGTTTGGAGTTTTGGAAAAATAAAATAACAAATAAAAATATACAATTTAGAATTTTATAGAAATATTAATAATAATAATAATAACAATAACAATAGTAATAATTAACGATATTAAAAATAACAGTAATAATAATAATAATAATAATAAGAGTAATAATAACAAAAAAAGAATAGAATTACAATATAAAAAATCATAGAAAATATTTACAAATAATTTTAATGATCGAAAAAAGGTTTTAATAGTAGATCCAATAGTACAATTTGACAAAATAAATTGAAAGCGGTAAAAATAATTTACGAAAATTTTAAATACAGAAAATACACAGAAACTACGGATTTGGGAAACAGGGATTACAAAGGGCGTTTTGTTTTCTTTTCCTCTTCCTGCAATTTATTAAATTGCAGATTATGGTGTTCAGCTACTAGATGGAGTTGGTAACATAAGATTCTAGCTGCTGGAGTTTTGCTATTGTTATTTCTTGTTGCCTATTTTTGAATAAATGTATCTGTTACTTGGATTTATTTGTATTTGGGCAATGTGACCTAGGATTATTGACTTGTTCAGATCTGGTTTATTTGAGATTAATATATTTTGTTTCAAGTAAATTTTTATTGGTATTTTGATTCATATATGCATGCTTGGTTGACTTTTTTTGCTTCCGACTCTGATTATTCTTGTGGAATGTTGTAAAGATCCTGACAGCTTATAAATGATGAAAATTATTCGGTGGGCTGAGTCACGTATCCGTATTACGTATTCTCTTTTTGGGAAGTGGGGCGTGATAAGTAGCAAGCAGTTAAACAGTAAAAGGACGATGTATCAAGAAAAAAAAAATTGAACGATATCAGGGTCAATAAATACTAGCGATAACATGATCAAGAAAGCAAGGGTCTGTAACAATAGTCGATAATGCAATGATCGATAAACAGTAGACAATAATGCAATGATCGGTAATCAAACTCAATAATCAATGATTGATAAACAATATTCAATAATCAATGATAGATAAACAATATTCAATAATCAATAATGCGAGTGTCGATGCCCTGAGTCAATCTTATGTCTATCAGTCTTTTATTAATGTATCTAATGCACGCAATTATGCATCCCATACCATAGGTTCGGGTGCATACAATCAAGTGAATGTTTCAACTATAGTGGTGAACCTTACAGGATTGTGTACTAGGCAACACTAAACAGTAAACAGTAATTAGTAACGCTACAGTACATGATAGTTGGGATACTGTAGTCAGTAATCCGCAATCAATCGATAAAATAGTAATCAATATCAGTAATCAGTATGGGAAACACGGGCCCCTCCTCTGAGTACAGTCTCCTATATTACCCACTACTAAGTCGTTTCCCTTTTTACCCCGGCCTATCATTATTTTATCACAATGAATCATGCATATGAAATCGATGGAATGGTGTTAAGAAACGGTATCAATGATTGAACAATGAACGGTATGTCGTGCAATTCATTATATGCAAAGTTTATCATATTCATATTCAAAAGCATGAAAATACAATTCTGGAAAACAATACATTATTGTACAAAAAATAACTTTCCCACTGCTACAGGAAAGCGAATCAGGTTCTGTCAGAAGTTCTAGAAACTAGACTCTTTGAGTGTTCCAACGCATATTTACACGATACATTACAGTTATAAAAGCTAGGTCGATCAATCAATTATTTACGAGTTTTGTGCACAGTCTCGGTTCTAGAAATTATAACATGCCAGTACTAAAACAGTGATAACTTACAATCTATAAATCGAATTGAGAATCCATAAGATGTTATAGAAACTAGACACAGTTTTCTACAATTTATATTTAATAAGTTTTAATTTATTTTATATGTAATTAGGTTAAAGTCTCAGTACAATCTGGGGTAGACAGCACGACATAATTTTAACACTTGTAATATATAACTGTTGTAATTCACAGAATTCATTATTATAGTCCGATTTCAACAAGTATTTATATTCAATAAATGTGATGAATTTCTATCGTTAACATGATGGAATTATAGAATTCTACGGTATTAAATTACGAATATAACCATACGGTCACATACAACTACAATTCATTCAATCACTCTTTCATTTACAATTTCGTGTCTATAGTTTGTGTTCGTGTAATATATGAATATTGAAGTGGGTTTTCATGATTTTCTTTGACTTGGATTGCTAGAAGTCGAATGAACGATGAACTATGTATAATTAAAATTCAAATGTTATATGACGGCAACGAGTAAGACTGATAACATGTATGCAAAGAGAGTAACTACTTGTGGAGATCAAGAAGGTGTTTGCACAAGAACAAGAAGATTCTACAAGATGCTTGCCTATTACGATGCGACGGTTACAACAGGAAGCTACGGTAATAGCGACGGTAACAACGGTGCAACAACAACACACAGTAACAACAAGAACTACGACGACAACGACGACACGATGACAGCGAGAAAAACAGCAAGGATGAGAGCAGAAACAATCAAGAGAGAAATAACAACAGTGAGTTCAACAGAAGCACCAAGGGTAGTGACACAACACATGGCCGCGACAACCCACAGTAAGAGACGGCAGCCAAGGCAGTGGTTGCATGCAGTGGTGGACGATGGTGGTCCTACAGTGGAATTGCAGTGGGGGCCTGCAGGTTGCTGTAACTTCGGTGAGGGTGATAGGAGGTGGAGAAGAAGAGGAACTCGGTTGCGGTGGAAGGAAGTGGGGGAGGGCTCGGTTGTCAGGAGATGGCGATGAGAGCATTTGGTAGTGGAAAGGAGGGGCAGCAATGGCGAGGTGGGTAGAGGTTGGAGGTGATGATGACGATGCTTGCAGCTAGTCGGGGTGAAGACAGGGGGATCACCGGAGGTTGCGGGGTGGTACTCGAGGTTGCTAGCGGTGACTATCAGGGTGCAGTGGAAGACAGTGACAGTGATGGAGGAGCAGGGCATCGAGGAGGTGGAGCTCGATGGTGGTTGCGATGGTGCAGAAGGGGTTTGGTGGTTGGCAATGGAGGCAGTGGTGGTTGCGATGGACTTGGTTGTGGTTGTTGTCGCCAGCAGCGTCGATAGCAGCGAGGAAAGGGAGCAGTGGCGGAGTCAAAGAGGGAGCGGTGGCGGAGTCGAAGAGGGTGACGGCGGTGGCTCGAGCGGTGGAAGCGTCGGGGTGAGATGCGGTGGGGTTGCAGTGGTTGGAGGTCGGCAGTTGTGGTAGCGATGGAGAAGGCAGGGTTGCCAGGGTGTTGCGGGTGTGCAGGCGGTGGCCAGAGTGCGGCGAGGTGCGACGGCTTCGATGAGGAAGGGGTTGTAGAGTCGAGGGGGGCAGGAGGTGGTGCTCTATTTTGGAACAGAGGAAGAAGAAGGAGGAGGAGGAGGAGAGAGAGAGAGAGAGAGAGAGAATTTAATAAATATAATATAGTTATAATATCATAACAGGGGTGATTTAATATTGAATTGATTTAGGATTAGTGGGGTAGGTTTGTCATGCTCCGCTTTCCAAAAAGAGAATACGAAATACGGATACGTGACTAAGTCAAGCGAATGGCTTTCACCATTCATACGCTATCAGGATCTTTACAACATTTTATAGGAATAATCAAGAGATAACAAGGAGAAGCCAACCACGCATGCATGAATGAATCAATATACCAACACGATTTACTTGAAACAAAATTTAATAATCTCAAATAAATCAGATCTGGAACAAGTTATCAGTTCTGGGTCATACTGCCTGTTGCCGCTGAATCTGGTGTGGGGGCAAACAGATAGTATTTGTGGATTCTTGGAAAACTTGAATAGCAAACCTGAAACCTGATCCGCTGGAGTTTGACCGTTGACTCCCGCCGTTCACCTGCAAAAAGTGCGAGACACCGGGGTTGATCCCGGCGACGCACCCTCCGATGCTCAAGTCAGTAACCAGGATTGATTATGAAAGAGCGTAAATTGGCAAAAGATTGATTGCCTCATACTGGTGGTAGGTGGGGGGTATTTATAGTCGCCTTAGGGGTCAGATTAGGAATGTAATCCCCGTGATCTGATAAGGAATATAATTCCCGTAATCAGATAAGGAATGTAATCCCTAATTCCCAGTGAAAAGATAGATGTGAATCGCGGCCGTTGATTAGGGCTAATCAGAGACCTTGATTTTATTTTGCTGGACTGGGTGTGTTTCGGGTTGGGACCCATACCCAGTTGAGGTGGATCCGTTTGTGGGTTATTGGGTCGTGAAGAAAGACCCAGCTCCCATTTCAGACCTGTTTGTAGGTGAAATTGCCGTTTTACCCCTGAGCTTTAAGATTCGTGTCCGATGTGAACGGTCCCGATTTAATCTTATTTTTAGCCATATCACGAGCCCCCCACTCCCAAAGACTGAGTTTGATCAGCCTTTGAGGAGTAGTGGAGTAGTTTTACTGTTCTAATGGCGTACGGGATTTTATCGGTGTTCTTAAGGGAGTTTGGATCTTGCTCGGGGTGTAACGGTGTTATTCTGGGTTTGTAAAATGCCCAAAAATATTCTCAGAATTTTTTGAATTTTTGGTGATTTTTCCATATTTTTTTGAAGTTTTTCTCATTTTTTTGAATTTTTAATTTAATTTCCAAATCAAATAATTAATTATCGAAAAAATTTAATTAATTATTCTAATTTAATAATTACTATTTTCAGAATTTAAAAATTATTTTCTGAATTAATAATTATTTTTAGAATTTTTAATTAATTTTTTCTAATTTTTAAATATTTTTTCGGATTTTTTAAATAATTAATTCGAACATTTAAATAAATAAATAAGCAAATAAATAAATACCTGGTGACGTGGCACGATCGTGTGCGTTGATCACGATCAAGCGAGCGCGCATCGGGAGGAGGTCATTTTTTTGGTATAACATGCTCGGTTGCAAGAGTTCTCGGCAAAAGTGGCCGAAGTCCATGTGGACGCCAACGTGGCGAAGTCAACAGTGAGCCGTTGACTTTTTTTTTTCGCGCCAGCTCTTTTCTTTCTCTCTTCCGCTCTGTCTCTTCTTCGTCTCGCCTCATCTCCCCCCCTCGTCTGCTTCTCCAACCCCACCTCCATGCGCCGTGTAGCTCTTAGTCGAGGTGAGCTCCGAAGTTCGACAAGGAGTTCGTGGGTTCTCAATGAGGGGAGAGAAGCTCGGCGAGGACGGCGTCGTGGAGCTCGACGTCGACGGAGCTAGGGGCGCGGCGAGAGAGATGGAGAGGCCGAGGGGAGCTCAAGCTATGGCATAGGAGGTTGATGGTCGTTCGAAGGTAGAAAGAGCTCGTGGAGTTCGGCAGCGGAGTTTGGTGCTCGGCATTGTGGCTGCCGACGAGGTCGAAGGCGACGAAGGTAGAGCTTGGCGACGGTGGAGGCGGAGCTCGGAGGCAGTTGGTGATGGATGCGAGCTCGGGATGGGGAGCTCGACGCAGTGGTGACCGTTTCGAGCTCGGCGATGTGGAGACGTGGTTGAGCTCGGCGAGGGGATCTCGTGACGAAGTGGAGTTCGGAGCTTCGTCGAGGTAGAGGAGAGCTTGGGCGCGGACGTTGGCCACGGCGGAGCTCGCTCGAGGTGGGAGCTCAACGGAGCTTGGTTGCGATCGGAGCTCGCACCGTGGAGGAGATCGGTGATGGCGAGGTCGAGCTCGCGCGAAGGTGGGTTCGGCAGAGCTCGAAGTTGAAGGAGCCGGCTTCGTTTTTGGGTTTTTTGATCTCCAGCCTTTTGGCACCAATCCGTTGGAGAAGAAGGGGAGGAGAGAGAGAGGGTTTGGGTTTGGTCCTTAACGGGTCCGAACCCGACCCTGTATCCCCCTTTTCTTTCTTTTTGTGTTGTTTGTTTGGTTGCTTGTATCTGAGCCGTCGATCGCATTTGAGCATGAATTCCGAGGTAAAGAATTTCTCTTATTTGAGCTCCGGTGGCAAGTTACTTCGGCGACATTGCCGACCCCCTCCAAACATGTGTTAAGAAGGAGGCCGAAGTCCAGGGGGGTTCGGGGTCTCCTGCCGAGGTGCAGAGATACCTCGGCGTGGCGACATATGTAAAGAAGGGGCTCGGCGAGTATTTGCCGAAGTGCGGAGTGAGTTTTTTCCATGTTTGAAGGTCGGTGCCAAGAGCGCTCGGCGAAGGGGTGCCGAGGTTTACTTTTTTCCATGTAACATGGTCGGTAGCAAGAACGCTCAGCAAAGGGATGCCGAGGTCTACTTTTTTTCATGTAACATGGTCGGTGGCAAGAGCGCTCGGCAGCGTGTGCCGAGGTCCACTTTTTTCCATGTAACATGGTCAGTGGCAAGAGCGCTCGGCAGCGTGTGCCGAGGTCCACTTTTTTCCATGTAACATGGTCTGTGGCAAGAGCGCTCGGCAGCGTGTGCCGAGGTCCACTTTTTTCCATGTAACATGGTCGGTGGCAAGAGCGCTCGGCGAAGGGGTGCCGAGGTCTATGGAGAGTTCTTCTCGATGTTCCCGGTGCTACGGAGGTCGGATCGGGGCATGCGACCCCTTGTTTCGAAGCTAATTCGAAGATCTACAACTTCTCTTTAGGAGTGAGATGAAGATTCACCCTCCTTCATGGTCAAAATAGCCAGGCAACATCCTTGTATTCATGAGGTTGAGGAGAGTTTTGGTCTTGGGGATTTTTGAAGAGGAGCTCCACTCCTAGGGGCGGAGAAGATGTGCTGGGAAGACCCACGTAAGAGCCGTGGGAAGACCCATCCTTTGAGGTGAGCAGAGCGAAGAGCTTGGCTTTAGAAGAGAGCCATTTGGGAGACGAGTGTGAGGGGGAACTCTAGGAGAGAGTTGTGAGCTCCGAACTCGTTGAGAAGAGGTCCGCTTCGGAGGCGAGCAGAGCGAAGAGCTTGACTCTAAGAGAGAGCCATTTGGGAGACGAGTGTGAGGGGGAACTCTAGGAGAGAGTTGTGAGCTCCGAACTCGTTGAGAAGAGGTCCGCTTCGGAGGCGAGCAGAGCGAAGAGCTTGACTCTAGGAGAGAGCCATTTGGGAGACGAGTGTGAGGGGGAACTCTAGGAGAGAGTTGTGAGCTCCGAACTCGTTGAGAAGAGGTCTGCTTTGGAGGCGAGCGGAGCGAAGAGCTTGACTCTAAGAAAGAGCCATTTGTGAGACGAGTGTGAGGAGGAACTCTAGGAGAGAGTTGTGAGCTCCAAACTCGTTAAGAAGAGGTCCGCTTCGGGGGTGAGCAGAGTGAAGAGCTCGGCTCTGGGGGAGAGCCATTTGGAAGACGAGTTTGAGGAGCAACTCTAGGAGAGATTTGTGAGCTCCGAACTCGTCGAGAAGAGGTCCGCTTTGGAGGCGAGCGGAGCGAAGAGCTTGACTGTAAGAGAGAGCCATTTGTGAGACGAGTGTGAGGAGGAACTCTAGGAGAGAGTTGTGAGCTCTAAACTTGTTAAGAAGAGGTCCACTTCGGGGGTGAGCGGAGTGAAGAGCTCAGCTCTGGGGGAGAGCCATTTGGAAGACGAGTTTGAGGAGCAACTCTAGGAGAGAGTTGTGAGCTCCGAACTCGTTGAGAAGAGGTCCGCTTTGGAGGCGAGCGGAGCGAAGAGCTTGAATCTAAGAGAGAGCCATTTGTGAGACGAGTGTGAGGAGGAACTCTAGGAGAGAGTTGTGAGCTCCAAACTCGTTAAGAAGAGGTCCGCTTCGGGGGTGAGCGGAGTGAAGAGCTCGGCTTTGAGGGAGAGCCATTTGGAAGACGAGTTTGAGGAGCAACTCTAGGAGAGAGTTGTGAGCTCCGAACTCGTTGAGAAGAGGTCCGCTTTGAAGGCGAGCGGAGCGAAGAGCTTGGCTCTAGGAGAGAGCCATTTGGGAGACAAGTTTGAGGAGCAACTCTAGGAGAGAGTTGTGAGCTCCGAACTTGTTGTTTAAGTGGGAGAGTCAACGGTTGTGGGAGCAATTCTGAATGGCGAACCATTTTTAACTCGCTTAAGAGCAAATTATTTGAAGCGGAATCGAGCCAAGTGTTGGACTCCGAACTCGTAGTTAGAGGGATTCAACGGTTGTGGGAGCAATTCCGAATGGCGAACCACTTCTTACCCGCTTATGAGTGAGTAATTTGAAGCAGAATCGAGCCAAGTGTTGGACTCCGAACTCGTCGTTTAAGAGAGATTCAACGGTTGTGGGAGCAATTCCGAATGGCGAACCACTTCTTACCCGCTTATGAGCGAGTAATTTGAAGCAGAATCGAGCCAAGTGTTGGCCTCCGAACTCGTCGTTAGAGAGATTCAATGGTTGTGGGAGCAATTCCGATTGGCGAACCACTTCTTACCCGCTTATGAGCGATTAATTTGAAGCAGAATCGAGCCAAGTGTTGGACTCCGAACTCGTTGTGAAGAGCTTAGTAAGTTGTGGGAGCAGCCATGTAGAAGAAGTTGGACTCCGAACTCACCATTTAGCGAGTAGCAACTCGGAAAGATAGAGAAGCAAGAGCAATAATTTTTAATGAAAAAATGTAAAGTTTTATTGAAATAAACTAAGTGGCTGCTTCAATAGGGCAAGCCATTATTACATGCTATTGGCCGGGTTACAACCATCGACCTAATTGAAAATCAAGATGCTACTTCTACAATAAGGTGAAGACTTCTTGAGAGGAGCTGGGAGGTTCTGAGTCTTGAAGCTCGGCGGGCCTTTCTGTTCGTTTGTAGGCTCCTCAGGGGGGAAGCTCGGCCCCCTCTTTGTGGACGAACTTGGTCAGGAGCCCCCGCTATATGAGTTCTTCGATCTCCTCCTTGAGAGCCCGACAATCATCCGTGTCGTGGCCGTGATCCCTGTGAAAGCGGCACCACTTATCCTTGTTCCTCTTCTTGCCAGGTGTATTCATTCTAGGGGGAGCACGGAGTAGCCCTTCCTTGTCCACCTCCATAAGAACTTCTGATATATTAGCAATGAGGGGGGTGAACTTCTCAAAACGTGGAGTCGGGCGGCGCTGGCCACTACTGTCCTTCTGGAATTTTTGGGACCCTTCTTCACTTGTGTTTTTCCGTTTGTTCCCGGAAGATGTCTCCTCAAGAGCAAGGGGGTTGAGAGCCTCTTCCGCTCGTATGTACTTCTCCACCCTGAGTAGTAGCTCTGAGAAGTTCCGAGGAGATTTCTTGGCAAGGGATGCCCTGAGGTTGTCATTAGTGACGTTGCGCTCGAATGCGGCAGAGGCTACTGACTGGTTGAGGGAGGGAATGGACCGGGCTTCGGCGGTAAAGCGTCGAACGTAATCCCTTAGGCGTTCACCCTTTTCTTGGTTGAGGGTCACCAGAGATACACTTGTTTTCTCGGCCCGGCTGCTACTCACGAAATGAGTAAGGAAGAGCGCTTCGAACTAATCGAATGAGAAGATGGAGGCCGAAGCAAGTCGAGAGTACCATTCTCGCGCAGACGCCTTCAGCGTGGCAAGGAAGATCTTGCAGAGGAGGGCATCTGAAGCATGGTGGATCATCATGAGAGTTTTGAAACACTCTATGTGATCTGCGGGGTCTGACTCCCTGGTATACGTCTCGAAGTGAGGCGGCTTGAAGTTTTCTGGGATGGCGGCCTCCATGATGGTGCGGGAGAATGGAGGTCTGCTCGGGCGGAGGTTTGTTGCCCGTTGCTCTTCTTCCATGTCAATTCGGCCGAGGCGCCTCTCCATCTCGTGGAGACGGCGGTAGACCGAGTCTTCTCTTTGATCATACCTTACCGAGCCCCGGGACTCATTTTTGGACGATGATGGACTGGGGCTGCGGCGATGGTAGCTTGTAGAAGGACGAGGACTATGAGTGTGAAGGCGGTGGCTCCTAGCTGGCTCATGAGTAGGTGGCCTCTGGTCGTTCTTTGGAGCGATATTGAGAGCCCTTAAGACTGTCGCTTGGAAGTTTTGAAGATCTGCCCTTGTGACTAGTGCCTCTCCAGCATGGCGGTCCCTATGTGTGGCTCGGCTTACCGGAGAATGAGTTCTCCGCCGATGACGCTGAGGGGACTCTCTTTGCCTCCTCGGTGGAGGGGATCTTCTAGTCCTCGATCGTCGGGGGTTCGAATTCTTGATGCTCCTGAGTTCTCGGGTTGATGGACTCGACCAAGGGCCCGCCATCCATTCAGGCGAGTTCTAAGGTCGACCCCCTTTTGGCGGTCGGCAATGATTTGACGAAGATCCTGCTCGGGAGGGCTTTGAGAAGCCAGGGATTCAACTGAAGGATTGGGACCCGTGACTTGGTCATGAGGAGGATGTTGCTTCGGATGACTTTGACAGGAGCCCCCCGAGACCCTTAAGGGGCCTGTTGAGTAGGAACACCTTGAACCGGAGGAGGGAGAGGAGGAAGGGAAGTGGTTCTTCGGTTGGAGACCGTTGCCTTCCCCTTCTGTTTTGGATGCATGGCTTAAAACTAGTATCGTTGATGAAGAGAGGTCAGGTTGCTTTTTTGTTTCCCACAGACGGCGCCAATCTGTTGCCGCTGAATCTGGTATGGGGGCAAACAGATAGTATTTGTGGATTCTTGGAAAACTTGAATAGCAAACCTAAAACCTGATCCGCCGGAGTTTGACCGTTGACTCCTGCCGTTCACTTGCAAAAAGTGCGAGACACCGGGGTTGATCCCGGCGACGCACCCTCCGACGCTCAAGTGAGTAACCAGGAATGATTATGAAAGAGCGTAAATTGGCAAAAGATTGATTACCTCATACTGGTGTTAGGTGGGGGGTATTTATAGTCGCCTTAGGGATCAGATTGGGAATGTAATCCCCGTGATCTGATAAGGAATATAATCCCCATAATCAGATAAGGAATGTAATCCCTAATTTCCAATGAAAAGATAGATGCGAATCGCGGCCGTTGATTAGGGCTAATTAGAGACCTTGATTTTATCTTGCTGGACTGGGTGTGTTTCGAGTTGGGACCCATACCCAGTTGAGGTGGATCCGTTCGTGGATAATTGGGTCGTGAAGAAAGACCCAGTTCCCATTTCAGACCTGTTTGTAGGTGAAATTACCGTTTTACCCCTGAGCTTTAAGATTCGTGTCCTATGTGAACGGTCCCGATTTAATCCTATTTTTAGCCATATCACTGCCCAATACAAATAATCCATGTAGCAATACATTTATTCAAAATAAGCAATAGGAAATAATAATAGCAAGAACTTCAACAACTAGAATCTCTGATTACCTACTCCATCTATTTACCACATGGTTGCTACATTCAAACAAGTTTGTGTTTTTATTTCGTAGTGGATTCTATAGGGCCATGTACTCAGGTATCAGGTAAACAGGTACAGGTACAGATAAAGATATCATGTAATAGGTAATCATGCATCAGGTAGGACCTACGGTCCCCTCCAAGTACACCCTCTCATAAGGAAGTATGTAGTTGGGTAACAGGTGGGAAACACGAGCCTCCTTCTGAGTACACCTTCTTATAAGAATATATGTAGTCAGGAATCAGGTAAACAGATAATCAGAATCACATGTCAGGTAATCATATCACAGTTAACAGATAACAGATAATCAGGTGGAAAACACGGGCCCCCTTCCAAGTACACATTTCTATATTTTCCACTGCTAGATCATTCCCTTAACCCCGGCTTGGTTATTTGTTATTGTTATCAACAGGAATATACGTGTAACAAACAGGGCAAGAATAACATGGAATGAACAAGTAACAGGTTCAGGTTGGAAGATAAACATGTATAGGTGAAAGACAACTCATAGAAGATTAAGACAACGAAAATTCTAGTTCAGGACCGAAAGATAGTACTACACCAAATCTGGGATTCCCATTGCCACAAATATGCAAACCTGGATCCGTCAGAAAATCTGGAAAATAGACTCTCGTCCGAATCCAGCAAATATATATAAGTCATATGTATTTCACAAAAACATGACTCAAAACAGAATTATATCCAGAAAACATGTTCAGCCAGAAATCACAAGTTTGCATTCATAAACAGGAAAACGGCATAAAAAATTACTGATTAAATTCAAAAAAATATGGGGTATTCCCTAGTATGTTTATTATCAGAAAATATAATTTCATAATTTTTCAACATAGATAGTATAGTCAAATAAAATCAGAAAACAACAAGATACAACAAATTTATAAATCTGAAACTCTTGACACATCAATACTAAAATAGCAATAGATTATGAAATACAAATCGAAATCCAGATCAGTCAAAAAGGTGATAAAATAGATACAGTAAGCTACATTTTATGTTTGCAAAACTTTTTTCAAAAGAAAATAGAATCGGATCGAAATTAAGGGTTTTTACTGAACAGCACAAAAATTCTGCAAGTATAGTATTTGTTTGGAAGTATAGAATAGTTTATAAAAGTAATCAATTAATTTCAAACAAATTAGGGGTTAACCCCAATCAAGTCTAGTTGTAATCATCAAAATATTAGTTTTAACATCAGTGTAAAAATAAATAACCATACAGAATTCATTCAAAACAGAATCTGAATTTTTCTACACCTCTGTAGTAAAAAAGCAATAACTTGCAACTCACAAATCGAAACTGAGCTCTGTCAAAAATTCTGGAAAGTAGACAGCGAACTCTACAATTCATATTCACAAATAAAACTAATTTACTGACCTCAACGGGCTCTAAAATACTGAACAAAAATGGTACATTAGCAAAAATAGAAATCCTCTTATGCATTAAATCAACTAGTTTATATGAAACACATCCAAATCATAATAAAATACGAAATATGGTATACTAGATGTCCAGGCAACATATTATAGGGTATTTTACAAGTTTACAACAAGTTATACTACTAGTAACACATCAAGCATACAAGATTCTACGACACCTCATAAATCGCGAACAACATGCATGTATACATCAAGAATTTAGTATTTCTAAGTTGTTTCATGTCGTGTGTGTAATGAGACAACTACGGGCGGATCAACATATAGAGACAAGATATAACAAGGGTTTTCATGAGAATAGATCTTGAAGCAACAACACTAAAGGCGGTATTTAGTACTTGTATATGCAAACAGAAATTATACAAGTTACTTGCCTTTGAAATTGACAACGAATCCAATGGAAAGAAATAGAATAACGGGAACGGATTCTCGGGCACGAACACAACCCAACGAACGAACACATGCACAAAGAACAAATAAACCACGAACACGATGGATGGCTAAGATCGAAGATCAAGATCAAGATCAGATCAGATCGGGAGGAGAATCTGGCGGCCATGATTCAAATCATCAAGATCTGATGGACTTGATGATCAATCAAGAGGATCAACGGCCAGAATCCAACGATCAAGAAATCTTGATCAAACAGCAGACACCCTTGGGCTTCGACTTGCGGCGGCATTGGGCAAGGCTGACGGCGGTCGGCACAGGGCGATGTGAGCCAGTGACTTGATGGGGGTGAGATAAATAGGGAAAGGAGATGGTTTCGAAGCTCTGTTTTGGGAGGGAAATAGATGAGGAGGATGGGCTGATGGTCGCGTGGTTGGAGTCGGGGCCAGGAGGCAAGGAGGATGGGTCGACGAAGGTGATGGGATGATGGCAATGGCGATGGTCGAGATAGGAGGTCGAGTATGCTGGGGGACGCGGGTGAAGGTCGACAGGGCTGGGTGGTGGCAGGGCTCGATGAGGGTGGTGGCTGAGTGGAGCTCGAGGTGCAGGTGACGATGACGAGGGTGGTTCGACGAGGGGCGAAGGTGGACGGTGGGTTGCGGAGAAACAGAGGAGGGAGAGAGGTAGGGGACGATGAACAGGGTAGAGGTATTAGGCGGTAGGATTAAAATAGGTAATTTGGAGGGTGATTAACAGGTATATATAGGATTTAGAATTAGGGTTAAGGTAATGGGTTTTGGGGCTAATGGATGCGGGTTTCGGGTTAAGAATCCAATAGGAAATAGGCTATAGGGTTTGGGTTAAAAATCCAATAGAAAAATAAATTAACCAATAAAAATATGATTTATATTTGTATTACCATATAGGAATTATTTTGAAATGACTACAAATGCAATTAACACATAGAAATAGGTTTTTAATAAAAGGTCAAAATTAATAATAATAATAATAGCAATAATAACAATTATCATAAACATAATAATAAAAAAGATGATAAAAATAATAATAGTAATAATAATAATAGTAACAGTAAAAATATAAATATCAAGATAGGATTTGAGTTTAACGAAATCACTAAAATCCAAATAGCAATAATATAATTGGTTTGGGCTAAAATGTAAATAGTTGATTAATTAGGAATATAAAATAAAATTAAAATACTCCGTCATTCGAAATAAATATAATTTTCAAATAATAAAATGAGATGGAAAATTTCTTCGAAACTAGAATAATATTTTGTTAAAATTCGGTCAATTGAAAATAAAATTGTTGAAAAGAGAATTTAAATGCGAGAAGAAAGTTATAAAAATTTTAAATACAGAAAATACACGAAAAAATACATATATACAGGAACAGGGGTTACAAGGTTATAAGTTGTAATTAGGAGGGGAGTCATGCATTTTTAGGAAGTGAAAAGGTTGGGAATTTGTTTTAGGATGTGGGCTTGTGGATATGGGCTACATAAGATAAGGGATAAATTATTTGGGTTGGGCTTCATAACAAGAAATAATTGTAGATTGGCTAGGACATAGGAAAATAATTGCAATTCAAATGATTGGGCTTACAATTATAGGGCAAATTGGGCTTGATAACAATAATTGATTATTCAAAGAGAATTACGAAAGAATTTAAGATACAATAATATGAAGAAAATTAAAATAGGAAATAAGGGTTACAAACCCCCTTAAAAGAAGTTTTGTCCTCAAAACTTGGAATGTCTATCCGTAAACTCAACCACTTATCTTCCCAAACGACCAATCCTAAAATCAACTACAACTAGATTTACTACAAGTGCTAAGAAATCCGAAACATAGAATCAAATAAGTCTTCTTAATTACCTCAAGTCATAGATGACTAACATCACCAAATAAAATCATCATTCAGAATATACTAATCGACAAGCATATAGTAATCACAATTACAAATTATCGACCAAAACAATCAATTTACTAAAATTATCAACCAAAGCAATTGTAATGCCCCGAACTCCAAGCACAGGTAACTCCTAGCACAGCCAGAATCTTTACTTCAATTTCGTACAAAAATACAAGGAATTTAAAACTTTTCATTGCAATGTTATTCTTTATACTACACAACAGAAATTTACATAAAAAATACAACTTATATAATTTTTAAAAAAAATCAATCTTGCAACATCCATTGACACCAAGCTCATGCCCACGTCACATAATAACCCAAACCTGCAATACTTGAGAACTGCGGGCACGTCAGTTGAATGCAACTAACGCAATGCTATAATACACTAATCCTCAACTTGAACAATCACAAACTTGATGCACTAAACAAAACCAATAATGACAAAGATAAATAAAAACAGAAATGGAATCTAATCCAAGTGTATAAGTGTATACCATGAAACAGAAATCAAATGCATAAAACAATGGCATAAAACAAGTATCTAAGAAAGCAACAAATGCACGCAAAGCACACTAATGCACACTTGTTCAGATTCTATGAAACCATACTATATAGGTCCGAGGGCAAGCCCTTAACGTTCTTCTCATTATAGGGTTCAATCCCTCGTAATGCAAACCTAGAACCATGACGAAAAATTAGGATTTAGACATACAGTGAGTATTGGTTCTCACCCCAGAACTCTGGAGGTCAGACTCCTTCCTCAGATAATCTGGAGACTATTTCACTCACATCCGGGACTAAATGGAGAATACCTCACCCCGTAGGTCACTCTGGAACCCTCATCACACGAATTCCCCATGAGCATCACACTCGTCCCAGAACTCTGGAGGTCAGACTCCTTCCGCAGATAGGAGACTATTTCGCTCACATCCAGGAATAAATGGAGAATACCTCACCCCGTGGATCACTCTGGGCCTTCATACCCACGTTTTCTCAAGTTTTGTCATATCTCGCATCTAGTGCATATCCTTAAAATTCAAACATAATAGATATGCCCAAGATCTAGCTTACCCTACCGGACTTAAACCAAAATACTGAGGACATTAACCCATACTGGCTACTTCTCAGAGCTTCCCAAATTATAACATGTCGGCACCCTGGGTCCCACTCAGCCTCTAGAATCCACACATTTCAAACTCTATCCCAGGATGTCGTGAGAAGGCATCTGCAGCTATATTCAATCTCCCTGGTTTGTACACTACTCTGTAGTTGAAGCCTAATAACTTTTGTAACCATTTTTGTTGCTCAGGGGTTTGAATGACTGGAGTCGTAATCTGATGTAAACTCTTTTGATCTATTATAATTGTGAATTCTCCTCCCAAAAGATATTGTATCCACTTCTTGACAACTTCTGTTATTACAAACATTTCGCAAACATAAGTGGATGAGTTTTGCATTCTCAACGACATCTTCCTGCTATGATAAGCTACTGGGTGCTTCTTTTGCGAGAGTATAGCTCCAATACCCATCCCCGAAGCATCTGTCTCAAGTTCAAATGGTAATGAGAAATCAGGCAATGCATGAACATGCACCTTAGTCATGGCCTCCTTGAGTTTAATGAACGATTTCTCTGCTGTTGAATTTCACAAAAACCCCTCTTTCTTCAATAATTCTGTGAGCGGGGAAGCTATAGATGCATATGATTTAATAAATCTCCAATAGTACCCTGTTAGGCCTAGAAAACCCCTTAATTTTTTAAGTGAAGATGGAATTGGCCACTATTGCATTGCTTGTATCTTTGCAGTATCGACAAAATTCCCGCCTTTGAAATTACATGTCCTAAGTACTCAATTGACTGTTAAGCGAAAGAGCACTTCAATATTTTGACAGAGAACAAAGTTTGTTCAAGTATTCTCAGTACATGAGACAAGTGTTGCAAATGAGATTGCCAATCTCTACTGTATACCAAGATATCGTCGAAGAGTACTAGGACAAATTGTCTGAGAAATGGCTTGAAATATTGTTCCTTGTTGCTTCGAATGTTGACGGTGCGTTTGTTAGCCCAAACGACATAACAAGGAATTCAAAGTGTCCATCATGAGTGCGGAATGCTGTCTTCTCTACATCTTCTGCCTTGATTCTTATCTAGTGATACCCCGCTCTCAAATCATGTTTTGAGAAATATTGTGCGCCATGGAGTTCATCGAATAGCTCATCGGCTGTGGGGATTGGAAATTTATCCTTTATAGTAATCACATTGAGTGCTCTATAATCCACACAACCCGTCTTTCTTTTTCTTAGTAATACGGGGGAGGAAAATGGGCTCCTGCTGTGCTGTATCAGACCGTCTTTCAACATCTTCGCAACTTGCATCTCTATCTCAGCTTTTTGGAAGTGTGGGTACTTATAGGGTCTCACATTAGCTAGCTGTGATAATGGAAGTAAGCGTATTTGATGGTCATAATCCCTGCTTGGTGGTAAGCCCTTAGGTTCATCGAAGACACTTGCAAATTGCTGTAGTATAAGCTATAATTCCTCAGGCATTTCTGCATTTGAACTTCAATTTTCATCGAGAATTAGATGAAAAAATGAGCTACTGCATATGTAGATGCATTCCTCTTCCGTTGGTGTAGCTGTAGTTGTGAAGATGTATTAGATTGCCCTCCTTGAAGAATAATCTGCTGATTATTCACTAGAAACCGTATTGTGCTCATCTTGTAATATGTTGTAACAGGACCCAGTAACTATAGCCACTGAATTCCAAGTCCCACCTCACTACCATGAATGGGAAGCACAAACAAGTCGATGTGAAATAAATGGCCTTGCATATCTATTGGAACCACTAAGCATTGGCTGTGGCACTCCAACATTGCTCCATTTCCCACAGTTACTTTGAAATTTGAAGATTTTAGAATAGGCAGGTTAAGAAACTTGGCCACCCGTTCCTGAATGAAATTGTGGGTATTGCCACTGTCTATTAACACTTGAATAGGGGTGTTTTGTATTCTCCCTGATACCCTTAAGGTATTTGGTGATGGGCAGCCTGACATTGCATGATAAGAGATCTCAGGGTTCACATTGTCAACCTGCATTGCTGGGAAAATATCCCCTTGTAACACTTCATCGCTTGTATCAGTTGTAACTGCTAACTCTGCTTCATCAACTAGGAGCAGAAGGAATTTTTTCCGTTGCATACATGGCCCCTTGTGTATTCTTTATCGCAATTAAAACATGACCCCTTGATTTTTCTAGCTTCCCATTCTGATGAGAGTACTCTTCTGATAGGAAATTTTGAAGCTGCAGCTGATGGTGTAGGCAGTAATGGGGGAAGGTTGTTTGGAGGTGGGGGTGTCCATGGTTGTTTGTAGGTACTACCAGTACCGAGCCTTCTTAGCCTCAAGTAATTTTTCTTCTTGTATCTTTGCTAGCTCTATTGCATGATTAATAGATTTAGGTTGGAATGCTAAAACTTCTCTTCGAATTTTAGGACTGAGACCTGATATATAACAACTTAGTAATGATAGATCTGATAAACCCTTAACTCTATTGGCTAATCTGTCAAACTCAGCATGATATTCAGCTAAGGACCCTGTCTGAGATAGTTTGAACAATAAGCCTTGTTGATCAACAGAAATAGAATCACCAAATCTATTGTCGAGCTCATTCACGAATGATTCCCAAGTAAGAAATTGTTTATTTTAAAATCTGTTATGGAACCTAGCTAAAGCAATGCCATCCATGTGAAATGAGGCAATGATAAGTTTCTCTAGACTAGGAGTACGATGGTACTCAAAAAACTGATTTGCTTTAAACAACCAACCATTTGGATCAATGCCATCAAACCTAGGAAATTGCAATCTGGGGTTTTTTTTAATATCTGAATGAGGATGAGGGTTTGAGTGTGATACATGCGGTTGAGTTATAATCGGTTGATGTGGTGAATGCTCTAACTGATTGCTTTGTGTATCTATTTTGCCTTCCAATGTAGCGCCTCGAATTTCTAATATAATATCTTAGAAAATACGTGGCACAATCCCATCATCAACTTCAATGTAACATTAAACACAACCAACACCAATAAAATTTTCAACTTTCATTACAACAATCTTTTACATAGCACAGCGGAATTTAAAACATCTCAATCATAGTTTCTTTTATTTACAACACAGTCTTATTACAACACTGTTCTTACAAATTTAGACAAACTTCATTAAATTAATTTATCTCAAAACTATCTCAAGCATCCAAACCTCCAAACTCTAAACAACAACCTGCAACACATGAGGCTAGAGATGATCCCTAACCCCCGAAACTAAAGGGGTCAGCTATAAATGGTGTGAGTGACATAAAAGCAAACAAACAACATAAATAAACATTAAGCAAGGATTCTTAAACAACATGTAATAAACCAAAATACATAAAATATGAAGTAGCAAGAAATGTAAACAACAAGTGATACTAAACTAAGTGTCAAGTGTAGAAAATAGGAAAACCACATGCATAAAACCGAGTCAAGAAAACACAATTTCTATAAGCGGACTCTCTAATGCGTACTTGTCGAAGTCTATGCATCTCACCCTACATAGGTTCGGTGCAAGCCCTTAACGTCTTCCCTTCATAGGGTTCAATCCCCCGCTATGCAACTAATCCTATCACGATGACTACTACGAGATAAAGATAAACGGTGAGTATTAGCCCATGCCCGATAATTCCGGAGTTAAATCCCACACCTCAGGTGTTTTACCTGGATAATTCCGGAGACCATCCCACACCGAAACATTGACACATCATCACACGAATACCACATGTGCGTCGCCTCGACTCCGATAATTCCGGAGATCAATCCCACACCACAAGTAATTACCGTGATAATTCCGGAGATAAATCCCACACCACAAGTAATCTACCGTGATAATTCCGGAGATATATCCCACACCACAAGTAATCTACCGTGATAATTCCGGAGATTAAATCCCACACCGAAAGCCATACTGAGGTACTTGACCCATATTCTCGTTCATCATATCACCACTAGTGCCTGTCCTTATTATTTTGGGTCACTTAATTACTCAACGAATCTCCTAGAGTTGGTGTACCCTACCGGGCTTAACTCAAAACTGAACAACTGAAATGCCTCAACAGGCCTCAACAAAATAACTCAACGCCGGTATACTAGGGCCACCCACATCCTCTAGAGACTCAGACTCAAATGTCTAAACCAACTTTCCACCATAAATAGCTCAACTGAATATCTTAAAATCATATGCTTAACAGAAGACAAAGTATAGGCTAAAATATCTGAAGACCAATCATTCGAAAAACATTCAAGTTTATGAAAACTCATCAGTACCAGTCGACTTATTACTGTAGTAAGTCGACTGTCCAGAGGAAAAATATCCATGATTCTAAGAAAATAAGTTAAGTAATATAAATTGACTTATAAGAGTCATAAGTCAACTAACCAAAAATATAAGTTGACTTATAAAAGTCATAAGTCGACTTAGCAGAGAGAAATTCCAGAAATCTTTAAGAAAATATTCTAAGTGTTATAAGTCGACTTGCAAAGTCATAAGTCGACTTAATTAAAAGAGAATTTAAGTCGACTTAAAAGGTCATAAGTCGACTTACCAGAGAAAAATCTACGATAACTTTAAAAAATAAATTCTAAGTGTGCTAGTCGACTGAAAAGGGTCTAAGTCGATTGTCCAGAACGGATTTTCAAGAAAACTAAAGATACAGCAGCTGGGTCGTGCCAATCGATTGATAGGTCTGCCAGTCGACTGTCGGCCTACAGTCTGCATAGTTTTGGTTGTTCATGATAATCAAAATTAGAGTTTACCAAAAGAAATCATTGTTTACTAAAATAATTTGTATTTCAATAAAAACGACCGTCTCAAAGTATTCTCAGATCGGATACGTTACTCAAAACATCCAATATCTCAAAACTCAAGTTCTCATGTTCTAAATTCCTAATTCTTCCATTAGGATTTCTCAATACTGAATTTCTTTCACAACTCATAACCAAGATCTGATTTGTAAACACAAGATCCAGATGCTCACCCATCCGATCATAACCATACTCAAATCTTAAACATGCTTTCTAGCAATACAATTTTATGAACCAAGATCTACTCAACATTCTTAGATCTCACATACATGGTACAAACAACAACCTTTGCATCGTTCTCATGCAAAATACTAAATAACATACATGCCAAACAAACAACACAACAATCGTTCACATAAATCAAACCACAAAACAAATTTCGTATTACTCACAAAACAAAATAAAACAAAACAATCACTCACATAAAACATAAAGCAAAACAACATGTCACTCACCTTGGAAACGACGAGATCCAACAAACAAGTCTCTCCTTTGCGAGATCCAAAACTTCCTCTTGCTCTTCCAAAACAAATCACAAAAATCTATATTGTGCAGCGAATGACGGCTACAAATTTCCCTTTAAATATCCGGAAAGAAGTTTAGGGTTTTACCCACTTTGCAAAATAATCCCTTCAAAATACAACTTTATATATATAGCTTTATTCTTGGAAATTCAATAAAATTCATTTAAATTAGGGTTTAAAAGAAAAATATAATCCTAAATCTCAATCGGTACTGTTCAAAATGTCCAGAAAGTAAATTTTACATTTTAACCCCTAAAAATGACAAATTTGCTAAAAGGTCATTTTTTTCTCAAAATTTGCAAATAGTTCCAATTAATTTCAGAAAAATCTGGAAAAATACTAAATAAATCCCAAATATTAAATAATGATTTTCCATAAAGAAAATTTGACTTTCAAACTTCTCAAGAAAGTATTTGCACGTGTAAAAGATAAATTTTTCTGAAAATATTCATAAATTCTCCAAAAATCATTTTAGTCATTTACAAACCTTTAAAATAATATTTTTAAAATACGGGGTTCTACATCCAAAATGGTGAATCTAGTGACGAACGCTAATAGCATTGTCTGTTGCCCTTTCAGTGATGGTACAATACTCAGTAGTTGTTCATCCTGTTTCTTTGAAGATTCTTCTTGCCTCTTTGAGGGCTGTAATGGCCTCATCGGTTTGTTGTTGGAATCTAGCCGCTGCCATGGTGAGTTGGAGAATGATAGCACCAAATTTATATCACGAAGATCACATACAATGTCACACCCTGCTTCCCATTATATGAAAACACAAGCTCTTGGGAGGAGCAGTCCGCGATAAGTCATACGAAAATACCCTCGTTCGTGGGCCCACCAGTCGTCAAATAGCTGGTCAGACGGGCAGCAGCTACGGATTGGGAATCAATGGATTCGGAAGCAGTGTCTCGACCTGACCGGAAAGATAAGTCAATCGGTTCGGAAAGTGGTAGAGTACCTGTTGTCGATCAACCGGCTGTCTTACCTCAGGACTACGAAAAAGCCCTGCCCTGGCACCTTCGCTAGACGGAGGAGAGTACGCTACTTCTATTAGCGCCGGACCGTCGAGTCAAATTGATCAGCGAATAATATAAGTATATCAACTCATATCATCCATAAGCTGTATAATACCAGTAAGCTCAACAATACAATTATAATAATCACACGAACAGAAAATAATAAAATAAACAATATCTGGAATACAAGAACTTACAAAAAGTCCGAGAAAAAACAATGCAATAAGTAGTTCGCCGAGTTCCTTCTGTATCTTATCGTTGTACCTGTATAACAGTAACTCAAAAGAAAGATAGATGGTACCCATTAGAGAAAGTTACGGGCTGCAAGTAGTAACAAGCAAAATGGGGATAGGAAACAAGGCATAACCGGAAAAACAATAAGAAATGGCAATTTAAATATGGAACAACCATGATAACGAGAAACAATATATTTACAAGGGAGAAACCATAATTGGACAGGAAGGGAAACAAGAACTAGCAATGCAATTGTAATACAATATAATCAAGTGTAATGCAAGAGACAAATGGAACAAGTCTCAAAATTTAACCAATCGGAAATAAGAAATCATGTAACAGGAAATGTGTCATGTAAACAAAAAATCTTGTAACTTGTAACATGAATCATGTAACTTGTAACAAGAATCATATAACTTGTAAACATGAATCATGCACATGTTCAGTGTTAATCTCAAGTCTAGCAATTTTTTATAAATCCTAACTAATGCATGCACTCTTGCATCCCATACCACAGGTTCGGGTGCATACAATCAAGTTAACGTTTAGACTCTAATGGTGAATTCTATAGGGTCATGTACTCAAGTCTTGCAGTGACTATAACAAGAATCATATCATATCATGTCATGTAACCAGAATCATATCATATCATGTAACCAGAATTATATTATATAATGTAAATATATACAGTCACTATTACGGGAAACACGAGCCCCCTTCCGAGTACACTCTCCTATATTGTCCATTACTAGATTCTTTTCCTTTATTACCCCAACTTGTTATACTTTTACAACAATTATTCATGAACAATGCAACTAGTGAAACATGTATCAGGACAGAATCAAGGAGGTATTAAGGGCTATGCAGTGCATGATATGCAAGTTCAATTAATTAAAAGCAAGAAAACAAACATATATACAATCAAGAGCATGAAGTTGCAATTCTGGACAACAATACGTTGTTGTACAAAAATTCACTTTCCCGTTGCTATAAGAAAGCAAATCATGTGCCGTCAGGGGTTCTAGAAAATAAACTCCATGTCGGTTCTAATGCATATTTACACGATACATTATAGATACAATAGCTAGGTCAACCAGACAATTCTCTACTGGACTACAGTTCAGGCAACAGCTCAGTGCAAAGTTCTTATATTTGTAAATCAACTGTAAAATCATTTAAAAATCTTATAAAAATTATAAAGAAAATTCTAATCATGTGTAGTAACATTCTAGTTAATATCAAGTCTTTATTTTACTGTTAACACAATGTTTTAGTCAATAAATCATGGTAGTGTACTTCAAATCAGTAATTTGGAAATTAGAAACCTTATAGTACTAAAAATGTGATAATTTGCTGCAACTCGGAATCTGGATCCGTAGAAGTTCCAGAAACTAGATTCATAGAGATACAACAATAATGTGTAAAGTTCTAATTGGTTTAAACTATAACTAGGTCAAAATCTCATCACAATCTCGGGTAGACAGCATGCAGAATTCACAACATCGAAATATATAGCAATCAAAATCTTAAAATGTATTCATCTACTATGCCTCTTAATCATGTGTTCGTATAATGCATATGATAACAAGGAACATTCATGATCAAATTTCGGGGATGAGATTAACAAGAATCAAGTGGGCTAGTGCATACTAATGGATTACGATCAATCAACACGTGAAGGGAATGAACAGAATTATAATACACGATAAATCAACCAAAGACTACTTACGGGATTCAAAGTAAAGTTTGTACGGGAACAAAAGGAGTGTACAAGAGATACTTGCCTTACAACGCGACGAGAATTATAGGTTGAGGGGAAACACTACGGCGGCGCAACAACGAGCAACAAGCAAGAGCGACGACAGCAACAAGGGTGAGGGCAGCGAGTGGTTGGGCGGCATGTGTGCATGCAGTAAGCGAGGCAGCGATTCGACAAGAGCGAGGCGCGTTGTTGCAGTTGACGAGAAGTAGTGACGGCAAAGCTCGAGAGCGCGGTGACGGTGCTATCGGTGGATGCAGGCGGCAATGACGGCGACTGATATGGCTAAAAATAGGATTAAATCGGGACCATTCAAATCGGACACGAATCTTAAAGCTCTCAGAGGTAAACGGTAATTTCACTGACAAACGGGTCTGAAATGAAAACTGGGTCTTTCTTCAAAGCCCAATAACCTATAAACGGATCTTTCCTACTGGGTACGGGTCCTAACCCGTTACAAACCAATTCAGAAAGATAAAGAAGAATTCAGATCCACAATTATCCCTAAGAGGTGGTTTTAACCACTTCTATCCATCCACACCGGGAAGTAGAGATTTGTTCTTATCTCGAAATGGATCCCTAAGGCGACTATAAAAATCCCTCTCCCCCACCATAAGAAGGTAATCAATATTTTGCCAGTAAAAGCTCTTTCATAATCTTTCTGATTACTAACAAGAGCGTCGGAGGGTGCGTCGGAGGGATCCATCCCAGTGTTTCGCACTTTTTGCAGGTTCGCAGCAGCAGCAAGAAACTAAGTCAACACGTTGGTGAAGGTCAACAGGTCAACAGGTTTGTCTTGTTTGTTTCTCAAGAATCCACAAATTCTATCTATTGCCCCCACACCAGATTCAGCGGCAACAGATTGGCGCTGTCTGTGGGAAACGAAAAAGCAATCTAACCTAACTTCATAAGCGAGATTAGTTTCAAGTCATGCATCCAAAAGAGAAGGGGAAGGCAGCGGCCTCCAGTCGAAGAACCACTCCTCTTCCTCCTCCTCCTCCAGCTCAAAGTGTTCTTCCTCAACAGGCCCGTCCAGGATCTCGGAGGGCTGCCCAGGGGGGCTCCCGTCAGAGTCGTCGGAAGCAACATCCTCCTCATGACCATGTAGCGGTTCCCAATCCTCCAATTGACTCTATGGCTTCTTAAAGCCCTCCCGAGCAGGATCTCCGTTAAGTGATTGCCAACAGCCAAAAAGGGATTAACCTCCAAACTTGCCTGAATGGATGGCGAGCCCTTGGGGGAGTCCATCAACCTGAGCACCCAGGGGTCTCAAGAGTTCGGACCCCCCGCAGACCGAAGACCAGAAGATTCCCTCCCCGGAGGAGGCAAAGAGATTCCCCTCAATGTCATCGGCGGAGAAGTCATTCTCTAGTAAGCCGAGTCACACATAGGGACCACCAAGCTGGAGAGGCACCGGTCACAAGGGCGGAGTTCTAAGATTTTTCAAGAGGCCGTTCTGCGGGCCCTCAACACCGCTCCCAACCACGAGCAACAGGCACCTAGTCCTCAACCTGTCCCAAGCCGTCACCATTGCACTCCTAGTTCCCTTAGGCATGGGAAAGAGTCTAGGGGATCTGCAGGATATGATCGAAGGGAAGATTCAGTCTACCTCCATCTCCACGAGATGGAGAGGCGCCTTGGCTGACTTGACAGAGAAGAGGAACAACGGGCAATGAATTTCTGCCTGAGCAGGCCCCCGTTCTCCCGACCCATCATGGAAGCCCTGGTCCCGCAAAACATTAAGCCCCCTAACTTTGAGTCAGACCCCACCGACCACATCAAGAGTTTTAAACTCTCATGATAATCCACCAGGCTTCGGATGCGCTCCTTTGCAAGACCTTCCCTGCCACGCTGAAGGCCACGCTGAAGGGGCCTGCGAGAAAATGGTACTCTCGGCTCGCCGTGGCCTCCATCTTCTCATTCGATCAGTTCGAAGGGCTCTTCCTTACTCATTTCGTGAGTAGCTGCCGGGCCGAGAAAACAAGTGTATCTTTGGAGACCCTCCGCCAAAGAAAGAGTGAATGCCTAGGAGATTATGTTCAGTGCTTCACCGCCGAAGCCCGGTCTAATGCCTCTCTCAACCAATCCGTAGCCTGTGCGGCATTCGAGCACAAAGTCACTAATGCCGACCTCAAGGCATCCCTTGCAAAGAAGCCTCCTCGAGACTTCTCAGAACTCCTTCTTAGGAGTGATAAGTACATCAAAGTAGAAGAGGCTCTCAACCCCTCCCCCCCCCCTCTCGAGGAATCATTTTCTGGAAACAAATGGAAGAATACGAGCGAAGAAGGGTCCCAGAAACTCCAGAGGGACGATAATGGCCAACACCGCCCAGCTCCTCGTTTTGAGAAGTTCACCCCCCTTAATGCTAGTATATCAGCAGTTCTTATGGAGATGGACAAGGATGGGCTACTCCGCGCTCTCCCTAGAATGAATACCCCTGGTAAGAAGAGGAACAGGGATAAGTGGTGCCACTTTTATAAGGACCACGGTCACGACACGAATGATTGTCGGGCTCTCAAAGATGAGATCGAAGAACTCATACAGCGAGGACACTTGGCCAACTTCGTCTGGAAAGACGGGGTCGATCACCCACCCCGAGGAGCCTACAATCGAACGGAGAGGTCCGCCCAGTTCCAAGATTCTGAACCTGGGGCCGTCCTCGACCTTATCCATGGAGGTCCAATGGGGGGAGAACCAAACTCCTCCCAAGAGGCCTTCACCCTATCGTAGAAGTAGGATCTCGGTTTTCAATAAAGCTGATGCTTGTAACCCGGCCAACAGCATGCAACAATGGTTTGCCCCATCGAAGCGGCCATTTAGTTTATTTCAATAAAACTTAGGCTTTTGTCTATTATTGCACTTGCTTCATTTCTACTTCTCCGAGTCACTTCTACGACTCGCTAAATGGTAAGTTCGGAGTCCAGCTTGTCCTACAGGGCTGCTCCCACAACTTACTAAGCTCAAAAGACGAGTTTAGAGTCCAACACTTGGTTCGACGTTGCCTTAGCCGCTTATAAACAAGCAAGTGCGGGACAGCTCACCATTCGGAATTGATCCTACAACTCGTTATCTCTCTTCACAACAAGTTCGGAGTCCAATACTTGGTTTGATGTTGCCTTAGCCGTTTGTAAACATGCAAGTGTAGGGCAGATCACCATTCGGAATTGCTCCCATAACTGTTGAACCTCTTTTTTCAACGAGTTTAGAGCTAAAACTCACCCCTAGAGTTGCTCCTCAAACTTGTCTCCCAAACAACTCTCTCCTAGAGCCAAGCTCTTCGCTCTGCTTTCCTCCAGAACGGACCTCTTCACAACGAATTCGGAGTACGACTCTCCCCTAGAGTTGCTCCTCAAACCTGTCTCCCAAATGGCTCTCTCCTAGAGCCAAGCTCTTCGCTCCGCTAGCCTCTAAAGCGGACCTTCTCTCAACGAGTTCGAAGCATAACTCTCCCCTAGAGTTCCTCCTCACACTCGCATTCCAAACGGCTCTCTCCTAGAGCCAAGCTCTTCGCTCCGCTCGCCTCCAGAACGGACTTCTTCACAACGAGTTCAGAGCACGACTCTCCCCTAGAGTTGCTCCTCAAACTTGTCTTCCAAATGGGTCTCTCCTAGAGCCAAGCTCTTCGCTCCGCTTGCCTACAAAGCGGACCTCCTCTCAATGAGTTCGGAGCACAACTCTCCCCTAGAGTTCCTCCTCACACTCGCCTTCTAAACGACTCTCTCCTAGAGCCAAGCTCTTCGCTCCGCTCGCCTCCAGAACTTACCTGTTCACAACGAGTTCGAAGCACGACTCTCCCCTAGAGTTGCTTCTCAAACTCGCCTCCCAAACGACTCTCTCCTAAAGCCCTCGCCTAATCGAGCGACCTTATTCCAAGAGACTTTGGATCCTAACTCATCTAGAGATGCTCCTTATACTCGCCCCCAAGATTGGATCTTCTCAAGAGTCATACAAAGCTCTTCTCAACTCCACGAAGACAAAGATGTTGCAGGACTATTTTGACCATGAAGAAGAATGATTCTTGAACTTATTTCTGAAGAGAATTTGTAGACCTCCGAGTTAGCTTCGAAACAAGGGGTCACACGCCCCAATCCGATCTCCGTAGCACCGGGAACGTCGGTTACAATATAGCTGCACCGAAGCCTCCCTAACCCTCGGCATCTCTCTCCGAAGTCGCTTGACACCGACGTCCAAACGCAAGAAATTGCGTTGACTGGTCAACGGTCAATGGTCAAACTTGCCATGCGTCGCTCTCTTGGACTTCGAAAACACGCTCCGAAGTCACTTGCCACTGACGTCCAAATACAAGAAATTGCGTTGACTGGTCAATGGTCAACGGTCAAACTTTCTACGCGTCGCTCTTTTGGACTTCGACAACACGCTCCGAAGTCACTTGCCACCGATGTCCAAATGCAAGAAATTATGTTGGCTGGTCAACGGTCAACAGTCAAACTTACCACGCGTCGCTCTCCTGGACTTCGAAAACACGCTTCGAAGTCACTTGCCACCGAACCTGAAATAAGAGAAAAGCTCTGCCTCAAAATTCGTGTTCGATCAAGATCAACAGTTGTGATTAAAGCAAAAGGAAAAAGTCAACGGTCAACATTGACTGAGTCAATGATCAACCGTTAACCGCCACATGTCAAGTTGCCGAAGCCTCCTGAGTTTGGAAATGCAATCCGAACTCTCTTGCCATCGGAGCTCAAATTGAAGAAAAATTTTGCCTCAAAATTCATGCTCAAACACGATGTGCTGCTCAGACTCAACAAACAAACAGAAAAAAATGGAAGGGTTAATGGGTTGGGTCCGAACCCGTTCCCATGTCATCTTCCCTATCTTTGGTGCCAAAAACCCAACACAGGCTCCGTCTTCTTCCCCGAGCTCCAAAAAACCGAACCCTATAGTCCCATACTGCTCCATCTTCCTTGTGCTTTGGCACCAAAAGCCAATGCTGGCTCCTTCTTCAACCTTCCAAAAACCCAACACCATGCTTGCTCCTCCCTCACCCGAAGAAGTGCCGAAGCTCCACTCCTCGAGCTAGGCCATCGCCAGCTTCTTCCTCACGAGCTCCGCCATGGCCAAACCAACCTCAGCTCCTTTCGAAGGCTCCGAGCTCGAATCTTCTCACCATCCGAGCTCCCTTACTCCGTCTTCGAGCTCTCGACCACACCGCCAGTCCGCCGAGCTCACCTACCTCGTCAAGCCATTGCCGAAACTCCGAAGCTCTACACGTCGAGCTCCTCTCATCTCCAAGCTCCCTAGGCCATCGAGCATCATCCTCCGCTATCAAACTCCAACTCCTCCACACTGAGCTCACTCCTTGCCAAGCTCCTCGCCCCCTCCTCTGTCGTCGAGCTCACCTCGACAAGCTCTGAACTTCCCTCTCCACAGCCGAACTCAGTCACTGAGCCCAACTTTCGACGAACCCATTGAGCGGCGAACCTAACGACCTTCAATTCTGAAATTCAAAGTCTCGCCGAACTCCGAAACTCCATGTCGAGCTCCCCTCCTTCACGAACTCCACCATGGACTCATCGAGCTCCAGCTCTCTTCCTCGCCGAACTCCTCACCCTCTTCAACCTTGAGCCTCGACTTCCTTCGTCAAGATCTCACCTGTCGCCATGCTCCGAGCTCCCTCCTTGCCATGAGTGTCGAGCTCCTCATTGCCAGATCGACTCCACAGTCGAGCTCCCCTCTTCTGCAGTTGACCCCACTGCTATCGAGCCTCTCATAGCAGTCGTCGAGCTCCTCTCTGGTGTAGCTGAGCTCTGTTGAGCCCTCTTGCCTAGCTCATCTCCACGTTGGGGGGATCCCCTCGCTTGAGCTCCCCTTCGAAGCTCTACCGACGCCCTCGACGAAGAAATTCTTTACGAGACGAAGGAAGGAGAAGACGAGGAGAGAAGAAGAGGTACAGGAGAGAAAAAAAGAAAAAAAATTGATAAAAAATTGTGGTCAACGTTGACCAACTGCGCCACGTGTTAGCACGGTGGACTTCGGTTGTCACGCCCCTCTTTTCAAAAACATGGAATACGAGCGCGTGACGAAACCCAGCGAATGATTTTAATATCATCCATAAGCTATAGGATCGACTCAGCATCACAACAAGAATATACAAGAGAGATATATATAACCAAGCATGCATGAATAATTATAAAGAAACAAAAAAAAGTTTGAAAATAAATAATAATGTCCACATTGTTTTCAAGTCCGGATCAAGTGTAAAACTCGGAAACAAGTCTTATACAGCAGAAGAAATAAATACCTTAAGAAAAGCAATTATTTAAACAAGTCCTTGCTCCAAGTGAAACCTGAAATGTCTGCTCGCCAATCCAGCAGGTAGCTCGTCTCCCACGTCTGCTTAATAAATATAAAAAGGAAAAAATAGGGAAAAACAAGAGAAGATGCACTTAGTGCAAGCTAGGGCTACAAATAGTGAAAACAAGTACAAGTATGGGGAACAAGAATTGGAATCAAGAATGTAACAGGGATACAACAAGTAATGGAAATCTAAGAACTAGCTAGCAAGAAGAACATCTTAGTAACCAGGCTGGATAACAAATGCTAATGGTAAAACACATGACGAGTGAACCTGTAGGGGTATCTAACATCAAGTGACAAGTCTCAAGTCTAGTATCATGTAGCAAGTGCCAAGTCTAGTATCAAAATTTTATTTCAAGTGTCAAGTCTCAAGTAACAAGTTGTCAAGTATCGAGTAACATGCATCAAGTTCAAGTTTCATGTTTCAAGTCTCATGTATCATGTTTCATGTATCATATCATCAAGTATAAAATAACAGGTGTCATGTTCAAGTTTCATGTTCAAGTCTTGTAGTTATTACTATCGAGGTAGCACTTCATGCATCCATCTTTTTACTACATGGTTGCTACAGACAATGCAATTTCGTTTAGATCTAGTAATGGATTTTATAGGGCGGTGTACTCAGGTATCAAGTATCAAGCAGGCACGGTTCATGAATACGAATTAAATAACAGGTTCACAAAGCAAGTTCGTGAATACAAACAGGTTCAAGGACCACACAGTGGTTCCATGAATACAACAGGTTCATGAGCCAAGTAACTGACTCCATGAATACATCACGTGCAACAGGTTCATGAGCCAAGTAACTGACTCCATGAATACATCACATGCAACAGGTTCATGAACCGAGTACTGGAAAACACGAGCCCCCTTCCGAGTACACTTACCTATATTGTCCACTACTATGGTCTTTCCCTTAACCCCGGCTTATTACATTTGTTCAGGCAGAATTTGTGTATTTGTATTTATACATGTGAAATAGTGTTGAAATGTTGTTAATTAATTCTAAGAAAAATTAGAAATGTCCTATAGGGTGTCCAGCAACTACATATAAAATTTCATATTCAACGCTTGCTGTTTACACAGCTAAATTAATTCGCAAAGTAAAGGTGTACAGCAGTTTTTGCGAATCTGTGCCTACCGACACAGCTGCAGTAAAACTGCAATAACTCCTAGACCGTAACTCCGAATTCAAAATTTTTGGAGTCTAACGACATCTAGACATCCAGGGCTACAATTTTAATTCAGGTCTCGGGTTCAGATTCTAATGTTAAATGGGTCGAAACAGCAAAAGAAGATTCAGGACAGCAACATGTGGGAATAACTTACTAGTATAGATTTCATGGAAATTTGTTATTAGGCGTCTAAGTTATTGTGTGATATAAATACATGATATTGGTGGTCCAAAAAGTAAGTAATAATTATTTTCCAAGTCAAATGGTTGCAAGTTCATCAAATACAAAATATACCATGTGTCTACAAATTTAGGGCTCCTTAATCTCAGGTGTTCATGTGTTCAAGGGGTAAAAGAGTCCAAGTAATTATAATTTAATACAATGAAATTTTTGTGACTCTTAGATACATAAATTTTGGAGGTTTAATATTGATCAACAACGATAGTCTAGGAGGAGTCACAATTCTAACTATTTGTAGTATTTTTCAAGGGATGCTTCTACTAGAACAAATAAATTGTACAAGGGATACTTGCCTTAATTGACAACGGTAGATCCGATTATTGAAGAAAGTGGGATCGAAAAATTCCGGGCGAAGTCCCCCAAAAGCACTTGTGAAGCACGTGCGAAAATCAACCGTATATCGAGATTTTCCCACACAGGATTGGCCAGAATAGCAAACAGCGCCCTCGGATCTGCTGCGCCAACACACGGAACGGCAAAAGGGACCAGTAGAATCGCTTCCACGCAGCGGATCTGGAGCCGCACACGGAACAGCGACTCCGGATTTGCTATGGGTGAACACGGGACAGCGATCAGGGGCACGAATCTTGGCGTGATCCTATGGACGAGATTTGATCCCGCCAAATCCCTCCTTTCTTCTTCCTTCGTTCTCTTCTTCGATGAACAGCGAACGCGAGAGAGAGATTGGCGACAGCGGGGTCCTTCGACGGTAACGAGGCGGCAGCAACGTTGAGAAGCGACGCTGCGATGGGGTAGCACGGCGGTCACGGACGGCACGACGTTGAGGAGGAGCTCGTCGCGCGACGACTCTGTTCGTGGTTCGAAACAGAGGTGGAGCGAAGGAGCGGGGTGTTGGGTTTGGTGGTGTGTGGCGACGCGATGGAGGTGGAGAGGGGGTCGAGGGGATGGTGAAATGGGTTTCGAGGTGGTAATGGCGATGGGTCGATGGCGAAGACGACGATGGACGGTGGGAGATGGAGGTTGAGTGCTGTGGTAGTGGTGACGAAGGCGATGGAGGGTCGAAGGCGATGGTGGGGGAGACGGTCGGAGGATGGAATTGGTTGTGGACGGAGATGGAATTGGGTTTGGGACGTTGGAGATGGAGACGAAGGAGGAGGGAGATTACTGATAGCGGTGGGGTTAGTTTAGAGTAGAACAGAAGATTAGGGGTTGGATTAGGGTTAGGGTAGGGTTATATAGTTAGGGTTTGCGTTTGTGGGTTTATGGGTCTTAGGGTATCCATTCCAAATAGGATCCAACTGGAGAATTGGTCAAAATGCAATAAAATAGGGAATAAAGAGATAAATGAGAAGAAATAGCCATTTCTTCATGAATAATGACACAACGAGCATACAAATGAATTCAATAAAAGGACCAAAAATTGAGTCGAAAACAATTTAATGGTTTTATTCAATCTAAAACAAAATGGAGGATCTCAAATAGATGAAAGAGTACAATTGAGCAAAATACAGTATAAAAATACAAATACGGCAAACAGGAGTTACATCGGTAGCTGGATCCGACCTCACTTGCCACCAACCTTCAAACGAGGAAAAAATGGGCTCCTCCCGATGCGCGCTCATCTGATCATGATCAACGTACAGAAACGCGCCACATGTCCAGGTATTTATTTATTTATTTGAATTAATTATTTAAAAAATCCGAAAAAATTAATTACAAATCGAAAAAATTAATTAAAAATTTTAAAAATAATTATTAATTTGAAAAATAGTTTTAAACTCTGAAAATAATAATTATTAAATTAGAATAATTAATTAAAATTTTTGATAATTAATTATTTAATTCGGAAATTAAATAAAAATTTCAAAAAATTAATAAAAAATTAAAAAAATGCAGAAAAATCTGGAAAAAATCCAGACAAATATGAGAATATTTTTGGGCATTTTACAAGCTCAAAATAATACCGTTACACCTCGAGCAAGATCCAAACTCCCTTAAGAACTCCGATAAAATCCCGTATGCCATTAGGGCAACAAAACTACTCCTCAAAGACTGTAGAACTCAGTCTCCAGGAGTGGGGGCTCGTGATATGGCTAAAAATAGGATTAAATTGGGACCATTCAAATCGAACACGAATCTTAAAGCTCTCAGGGGTAAAACGGTAATTTCACTTACAAACGGTTCTGAAATGGGAACTAGGTCTTTCTTCAAAGCCCAATAACCCATAAACGGATCTGTCCTACTAGGTACGGGTCCCAACCCGTTACAACCCAGTTCAGAAGGATAAAGAAGAATTCAGATTCACAATTATCCCTAAGAGGTGGTTTTAACCACTTCTATCCATCCACACCGGGAAGTAGAGATTTGTTCTTATCTCGAAATGGATTCCTAAGGCGACTATAAAAACCCCTCTCCCCCCACCATAAGAAGGTAATCAATATTTTGTCAGTAAAAGCTCTTTCATAATCTTTCTGATTACTGACAGAGCATCGGAGGGTGCGCCGCCGGAATCTATCCCGGTGTTTCGCACTTTTTGCAGGTTCGCAGCAGCAGCAAAAAACCAAGTTAACATGTTGGTGAAGGTCAACAGGTCAACAGGTTTGCCTTGTTCATTTTCTCAAGAATCCACAAATTCTATCTATTGCCCCCCACACCAGATTCAGCGGCGATAGCGTCGATTGGGCTATAAGGGGAAGCTTCGGTTGTGCGGCATTTAGGTGCAGGAGAAAGGCAGCGAGGTGGTGGAGATCCGTTGCTGTCGGTGGTTGAAGGGCAAGGTTAGCAAGGCAGCAAGCTCACTGGTGGTGCCGACGAAGAGTCGATGGTTGCAGGCTGGTCAGCGGTGGTAGAGGTCAGCTGAAGGAGACGGGAGGGGCTCGATGGTGCAGCGATGGGGTGAAACTCGGGATAGCAAGGAGTGACGGCGACTGGAATGGATATGGAGGCTCAACGATGGATGGCGGCAGCGGCAAGGGGCTCGGTGGTGGTGCGTTCAGGGTGAAGTCGATGGAGGAAGATGAGGGGCGATGGATGGTGGTGGTGCGGTGGCTGAGGAGGGAGCTGCAATGACATGGCGGGGTGATGGCGATGGAGGAGAGCATCGAGGGAGGTGAGGTAGGAGTTGTAGTCGGGGCTGCGGGGTGTGGGTTAGAGTGGTAAGGCACAGGGTGATGCTGGAGTCGGTGCTCGGGGTAGTTAATGATTTTGGCGCTGGGATGAGATGAAAGACAGTGACAGTGGCAGTCGGGATAGTTGTGGCGACAGAGAGGTAGCGCACGGGGTTCGGCTCCGGTCTGCGGGTGATCACCATGGCCACCGATGTGGGCAGTCGGGATGGCAAGGTGGCAGTCGGAGCTTTTGGTGAAGGCAGTGGTCGACTGTTGTAGAGTTGCTGTGAGGTGATGGGTTCGGGAGTTTGTGAAGAAGAAGGATATGAGAAGGGGTGGCTGAAGAAGATTTCTTAGGAGAAGATTAGGTTTAATAATTAGGGTTAGAGGATTAATAGGGTGGTTAAGGATTTGGTGGAGGATATGGAGTGATTTGTGTGATAGTTGATCTAATTATCAGGAGATGATGGGAGTAGTATGCCGTTGGGGTTTGATTTGTAAATGGGTAAAAATGGATTTGGGTTTTGGGTTTAATATGAGCATGAGTTATGGACTATAGGGTTTGGGTTAATAAATCAAAATAAGAATATACTTGGTTTGGGCTTTATACAATAAATAAATAAAGAATAGATTAGGAGTTTGGGTTTGAATTGGGCTTGGGTTTTGGGCTTCAACCACAACAAAGAATTAAATAATCAAATATAGGGTGGCTATGATTGGGCTTCATTTTAATAAATAATAAAAGATAGATTAAGATCTATGGGCTTTCACAAATTAGTAAACAATCAAAGAAATAATAATAATAATAATAATAATAATAATAATAATAATAAGATTATATAACGAAATAGGATTTTGTTTCGGGCTAAAATATAAATAATCAATCAATTAAGAATAGAAAACAGACTTATATGTTGGAATAAGATTTGTGTTAAAATATACATTCATTTGAAATACATATAATTGTTAATTAGAAAAGATTTTAACAATAGTTTGAATATTCTAGTGTGTATAATTGGGTTCAACAGAGCAGAAGGATTATAGATAATTGGAATACATGAATATAAATTTTTTTTGGTATAAACGGAAATGGGGGTTACATACAAAGAACAGATTGTAGAAGAGAAAGAAATTATATTGCAGATGAGAATAAAATGAAGAATACAGAGGTTTTAGAAAGTTTCTGGTAATTTTTCATATCCCCTTTCATTCCTATTACATTGCTTTAATACAAAAGATTTACTATTGCATTCCGATCTACCAATCGCACCTTGTCACGTGCCCCCTTGCGCTAACCGACTACATTCCCTAGGTCGTAGGTACTCCTCAAAGTGTGAGCCTCTCATTGCATGTGTCTGATAGTCGATCAGATAATGGGCTTGCCTCATCTCTCTGATGGGACTTCAGTCGTTATTGCGGTTGGCTTCATGGTTATTACGACCCATGGTTGTGCCTCCATTTGCAACCGTATCAAAAATCAAGTAACAGACAGCCTACAAATACATGTTTTATGCAGGTCAATCTACAGAAGTCTCGAAAGAGTAGTTTATAATGTAGAATTTTGCGAAAGACCTGCCACTAGGCTAAAATATAGAAGTTGTAGAAGGGTTGAGAAAAATTGAAGTGAAAGTCGATAAGATTATTAGTTGGGCACGTTATGCTTTGGATAAATAGAAGCCACAAACTATTGAGGAGACTGTATATTAGCAAAAATATTGTAGTCCACATGGAGATGAAATCTAATAGCATTACAAGGATAGTGACGGACACTTGAATTAATCCAACTCCAAGATTGATTCTCCATAAAATGAAAAAGAGGAAGACTTGAGTTGGAAGGGTAAGAGAGATGGCTGACTCTTCAAATAATCCGATTTTAATGACAACAAGTAGGTGTCCTTGAATTTTTTTTCAGAATCAGTAGAATATTTGAAGGTATTTATGATATTATACTTTCAGTTTTCCATGGTAACAGAATCATTCTTACCCCACAATTTCAGAGTAGTCTCCTCTTTTGCATCTCCTCCGTAACCTGGAACCGAAAATTGAAAAGGTGGATGGAGAAAAGAAGCTTAAAATGAAAAGTTACAAATTTAAAAAACCATCCAACATTTGCACTTTTTAATTAAGAAACTCCCTGTTCTTAAAAAAGAAAATTAGCCTTTAGCTCCTTTAAGTTTATATATATATTGGGTAGAAGGCATATGAGCAATCGATTATGTGACATCCATGTAATATATTGGACAACTAACCCTTTTAAGAATTTTCAAATTACATGTATGTCACATCATCAATTGCTCATTTATTAAATGAGCAAGTTGCTTATACCCCTTTTCCCATATATATTTTGTTTTAGTTTGAATTGTGAGAAGTCAGAAATACCATTTTGAGGGTTAAAATGGGTTGCAAAGCACTTTCCTCTCCTTCCTTCTTAGCCGGTGCCGCCTCCACCACCTCCTTCCCTTCTCTGCTGTTGGTGTTGACATTCTTTCAAGCAATTGAAGTGCGACTAGTCTGAGCTTGTGAACAGCATACCACTTCGATGGCATTAACCGCCTTAATCGGGAAGGCTGTAAAATCACACCTCACTTTTCAAATATACCACATCAGATCGACTCCAATATTAAACACATAAAGACCCATAATCACTTCAGAACCATTTCCCCACAACTAACTGATTAAAAATAAGCTTAGGAGTAGAGTGTCCGATTTCATTGGGATCCTACCACAAACTCCACAGCCTCACTCCTACAAATTCAAACTTAAACATATTCTATAAAGTTAACGAGCTAGGAGGTAAAGTATTTTTTTAAAAAATGGCATACGATTTCTTAATTAAAAGTGCAAGCGTTGGGGTTTCTTAACTTATTTTTTGAGGGACCCACGTTCATAGATCTAGTATATACCGTCCCACCCCCTGCGAGTAATAATCTCCCTTTTGAATCCAGTCGTATGAAGCCGTACCCAGCGAAGTCGCATCAAGAGATCCATCAAAGTTGATCATCACTGTGTTATAACCTGAATATAGAATAAAAGAAAATTCCAACAGAAATTGCGAAGAAATCAAATACATGGAAGAAAACAGTAGGTAAAAGAAATTGCACAGAGTCGAGATTGATAATCTCTGTCCTTAAAGCAGAATTCGCCCCGTAGTGTGACGGTTACCGGCGAATTGCTTCCCAGGATACAACTGTACCTTCTCTGAAGAATGCAGCACCCTTGCTTCAGAGACAACGAACTGTTGTCTGTGTTGTACTCTCAGTTGACACTGACGCAGAGGAGAAGGAGAAGAAGAACAAAAACCAAAAAATCCTTTGTATCTGTATAGAAGACTCTGTCTGGATTTATAGAGGAAAATGGAAACTGATCAGATGCCATTACTCTGTAACAGCAGAGTAATGGAGACTCTTCAGATTCATAACTGGTGAGCCATTACTCTGCTGTTACAGAGTAATGGGTACCAGTTACTGAATCTGAAAAGTTTTTTCAGTTCAGTAGGGGAAGAGTTTTTGTCTGGACAAAAAAAAAATTTTAAGCCAGACTAGAACAGACCAAGCCGAACCGAACCGAGCCGAAGCCGGGGCTGGAGCCGGGCCGGGCGCGCGCGCGCGTGTTTGTCATTTTGGCTAAGTCATCTCTCCACTACACGTTAGTGGTAACCCCCGGGCCACGCCCTTTAGTCCAGTTTTCTAGTATATATACTAGAAAAATTCTTTTCCAATTTCCGATATGGGACTATCCATTTTCTCCTAGTTGCCAAGTTAGTACCTTTCAAGTACCCAACTTTGGATCAACATTTCTCATTCATACGGAATTCGTTTTGGGCAAGTGAGTATACTACGGAATAGTACTCGTCGAGAGGATCGCAATCCACTCATTTTTCGGCACCGCCGGTGTAATACCCCAGATTTGCAGCGAACAGTCGACTGGTCGATCGTTCAGTCGATTGGTTTGCGTACACGGGATTTGGGGAATTTGAGAGGAGATTGAAAAATTTAGTCCCACATGGGAGGTGCACAAAAATAATTTGAGTATAAATATAATTGCCTATGATCAAGAGTCACCTAATTGGTTAACCACCTTTTGAGAGGCAGCCTGTGGTGGGCAGTTGTACTACATAGTATCTAATTTGTCTTATAAAAATATTAAAATTGTCTGAGTATTGGGGCGGGGCGTTACAGCCGGTGGCCGGAGCCGGCCGGAATCCGGCCCGGAAAACTTCAAAAATTAATTCCAACAATCCCCCACATGAATGGAAATTACCAGATCATGTAATCCAGACACGACAGAAAAACAAAAAACATGACAGAAAGACTATGAGAGTACAATCGGAAAATCACTGCATCAGGAATGGTAGTGATTTTTCAACTTTGAACCACCCTTAGTAATTAGCTATCGGATTCACTTGACCAGGTAGTGATCATGATGTCTTGAACTACCCGGGCGTTGCTGTGAACCTAGACAATAACTATCACACAGTTTCATCTCCTCACAGAACTAAGTTCTCTTGTTGTGTTCATTTTGGCCTTGAACATCTCTAGTTAATCGTGAGTGAACTTGGAGAATGTAGCCTCTCTTCATTCTCCTAGAAACGGCCCCATTTCACACTCACAAGGTGATTGCCCACAAAGAGTATCCTGCTATACCCCACTTTTATTTCAAAGCTATGGGAATCATTAAAAGCCAAGCTTATCCTAACTCTTTGCAGGCAACACTGTTTTATCATCCTAAGAGTAGGTATGAGATTTTAATCTCTCAGTGCTTCTGTCGATTCAACAAGATTTAGTTGTCCCTTTGAACCTAGATCTTGGGATCTCCAATTCCTAGGTAGGGTTTCCATCAAGTATCCTCTTTCGTCGTAGGCTTTAAACCCATTCCTCTTGATGATCTCACAACCTGCTCTCGCGACAGACCTTTAGTAAATGGATCCGCTAGGTTGTCGGTCGATTTTATATATTCTATAGAGATTACTCCATTTGAGAGCAGTTGTCTAATGGTTTTGTGTCGCCTTCTGATATGACGAGACTTACCATTATACATACAACTCAGTGCCGTGCTATAGCCGATTGGTTGTCACAGTGTACACATAAGGCAGGCACTGGTTTTTCCCACATTGAAATATCCTCTAAGAAGTTTCGAAGCCATTCTGCTTCCTCTACTGCTTTGTCTAAAGCAATAAACTCAGATTCCATGGTGGATCTGGCCAATAGCGTTTGTTTAGAGAATTTCCATGACACAGCTGCACCACCAAGTGTGAAAACATATCCACTTGTGGATTTTGAGTTCTTGGAGTCTGATATCCAGTTGGCATCACTGTAGCCTTCCAGTACTGCTGGATATCTGGTGTAATGCAGCGCATAATTCTGAGTATGTCGCAAGTAGTTCAATACTCTAGTTATTCCTTTCCAGTGACTTCATCCTGGATTACTCGTGTATCGGCTTAGTATATTTACCGAATGTGCTAGGTCTGGTCTTGTACAATTTGTTAGGTACATCAGACTACCGATTACACGTGCATATTCTAGTTGTGATATGCTTTCACCTGTGTTTTTGAACAAGTGAAGACTTGGATCGACAGGACTCTTTGCTGTCCCATTGGAGTAATTCTTAAATCTTTCAAGTACTTTCTCAGCATAATGAGCTTGATACAAAGTAATCCCCTCAAATGTCCTGGAAACTTTGATTCCTAGTATGACATCTGCAACTCCCAAATCTTTCATGTCAAACTTGCCACTAAGCATGCTCTTAGTTTGTTTGTTAATGTCGTTATTGCTTCCAATAATGAGCATGTCGTCTACGTATAGACAGACTAGAATGTATCCATTTGGAGTATCTTTGATGTAGATACATTTATCGCATTCATTTATTTTGAAACCTTTTGACATCATAACATTGTCAAATTTTTCATGCCACTGCTTTGGAGCTTGTTTCAGGCCGTACAGTGATTTTACAAGCCTGCACACCTTGTTTTCCTGTCCAGGAACTACGTAACCCTCAGGTTGTTTCATGTATATTTCTTCTTCTAAGTTCCCATTTAGAAATGCAGTTTTAACATCCATTTGATATATTTTCAGGTTACGTAGAGCTGCAATAGCTATCAACATTCTTATGGATGTTATTCTTGTAACTGGGGAATATGTATCGAAGAAATCTAGGCCTTCTTTTTGCCTAAATCCTTGTACCACGAGTCTAGCCTTATGCTTCTCTATTGAACCATCTGATTTCAATTTTTGTTTGAAAATCCATTTGCATCCTAGAGCTTTACATCCAGAAGGCAAGTCGACTAACTCCCATGTATGATTTTGCATAATGGAGTCTATTTCACTTTTGATTGCTTCATTCTACATAGGAGCATCAGGCATAGACATGGCTTCCTTGAAAATTCTGGGCTCATTTTCTAACAGAAAGGCCGTCACAAAGTCAGGACCAAATGATTTTGATGTTCTAGCCCGTTTACTTCGTCTAGGCTCATCAGTATCATGTTCTGGTTCATCAATTGAAGTGCTTGCATTCCCTTGTTCACGTGTATGTTTGGGGTACGTTGTATCCTTGCACGGAAACACGTGTTCAAAGAAGGAAGCATTCCTTGATTCTATTATTGTATTCACATGGATATCCGGTATATCCGATTTGTATACCAAGAACCGATATGCACTACTGTTGTGTGCATAGCCTATGAATATGCAATCAATCGTCTTAGGTCCTATGGTGACCTATTTCGGGTTAGGTACTGCCACTTTTGCTAGACACCCCCACACTTTGAGGTATTTATACGAAGGTAAGTTACCTTTCCACAATTCATATGGTGTCTTGCCGGTTTTCTTGTGAGGATTTTGTTGAGAATGTAGTTGGCAGTCAGCAACGCTTCCCCCCACATGTTTTGGGGTAAGCCAGAATTCAATAACAAGGCATTCATCATCTCCTTTAGAGTTCGGTTTTTGCGCTCGGCAGTACCGTTTGATTCGGGTGAGTAGAGAGCAGTTGTCTGATGAACTATTCCATGTTCCGAGCAGAACATGTTAAATGGTGCATCATATTCTCCTTCTCTATCACTTCTAATGATTTTAATCTTTTTGCCAAGTTGATTCTCAACCTTAAGTTTGTATTCTTTGAATTTATCCAAAGCCTCATTTTTGCTATGTAACAAATATACATAACAGAATTTTGTGCAATCGTCTATGAAAGTCACAAAGTACTTTTTACCAGCTCTGGTCTGCACATATTTTAAGTCACACAGATTCGTGTGAATTAGACCTAGAGTTTCTGTGTTTCTTTCTACAGAACGTGATGGAGTTTTAGTGAGTTTGGCCTCGTGCAAACTTCACATTTTTCTGAGTTATCTACCTTTAATTTTGGTAGCAAATTCATGTTAACTAATCTACGCATAGAATTTACATTAACATGACCTAGTCTTTCATGCCAAACAGAAGAAGACTCAACAACATAGGCAATAGGAGTTATTTCATTAACTTTGGGAACAGCAGGAACAATAGTTTTAGGGATGACTGTCATTACATTAAACTTGAACAGTCTATCCTTTACATATCCTTTACCCAAGTATACCCCATTCTTAGACAGTACAAAATTATCAGAAACAAGAACAACCTTAAACCCATTCTTGCTTAGCAAAGAACCTGATATCAAGTTCTTTCTAATGTCTGGAACATGCAGCACATTTGTGAGTGTTGGCTCTTTGCCTGAAGTCATTTTCAGCACTATCTTCCATGTTCCTTCAATTTTAGAGGTGGAAGAGTTTCCCATGAACAGCTGTTCATCTTTATTGCACTTCTGGTAGGAGGTGAACATTTCCTTGTCCGAGCAGATATGCTTGGTGGCCCCAGTATTGTACCACCATTCACGAGGATTGCTCCCCATAAAATTTACCTCTGATACTACAGCACAGAGGTCCAGGTCAGAGAGACCAGTGGACAAGTTCTCAGCTACGTGTGTGTGGCATTTTTCATTCCCTTTTACATGTCCTGACCCTGAATGGTTACTGTCCTTACTGCGGCACTCAGAAATTTTGTGCCCCAGCTTACCACACTTGTGGCATTTCCCAGCAAACCTCTTTGCAAGAGGTTTTTTGTTTGAGCCTGTGGCAGAAACTTCCTCTTCTTGCCCTTCTGTTCGTGCTCCACCACATTGGCCTTTTCTATGGACTGATTTCCATAGGACCTGTCAGCCTTGCGATTCTCTTCTTCGATCCGCAACCTGACAATTAGATCTTTAAGAGACATCTCCTTTTGCTTGTGTTTGAGGTAGTTCTTGAAGTCTTTCCACCCAGGTGGAAGTTTTTCAATGAACGCTGCAACCTGGAATGGTTCGCACAGCGTCATACTCTCTGCAGCAATGTCGTGCATTATAACCTGCAGTTCTTGGACTTGACTCACCACAGTTTTGGAGTCAATCATCTTGTAGTCCAGAAATTTGCCGACAACAAATTTTTTGGACCCGACGTCTTCTGTTTTGTACTTCTTTTCCAGGGACCCCACAGGAGTTTGGACGTCTTGAAGACACAGTAGACGTTGTACAGGGAGTCTACCAAACCATTCAGGATGTAGTTCCTGCAGAGGTAGTCGCCCTGAGTCCACGCATCAACTGCAGCAACGGAGTGTGCATCCATTGGCGCCAACATCGGGGTAGATTCAGTGAGGAATCTGTCTAGCTTCAATGTGGTCAGGTAGAACTGCATCTTCCCTTGTCACTTTTTGAATCCAGTTCCATTGAACTTCTCCGGTTTTTCTCCCACGGTTATGTGCGTGGGCAGAACGATCGAATGTGCCACAACCAATTGTGCAGTCACATTTGGGGTCACCGGTATTTCGGTACTGAGAAGCCCATTAGCAATGTCAGTTGGTGTGTTCTCCATGTTCTTGTTTTTTCTGAAATTGTTTGAAACAGAAACTGTTAGTTGGTTTTTTTCGAAGAGCATCTGTAAACAGACTTCACAAAACTGTTAGAATCTGTGAGGAAAAAATTCTGCTTTAAGATTGTTAGAACCTGAATATAGAATAATAGAAAATTCCAACAGAAATTGCGAAGAAATCAAATACATGGAAGAAAACAGTAAGTAAAAGAAATTGCACAGAGTCGAGATTGATAATCTCTGTCCTTAAAGCAGAATTCGCCCCGTAGTGTGACGGTTACCGGCGAATTGCTTCCCAGGATACAACTGTACCTTCTCTGAAGAATGCAGCACCCTTGCTTCAGAGACAACGAACTGTTGTCTGTGTTGTACTCTCAATTGACACTGACGCAGAGGAGAAGGAGAAGAAGAACAAAAACCAAAAAATCCCCTGTATCTGTATAGAAGACTCTGTCTGGATTTATAAAGGAAAATGGAGACTGATCAGATGCCATTACTCTGTAACAGCAGAGTAATGGAGACTCTTCAGATTCATAACTGGTGAGCCATTACTCTGCTGTTACAGAGTAATGGGTACCAGTTACTGAATCTGAAAAGTTTTTTTAGTTCAGTAGGGGAAGAGTTTTTGTCTGGGCAAAAAAAAAATAAGCCAGACCAGAACAGACCAAGCCGAACCGAACCGAGCTGATGCCGGGGCCAGGGCCGGGGCCGGAGCCGGGCCGGGCGCGCACGTGTGTTTGTCATTTAGGCTAAGTCATCTCTCCACTACACGTTAGTGGTAACCCCCAGGCCACGCCCTTTAGTCCAGTTTTCTAGTATATATACTAGAAAAATTCTTTTCCAATTTCTGATATGGGACTATCCATTTTCTTCTAGTTGCCAAGTTAGTAACTTTCAAGTACCCAACTTTGGATCGACATTTCTCATTCATACGGAATTCGTTTTTTGCAAGTGAGTATACTACAAAATAGTACTCGTCGAGAGGATCGCAATCCACTCATTTTCCGGTGCCGCCGGTGGTCGGAGCCGGCCGGAATCCGGCCCGGAAAACTTCAAAAATTAATTCCAACACACTGAACCTAAGAGCTGCGCCTCCCACCTTACAAGCCTGCTTAATGTGACGAAAGCCAAGTCCACCGAGATGGTCAACAGTAGCTTCTCCACCCCGAGGCCATCCATGCACCTTCCAGAATTCCTCCACACATGCTACTACACATCGCACAATGCAGGAAGGATTTAGAGGTTTGCCTCCAAACACATACATACCACGTGCTTTCCATATCCACCATCCAACCATTATGATAATCCCTTGTGTCACCGACCTAGCATTCCCATGTCCAACATTTGGGCTTTGAATAAAATTGCACCAATCAACTGAGCAATTGGTAGTGATATGAATTCCATAGCGAACCCCAAGCATGTGCCATATGTTGGGTTTATGTTTTGCATACTAATTTGATAAGAAGACGGTAAAGAGAAAGAGGTCGAAGCATCACAGGAGAAGAAGAGCAACAACAACGACAAGACGAACAACATCAACAACAACAATGATAGTCGACTGTCCGATGCGGTCTAAAGGCAAAATGGGTTCGGGTCTGGGTGATTCGATTGAAGCCCAACTTCTACTCCAGGTTAGAACATATGACCCCTATCGTATGACTATCTCTTTAGGGATATCGGCCAACTATTATATCAAGATATCAAACTAGGGTTTCTCTAGATCTCTATATATTATTGTAATTGGCCTCCTTTGAGAGGTAAGAGAGTGAGTACTTCATTGAAGAGACTTTGAGAGATTTTCCAATTGTAAATAACTAGTATCTTCTAATGAGGCTTTCAAGAGGGTGGTGGTGAGAGTTGTAACTCTTGTATCTTCTTTAGTTGAATAATATATTGATTTTTTCTCCCTCGGATCGATTAGGCTTACCCAAACCAGGAAAAAAATGTGTGCTTTTGCTTCTTTGGTGTGATATGCTTGGTGGTTTTGTATTGATTGTGTCGTATAACTTAACAAGATCCGACGCATAATTCCTAACAATTGGTATCAGAGCATCAGGTCAGAAATCTTTCGCAGGTTCGTGGATTTGTTCGAGTTCCTTGGAGAATATGACAAATCAGATAATGAAGATCAAGCAGTTAGACGGTAAGACCAACTTTAATCTCTGGAAAATAGGATATGTATGACACATTGGTTCTACAGGGCTTGGATTTAGCCCTAGAAGGAGATAAAGGGAGAAAAAACTGCATAAAGCAGGAGAATTGGGAGGAGATATGTTCAAAAGCCTTGGGTTTAATCCGGTTTTCATTGACAAGCGAAGTTAGGTGCAACCTCGTGAAGGAACGAAGCACTGCGAGTTTGTGGGCAAGGCTCATAACTGAATACAGGATCAGATGTACCAAAAGCAAAAGTTGTCGGGTTTCTTAATGAAGGAAAACCGCTCTTCTAGATCATGGAGTGGAGTTCAATATGAAGTTATTTGAATAGAGGGTGAATAACTCAGTTGATCTAAAAGCTTCCAACATGATAACCACCATGCTAGACGGGGAGTCTACCAAAGAGAAGTTTCCAGTAGCAGAGGTGCTCGAGGGCTTGGAGGAGGATGAACTTAGGAAGAAAACTCAGAGATTGACGTCTACTTCTATCATTTGCATCAGAGTGGATGGTACTTTGAATGGAATGGCAATTGCATGTAAGGGTAGGATCTGTTGTTATCATTGCAGAGGAACTAAGCATTATAAGAAGGATTGCCACAAGTTGTTGAGTCAGAGGGGCACCAAATCCAGTGCCACTGAATTAGGTGATAACTTAGAAAACAATCTTGTTTCAAATTTTGTAGATGTGTATTATGGCTGATTTCTTAATTCATATAGTTTTTCTCATATATACTCCGAGAGAAAAATATTTTATACTTACAAGATCACATGAGATTTTTGTGTGAGAACAGTAGTTGGTGATATTTGTGAAGTAGTGGGTGAGGAAACAGTCGAGTTGGAGGCACCAGATGGAAAAAGTTACACACTAGAGAATGTTATACATATTCCTCTGTTCAAACATAATCTTGTATCCTTGGGAACTCATGAAGCACGGGGTTGTAGGTACATAGCTCAAGATGGAGTTAGTCTGTTTGGAAAGGTTGCATAAGGTGATGAAGGGAAGGAGTGGTGTTCAATACAATCTCTACAAGTTTTGTGGAACTGAAAATCTTGCACAAGTGTTTCTAAGCCCTACGTTCCTAAAACACCATCTAGTTTGTTGTCACTAGAATCATCCGAGCGAAACTATGACGTTCGAATATTGTCGAGACGTGAGAAGTGCCTCGGGGTAGGTGGAGTTCGTGTGGAGGGCGGAGCTTCGGTGTCAACGCCTACTGAGGTGTGCCTTTGATGAGCATACCAACTGGAGAAAAAATATGTGGAGGCAGATTCAACTAGCAGAAGAAGCCACTGAACTAGGTTGTTTGCAAGAGGAGAATAAAAGAGTCTAGAAGATTTTAAATCACATAGGTGTGGATTCATGAGTACGTAATCCAAGGTGCAGATTGTTGGGTTTATGTCTTGCATCCTAGTTCAATAAGAAGATAGTGAAGCGAAGGAGGTCAAAGCATCACAGGAGAAGAAGAGTAGTAACAACAACAAGATGAAGAAGAAGAAGAACAACAACAACAATGACAGTCGCATATCATATGGACAGTAGACCGCATGTAGTCTCTTTTTGGAACAGAGTGCATTGTGGTAGACTACCCCCTTGGACAGTCAATTGCGTCGCGACTGAAGGCAGAACGAGTTCGAGTCTAGGTGATTCGATTAAAGCCCAGCTTCTACTCCATGTTAGATCATACGACTTGTAACATCCCAGAAAAATAAAATAATTGTTAATATTTTTGCACGTGCATTGCACGTAAAAATTTTATACATTTTGTCCCTAAAATTTTATAAAAGTTATGCACATTTTTCCTCTTTTTTTATTTCTCACATTTGCATTATTTATTTTCAAATAAAACCCATAGGTCTAAAGTCTATTTTAAAGCCCACTAGAAAATTAATTAAAAGAGAAGCCCATAATTAAATTCTATATTTTAAATACACATTTAATTCCTACACACTTGTCATGTAACAAATAACCTATAATTAAATATATAACAATTAATTAAAAGAATGAGAAGAGTGTGTACACATTGGGTGCACGTGCCTTGTTCACTATGCATTGGTCGGCCAACAAAGAGGAGTGGGAGAGTGGGACAGTGTGTGTGGGAAGAGTGGATAGTTATTTGGGTAGTGGGAGTCTTCTCAACCACACAATAACCTTATAAATACCCCCCTATTGTATGAATAATGCACAAAAGATTAAAAGAAAACAAAGAGAGGAAAAGAAAGAGAGGGTCGGTTTTTGGAGAAAAGAGGGCCATTCGGTTTTGCTTGCTAAGGAGGAGAAGGAGAAGGCTAGTTGTGTTGGAGCAATTTTCTATGAGCTCTATTTCAGTTTGCATCAAAACAAGGTGGGTGTCTCTTTTGCTTTCTAAATTAAAATATAATGCAAGTGTAAGTAATTTGAAGCTTGAAATTGATAATTGCTATGAATTCTACATTTAATTTTGTGATGCATGTGATGTTGTTATTTAGGATGCTTGGTAGTAATGAAATATGTGAATTGTTGCATGCTAAATGAAAGTGACATCATGAAATAATTAGGGTGTTGTATTAAAATTGTATTTTAGTATGTTGAAGTGGTTAGGCACAAACATTATGCCATGGTTGGATTATAGGAATTGTGCATTTATATATAAAAAGTTGTTAATTAGGCATAAGAAATTGTGTAATTGTCACGTCCCGCTTCCCAAAATACGGAACACAAGCGCGTGACATTGGCCCAGCGAATGACTTGCGTCATCCGTAAGCTGTTTTTGGTTCAACTCAACAATATAATAAGATAAATACAGCCGCGCATGCAATAAGAACAATCACATGAATAATAATACTTGAAATAAAACATGAAATAACTAAATACGATATTTCAACATCGGGAACAAAATAACATTCTCCGGATCAAAGCCCATAATACAATGTTTAATAAAAATCAATACAAGAAGTCCAATAAAAGTAACAATCAATCTAGAAAGCAATAAATCCTCTGAAAGTCTGTTCTCCAAGTCCTGCAGGTAATTCTTCTTGATCACCTGTGAATACCTCATCTAAAAAGAGGAGAAAAATTATCCTTAGAGAAAGTCATGGACAACAAGTAGAGAAAACAATGAACAATGAAAATACGGTACAACAACAAATTCAATAAAACAATATGGATCAATAACAATGGACAATAGCAATAATCAATATCAATGGTAACAATGCGATGGTTATAACAATAAACGATATTTCAATATTCGATGTCAATATTCAATGGTCGATGTCAATATCTCTTAAACAATGTTCAATATCAATAGCAATGACGATGTTCAACATGCAATGTCAATATTGTGTCGGTTCTTAAGTCTATTAGCTTTTAGCCTAACTAATGCACGTACTACTGCGTCCCATATCACAGGTTTGGCGCATGCAATCAATGTTGTTTAGACTATAGTGGTGTACTCTATAGATCATGTACTCGGTAACGATGAACAATAATGACCGATGACCGATGCACGATTCAATCGGGATACTGTAATCAGTAATCCGCAACCAATTGATGACCGATATGACCGATACAACTGATAAATAGGGAAACATGGGCCCCTCCTTCGAGTACAGTCTCTATGTTATCCACTACTAAAGTCAACCCTTAAACTCCGGCTTGTTAAGCTTTTATTGATGCAATCAATACATTATGCATTTTAGAGAAATTCGACAAACGATAGTATCAATAGAAGCAACAATAGATTAGAATAGGACAATTAGAATGGTGACAATAGTATACTAGGATCATGCAGTGCAATTTATATGCTTCAATCCATTCAATATAACGATATATATACAATTATATTAAGAAAATATGGAAACACAAATCTAGATAGTAGTAGGTTACTGTACCAAAATCGAATTTTCCGCTGCTACAAAAATCAAAATTGGATCTGTCAGAAGTTCTAGGAAGTATACTTCCCAACGCTTCCAACGCATATTTAAAATACAGAATCCGATAATAGTAGATAGGTGAACTACATCATTCTTTATAGATTATACGTTCTGACTGAAAATCGACATCAATTTGTTCTATTGTAAAATCAGTAAAATCCCAATTTTAATTTTATCAAAAATATTCATTAAGTTCCTAATCATGTTAACTAACAATCTGAAAATTCTTATGGAAATATTCTAACATTAACTTAGTTTTTTAATAATTAAAACATGAAGAGATACATGAATCAGGAAATCTGGAAGTAAAAAGGCAGCAGTAATAAAATCACCAGAACTTTTGCAATAAAACTCTGAATTCAAATATTTTTTATGTTCTGGAAACTAGAAACACAGGGCTACAATTTTCATTTAGATAGCTATAATTTTTTATATCAAATACTGGGTCAAAAAGGTCTCACAAATTCCAGGTAAACAGCAAAAAATCAGGGTTCGACACAAAAAGCAATCTAAACATGATGAACATCAATTCAATATTTAACAAATCTTATATCCAGCATGGTAGACACAATAGCATGGTAAACACAATGAAGAATATATGCATACACTAGTTTAGCATCAAACAAGATATCAATCAATCATTCAAGCACAACAACCTAATAATCAATTCTACGATATTTTTATTTGTGCGGTGTTATGCACGAACAACTTCTATTATCATTACTACATGAGTGCATGAAGGATTCAATATTTTAGAGTCAATAACGGTACGAAGTCAAGAATACTTTGGGTTAGCTAATGTAAAATCCTCAATACACCCGACAAAAGATAATAATATAACAATATAACAATACAATGAACAATTAGGATCTCCTTGCGAAAATTCAATAAAATCTCGAATACAATGCAATAGTGATTCGAGGGAGAAGAGTGTCTTGCCTTGACTGGATTAGTTATGAGCGAACGAAAAGCTGCAGAAACATGGCGACACGTGCACACTATGTGCACAAGACACAACATAGCAAAGGTCCAACAGTAACAGTGACAACACAGTAATAGCGGCAATATAGCAACCAACATGGGTAAGAGTGGCTACAACGGTGACTGGCGGTGCACCGGACATCGACGACGGCATTAGGTGGCAGTGAGGTGCTGGTTGACTGGGATGGAAGCTTCGATGTGTTCTGCGGAGATTGGAGGGTGACGAGTTCGAGCAGTCGGCAGTAATGGCGGCATCCAGTCGGACGGTGTACTCCAGGACTGTGATGTGGAATAGGACAAACCTCAACTAAATCCGGGACTATGAATGATCGGGCTGTGTACTCCGTGATCATGAATAGTCGGGCGGATGGGAGGCAGATCTTTGATATTCCGGAGCTGGAATACGGAACGTCCGCATAAGGTGGATTCTGTATAGTCAGGCGGTGTACTTCGGGGCTAGGATCCATACTTGTGGGATGTCTGAACCTTATTTTGTTACCGAGTAGGTTTTCATGGTGGGAGATTTAACCTTATAATGTGGAGTACGTAGGTTCTTGTCCTCGGACCTACGTACAATGGAATGCATAGAATCCGAACAAGTATGCATTAGTGTCATCATAGTATAACATGTGCATTAGGCATTAAGTCATACCATACACTGAATGTTTAGGATAGTCACTTTTACACTTTATTGTGCATTCAAGTTTGTGTTTGCTAAAGTAAGAGAATTGCTGTTTTATAGCATTGCGTCAGTTGTATGCAACTGACATGCCCATAATTTTCCAGTACAGGGCTTGGATTGGCAAAAAGACATAATTATGAATTGATGCTAACGATTATTTTCAGATTTAAGATGTTGTTGTTAATGTTGTATATATCATATTGTATTCACTTAAATTTTGCTGTGTTGATGTAAAGAAAAATATTGTACAATAAAACGTTTTAATTTCCTTATAAAATTGTACGAATTTGAAGTAAAAGATCATGTTGTGCTACGAATTACATGTAAATGGAACTCGGGGCGTTACAGAGTGGTATCAAAGCCAACTTCAATAAGTCGTATAAAATTACAAGGACGACACATTAGGGTGGACATTAGAAGTGTGAGTTCAGTTTGTAGAGATTTAAATGTAAGTTATTTACATTTGTGTTGCTCTATAGGCTGATGTCTTCTCCTTCCTTTTTCTTTAAGATGGCTAATAACCAGGACCCAGTTGATGAAGTAGAATGGTTCTTTGAAGAAGACCCCGAAGAAGAAGAAGAAGAATAACCTGAAGAAAAGGAAGACCCAGAAGAAGAAGAGGGAGAACTGCCCAAATCTCGAGAGATCATGTCACGCCTCGCTTCCCAAAAGGAAATACGGAATACAGATACTTGACTAAGCCCAGCGAATGATTTTCATCATCCATAAGCTGTCAGGATCTTTACAACATTTCACAGGAATAATCAGAGTAGGAAGTAAGAGAAGTCAACCACGCATGCATATATGAATCAAAATACCAACAGGAATTTACTTGAAACAAATTTATTAATCTCAAATAAACTAGATCTGAACAAGTCAATAATTCTGTGTCACATTGCCCAATAAAAATAATTCAAGTAATAGATACATTTATTTAAGAATAGTAAGAAAATAAATAAAGCAAGAACTCCAGCATCTAGAATCTCATATCACCTACTCCAACGGGATGCTGATCTCCAAAATCTACAATTTAGTAAATTGCAGGAGGAGGAAAAGAAAAGAAAATGCCCGTCAATGCAAGTTACGGGCCGCTTGTAGTGCAGGAACAAGTACATGGAAAAGATAAACAAATAGCATGGAATAGACATGGCAACAAAATAGAACAACTAACATGAATCATGAACAAAACAGGTTAACATTGATATAACTAACATGTGTATATAACATGTAACAGTTAACAGGTATCATGCAGCAGGTAAACATGTAACATGCAAGCATGTAACAGGTCTTCATGTATCAGATATTATGTCATGTCAAGTCTTGTATTTATTACTATCTAGGTAGAATTTCATGCATCCCAGGTTTTTACCATATGGTGCTACATTCAAACAAGTTTGTATTTAGATTTCGTAGTGGAGTCCATAGTGCCGTGTACTCAAGTATCAGGTAATCATGCGCAGGCACAGGTATCATGTAACAGGTAATCATGCAACAGGTAGGACTAAGTGTAACATCCCATATTTTTATTTTAATTAAAAATACATTTTTTCAATTTTTTCACGTACGATGCACGTGCTAATTTTTCCATCTTTATTTTTCTTACTCTCATTTATTATTTTAGCATGCATGAATCTTTTTATTAGTCTTTCATTAAACTCATGGACCTAAGAATAGATTCTAGCCCACTAGACTAATTAATTAAATTAATTAAAAGCAATCCCACAAGACAAGCCCATTATTTTTTGGTTGTGCATGGACTCTCACATGACATGTAACAACTTTTAATACACATATTAGAATTATAGGATTTTTATTTATTTGTGTGTGTGTGTGTGTGTGCACTAGTGCACAACACGTGCACGTGTTTAGAGAGAGGGAAAGTGACCGGATGAGGGAGAGAAAGAGGCCGGGAGATGGAGAGATGGAGAAAGTGGGAGAGTGGAAAGTTGAGATGGTAGTTATTAGGTGGATGAGATTACATTTTAGCCCTTCATTTTTTCCTATAAATACCCCCATTTTTTCTTCTCATTTCACACCTAAACAAAACAAATCAAGAGAGAAAAAAGAAAAGAGTTAGAGAGTGTTCTTGTTGCATTGGAGGCTTTTTGGAGTGCTCTTGCTTGGAGGAAAAGGACTAGGTGTTGCTTATTGGAGCTAGGAGTCCCTAGAAGTAGTGTCTCATCATCTTTGTTTGCAAATTCTTCATAAGAGGTGGGTGATCTTGTACTTTCTAAATGTAAGAAATGCATGCTAGTAATGTTAAATGTGTAGTATGGATTAAATTGAAGTGATAGATGTAGAATAGACCAATGCTATTGTGTGTGCCATGAATTGTAGAAATTTTGCTATGATTAAGAAACTAATTGCCATCATGTTTGTTAGAAATGAGACAATGAAACAATGAGTTATTGCCATGAACAAATATGCTTGTTAATTTGCAAATATTGAAATATAAAATTGTATGAAAATTGTTGAGACTTCCCTTATAGTAAAAATAAATTTTAGTGAAGTTAAATTGGTACACAAAGATTCATTTAATTGGTCGTAAGAGATACAAATTGCTATTTTGATTAAATTGAAGATATGCAATTCATGTTCATTAATGAGAGGAAATAATTTGAAATATAGATACAATGTCTAAAATATAAGTTTGGAAATTTGTGAGTTACTGTTTTCAAGTAAACCCAGTATGAATGAGATAATTACAGTCCATTAAAAAGATTAGATCGATCATATGTTTGAGTTTTGTGAAATAAACTAGTTATTGTACCGTGTGAACAAATCCCTAGCCTCTGTTCTCATAACAGTAGTTGGGCTTGGACTTACTGGTTATCGGATGAGCTTTAAGATCGTTACTGTAGCGTGCCTGTGGTCTTGGGTCGCGGGTTCGAATCTTAACAGTCCCTTTTTTTTTGTTTTCGGTTTTAATTAACCTAAACAGTGGAGCACTGTATGTATGGGTTTCGGCTTTCCTTTAGAACAAAAAGCCCACTTGGACTTAGTGGTTCTCGATGGCACTATATGGCGGTACTGTAGCATGCGGTTGGACTTGGGTTCGAAACCCGGTGGCCTCATTTTGGACTTTTTTGGTGTTTTTAATATTTTGAAGGAGTTTTGATGTGAATAAAATTTGGAAAAAATATCTAATATTCCTACAAAGTGATATAGAATTTATTAAAATAGTTTTAAATATTTTGAGAAATTAAAAGGGGAATTGAGATAGAAAATGAGTTATTGACTTCAAAATTATTTATTTGAGAATATGACTTTTATTTTGAGAAGAAGAGAAAAATATTTGCCATGTTATGGGTTCTCTTGATGAGATCATATACTTATGTTGAGTAAGAAATACTTGATGCGATTAAGATGTTAATGAGAATGAAATCTATTATGTGGAGCTTTTTGAAAGAATTGTGAATGAATTAATGAATCATGAATGATGCTAAGATAAGACATTGATTAAATTGTGAATAAGTTGAAGATAAGAATACATTGAGTTTAATACATGATTATTGAAGGGTATGAGTACCCATGGATTCTTGTACATGAAAGGTTGTGATTTAGAGGTTTAGTGAGATCCCGGGTACCGGCATTGTTAAATTAAAAGATTTGAGTTATATTTTTGAATTATGGCCATGGAGTTATCTCGGTATTTGTGATTAAGTCAGGTAGAGGGTAAAACTAACTCTAAGTATGATAATTTATTCATGTCTTGAAATTAAGAACTAGGCACTAAGAGAAGATGTAGTAAACATGGACAAACGTAAGTGGGGCACTCTATATAGTCGGGTGGTGTACTCCGAGACTATAGACCCAGTCGGGCAGTGTACTCCGGGACTGAGATTGCTTCGATGGAGACGAGCTTTTATTTTAAATCCGGGACTATGCATAGTCGGGCGGATAGTTTGCCGTATCCAGTGTATATACGTATACCAGAGCTAGAGGGGCACTTATGGGATGTTCGCACGGCGAGGAGTCTGTTATAACAGTCGGGCGGTGTACTCCGGAACTGGGATCCGTACTCGTGGAATGTCTAAACATTGCTTTTATTACTGGGTAGTTTTCATGACGAGAGATCGAACCTTTTAATGTGGAGTACGTAGGTACTTGCCCTCGGACCTATGTAGGTATGGGATGCATAGAATCCCAACAAGTATGCATTAGTGTCATCTTAGTATAAAATATCTGCATTAGGCATTAAGGCATGCATACACTTACATGTTTAAAGTAGTCACATTTAACACTTTATTTGCATTCATGTTTGTGATTTGTTAAAGTATTAAAATCGTTATATTTTCGGCATAGAGAGGATGACCGTGTATAATATTTTCATCGGTTGTAAGCAACTGACGTGGCCACAGTTTTATATGCAGGAGATGAATTTTCATGAAGATATAAAGTTGATATGCTGCTATTGATTTATTTAAATGTTAAAGATGTTACAATTGTATAATTTTTCATTATTGTACTTCATTTTACCTTCCGCTGTGTAAATAAATGTAAAGGACTCTATTGTATTATAAAAAGTTCAAATTTCCTTGTAAAATTGTACGAAGTGAAGTGTAAAGATCTTGTGGAACTTCGAATTCGATCATATTTGGAATTCGGGGTGTTACACTAAGTCCCCTCCAAGTACACCCTCTCAAAGGAAGTACGTAGTTGGTTAACAGGTGGGAAACACGGGTCCCCTTCTGAGTAGACCCTCCCAAAGGAAGTATGTAATCAGGAATCAGATAACAGGTAATCAGGATCATGCATAATCATGTAACAGGTAACATATATCAGATAATCAGGTGGGAAACATGGGTCCCCTTCCAATTACACATTTCTATATTTTTCACTACTAGATCTTTTCCTTAACCCCGGTATGATTATTTGTTATTATTAATCAAACAGGCATGTATGTGTCACAAACAGGTCAAGAATAACATAGCATAAACAAGTAACAGGTTCAGGTTGAAAGATAAACATTTACAGGTAAAAGGTAACTCATAACAACAAAAATTCTAGTTCAGGACAGCAAGACAGTACTGCACTAAATCTGGAATTTCCGTTGCTACAAAAGTACAAATCTGGATCCTTCAGAGAATATGAAAAATAGACTCCCGGCCGAATCCAACAAATATATATGAGTCATATGGTATTTCACAAAAACAAGTCTCAAAACAGATTTGAATCCAGAAAACATGTTCAGCCAGAAATCAGAAGTTTGTGTTCAAGAACATGAAAACAGCATGAAAACTTAATAATTAAATCCACGAAAAATCTGGGGTATTTCCTAGTATGTTTAGTAACAGAAAATAAAGTTTCATAATTTTCCAACATAAATAGAATAGTCAAGTAAAATCAGAAAGCAACAAGGTGCAGCAGTTTTGTAAATCTGGAATCACAAACACTGCAGTACTAAAACAGCAATATCTCACAAACTACAAATCAAAATCCAGATCTGTCAAAAGGGTGATAAAATAGATACAGTAGGCAACAATTAATGTTCACAAAGTTTTTATAGACAGCAAATAGAATCAGGTTGAAATTAAGGTTCTTCACTCAACAGTATGAAAATTCTGCAAGTATAGTAGTTGTTTGCAAGTATAGAGTAGTTTATAAAAATTATCAATTAAATCCACAAAAATTAGGGGTTGATCCCCATCAAGTATAGTTTTAACCAGAAAAATATTGAATCAAAATAGTATATTTAGCATCATTAGAAAAATAGATTTCTATACAGAATTCATATAAAATTGGATCTGGAAATTTAAACACAACTACAGTAAAATAGTCATAACTCGCATCTCATAAATCGAAACTGAGATCTGTCAAATAATATGGAAAGTAGACAGAATTCTCTACAATTCATATTCATAAATAATTTTCATATGCTGACCTTAATAGGGTCTAAAATACTCATAAAAATTGAGAAACCGGCAAAAACAGAAAATATCCTTCATGCACAAAATTAACTAGTTCATATGAAACTCATCCAAAACATAACCAAAAAAGAAATATAGTGTACTAGATGTCCAAGAAACATGGTATATGGTATTTGAAAAGTCTATAATGGGTTATACTACTATCAACACATCAAGCATATGAGATCATACAACAAGTCATGAAACAATATGCATATATACAACAAGAAGTGGTCATCGCTAGGTTATTTCATGTCATGTGTGTAATGAGGCGACTACGGGCGGGTCAACACAATATAGACAAGATCAATAAGGGATTTTGCAAAAGAATTGTCTCTAGAACACAACTACACTACAGGCGGTATTTATTACTTGTATTACACAAAGAAAAGAATACAAGTTACTTGCCTTATAGCCGACGACAGAAACAGTGCAAGAACAAGAATAACGGGAACGGATCCCGGCATGAACACAACGAATGGACAACGAACTATGGCCACAAGTGTCCGATTACAATCCGAACACAACACGAATCACACCCGCACACCAAGAAAGGCAAAAGGGGTGTGTTGCGACTGGCATTCGAGAGGAGCAGCGCATGAGGGAAATGTCGGGACTGGGTGAGTTGCGGCAAACGTGGTCTCGGCAGGGCACATGGTGCACTGGTCTGCAAGGCGACATCGATGTGGGCGGCACTCGGGATGGACGCTGCTGACAACTGTAGGGGCGGCCCAGGGAAGCAGTGCGACGCGGGGTCGCACAGCAGATGGGTCTCGGTGACAGGAGGCTCGGGATGAGGGATGCACGGGGCTGAGGTGGAGGGGAGCGGGAGAGAGAGAGATGAGCGGAAAAGACTAGGGTGCACAGGGAGAGAGATAGGACGACAGTTGGGTTCTCTGGTGATGAAGATGAACAGCTCAAGTATGGGTAAATATATATATGTTTTGGGTAAATGAATATTAGGGTTAGAGTATGGAGGTGACGGCTGATGGGTTAGGTGTAGGCAACGGGTATCGGGTGTAGGGGTAATGATGATAATGGGTTAAAGGGTTTTGGTTAGTGGAGTGAATAGGGTATGGGGGTTTAGTACTGGGTATGGGTATAATTAGGTTCAAAACAGATTATAAAAAGGATCCAATAAATAAGGTAGTATCAAAAGAACAAATAAAAGGAATATGACAAGAACAATATAATTAGGATTGAACAATTAAAATAATTGGGATAAAAGCTTGGTCAAAGTAGACGAAACAATAGACGGACAATAGAATCAAGAACCCAAATAAAAGACGACAAAAATAAGAAATTGAATATATTGAATAAGAAGATCCAATATACGGTCCAAAAAGAGATACAATGAGAGAAATACACAAAAAAGAAATAAAAAATTCACCAAAAAATACAGAAAATGGAAAACAGGGGTATCACTCCACAACCACCTGATTCCCCAGATGAATCCTCATATGAAGAACCAGATCAAGGCAAGAATGACCACCTCATCGCTTCTCTCCGAAGACAATTGATCATCCATAAGTGGAGAATAGACCACTTGGAAGCTCATCATGCGGAGGACAAGCAGAACATTGTAGCTCTGAGTAACCGAGTGTGGGAGCTAGAGAAGATTCGACACAGGAGTGCCGGCATTTTACCTAGAAAGACAACAAAACTCGTTGGGGAAAGCAAGAATGCAGTCAAAGAATGAGAAAATGAAGAAGGAAATAGATAAACTACCGGGAGAGCTCAGAGAAGCCAAAAGGAACCGTAGGATCTAGACTGTTTTATGTTGGAATTTTCTGGTGTTTCATGTAATCGATGTATGGACAAGTTTTTATTTCTGAATGTATAAATTTTACATTTTGGAAATAAATAAATAAAGTCTATGTTGTTGCTATTTTTGGTGATTAATGAAGTTTTATGACCCAGAATTGGCCAGACGAAGAACTCGAAATGGTGAGGGATCTAATGGTGAGGGCAGCAGACTTGATCTAGAAACATGAATTGCCCATGTGTACCAAACTCTCAACACCTTTGCCACAAATGTGACCCGAAACACCAGGGTGGGGCAGGCAGTGCAGGTTCCGGAGGCAATTAAATTGGTGGAATCATTCAAGCGGATGAAGCCACCGATGTTCGAGGGCAAGGCAGATCCAAATGCAGCAAATGACTGGATCTGACAGATAGAAAAAGTGTTCGAGGTCCTGGAGACTCCAGAGGCTAGCAAAGTGAAGCTGGTCACTATTCATCTAGAGAAGGATGTCAGGGTCTGATGGCAGTCCTTGAAGAGAACGCTGGGGAATGGACCTATCACTTGGGAAGAATTTTTGGAGGAATTATGCAACCACTATTTTTCGATAGATGTACAGGAGAAAATGGCTATGGAGTTCCTGAGCTTGCAGCTGGAGAGTTTGTCAGTTCGGGAGAATGAGACAAAGTTCACCCAACTTTCGAGATATGCACCAGAGTTGGTTATTGATGAAGCCAAGAAGGCACGGAAGTTTGAACATGGACTGAGGCCGGGTCTGAGGTCTTGGATGATACCCCTCGGTATCAGGAGGTTTGATAAGCGGGTCAGAAAGGCTGCAGCCACAGAGGCTGACATGGAGCAGTACCAGTTGGCACAAAACAAGACGAACACCTGGAGTACTGGCAAGAGGCTTACAGCACCAAGCAACTTTAGGGGACAACCCCCTGCACAGAGGTTCAGGCCGACCGGAGCAAATGCTATTGCAGTAACTGGGAAGCCAAGCGCTTGCTTCAAATGCGGGGAGTCGAGGCATCACATAGAAGAGTGTCCTAAACAGCAGAGGATCAGGTCATGCTACAACTGTGGTAAGGAAGGACACATTCGGCGGTTTTGCCCGCATCTGAACTCGGGAATTGCTAGCTGGGATCCATCAGGAAAGAATGGGAAGCCATTCCGGTAAGGACGAGTGTTCGCCCTGATTGAAGCTGATGCGGATGATGCCGACAATATCATCACCGGTATGGGAGCAATTGAATAGAGTTTTTTCTGTTGTTATTTCTTGTTTTGTATTAGAAGAAGTGTTATGTACTGAAAGTATTCATTATGTAACAGGAGAAATTCTAATAAATGGAATAAAAACAACTGTTTTGTTTGATAGTGGATCATCCCATACTTTTGTGTCACCTACTTTTGCAAAACGATTGGGAGTTGAGTCAAATATTTTTCCTAGCAAGGTTCTAGCAGTAGCTGCTCCTTTTGGAGAGACATTGACTACCGATCGGTACTATGTTGGTTGTGATCTCGAGGTTAGAGGAAGAGTCATTGGAATCGATCTCATAGAGTTTCCAGTCTTGGGGGTCGATATAATCATCGGCATAGACTACATGTCGATTTACAATGCCAGTATCGAATGTAAGAGCAAGGAGGTTGTGGTGAAGGCACCATGGGAACCAACAGTTACATTCTAGGGGAAGAGGAAGTGCAAGCAGTTGGTATCAGCTTTGATCAAGAAGAAGTGTCATGCCCCGCTTTCTAAAAGAGAATACAGAATACAGATACGTGACTAAGCCTAGCAAATAATTTCCATCATCCATAAGCTGTTCAGAATCTTTACAACATCTCACAGAAATAATCAGAGTCGGAAGCAAAAAAATCAACCAAGTATGCACATATGAATCAAATTACCAACAAGAATACTTGAAATCAAAATATTATAATCTCAAATAATCCAGATCTGAATAAGTCAAAATCCTGGGTCACATTGCCTAAATACAAGAATAAATCCAAGTATCAAATACAATTGTTCAACTAAGCAAATAATAATAATAGCAAGAAATCATGATAGCAAAACTCCAGCAACTAGTATTGCATATCACCAACACTATCTAGTACCTGTTCTCCAAAATTTGTAATTTAACAATTGTAGGAATAGGAAAAAGAAAACAAAGTCCCATCAATGCAAGTTACGGGCCGCATGTAGTGCAAGATACAAGTACATGGAAAAAAATAACAAATATAAAATAACAGCAGGAATAAACAAGCATGGAATAATTGTGTCAACAGAAATGTAATATCTAACATGAATCAGACAAACAGAATCAAGTAGCGTGGTATACTAACAGGTACAGGTAACATGTATCAAGTGCCAAGTAAATAGGTAAACAAGTAAACCTGTAACAGGTATACAGGTAAACAGGTAATCAGGTAATTAGGTATACAGGTAAACAGGTACAGGTCTCATGTAATAGGTATCAGGTTATGTCGAGTCTTGTATTATTACTAACTAGGTAGCACTTCATGTAGCCCACACTACATGGTTGCTACATTCAAACAGTTTCGTTTAGATTTCGTAGTGGAGTCTATAGGGCAGTGTACTCAGGGATCAGGATAACAGGGATAACAGAAACAGGTCGAACCTAGTGGTTCTCTTCCAAGTACATCTTCCTATAGTGAAGCATGCAGTCAGGTACAGGAAACAGACAGAACCTAGTGGTTTTCTTCCGAGTACTTCTTCCTATAGGGAAGCATGCAGTCAGGTACACATAAACAGAATCATGAATCATGTAGTCATGAACACGTAACAGGCAGGACACAAGTCCTCTTCTCAGTACACATTTCTATATTTTCCACTACTAGATCTTTCCCTTAACCCTGACTTGGTTATTTTATTATTATTAGCAAACAGGCATGTATGTGTCGCAAACAGAGCAGGAATAGTATGATATAAACAAGTAAAAGATTCAGGATGAAGAATAAGCTTGTACAGGTGGTAGACAGTTCATAAAGGAATAGAATCATGCAATTGCTAGTTCAGGACAACAAGACACTATTATACTAAAACAAGGGTTCCCGATGCTACAAATATGCAAATCTGAATCCGTCAAAGAATCTGGAAAATAGACTCTCTTCCGAGTCCATCAAACATATATAAGTCATATAGTATTTCACAAAATCATAACTCAAAATAGGTTTAAATCTAGAAAATACGTTCAGTCAGTAATCAGAAGATTGTATTCAAAGTCAGGAAAACAGCATGAAAACTCTTTAATTAAATCCACGAGAAATCTTGGGTATTCCCCTATATGTGTAGTATAAGAATATAAAATTTCATAATTTTTCAATATGAATAGGGTAGTTGAGTAAAATCAGAAAACAACAAGACACGACAGTTTTGTTAATCTGAAATCACAAACGTTGTGGTACGAAAACAGCAATATCTCACAAACCATAAATCGAAATCCAAATCCTCTAAAAGGGTAATAAAATAGATACAGTAGGCTAACTTTCATATTCAGAAATATTTTAGAAACAACAAGTAGAATTCGTTCAAAAATCAGGTTCTTTACTGAACGGTAGTAAAATTCTGCATGTAAAATCTTTATTTGCAAGCATGAAAAAGTTTGTAAACCATCTCAATAAATCCACCAAAATTCTAGGAAAACCCCAATCAAGTTAAGAAATACTGAGCAAAATTTCAGCTCAAAATAATAATGTTAACACCAAAATAAAAATAGATTACTCTTTAGAATTCATTGAAAACACAATCTGGAAATCTTTCGACACTACTGTAGTAAAATTGACATAACTCATAAACCGTAAATCGAAACTGAGATCCGTTAAAGGGGTTGGAAAATAGACAAAATTCTCTACAGATTATGTTCACAAAATATTTTCAAATACTGACCTCAACAGGGTCTAAAATACTGAACAATATCAGGGCAACAGAAAATTCCGGATTTGTTCTTCATACCAAATTTAACATAGATCACACGAAATTCATCCAAATCAACCCAAATATGAAATATAGTGTACTAGATGTCCAAACAACATGGTAAAGGGTATTTCACAAGTATTCGAAAAGTATAACACGAATAACACATCAAATACAGATATCTCGAGATAGCATGAACATATACATCAAAAGTGATCAATCCTAGGTTAATTCATGTCATATATGTCATGAGGCAACTATGGTCAAATTATCACTATAGAGACAGTATCAACAAGGTATTTCACACACAAATTGTCTCTAGAACCCAACTATACTACAAGCGGTATTTAGTACTTGTATTTGCAAAGGAATTTAATACAAGTTACTTGCCTAAAAGATGATGAAGGAAATGACACCAAGCAAGAATAACGGGAATGGATTCCCGGGCAAGAACACAACGAACGGATCACGAACCAATCACGAACACAAACCAACGAACGGATTGAACGAGCATACGAACCAATCACAAACACAATCGGACGGCTGAGATCGAAGATCAAGATCAAGATGATCGGATCAGATCGGACAGTCAGATTTCCCTGATGATGAAGATAATGATGAAGATCAAGATCGATCGATCGAACAGCTGCGATCAAAGGAAGTTTATGATCATCATGATCATGACGATCAAGGAGAGATCAGACGACTAGGATCTAATCGGAAGATCAACCGGAGATCGATGACCCACATCCAATCAAGCATGATGATCAAGATCCAACGGATGGCCAGAATCAAAACCAAGGGGACATGATTATGATGATCATGATGATCACGACGATCGACGACTCACATCAAAGTGATCACAACCCAACAAACAACAACTCCATGGCTACTCGCTATTGCTGGTCGACACCAGAACGGAACAACATAGGGAGGTCGGTGGCGTTGCAGGCTGATGACGACAGAAAGAGGCGACGAAAGGAGGCTGGTGGCATCATGGTGAGGGAAGCACACAATGAAGGGGTCGACGACTGGGGCTGTGCGGCACTGCCTTCGTGCGGTGCGACAGGGAGGACAACTGGGGATGGGATAGCACGGGGACGACGGCAGACTGCAGGCTATCGCGAGTGCAGTAGTCATCATAGTCGAAGGTGGAGGAGGGGACCAGGTGATGCGGCTGAGTGGGAGGGAAGGAAGAGGCAAGCGGATGGGTTGCACGGGGAACAGGAGGAATGGAGGAGAAGGCGGTACAGGGGTGCAGGGCGGAGCAGGGGTTGAAGCGACGGGAGGTCGGGATGAGAAGGAGGCGGCTAGGGTAGATGAAGAAAACAGGGTAAATAAGGGTAGGGATGGGTTTATATATATAAGTGGAGGGTGCTAACTGGTGTGGGTAAATAAACAGGGTAGGTGTAGAAGATAGATGGGTTTTGGTTATAAATGAACAGGTTATGGGTTAATAGGATTAATGGATATAGGGGTTTTGGGTAGGAAGTGGGTATTGGGTACTAATAAGAATAAAAATCCAATAGAAAAATAAGATAACCATAAAAATAACATTTATAACGAAAAGTAACTTGCATTACAACATAAACTTAATTTGAAATAATTACAAATACAGTTAGTACATAGAATTTGATTTTAAATAACATAATAATATATATATCAAAATGTATATTCGAGTTTAACAGATTTATTAAAATAATTCAAACAGTATATAATATAAATAGTCGATTACTTAGAATGAAAAATAAAGTTAAAATACACCTCTATTAGAAATAAATAAAATTTTCGAAGATTAAATGAAACATAAAATTTCTTAGAAACCAGAATAATATTTTGTTGAAATTCAATCAGTTGAAAATGTAATTGTTGTAAAAGATTTTAAAAGCAAAAAGAAAGTTATAGAAATTTTTAAATACAACAAATACACGGAAAAAGAAATACACCCAAAATACAGGAAACGGAAAACAGGGGTTACAAGAAGATTCCTGTAGTCCAGAACTTTCCGACGGTGTTCTTGGAATATCTACCGAGCTACCACCTTATCGGGATGCAGAGTTCAGCATTTCCATTCAGCCAGGCAGTGCACCAATTTCCAAGGCACTGTACAGAATGGCGCCAGTGGAACAGGATGAGGTCGAGAAGCAGATAGAAGAACTATTGGGCAAGGGTTTTATCAGACTGAGTGCGTCGCCTTGAGGAGCGCCAATCTTATTGGTGAAGAAAAAGGATGGATCGATGAGGATGTGCATCGATTACAGGGAGCTGAACAAGGTGACCATCGAGAATAAGTATTCGATTTTGTGAATCGATGATCAGTTCGACCGACTACAAGGAGCAACAGTTTTCTCCAAGATAGATCTTCGTTCGGACTATCACTAGGTTCATGTAAAGGAAGAGGATGTGCAAAAGAATGCATTTCGAACTCGGCATGGGCATTACGAGTTCTTGGTTATGCCGTTTGGAGTGACGAATGCACCGGCTATATTCATGGACATGATGAACAGGGTCATGCGACCTTTCATCGACTTCTTCGTTGTGGTGTTTATCGACTACATTTTGGTCTACTCCAAGTCGGAGGAAGAGCATGTTGGGCATTTAACTGAGGGACTGAAGAAGCTGCAGGAACAGAAGCTGTATGCCAAGTTGTCCAAATGTGACTTCTGGAAATCCGAAGTCGCTTTCCTGGATCATATCCTTTCTAAGGAGGAGTTGGCCACTGATCCGCAAAAGACAGAGGCAGTGAAGGATTGGCTAAGACCAACAACATTGAAGGAGATCATAAGCTTCTTGGGGTTGACTGGTTACTACCGGAGGTTTATTCAGGGCTAGGCTCAGATAGCCATGCCACTCACTGGACTTACAAGGAAGAATGTGAGTTTTAAGTGGACGGAGCAGTGCAAGGCAAGTTTCCAGGAGTTAAAGGAGAAGTTGACTACTTCTCTAAAACTAGCTTTGCTGAGGGCAGGGATCGATTATGATGTCTACTGCGATACTTCACATCACGAACTGGGCTGTGTGTTGATGCAAGAGGGAAAGGTAATAGCTTATGGGTCTAGACAACTGAGACCGCATGAGAAAAATTACCCAACCCATGATCTGGAGTTGACAGCAATTATCTTTGCTTTGAAGCAGTGGAGGCACTATGTGTACGGAGATAAGGTCAATATGTACACAGATCACAAGAGCCTTATCTACCAACAAAGGGATTTGATTTTGAGGCAGTGGAGGTGGTTGGAAGTGCTACAGGATATCCGTCCTGAAATAAATTATCATCCGGACAAAGCAAATGTGGTGGCAAATGCGCTCAGTCGGAAGAGCAGCTTATCTTGTTTAATTACAACTCAGGAGGAACTAGCAGAGGAGCTCGATCGAGCTAGAATTAAAGTTATGTTGCAAGGGCTGGAAGCATCTTTAGCACAGTTGAGACTTCAGCCTACACTGAGAGAGAGGATTTTCGATAGTCATAAGTCTAATCCAGAGATCCAGAAGATGAAAAAGCAGGTTGACGCAGGTAAATTGGCAGAATTCCAAGTGAAGAACGAATTGGTGTGGTTTGGAAAGAGGACGTGTGTACCTGATCAAGCAGAGCTGAAGGAAAGCATTCTACAGGAAACACACACCACACTTTTATCAGTGCAGCCAGGGAGTACCAAAATGTACAAGGATATCAAGCAGCATTTCTGGTGGTTAGAGATAAAGCGAGATGTAGCAGAGTTTGTTGCAAGGTGTGCTACTTGTTAACAAATCAAGGTAGGGAATCAGAAACTGGGAGGTTTGTTGCAGCCGTTACCCATTCCAGAGTGGAAGTGGGATAACATCAACATGAACCTCATCACAGGGTTACCTAGAAGTCCTAAGGGGAATGATGCGATTTGGGTGATAGTGGATTGACTCACCAAATCTGCTCACTTTTTGTCAATGAAGATCACTTGGTCAATGGAGAAGCTGGCAGAACTATACGATGGGGAAATTGTAAGGCTACATGGGGGTTCATGTATCAATTGTGTCAGATGGAGATGCGCGATTCACATCACACTTTTGGAGAAATCTTCAGGCAGCCTTGGGGACCAAAACTAACTTCAATACTACCTTTCATCCTCAAACTGATGGGCAGACTGAGAGAGTCAATCGGGTGTTGAAAGATATGTTGAGGTGTTGTGTAATGGACTTCGGAGGCATCTGGGAGAGGCACTTAGCTCTGGTGGAATTTGCCTACAACAACTTTCAGACTAGCATCGGTATGGCACCATATGAAGCCTTGTATGAGAGGAAGTGTAGAACACCGGTGCGCTGGTATAACATGGGGGAAAGGAAAATGTATGGGCCGGAAATATTTCAACAAACTACAGAGAAAATTGAGTTGATCAGAAAAAGGCTGGTGGACATACAGAACAGACAAAAGAGTTATGCCGACAACCAAAGAAGAGATCTGGAGTTTGAAGAAGGTGACTATGTTTTCTTGAAAGTATCTCCAACTAAGAGTGTGATTCGATTTGGTAAAGGAGGAAAATTAGCCCCGAGATACATAGGACCCTACAAGATATTGAAGAGGATTGGGAAGACAACTTATTGGTTGGAACTGCCAGAAGAGTTAGCCTAAGTACACAATGTCCTTCACATGTCTATGCTACGAGGTTACATTCCTGATCTGAGTCATTACTTGCCAGAAGTGCTAGAGGGTCTGTAGTTAGATCTGATCTACAAGGAGCATCCTGTAGAGATTGTGGACCGACAGGAGAAAGTTTTGAGAAACAAAACTATACCTATGGTCAGGGTCGTGTGGAGGAATCAACTGGTTGAGGAAGCCACCTGGAAATGTGAGGAGAGGATGTTGAGAGATCATCTTGAGCTTTTTGACTAAACCTTGTAAACTTTCTTTTGTTTTGTTTTTCTCACCCTTTAAGCGTAGTTCCGAGGACGGAACTATTTTAAGGTGGGAGTGTTGTAACATCCCATTAAAATAATTTTTAATATTTTGCACGTGCATTGCACGTAAATTTTTTATACATTTTGTCCCTAAATTTTTTAAAAAGTTATGCACATTTTTCCTCTCTTTTTAGTTGTCACATTTGCATTATTTAATTTCAAATAAAACCCATAGGCCTAAAGTCTATTCTAAATCCCACTAGAAAATTAATTAAAAGAGAAGCCAATAATTAAATTCTACTCTTCCTGATGAGCCTCATTCTGTCTATGCCCTTTCTTCTGACTTAGAAATGGATACACTTTTAATTCCTACACACTTGTCATGTAACAAACACCTACAACGCACATTGGGTGCACGTGCCTTGTGAACAATGTATTGGTCGGCCAACAAAAAGGAGAGGGAGAGTGGGAGAGTGTGTGTGGGGAGAGTGGGTAGTTATTTGGGTAGTGGGAAACAAAGAGAGGAAAAGAAAGAGAGGGTTGGTTTTTGGAGAAAAGAGGGCTGTTCGGTTTTGCTTGCTAAGGAGGAGAAGGAGAAGGCTAGTTGTGTTGGAGCAATATTCTAGGAGCTCTATTTCAATTTGCATCAAAACAAGGTGGGTGTCTCTTTTGCTTTCTAAATTAAAATAGAATGCATGTGTAGGTAATTTGATGCTTGAAATTGATAATTAATTGCTATGAATTCCACATTTAATTTTGTGATGCATGTGATGTTTTTATTTAGAATGTTTGGTACTAATGAAATATGTGAATTGTTGCATGCTAAATGAAAGTGACATGATGAAATAATTAGGGTGTTGAATTAAAATTCTATTTCAGTAGTATGTTGAAGTGGTCAGGCACAAACATTATGCCATGGTTGGATTATAGGAATTGTGCGTTTATATATAAAAAGTTGTTAATTAGGCACAAGAAATTGTGTAATTGTTAGAGGAGAATTATAAAATCAATGGGGATGAGAATTGCTAAAAGAAAGTATATATATATTAATGATAGCAGTTAATTTCTTCTAATTGCAATATATGAATACTAGATTTCTAAAAATAATTATTTGAGTTAATTTGTGAACAATTTTATTCTAATGTAGTTAAAATCAGTAAAGAAGTACCTCTGGAAGTTTAGAAATGTATTTTTATAGTATAAATTTTGCAGAAAGAATTATAAATAAAAAATTGTTGAAAAAGTAAAAATTGAGTTATAAACAGAGAGTGGAGTTAAAAGGTTTTAAACTCTTATACTATCAGGAACTGGATTTGGCCTTGGTGGCTAGCACGCGCACCAACGTGTAGTGTGCTGCCATGTGGCGCTTTGGGGGTTTCTATGGTCGTGGGTTCGAGCCTGGGGTTGGCTATGTTTTATTTGATTTTTTTGAAATAAAATCAAAGAGAGATTTTAAGATACAAAAACAACTCCGGGTAGTTTTATCACCAATTACGAATTGGCTCAGTGGTTCAGATGTTGGCTTTGGTAGCCGTTGGCTCTGGTTCGAGCCCGGGCATGCACATTAGGTTTTTCAATTTTATTTTTCTTATGCTTTTTCAAGTTTTAAAATGGGGAAAATTTCATATAAATGTTATGTAACATTATTAGAACATTTCAGAGTTATTTCCTAATATTTTAAAAATACTTTGAGAATTTTAAAGGTCATATGCATATATTATTGAGCTTGAATCCAAGTGTAAAAGAAAACATACAAGATTAAAGATTTTGAGAGTTGATTATTAATAAAATCAAATACATGAGTAAGAGTTTGAAATTGGGAATTTCTAGTGATTAATTTTTAAGTGAATACGTATTGAGAAATAGTAATTTAATCGTAAAGAACTCTTGTAATGAGAATGATACTTGTAGTATAAATGAATGTGAAAGAGGTTTATATTAATCAAAGGAACATTGTGAATTATTAAAGTGAATAGTTGTGTGATTAACCAAGAGGTGTTTACTTCATGATTGATAAATAAGAGAATGGATGAAAATTGAATGAGATATGAATAAATGAAATTGAGAATATGAATAATGAGGGTATGAGTACCCCATATTGTTGAACATGAAAATATGTTGATTCTAGAGCTAAGTGAGACCCAGGTACCAGCAAGTGATGAAAATGATTAATTGATTTCGAGAAGTGGTCAATATGGGCTGTCGTTCTCGGTATTTTGTTTAAGTCCGGTGATATGGATAAAAAGGGGTTAAATCGGAGCCATTCAAAGTGGGCACGAATCTTAAAGTTACAGGAGCAAGATGGTAATTTCACCTACAGACGGATCCGAATTGGGAACCAGGTCTCTCCTCTTAGGCCCGCTAATCCATGAACGGATCTGTTCAGCTGAGAACGGGTCTCAACCCGTTAGGGAGCAGGTCAACAGGATAGGAGGAAATCCTGGCTCGTCCTTATCCTGAGGAGGTGGTTGTGACCACCCCTATCCAGCCACACCGGAAAGTAGGGATCCATTCTGATCCTGAAACAGACCCCTAGGGCGACTATAAATGCCCCCTACCTCCTACTGTCAAAGGTGATCACTCTTTGTGCACTTGAGCTCTTTCCTTTTACTTTTTTTGGTATTGACAAGAGCGTCGGAGGGTTCGTCGCCGGGATCCATCCCGGTGTTTCGAACGTTTGTGCAGGTTCGCAGGAGCACCAAGGAGTCAACTTGTCAACGAGGAAGAAGTCGGATTCTGCCAATTCGAGTTCCTACGAACCTACAAATTATGTCTGTTGCCCCCACACCAGATCCTGTGGCAATAGATTGGCGCCGTCTGTGGGCACTACTCGACAAGAAACCCCACCATCCTCCTTCAGCCAAAGCTACTCCTGGCCATGCCTCCCAAGAGAAAGCCCGCAAACTCCAACCGAAGAACAACCGCTTCTCATACTCCTCCTCCTCCTCCTCCTCTGGAGGATCTCCCACCACCCGTCCACCAGACCCTGCAGCTCGAGCAACAGGCTCCTCAGTCTATTTTGCAGCCTATATGGCCCCAGGTATACGTGGGGGAGCCCTCAAGGCGGAGCCGCCACAAGCAACCTATACATTAGGTTCGGGTGTCCATCCACAATGCCTCCACCGATTCTATGGCCTCTCATAGTCCTCCTACGCCAAAGGATCTGCAGGACGTACTCAACAATCGGCAGATCGAGCTAGGGCCCGATCTTCGGACTCATCTAGAGGAGAGGCAGACCCGCGGGGAGAACCCTCGTCGGGAGCACCCGAGGGATCGGTCACCACGCCGATCAGACTGCAGGGAGTCCAACTCTCTCTGGAGGCGGAGGGATTCATCCCCGCATCACCCAAGACGAAGCCGCTCCCCAATTGGCCGTCTAGCAGCTCCAGCCGATCGCAAGGAGGAGGCCCCCATCACAAGGACGGAATTTCAGCAATTCCAGGAGGCGGTCCTTTGAGCACTCAACGCTGCCCCCAACAACGGCCCTCGGGCCCCCAGCCCTCGGCCAGCTCCTCGTCGTCATCGTCGCTCCCGAAGTCCCAGGCCGGCTCTAGGCCATCATCACCGTTCCCTAAGTCCTAGGCCAGTTTTGAGCCATCGCCGCCCCTCTCCCGATCACCACTGCCGCTCCCAAAGTCTGTGTCCTACTCTGAGTCAACCCCGTCGTTCCATCAGTCCACCACCTACTCAAAGCCATCACCGTCGCAGCCTCAACCCTCCTCATCATGAGGATGAGTCTCGGGGCTCATCCAGGCAAGACCGAAGGGAGGTATCGGTCTACCTCCGTCTCCACGAGATAAAGAGGCACCTCGACCAGCTCGACCGAGAAGAAGAACAATGGGCGAGGGACCTCCGTCCAAGCAGGCCCCCATTCTCCCGTGCCATCATGGAGGCCCCAGTTCAAGATAACTTCAAACCTCCACACTTCGAGACCTACACTGGGGATACCGACCCTGCAGATCACATCGAGAGTTTCAAAACTCTCTTGATGATCCACTATGTATTTGATGCCCTCCTCTGCAAGACCTTCCCGGCCACGCTCAAGGGGCCGGATCGGGAGTGGTATTCTCGACTTGCGCCGGCATCTATCTTCTTCTTTGACCAGTTCGAGGGTCTCTTTCTCACGCATTTCGTGAGCAGTCGCCGCACAGAGAAGATGAGCGCCTTCTTACTGTTCCTTAGTCAAAAGAAGGGCGAACGGTTTACGGACTACGTTAAGCATTTCACTGCCGAGGCCAAATCCATCACATCCTTGGAACCCTCAGTGGCCACAGTCGCCTTCCAGTCCAACGTCCTTAATGCAGATCTTACGGCGTCCCTCGCCAAGAAACTCCCTCGGGACTTTTTAAAGCTTCTACTCCAGAGCGAGAAGTACATCCGAGCAGAAGAAGCTCTCCACCGCCCCACCTTTGAGGTGTCGACTTTCGGGAATAAGCGGAAGGGCGCAGAAGAAGGAGCTAAGAAGCTCCAGAAGGATCATGGGGGTCAGCGGCATTCTCTCCCCCGCTTCGAGAAATTCACTCCGCTTAATGTGAGTGTATCCGCCATCCTGATGGAGATCGGGAACGAAGGTCGCCTGCCGCCACCTCCGAAGATGAACACCCTGGGGAAGAAGAGAAATCGAGACAAGTGGTGTCATTTTCACCGAGACCACGGGCACGACACTTATGACTGTCGGGCCCTGAAGGATGAGATCGAGGCCCTCATCCAGAGAGGGCATCTCACTCAGTTTGTGAGGAGGGACCGAGCCGATCTGCCTCCACCTCCCAGAGGGGGTAACGGAGCAGCGCACGGAGACTCCTGAGGCCGAAGTAGAGGCTATCCTGCACCTAATATACGGAGGCCCAATGGGGGGAGATTCTAACTCCTCCCGAAAAGCCTTCGTTAGGGAGGTCAACTCTGTGCAGAGCCATCCTCCACCAAAGGGCTTAGGATTCCCTGTGACATTCTCCGATAGGGACTTAGAAGGCGTCCGCGCGCCCCACTGCGACGCCCTCGTCATCAAGCTCAAAATGGCCAACTTCGATGTTCACCGGGTGCTGGTGGACATTGGAAGTTCGGTCAACATCCTCTTCTTGGAGGCGTTCAAAGGCCTCCAGCTATCAAGAAACCGGCTCAAGCCGGCTGGTTACACCCTTCATGGGTTCACTAGGGTTCCAGTGACGATCGAGCGAGTTATAACTCTCAACGTCTGTAGTACCCCAGATTTTTCAAATAATGTTTTAAAGATTTATAATTGAATTAAAATAATTTTTGGGGATTTAATAAATATTTTCTGAAAAATTTATCTTTTTACACGTGCAAAACACGTGCAAATGTTTTCTTAGAAATTTCAAAATCAAAAATTATTTTGGGGAAACTGATTAATTATTATTATATATTATTTGTGAATTTTCTGAATTTTTCTGATATTTATTGGACCTATTTGCAAATATTACAAAAAGAGGGACTTTTGTGCAAAATTACCACTTGGAGTAAAAACTCCAGATTTTTGGATTTTTTGGGCTGGGTATAATTCCTAGTCAACTCAGGGTTAAAATGTTTACTTTTTTTTTTGATGAATTTGATTTATTTTACAAGTTTTGATAAAAGATGATCTTTTTGCAAAATTGCCATTTAGAAGGACAAAAATGCAAAATTATTTTCTGGGTTTCTCAAACAGTACCGGCTGGTTATAGGATCGTTATTTTTTATTTTTAAACTCAATTAAGTTGGTTTCATTTAGTTTCCAAGTATAAGGATTTATATATGTAAAGATATATTTAAAAGAGGTATTTTACAAATTTGTATACAAACCCTAGAAATCTATATTCCGGCCTATTTAAAAGGTGGAGTGCAGCCGTCTCTTGCTGCACAACACAAATGATTTTATTATTATTATTTCTTGGATTTTTATAGAGAAGATCTTGGATTTCTTATGAAGAAGAGATTTTTCTTGTTCTTGATTGTTTGATTTCTTTAACAAGGTGAGTGACATATTTTGTTTTGTTTTATTTTGTTTTATGTATATTGTATGTGATGATCTATCTATTAGAAAGCATGCTAGGAGTTTGTATGATGATATATGAAGTTTTGATGAGTAGATGAATTAAAAGTGAATCCTTTTATGAAACTATATTATTGATAATTGAAACCCTAATTTGTTGACATTGTTGTGGTTGTTGAACCACTAATAATGTCTTGTGTTACAATGTAAAAAATAAAAAAAAAGAGAACTGATTATGTTCTTATAGCATCTTTCAGAATTCAGTCATTGATGAACTCTTAAATAATTGTAAGTAATCTGTTGCCAAGGTGGTTTCTGATGTCTAGTTAATTAAGATTTGCAGCTGTTGAAACAATACAACATGTAATAGTTTGGTTTTATGTTAGTTGTTCCCTTTCTTTCTCGCTTAATTCACTTATGTCTCTGTGTTTTTTTTTATCTTAACTACAAATACTTTGTCTGCTGCACATCCCATTATTTCCTCATACAAACTATTTTATTTTGTTCATTTTCTCTCTGAAAGAGTGTAGTACTTTCCCCCTAAAAAAACAGTGTTTTTATTTTATTCTCACATATATGGAACAAATCGGTATTTGGACAATCATTTTTCTTAATGTAGATGTATGAATATACTGGATACGTTGGGCTTCCAGTAGGTTTGGTTATGGGTTGTATTTCAGGTTTTTCAAGGTTGGGTTGGGTTTGATTTGTGCAGGTTTGGGAAAACATATATTTGGTTGACTTCGTACGGGTTTTAGAACTCTAAGTGTAATACCCTAATTTTCATTTATGAGAATTATTATTTTGTGTCACTACAAGGAATTTGACATATAGTGACAGCAAAAATTCGTGGGTAAAAGGCAAAAAACCGTAGGTATAGCCCGTAAAACCTATACCAACGGACATATTTTTCCGTCGTTTTTAATTAGCTATGCCCACGGCAAAATGCCGTCACTATAGCCTATAGCGACGGTTTTTTCACCCGTTGGTATAGGTATCGGTGTTATACCCACGGTTTCATATCCGTTGGTATAGGTTTTAAAGACACCTTTTGCTTTCCTATACCCACGGTTGAAACTCCATTGCTATAGGTTTTAGCGATGGTTTTCACATCCAATTATTTGAATATATACCCACCGTATTTATTCCGTTGGTATAGTTCTTTTCGTGCGATCCGTTGGTATAGGTTTTAGCAACATTTTTTACACATACCTCTCCCAACAAATTTTATGGATAGGTCATAATTTGCTCTGTACATAATTTTTTCTCATTAATTACGCTTATGATAATTTAATATATTCTTTTATAATATTAATCCAATTATAAACTAAGTACACAATAAAATAAATAAATATGTTTATGGAACAAAATTAAATAAAATTAAACTTCAATCATATTAAAAATATATGAAGTATTACAAGAGTGTCAATTACAAAATAGTAGAAAAGTCAACCTAAGAGTAAAGTCTTATAACAATCTCATCCACTCATTTTCTAAGTTTGCTCCATCAAGAAAAAATTAGCTTCTAATCCTCACCTGCAAATAACAAAAAGAACAAATGAATCATAACATAACTCAACATAAGAAATATTAACAATTTCAGTAAGAATTAGTTAAAACTGTATTATATACCATCTTCAGTATCTTCATTAGTATCTGGATTTAGAGAATTCCTATGGTCAGGGGCACTTGAAGCATCTGTAACCTATTAAAAATAAAATACAACTTATAGACTCTTCTTAATAAATATTTCCATCATTCATTAAAGAAAAAAAATTATGGAAAAAAAGACATTACAAATGTAATACATTAGACTTAAACATATGGAAAATCAGTGATAAATAAAAAAATATCACACACAAAACATAACATTGAAATATGAACTCCAAGAGTAAAATACAATATACCTGTCTTGCAGCTTGTATAATATCATTCACATCTTCTCCAGAGAATCGATTATGAATCAACGACAGAATCGATTATGAATCAATTTGCAACAGGAATCCTGCAAGCAGACCAGTTACCTCATGTAGGAGGGTAGCAAGTTACAAGTGTTGCAAGCAGACCAGTTAAATCAAATCAAAGGAAACACAATCATCACTCTTCAACTTACACTCGAGATATACATGTAGATACAAAACAATTGAAAGTTTATTGTCAAATAATCAAAATAGTACAAAAGTGAAGAGCACTGTAGTTTAAACAAGCCCATGAACAAAGCATTTGTTAATGAAAGATGCAGACTTATATGCTACCTTACAGCTTCGTATTTCCTGGTTAAGATTGCAAATTTCATCAACATGAAAAACGAAGAGTTTGGGTAGTAAAAAACCTTCAACAGTGATGCATCTATGGATGATTGATATGATTCTAACAAGACACGAACAAAACTGGCAAATCATTAGTTCTCCATGACAAACAAATTCCTCATGAAAGTTCAGGACTTAGGATTCAAAGGGATGTTAATAGTTTTGGTTGATACAATAAGAAAATTGACATCATTTTTTAATATAGTTTAGGGGAGAATTTGAAATGCATGCACTTAAATTGGTATAAGCATCTCACTAAGTATACAGGTAAAATTGTTCACAATGTACATGGATTCTGTACATGGCATTTTTGTAAAATCACAACCATGTACAGAGTCATAGACTACGTACCATAAGTATCTCAAACATTTAGGAAACCTGAAATAATGACCTACCCTAAAATGCACAAATATACATAGAATTCAGAATTGTCCCTCCCATAAAGCAGGAAAATATCCTTACGGTTATTATAATGCTTCACTGTGTTTTGTGTACAAACATCAAGCATATAAAGGATGAATCTAGTCGTTGAGATGAATCATCCCGATGGATATATAAACTAATATTTTCATAGTATTGTTAGACAAATCAAGGCAAACTATGCTACACATGAATATGTAGATTCATCAGATATTCACCTTATTGTCTCAAGTGAATTTAATATGTATGCAGAATGAAGGGGAGACTGTACAAGGCAACAGGAGAAAAAATGGTCCATAATAAATACAACAACATTATTTTTTTCCTATCCCAAATCTTTGGGATCTACCAGAATCTGTTTTCTCCATTCAACTATGTGAACCAGTAAAGGGATGAAGGTAAAACAACAGATTCAGAGGGTCTTGGTTGTTGCCTTGTTGGTATACCAGTAAAGCATAACATACAAATATTATATTTAAAAACACAATCAGATGAGCTTTTATGTAAAAAGTAACATGCGTGTTTAAGTTTCACATAGCATAACAACATTTAATATGTAAAGTACTAATAATTACAGCAATTCGATGATTTAGAATCTGGGATTACTTCTAAAAGTAAAACATAAGCAAAAATACTCAACCAGTACATAATTTTATATAAATTTCACTGTAATTGATAAGATATAATCAAAAATCGTGAAATATATCCTGTGTTATGGAAGAGTAAGCTTTGAAAGTCATATATGCACAGACATATATCCTGATTCTCGAGCCGATTATAGATCACATAAATTGGAATTAGTCATTCAAATAGCAAAACCGTCCTTCTATAATGTCATTGAAAATCTGATAAAGATATATTGAACAATATCACATCATAATTACCTGCAAGCCACCGAATATTAAATGCACATGTGAATCAATGAACCCTGGAACCACAATGTTCCCTTGAAGACTTATCTTTCGTGTTCCACGACTCATTAGACCCTGCACTGGCAGTGGTGAATAACTTATAAAAGAAAACTACTGAAGAAATAAAAAAAGTACCATATAACATATCTTACTAACAAACAATTTCATAAAGAGACATAAATAGAGTATAGGAGAAAGTTAGAAGAAAGGAAGATTACAGTGCAACCAATCTATACTAACAGAAAAAACTAGTCAAAGAGAACTATTAAACATTAGGAATTATGAATCATAATGGTAAACTCTTTGGCGTCTAATATATCTAATGGATTATCGATAACTATCGTTATCTTTCAAAGCGAAGTGAAATAGATTGCTATCTTTGATATCTAACACACTGGTTTATTCTAGTCACCATCTGTTTAACTAACGCTAAAAATAATCATCCTCAGTTTGGAGTCTTCCTCAACCAAATTGTCAGTGGAAGGGATAATGGATAAATTCTCAATGGTTTAGTTGAAGAGCATCATCATTGCTGAAGACAAAATGAGAGCGCATAATGTACAGGAGAGATCAGAAGTAAAAGAACATGAAAATTGTGAAGGGTAGCTTCCAAACAGTACATCCATGAGAATGGGGATGAAGGAAGAAACCAACTACCAAATCTTTAAGGCAAAAGAGTGGCTAATTCACATGTGAAAGTGAGTTTATGCTGCAATAAAAACAGAACAAAGGATGTAATTGAAGAGGGTCTGAACATCAACTTGATTTACAGGAGTGCTATTGATGCTTTAAAAAAAGCCAGAAGTATACCAGAGAATATTAATTAAGCACAACCTAAGAGAAAAAAATAGCAAAATGTATAGGCATACTCAACAAGTCATCACCAAAATTACCAAGGGTATAAATCAGAATATAGGTAATACATATATATCTAGTAACAAAAGACAGAACAAGAAACGTATCAATTGTATCATATTTATGCTCTTTATAAGATTACATCTACCTTAGACATTAGTTGAGAGATGTCGAGAAACACACTACATTACTAAGAGCAAAAGAAAAGAGAATCAAACAAAATCAGTTGTTAATGCAAACAAGTTACAGAAAATCACAAAGGACATAGTTTGGGAAATCTAGAAAGGAAAACTGTTATGCAATGGCTTCTTTCTCGAACATTTCTTTTAATACAGCTCCAGTAAGAAGTTAAGATACATCTAAAATATAAAAGACCTGTCCCTAATACGTAAGACAGGCTTTGTAAGGAAAAGGGCCTAGATACCGTAAATGTATCTCCATATTTTCTGCTGCAATGAAACCATATGTGTACCATTATAACCAGAGGATTGGGATATGGCTAATTGTGTGAATCACATGTGTATTGTGTGTGCTTTTCATCTTCATTTGTCTCACACTCTTTGGAAAACTGATGAAAATTATCATGCATTAAAAAATTCATGACTAACATTATGGAAGGGAAAATACAAAAGTACATGCAGTGCACGTGGTCAGAGACAGAGCATATGAAGGGCTAGGGGTGGCTAGTGCTGCTGTGAAATGAGTTTTTGTATAGTAAGAAATGAATCTAGTTTCTAAATTCCACTAAGTCTAAATTCTAACCAGTCCACCATTCATTATTTTTATCAAGAAAACTAAGACAAAAACTTCTGTTTAGGCACCTTATTTAACTGTAATTTTGCACAAGCTCTTTGATTATGGGTAATACATCATAGTCCCTCACCTTCTAACTTAAAAAGAAAAACATGGAAACATTTTTCGAATTCCCTTTTGATTGTTTGATTTAGGAATGGTCTTGTTGCTACCTTTTGCTACAACCATAGGTTTTCTCCCATATAGCTGAAAGACCAAGTTGAAGTGAAGGCTAGGTCTGTTTTGCAAGATGAATTCTACGACTTTATTCAAGGAAGGCTAGGTCTATTTGTGAAGGCTAGGTCTATTTCTCAACAAAGGCTACAGCAAATTCAACTTTGTTAAGTCTACAACAAAGGCTAGCCTTTGTTGTAGCCTAGACTTCCAATTTGCTCAGATGATCCATTTGTGAAGCCTAAGATTTCAACTTTGTGACAGCAATTTTAACTCAGATGATCCATTTGCTCCTTAGCCACATTTAAGTGCTTCAGTAAGCTGGACATCTTGAAGTAAAATGATCCATTGTCCCTGATCCAATGTAAAATGCTCTTTGCAACAATAGCATTCGCTATATTAATGCTGTTATCGCTAAGAGTGGCATTTGTAATGGTATTCCCAAATTTGACAACTCTTTACTCAAACTTGATGTCTTCTACCCCTCCTCTCACTCTGAAATTAAACATCTCCAATATGATAAATATCCGACATTGTCTCTGGTCATGCTCAAACTAACGGTACATTTGACATCAAGATCCATAACCACAATGAATAGAACCATAAACTACCAGAACGCATTCTCAATGAAATCAAACAATAAACAAAAACATGACAATCAAAATTCATCAACTAAAGGGGAAGCACCCAAATTCATACCTAGGGTTTGCAAAATTAATCAAAAATAGATGGCCGCGGGTGATGGTGGAAGCGGTGGGTGACGACGGACAACGAAAGACGACGGCGGATGAAGAAGTGGGCGACGGAGGTGGGTGGCGGTGGGTGGCGGCGGAGGAAAACGGCGAGAGGAAGATGCTTGCTGCGGTGGCGAGGGAAGACAGCGGCGGCGTGGAAGACTGACGACGGCAGCGACGTTCAAGACCGACGACGGCGACGTGGAAGACCGACGACGGCGATGCGGTCTAAGGGGGGGATTCGGGTGTGAGAGATAGAGAGGAGAGAGAGAGAGAGAGATGGGTGTGAGCGTGAGAGCTGTATAAATTGGGGGTATTTGGGAATTGGTGGGAAAATGAAAAAGTTGGGGGGAAATAAAATATAGAATATACCCACGGTGTTTTATCCCGTTGGTAAAATCTATAGCTACGGATTAAAAACTCTAAAGCTATAGGATACCTATACCCACAGCTTATTATACGTCTGTAGGTATACAATGTCTATACCCACGGTTTTAGTGATCCGTCACTATAGGTGTCCGTTGGTATATGGCAAATTTCTTGTAGTGTGTTATTAATTTATACGTTTTGTGCACGTGCAATCTTGTGATATAATTTTTTTATTATTTTCATTACATAAACAAATGAACATACATATATATATATGCTTTTCTATTGTTTTATTAAAGCCCCTTTTTAAACAAACATAAGTATTCTTTTATTTTTAGCCCAATTTAATTTATTTTAAATATAAGCTATTTTGGCCCATTAAATAAAAGCATATGAGTTTATTTTTCTTTTTATTACAACTTGTAATGTAGACAAAAATTTTTAGATTATTTTTATAAAAAATAAAATGTACAACTTTTTAAATAGGGGACTATGGGGAACACGTGCATTACACGTGCACGTGTTTGTGCACCTAATTGTGGCCGGATGACATGGGAGGGAAGAAAAGAGAGAGTGGAGTTGTGGGAGGTGGTTTTTGTAGTCATGGTTGGTTACTACAACTACCCCTTGAATCCTAGCCTTTATTTCTTAACTCCTAGATCAATCCTAGCCCTCTATTTGTCTCAAAATTTTGTATAAATATCCCCCCCTAGCCTAGTTATTCTTGCACTCTTCATTATCCAAACCTATAGTGAAAGAATACAATTATTAGTAGTAGATTGTTAGTAGGAAGTGGGAATAAAAGATTGAGAGATTGAGAGTGGGTGTGCTTGCATTCAAGGAGGTCGGCTACAAGCAAGGAAGCTCGGCATCACACTTGGGAGCTCTCGGGTTTGCATTAGTAGCAAGGAGGAGCACTCGTTTGGGCAAGCTCAATCTAGGAGGAGAATGGCTCTTTCGTTTAGGAAGCGTTGTGTGGGTTTTCTCTCCAAATTAGGTGGGTAGTTTTTCTATGCTTCTAATTTAGATACCATGCTAGAGTATTGAAATAATGATGCATGAAAGAAACTAATAAGAGTACACTTAATTTGAAAAAGGACTTGCTAGTTGATCAAATGAATGCTTGATAGATTGCATGTTAACTTGTTATAAATCTAAACATTGTGTGTAAATTGCTTGTAGTTACGAAAATATTGAATTGGGATTGTTGATAATGTCAAAAGTGAGTACGAGATGCTAGTAGATGAAATTATTGTTTTATGTGCCAAATGGATTATTGTGATATTGGTTCAAATGAATAAAATTTGTCCTATGCATTTGGGTTTATGAAAGAGGAAAAAACAGGGATTTATAGTTATAATGTGAATTTTTTTATACCAATTTGTATTTGAGAAATGTCAAATTGAACTATGAAAGTAGTATGGAAATTAAGTTATTGTATGTGAAATGTGTATTTAATTACTGAAAAATTATTTTAAAAATACTGGGGTATTAATTTAAGTTAAAATATACATTCTGGAGATTTACATGGTCTTTGGTGTAAGCAAAACAAAGATAAGAGATTTTGAACATCGAAATTAATTAATGGAACAGAGAATAGAGTTATATAGAATTCGATTTGTGGTTATGACAACTTGAGCTCGGTAGGCCTCTCTGGCGCTACTGCAGCGCGGGTGTGTGACTTTGTGGTCGCTGGTTCGATACCTGTGTCCACCCTTTCTTTTGTATGCATTTTAAAAATATCCAACATCGAACAGAGAGTATAAAAACTTTCTGTCTCCCTTTCATATCGCTGAGCATAAATGGCCTAGTGGCTAGCGTGTGCGGTTGTCTTCTTAAAGGTTGCGGGTTCGATTCTGGGTGTGGCCAGAATGCATTTTTTTATATAATTGAATTTTTGGGGGTTTTCTTGTTGTATAAAAATTCTGAAAAAAATACGGTTATTATTCTAAAATCATATACAACTTATGAAAATTAATTGAGAGTTATTGAAATGAAATAAAGTGTATTTTGGAAGTAAAATTGTATTCGAAACTATGGTTTCTTACTTGTATAATTTCATAAAAATGTGTGATTTCACGGGGTGATTAAGATAAGTATTGAAAAGGAAAAATGATTGGAAAGAGAACATAACTGTGAATTCTTGTATGGATTATTTTGTTAAAAGAGTAGCATGACAATGGTGATATTATGAATATTCATTTGCCTAGATGCTTTCGTGATATGATTTTAATGTGGAAATAAATATTGTTTATGGAATGCATGAGTTATAATTGAACCCCATGTATGATAATTGATTCATGAAAGGATTGAAAATTATGTAATTGGAAAAGAAAATGTTCTTGAGTATGACAACTCAAATATATGAATTTGTGAATTGAAATTGAAAATTAGGGTGTAGCCAAGACTCACACCGGCAATTGAAAGTAATGAGAAATGATGATTGAAATTGAAAAGACCAAGTTTGGGTCATTGAGAAATGAAAGAAATAAGACCGGTATTAGTGAGAGGGCTGACTCTAAGATATTGATTTTGTTCATGATTTTATTAAATTAAGAATTAGTACATAGTGAAGAGATGATGAAAGTGAGAGAAAAACACAAGTATGAGGGCCTCGAGTCTACAATGTGGGTGAGATTCACAGTTTGTCTTCACGATGCGCCATGACATGACGTGGGCACTACTCCAGAATTATCGAGATCTTGGCGACACTTGTGGGGTGTTTGGTGACTGCGAGAGGATCGTGTGCCATGAAGGAGGCTGAATTATCCATAGGTTGTCTTCACGATGTGTCGTGACATGACGTAGGATTCCCCTCCAGTTTTTCTGTACATGAGCTCGTACTCATTGAACTAGGATACTTATCGTAGTTACAGTAGTAGAGTAAGTCATAACGAGGGATTGAACCCTACAAGATGAAGAACGATTAAGAGGCTTGCCCTCGGACCTATGTAGTATGGGATGCATAGAATCTGAACAAGTACGCATTAGTGTCATGTAATATAAATAACCGCATTAAGGACTAAGTGCACAATCACAACACGAAATCAATAGGATATTCCCCTTAGTTGATTTGTGAACAAGTTTGTGTTTGTTAAGCATGGAAAAATCAATTATACTGTTTCCGGCATAGAGAGGATGACCGTGTATAATATTAGTCGGTTGAATAAACTGACGTACCCACAGTTTTGTATGCAGAATTAATGACATGACAAAGATTAAAGAAGAACTGATGCTTAGAGATTATTCAAATGTTACTGTACTTTCTTTCATGTAAATGTTATAATTTTGCTTCCGCTGTAAAGTATAAAGATTTCTTGTAACTCTGATGTAAAGTGAAAAATTTTAAATTCCTAGTAAAATTGTACGAAAGAAGTGTAAAGATCCTGTGGAATCTCGAATTCAGTTGTATTTGGAATTCGGGGTGTTACACTAAGACCCTCATATTCTGGTTGTATAGTTTATTATATGTTATTGCAGCCTATGGTTGTTAGAATTATGTTCTCCTTGAATTTACAACAACGAAGATCATATTATTCACAAACTACATATATATTAACCTATCAACCTGGAATGAAACAACTCCTACTCTATGCCTTCTTTAAAATATTGCATAGAGCATTAGATTTACAAACAATATATATCAAGGAACATACATATGTGGATAACAATATACAGTAATAGATTTATTAAGCATGATCATGAAGTAATGCATTTATCTCCTACAGTAGGTAAATGCACTACACGATAGTAATGAAGGAATCCATTATGCAGATTTATCTTCACAATAGTTCATTTACCTTGACAGTAGTGCATTTACTGAGAAATATCTTGGACAACTAGAATCCTTGCCTTGTCCAGTGGATGTAAAGAGCTTTACAGTTCTTGTAGATGTCATGGTGTTATTGAATAGACTTTTTTTTTATTTCAGTCTATACTGATACACAAATACACTTATATACACATTCACACTATAGAACTTGCGGATGTAAACTGCAAACTAAAGGAATGTATAAGCAGGTTGGTTTTATGTGTCTTTTTTTGCATATCCAATATGTAAATGTGTTTGAGTTGTATAATCATGCCAAAATCATTCTGATTCTAAATTCTGCTTTGCATCCTTAGCCTTATACACTTTGTGCATATACTTCACATTTCAGAAAATGAGCATATATATATCCATTGTGCATATACTTCTATTCAACAAAGAGATATATATAAATACCCATTACTGCATATATTTCATAATCAGTAGATATACTCATTCCTGCATATACAATTTTTTTTCTAAAATCTGCATATACACTTCAATCAGTAAAGAAGGAGTTCTATATATATATCATATATGAGTTTACACAAATACTTCTTTCTCTATTATATATATATATATATATATATATATATATATATATATATATATATATATATATATATCAGTAAAGGGGGATTTCCTTTCTACATCTTATACATACATACTCCATTAGTAAAAGGCTTTTTTTTATGTATCAGTTATATGTATGGTCTTCATATGATCCATTCAAATCAGTAAAGGGGATTTGTATACATCACACACATACACACACGCACACACGCACACACGCGCACACACACACACACCCACACACACACACACACACACCTACTTCATAATCCGTATAAGGGGTTTTTATATATCAGTTATATATATACTTTAAAGCAGTAAAAAGGATCAATTTTCATATTTCTGCATATACTTTATCAGTAAAAGGACATTTCTATATCTCAATAGTATGAACATAAGTTCACTTCGGTAAAAGGTATTCTATATACATTATATAATGTCTCAAATCAGTAAAAAGGGAGTTTTGATATATCACACCTATATGCTCATGCCAGTACAATTAAGTTTCTATATATATAACATGCATATACATAAATACTCCATATCAGTAAAAGATTTCTTTCTATATCAAACAAACATACATACATCAATCCAATAACAAACCTACTTCTAAGCTGCATATTTTCATTTCAGTAAAAGGGGTTCTTTTTATATACTAGTTATATATATTCTTTCACTTCAATCAGTGTAAAGAGGCTTTCTATATATATATCATTATATATACAATCTACATATGTTCTTTTCAATCAGTAAAGGGGATTTTTGGATATATCATATATGTACACATATGTATCAGTAAAAGGAATTTCTTTCTTTATTACACACACTTCATATCAGTAAAGAGGACTTTTACAAATATACATATGCACAACTTCTTTTAGTAAAAGAGTATCTTATATATATATATATAAACTTATACAACAATATAAATGAATTTTTCTCACTGTGAGAAGGTTGACAAGTGAAATGAAAAGAAATGATTAAGATGAAAGTTTTATTTTTGTGTTGATGGTTGAATTGTGAATCTCTAGGAGTTGAGTGGGAGTCCTATGAACCAGCAAATGAGATTTTGTTGATTTAGACCAGTTGGGTCTTGGGGTTGTTGTTGTTGTGAAATTAAGTCCGGCAGGCTACACTAACTCTAGATATGAGGATTTTTGTGTTTTAATAACCAACTTAAGGACAAGCACTAGTAGAGATGTGATGGAACTTGGAAAACGTAAGTATATGCTCTTGGTTTTGTTAGTCCAACAGATGCGTTCTAGGACTGGTTGTTGTTCTGTCTCGAGTGGACATTTGTATGTTCGCGTGTCGAGGGTCTGCAGGCCTATTCACGGAGCATGCAGGGTGCATTCGCGTGTCGAGGGTCGGTGGGCCTATTCACGGAATGTACGTGGTGTATCTGCACGTCGAGGGCCTCGCAAGCCTATTCGTGGGGTACACGGTAGGGAGGTGATTCTCCGGTTGTTGAGCTATTCTAACATGATGCTTGCACGTTGAGGGCTGTGGTACTTATTCGCGGAGTATTCTGTATCTTGTTTCCATCATCGTAGTAGGATTAATTGCATAACGAGAGATCTAACCCTATAAAGTGGAGAACATTAAGGGCTTGCACCGGACCTATGTAGTATGGAATGCAAAGAATCTGACAAGTATGCATTAGAGAGTCAGCATATAACAATTGTGTTTCCTTGACTTGGTTTTATGCATATTGATTTATGTTTTCCTATACTTGACACTTAGTCTAGATTCACTTGATATTTTCATGTGTTACTATTTACTATCTTATATTCCTTGATGATTTCATGTTTTATTTATCGATATTTCTTATTTCAACTGTTCTTGCTGTTTATACTCATTGTTATGAATCCATGTTTATGTTTTATTCATGTGCTTTTGTTTTTATGTCACTCACACCGTTATGGCTGACCCCTGTAGTTTTGGGGGTTAGAGTTATCTTTAGCCTCATGTTTTACAGGTAGGTGCTTATAGCTTGGGATTTGGATGCTTGTGCTAGAATGATAATAGAGCTTATGTAAAATTATGAAGAAAGTGTTGTAAAGAGAAAAAAAAAGTGTAATTCAAGGTGTTTTGTATTCCGCTGTATTTTGTAAACAACTAATGTAATAAAAGTTGAAATAAAAAATTATCTATGTTTTTGACAATGTTTACTATTGCAATTGAAGTTGATGCTGGGAATTGTGCCACGTATTTCTGAGATATCATATTGAAAATTCAGGGCGTTACAACATCACTGCTGGCAAAGCCCCAGTAACTCGCACGGAGCCGATGGACTTCATGGTGGTGGATGTGAAGGCTGCTTACAACGTGATCCTGGGTCGACCAGGCCTTGCTGCGCTCCAAGCCATCCCTTCCACTTACCATATGAAGATGAAGTTCCCCACCCCCGCAGCGGTAGGAGAAGTAAGAGGGAGTCAGGAGGCGGCTCGTAAATGCTATATGATCTCAATGGGAGGCCCGGTCCTCTCCCTAGAAGTGCTATAGACCCTCACTGAGAACAGCCAAACCATCTCTGAATCGGTGGACGAACTGGAAAAAGTGCCCTTCTCGTAGGGAGATGCCACAAAGACGTTACGGGTCAGCAAGGCACTCCCCCCCTCCATCAAAGAAGACATCTCTCAGTGCATAAGGGAGAACTGCGATTTCTTTGCCTGGACCGCGGCCAACATGCCTGGGATCTCCGAGGAGCTCTTAATGCATCATCTCAGCGTCGCCCTGGGTTGTGAATCCCGTTCAACAGAAGCGCCGCAAGTTCACCCCCGAGCGTCAACAGGCAATAAAGGAAGAAGTCGAAAAGCTCCTCAATGCTCGGTTCATCCAGGAGGTGAATTATCCCGAGTGGCTATCCAATGTGGTAATGGTCAAGAAAGCCAACGAGAGTTGGAGGATATGCATCAACTTCACCGATCTCAATCAGACGTGCCCGAAGGAACCGTTTCCCCTTCTAAGCATCGACGCCCTGATTGATGCGACCTCTGGGCATGAGCTCCTAAGTTTCATGGATGCTTTCTCGGGGTACAACCAGATTCGGATGTTCCCTCCGACATTCCGAAGACCTCCTTCATGATGGACCAGGGCCTGTACTACTACAGGGTAATGCCGTTTGGCTTGAAGAACACGGGAGCTACTTATTAGTGTCTCATGAACAGGGTCTTCTGAGACCAGATTGGCCGAAATATGGAAGTCTACGTAGACGACATGTTGGTCAAGAGCACCCGAGGGCAGGAGCATATCATCGACCTTCATGAAGCCTTCGAGGTGCTCAGGAGGCACAATATGAGGCTGAATCCAAACAAGTGTGCGTTCGGAGTTTCATCTGGCAATTTCTTGGGGTTTATGGTCAGCCAGAGGGGCATAGAGGCCAACCCTGAGAAGATCAAGGCCATTCTCAAAATGGCCCCTCCCTCCAACGTCAAAGAGGTACAAAGGCTCACGGGATGCCTCGCAGCAATTGGGCGGTTCCTCTCCAAGTCCGGGAAAAAGTGTCTCCCCTTCTTCAAGCCCTCAGGGGGACTAAAGGTTTCAAATGGGGGGAGCAGCAGCAGAAGTCCTTCGACCAGCTCAAGGCATACCTAGCTAACCCCCCGCTCTTGAGCAAGCCAACGCCTGGAGAGGTGCTCTACCTATATTTCGCTGCTTCGGAGCAAACCCTCAGCACGGTCCTTGTAAGAGAAGAGGACAGAATGCAGAGGCCCATCTATTATGTGAGTAAGGTCCTCCGGGATGCCAAAATTCGTTACCCGAAGCTGGAGAAGATGGCCCTTGCCTTGGTAATGGCGGCCCGGAAGCTCTGCCCCTACTTTCAATCTCATTTGGTTGTCGTCCTAACCGACCAGCCCCTTAAGCAAGTTCTCCACAAGCCCGAGACCTCCGGGCACCTGATGAAGTGGTCCATCGAGCTGAGCCAACACGACATCAGCTACCAATCCAGAACAGCAATCAAGGCTTAAGTTCTGGCCAAATTCATTGTGGAGGGCACCATCCCTGAACCTTGCAAGTCGTCCACCGACCCCTTCGTCTGGACCGTTTATGTGGATGGGTCTTTTTATGCCGATGGAAGTGGGGCTGGAGTCATCTTGGCCGGCCCGGATGCTTTCGTCCTCCAATACTCCCTCCGCTTAAACTTCCCGGCATCAAACAACGATGCGAAGTATGAGGCCCTTATAGCGGGGCTCTGTCTGGCTCGCAAAGCCGGGGCCAAGCGGGTCAGAGTCTTCAGTGATTCGCAATTGGTTGTCAACCAAGTGTCGGGGGAGTACGAGGCAAGGGACGAGCGTATGGCCAAGTACTTGGCAAAGGTTAGAGAGCTTCTAGCCTTATTCGAAGATGTTCAACTCTAGCAGGTTTCTAGGGAGGAAAATTCACAGGCGGATGCTCTCTCTAAGCTCGCCTCCTTGTCCCTCCAAGGTCTAGAGCGGACCGTCTTCATAGAGGTCCTTCTCAGACCAAGTATTGATGAAGACGGCCCGGAGCCAATGGAAGCCTACCCATTAACACTTAGGGAGAACTGGATGAAGTCCCTCCTTGAGTATCTCAGGGACGGATCCCTTCTCGAAGACCTGAAAGAGGCTAGGAGAATCAGGACACGAGCCGAGCGGTACACACTTCTGGACGGGGTCATGTACAAATGCTCTTACACCCAGATCGATGGTCGACCCTATCTGAGGTGCCTCTCCCCGGAGGAAGCACTCTATACCCTAAAGGAGGCCCATGATGGTCTATGTGGCACACACGTGGGAGCGAGATCCCTTGCCTGGAAACTCTTGAACTACGACTACTTCTGGCCCACACTACTGAGTGACTCCGAGGAGTACGTCCGCTAGTGCAACTCCTGCCAGAAATTCGCCCGATCCGTCGCCTGCCCCAAGCATAACTCGCCTCCTTAGCAAGTCCAATCCCCTTCGCAATGTGGGGGATGGATTTACTCGGATCCTTCCCTCCAGCACCGGCCCAACTGAAGTTCTTAGTACCTGCAATATACTACTTCTCAAAATGGATTGAGGCTGAACCTCTTTCGACAATCACCGAGCACAAGGTCCAGAAGTTCTTTTGGATGAACATCGTATGTCGGTTTGGGGTACCTCGCATCCTCGTAATGATAACGGGACCCAATTCACGGGAGAAACCTTTCGCAACTTTTGCGCCGACCTCAGCATTCAGCAATGGTTCTCCTCGATAGCTCACCCCAGTCCAATGGCCAAGCAGAGAACGCAAACCGACAAATCCTCTCGGGCTTGAAGAAGAGGCTTGACCGGTCCACTAGGGAGTTATGGGTTGAACAACTCTCGAACGTGCTCTGGAACTATCGCACCACCAAAAGAACTCCGATAGGGGAGTCCCCCTTCAACCTCACATATGGTTCTGAAGCCCTCATCCCCTTAGAAGTGGGCATGCCTTCACCCCGACTCATAGCCTACAATGAAGCACAGAATGCGAACCAGCTCCGCAACTGCCTAGACCTCATAGACGAGGTCCGCGAGAGATGCAATTCGGCAAGAGACCTACCGCCGTAGGATCATCCAGACTTACAATAAGAGGTTATGACCAGCAAACCTAAAAGAGGGAGACCCGGTGCTCAGAAAGCTGTCGATCTCTGATCCAAGCAAAAGAGGCAAGTTGGCGCCCAATTGGGAAGGATCGTATAGGGTCTCCAGAGTCGTTCGCCTAGGTGTGTATCAACTCAAAGACCCGGGGGTCAGGAGGATACCGAGGACGTGGAACGCGGAGCACTTGATGAAGTACCAAGAGGGTGTCTAAACACTGCTCCAAGCAACTTCCCCAAGAGCGCCCCATAAGACATGTCTGAATTCCTTGTATTTTCTTTTTTATCAAAGTGTAAAAGCGGCTCGCAACTTAGAAGCGGCCGCCTAGTTATTTTCAATAAAAAGAAATCTTTCCCCACAAGTTCTCTGTATTTTGACTAGTCTAACTCTAATTCTTAAGTTTTGTATTTTTTGGTAGTCTAACTCTACTTACAAAATAAAAAATTCTCGCATTAAAACGACATGCATGGAGTCCAACACGTGGTTCGACTCCGCTTCAACTACTTACTTCTAAGCGAGTACGAAGCGGATCACCATTCGGAATTTCTCCTACAGCTGTTGATACTTTCAAAACGAGACGCTTGGGGTCCAACACTTGGTTCGACTCCGCTTCAACTACTTGCTTCTAAACGAGTACGAAGCGGATTACCATTCGGAATTACTCCTACAGCTGTTAATATCTTCTAAACAACGCGCTTAGAGTTCAACGCTTGGTTCGAATCTGCTTCAACTACTTGCTTCTAGATGAGTACGAAGCGAATCACCATTCGAAATTTCTCCTACAGCTGTTGCTATTCTCCAAACAACAAGTTTGAAGTCCAATGCTTGGCTCGACGCAACTCTTGCTACTCGCGAACGAGTAAGTACAAAGCATCCCACCATTCAAAATTGCTCCTACAACTGTTAACAACTACGAACTCTAGCAAAGCACACAAGTTCACAGTGAAAATGTTATTTCATTAGAGTATGAGAGACAAGTCTAGTTACAGACAACCTACTCAACTTTACATCGATATACAAAACTTGTAAAACCACAAGTACAGGACTACAGAGAGCTACTTCAGCACCTCTTAGGGGAGGGGATACTTCGGTTGAGAGACACTCGGGGGCGACGAATGTTGTACTACCGACGACCCACCTCAGTGCTCGTCTCTAGGCCGGCGAGCCGAGAGGCATCGTCCGCACCCATTATAACGGTGGCCCCAACAGATGCTCCGCTCGACGAAGCTGCAACCCCACTTTGTGCATCGCCCGGGCTTCGATGTATAGCGGGCGAGTGATGCGCGAGCTCGTAAAAAGTTATCCCTCTATCACGCTTCTCCCGAGTGCAAGAAGTGGATCTGACAATTCTCTGCTCAGATCGCGATTGAAGACGAGCGACCTCTACCTCGAGCTCGACAATTCGCTCTTTAAGCGAGTCGTCTTTCACATTTATCTTTGGATGAGGCAGACGCATCGAGCCTACCCCTCAAGAGCCATCGGTGATCGTCCGCCAAAGGTGAGCAACCTCCATGCTCTGATCGAGGGTCACCTTCTTCAACTCGTCCCACTCCGCTGTCATCTTAGACTGAGAATGACAAAGGCATTTCAGGTTCAGGTCGAGGTTGGCTTCCGCCGGCAAGATTACGTCATCACCTTCGTGGGTCTTCTCATTGATCTACTCCTCTAATCGCCTCCTCGCTATGTCTCGGCGAACTAGGGTCGATTTCAGGTGATTCAGTTCATATTTTGCTTTACGGAGATCCGACTCCACTTCGCGTAACCGCTCTCGATTCCTCCAGAGCCCCAATCTCGTCACCCCCAGACCGGCCTTGAGACGTGCCACTTCGGCCGCCCGAGACAAATCGATAAGTGATAGCGCTTCGACAATCTGAAAAAAGCCCACAACAGCAAGTAAATTATCCACGACTAAGGACACTATATGGCAAAGCCAAAACAAAGCAAGTTCGCAACAAGACGACTTAGGAGTGGGGCAGACCCAAGCAATGCCGAGCACAAACACTTGTTCAAAAAAGTGTTTCAACACTTGTTCACGGGAGTGCTTCGAAGCAATGCCGAGCACCAACACTTGTTTAGAAAAGTGTTTCAACACTTGTTCAAAGGAGTGCTTCAAAGCAATTTTGAGCACCAACACTTGTTCAAAAAAGTGTTTCAACACTTGTTTAAGGGAGTGCTTCAAAGCGATGTCGAACTCCAACACTTGTTCAAAAAAGGGGGGGGGGGTTATCTCACTCAATTCTGAGCCTCAACACTTGTTCAAAAATTTTCATTGAAATTTCAAGGTTACAAGCGGTGGCCAATCCGCAGTTCGGCACTACATTGTCAAAATCAAAAGAAAGAGAAAGAAGCAAGGTACGAGACGGATCAGGGGTCGACCTCATTCGAGTGGTCCTCTACTGAAGGTGTCTCCTTAAGGACCACGATGGCCAGGGGCATGGCCTCCGACGGAGCGTCCCCCTCGGCCTTAGCATCTTCTCCCTCGGCCCCCTCAGCCACCTCTTCTTCTTCGCCCTCTTCGTCACCTTCGGAGACATCATCGAACCGAGGGACGGGGTCCAGAAAGAGGTGCCACCCAGCACAATCCACCTCAGAGAATTTCTCCTTCACCTCGTCTATGGCTCGAGCATACGCCTTCGCCATGTTCAGGATGAGGAACCCCTTCACCTTCTCCATGGCCTGCTCCTCGGCCTCCTTCGCCGCCTCTAGCCTAGCCGCGGAAACCTCGTCTGCCTTCTCTTTCGCTGCCTGCTTGGCAGCTTGGAGGAGCTAGGCATTGTCCACCTCCAGCTTGGTGACCATAGCTTCGAGGTGCACCAACCTCGAGTTCTTCGACTCGGCCTCAACCTTTGCCTTCTCGAGCTCCTTAGCGATCCGGGCCTTCTCCCCTCGAGCCTTATCCGCCTCGGACATTAGTTCGTTTTCTTGTTCAGCTATCTTCTTCATCAGGTGGCCGAAGTGGCAAGTAATTTGCAAGGAGTAAGACATAGGTTATTTCAAAAGAGAAAAAAAATCTCTATGCACTCGGCAAAAGAGAGCTCGGGCTTCGAAACTTGTCGACATTGCCGAGCATGCGACCTCGAGCTCGTCATCCCCCACACTACCTGCTTCCATTGCTGCCTCATCTTTGGCGTGGCCAGGTGCTGAACCACCTGCATTCATGCCGACGAGTCGCCGAGGAACCCATCTAGCTTGCGGATCTGCCAGTCCGGGACGAAGATCTTCTTGTGCTCCTCGGTTAGGAACACCTCGGCTTTGGTAGTTAACAACGGAGCTGTGAGCCGAAGGCTGTCGATAGCGGAAAGGCCCCCGTGCCCGAAGGAGCTGAAGCCAACGCTGCGGTCGAATGCTTCGGAGCCAAGGGGGGTCATTTCGCTAGCTGCTCCACTGCAGCACGGTGTGCCTGCACCCCTTCCAAGGCGGTCTTCGAGGCGACCCTCTTCCTCTTCTTCGGGGCCTTGCTGCTCAGAGCCCCGCGCTTCCCCACCAAGTCGTCGAAGTCCATCAATCTGCAAAGAAGAAGGTAGAGAGTTAGAAAAAAATGGCATACTTTTCTAGCAACACGGAAGAAAAAGCTATCGCCGACCTGAAAAAAATAAAAATAAAATAAATAAAAAAAAACCGTACTAAGGTTTATCGAGCTAAGACCCCCCCTGGAAGAGCACCTCCTCGATCAAGTCCTTCCAATCGAACTTCGGGCAATCGAGCAACGTCCGAACCATATCCTTTTCCTCGGTGCTGAGGGATGGGCTCTGCTTGACTTTCTTTGGCACCGACTCTACCGAAGCTGTAGGGATCCCCCATGGCCCTCGACTTTGGATCAAGAAGAATTTATCCCTCCAGTTCTTTATTGAGTCCGGGTAGCTGACCAGCTTCGTCCTAAACCTCGGAGCCAAATTCCAACGGTAAACGTCCTTATGCTGCTGATGCATTCAGTACACCGTCCGAAGCACACTCAACCTCGGCTCGAAGCCCGATGCCTGACAGTGGAGGAAAAATCCGTTGATCAGCCTCCACACGTTCGACATGTACTGAACGGGGCTGACGCGGAACCACCTCAGTACTTCGGCGACGAAGGGGTAAAGTGGGAGTCGAACTCTAGCCAAGAACGCGTTGACCGGCCAGAAGCACATGTCAACGGGCATTGGCGAGTTGGCCCTCACCCCCGGTCCGAGGAGCATTAAATCGAACTCCCTAGGGATTTGGAAGCTCTCCCGAACCCTTACCAAGTCCTCCTCGGTAAGGATAGAGATCGTCTCGTCTACTTTCGACATCTCCCTGGTCTCATTTTCCTCGAAGCTTCGGCCCATCCCATACATTATCCGCTCTGCCTGGTCCTCTGGGAGCTTTCGAACCCTCGGTAGTTTGGTCAGAACCCCAGGAAACCTCCCGAACTCTCCTAACCTCCGATCCTCTTCGGTCCTCGTCTCAACGACCACTGAAGTCTACCCTACTACGGCTTTTCCTTTGTCGATTGGGGGGACCTGAATGGAGGAAACCGCGGGGGCAAGAAGAGGGGAGGTCTCCTTCGAAGGGTCGATAGACATTCTCAAAAGGGAAAATAAACTAAGTATGAAGTTACCTTGATTTGATAGCTACGGTTGGAAAACACACCGGAAGACGGTGAAAACTCGTCGGAAGCTCTCGCAGAGTAAAAATCTTGCCTGAGTAAAAAACGAGAATAGTGAGCAAATGAGAGGGGGAGGGGAGATTTATAGAGATGGGGGTGGCGGCGCAGCTACCAAGGTTAAGAAGCCCCCAACGAAGAAAAGGCCTGGCCCATTAAGTCGAAGACGTGGGAAATTGTGTTGACTGGTCAAATGGCCTTGGGACCCACAGGCCACGTGGTGCTCTCCTATTCGTCCCCGAAGTCGATTGCCACCGACGTCGAAACGCAAGAAAATGTGTTGACCAGTCAACGGTGACTGGGACCCAAAGGCCATGTGGCGCTCTCCTATCCGTCCTCGAAGTAGATTGCCACCGAAGTCAAAACGCAAGAAAATGCGTTGACCAGTCAACGGTGGCTGGGACCCACCGCCACGTGGCGCCCTCCTATTTGTCCCCGAAGTCGATTGCCACCCACATCGAAAAGCAAGAAAATGCGTTGACCAGTCAATGGTGGTTGTGACCCATAGGCCACGTGGTGCTCTCCTATTCGTCCCCGAGGTCGATTGCCATCGACGTCGAAATGCAAGAAAATGCATTAACCAGTCAACGGTGGTTGGAACCCACATGCCATGTGGCGCTCTCGTATTCGTCCCCGAGGTCGATTGCCATCGACGTCAAAATACAAGAAAATGCGTTGACCAGTCAACGAAGGCTGGGACCTACAGACCACGTGGCGCTCTCCTATTTGTCCCTGAGGTTGATTGCCACCGATGTTGAAATGCAAGAAAACGCGTTGACCAGTCAATGGTGGCTGGGGCCCACAGGCCACGTGGTGCTCTCCTATTCGTCCCCGAAGTCGATTGCTACTGATGTCGAAACACAAGAAAATGTGTTGACAAGTCAACGGTGGTTGGGGCCCACAGGCTACGTGGAGCTCTCCTATTCATCCCCGAGGTCGATTATCACCGATGTCGACACGCAAAAAAATGCTTTGACCAATCAACGGTGGCTGGGACCCACAGCCACATGGCGCTCTCCTATTCGTCCCCGAGGTTGATTGCCACCGATGTCGAAATGCAAGAAAATGCGTTGACCAGTCAATGGTGGCTGAGACCCACAGGCCATGTGGTGCTCTCCTATTCGTCCCCGAGGTCGATTGCCACCGACGTCGAAATGCAAGAAAATGCGTTGACCAGTCAATGGTGGCTGGGACCCACAGGCCACGTGGTGCTCTTTTATTCATCCCCAAGGTCGATTGCCACCGATGTCGAAATGCAAGAAAATGCGTTGACCGATCAACTGTGGCTGGGGCCCACAGACCACGTGCCGCTCTCCTATTCGTCCCCGAGGTCAATTGCCACCGACGTCGAAACACAAGAAATCACGTTGACCAGTCAATAATGGCTGGGACCTACTGGCCATGTGGCGATCTCCTATTCGTCCCCGAAGTCAATTGCCACCGATGTCGAAAAACACGAAGAAGTGGGGGCCCACATACCACGTGTCGCCTCCCTGGACCTAGGCAATCTTTCCGAAGTCAATTGCCACCGACATTCAGGGAGCGAAGGGGAAGGGGTCCAGAAGCCACGCGTCGCTCGCCTAGACTTCGTCGAGCGTCCCGAAGTCAGCTGTCGCCGACCTTCCTACAATCAAAGTTCCCCATCTTCCCAGCCGTCTAATCCTCTGGAATTACTTGTCGTGGCGTGATCAAGGGCCCAGATTCGGCCACATCATAAATAGGTAATTAAAATCTTTTTCTTAATTATTATTTCGAATTATTTATTTAAAAATTGTGGAAAAAGTGTTTAAAATTTAGGATAATTAATTAAAAATTCTAAAAAATAATTATAAATTGGGGGAAATATTTTTGAGTCCCTGGGTAAATAATTATTGGTTAGAATAATTAATTGATGCTCCCGAAAAATAAATCTTCACTTTGCAAAATTGGATAAATGATTCGAGAGAATATTTAAAAAATCGGAAAAAATCACCAAAAATCTAAAAGGGCCTAAGAACACACTTAGGCATGTTACCGGCTCAGAAAAGCACCATCACCCCTCAAACAAGATTCGAACACCCTTCGAGAGCTCCGATAAAGCCTTATACGCCATTGGAACAACAAAACTACTCCCCGAAGGCTATAATACACAGTCTCTGGGAGTGGGGGGACTCGTGATATGGCTAAAAATGGTTTTAAATAGGAGCCATTCAAAGTGGGCACGAATCTTAAAGTCACAGGGGTAAGATGGTAATTTCACCTACAGATGGGTTCAAATTGGAAACCGGGTCTTTCCACTTAGGCCTGCTAACCCATGAACAAATCTGTTTAGCTGAGAATGGGTCTCAACCCGTTAGGGACCAGGTCAATAAGATAGGAGGAGATCCTGGCTCGTCCTTATTCTGAGGAGGTGGTTGTAGCCATCCCTATCCAGCCACACCGGGAAGTAAGGATCCATTCTGATCCTGAAACAGATCCCTAGGGCGACTATGAATGCCCCCTACCTCCTACTATCAAAGGTGATCACTCTTTGTGCACTTGAGCTCTTTCCTTTTACTTTTTCTGGTATTGACAAGAGCGTCGGAGGGTTCGTCGCTGGGATCCATCCCGATATTTCGAACGTTTGTGCACGTTCATGGGAGCACCAAGGAGTCAACTTGTCAACGAGGAAGAAGTAGGATTGCGCCTGTTTGAGTTCCTACGAACCTACAAGTTCTGTCTATTGCCCCCACACCAGATCCAGCGGCAACATCCGGGAGGAGGGCAAGCTAGTTCTAGGTGGTATTATTTATTCATGTTTCAATCTTAAGGTTAGGCATTAAGAGAAGATTTAATAAAACCTGTGCAAACGTAAGTGAGGCATGTCTATATAGTCGGGCGGTGCATTCTGGAACTAAAGATTCAGTCAGGCAGTGTACTCCGGGACTGTAATTACCCTACATCTAGTCGGGCGGTGTAATCTAGGACTGTGATGTGGAACAGGACAAACCTCAACTAAATCTGGGACTATGAATGATCGGGCGATGTACTCTGGGATTACGAATAGTCAGGCGGATGGGAGGCAGATCTTTGATATTCTGGGGTAGGAATGGCACTTGCGGGACGTCCGCATGAGGTGGATTCTATGTAGTCGGGCGGTGTACTCCAGGGTTGGGATCCATACTTGTGGGATATCTGAACCTTGTTTCGTTACCGAGTAGGTTTTCATGGCTGGGGATTGAACCCTATAATGTGGAGTACGTAGGTCCTTGCCCTCGGACCTATGTAGATTGGGATGCATAGAATCCGAACAAGTATGCATTAGTGTCATCATAGTATAACATATGTATTAGGCATTAAGTCATACCATACGTTGACATGTTTAGGATCGTCACTTTTTACACTTTATGGTGCATTCAAGTTTGTGTTTGCTAAAGTAAGAGAATCATTGTTTTATAGTATTGCGTCAGTTGTATGCAACTGATGTGCCCACAGTTTTCCAGTGCAGGACTTGGATTGGCAAAAAGACATAATGATGAATTGATGCTAAAGATTATTTTCAGAATTAAGATGTTGTTGTTATATTTGTATATATCATATTTTATTCATTTAAATTCGCTGTATTGATGTAAAGAACAATTTTGTACAATAAAAAGTTTTAATTTTCTTATAAAATTATACGAATTTGAAGTAATAGATCATGTTCTGCTACGAATTACATGTAAATGGAATTCGGGGCGTTACACAACTTCTCTCATATGGTTATCTATTCAGGAATATTAGATGGCTATTATATCAAGATATCAAATAAGGGGTTTTCTAGATCTCTATATATTACTGTAATTGGTCACCTTGGAGATGTAGAAGAAAGGGGATACTTCATTGAAGAGAGTTTGAGACGTTTTCCAATTGTAAACAACTAGTATCTTATAGTGAAGATTGAGAGAGAGTCGTAGTGAGAGTTTAAACTCTTTTATAGTCTCTAGTTGAATAATATCTCGGTGTTTTCTCCCCCATATTAGGGCATAGCCAAATATGGACAAAATTGTGTGATTTTGTGTTTTTGATGTGATCTACTATTTGCTTGGTGGTTTTTATATTGTTCATGTTGCAAAACTCAACAAGATCCGACGAATAATTCCTAACACCTTACACATGCTGCATGTTGGGATTAAGTGATTTATAATGCAATCATCTTGGATAAGATTTTGATTTAGCTAATCCCCTCCTCATTAAAAATACCTTTGTTTCCAAGCATCCATAAACATTTTCCAAAATCATGACTTAATTTTTGGAGCTACTTTAGCGGGCAGGGTGGTATGCAGCCGAGATCCGTCCCATTCTTTAGATCTAGTTATCAAACTAGAAACCATGAGATCACTTCATTGTTGTTCATTCGACATGGCTAGAGCTAAGAGATTGAGCAGGGTGCACGTTAACCAATGATTATTGAAAGTAGAGATCGACATGTCGTCCCCAACCTCCCACCATAGACCGCAACAAAGTATAGCACAACTAGAGCAAGTAGCCTGCCACACCCATGACTCCCCTTTCTTCCACCGCGGTCCCATGAGGAGTTCGGTGTATTGTGCTTGAATTTGAGAAATTTAGATCGCAGAGACATGGGGTTACCTTTAAAGAGACTTGAAGATGATCTAAGCATTTGAGCCCAACCCCACCTGCATCAATTGGCTATTTATCCTACGAAAGTAAAACTAGTTGCTTATAAATTATAATTATAGTCATTTTACATCAATATAAAAATTGGGCCGAGCCCAACCTATTTCGAGCTACATCTGGGCCGGGCCTTTTCTGTTGATTCAAATTTATGTCATATCTTCATGTCCAACTTCTAAATGGGCCGATTGTGGGCTTGAATTATATTATATCACATTCGTCGTGATCTCAATCTTTACTATTTTAATGAAAAAGTTGGAGTTGTAGTTTGTAAATCTACCAATGTGTGTATTGCACGTACATATTAACCCCCAATTTAAATCCATTTTTTTTTTTTTTGATAAACACTCTCTACTCCCCCAAAAAATAAAAAATGGTAAAACCCTCTCTATTCCAATTTTTTTTGCTAAAACTCTCTCTATTCCCACCACCACCACCACCACCACCAAAAAGGAAAAAAAAACATGGTTAAACTTTCTTTATTCCCAAAAAAAAAGAAACCCGCTCTATTCCTCTTCTTCTCTTGCGATACTTCAACTGCCTCCATCCCGGAACATGCGTGACCCATCATCTGCCCCCACGCTGCACCTCCGTAGCACATTCGCAGCTTCGTGGCCCTGCAACTCCGCAATGCCGTTGCATCTCTGCAGCACCCCACCTTCGAGTCGCCATATTGCGCAGCGCTGCGCAGCACCGCCACACCGACGCACCGCATCGATGTCGCACCTTCACTAAGCCTGCAAACGAAACGAGCTACTTGCGAGCTACTTGGCTCGAGCTCGGTCAAAGCTCAGTCAAAGCTCGAGCTTGAAATGGAGCTCGATGGCTTAACGAGCCGAGCTTGAGCTTGTGCTTGCTGTGATTGTTAGGCTAAGCTCGCGTGTTATTCGGCTCGAATTCGGTTAAAGCTCGGTCAAAGCTCAACTCGAGACGAGCTCGAGTTTGAAAACTGAGCTCGATTGCTTAACGAGCCGGACTCGAACCTCAATATGCTCAGCTCGATTCGGCTCATTTGCAGCCCTAACCTCCGCACCGCCGCACCAACATTGACCACATCCCTCCTCTACAAAGGAAAGGTATGTTTTGGTCTACGATCATGGAATGCAACCTTTCAGTTTTATTTCAGGGGTTTGGATGGGGGGGGGGGGGGGGGGGGGGGGGGATTTTGGGATTTTAGTTTAATGGATCTTCATTCGTGCCAAGTTAACTTGAAAGGGAAAATTAGGGATCTGTTCGTTATTAGGATCAGTAATTGTAAATTTTTTTGCGGGCTGGTGCTTGGGTCGGTGCGATGGGCTGATGCGTGCTTTAACCTGATGATAATTTTTTTTCCCTTTTTTGTGCAGATTTTGTTGGGTGTTTTGTCTGTCGATACAGGGATTTAGGCTATTCATTTTTTTGGGTTTCCATTGTCTTTGTTATTTACTAAATTCTTTCTTAGTTTTTGGCTACTTGCTTTTCTGACATGCATTAGGTGGAAATTTAGGTGGGTTTATTTTAGATTGGTTGTTATAAAATATTTTTAATGTTATTATTTTCATTTATTTAGTTTGATGCATTGTTCGATATTAGTTTAATGTTATAAATGGTGGTAGTTATAATCTATACAATATATTCTGCTAAACTACTTTTGTCTATGATTTTTTCCTTTGGACAAAAAAAGGAGACCAAATATAGGAGAAAACTCCTCACTCTTGCTCCATTTAACTTTTGAATTAGAATCTTATCTCTTAATCAAATCTAAAAAAATGTGCACTAATGTATAGATGCTATTAGATGAATTTTTCAAAAAGAATTTTATTATTTTCTCATTTTTAAAAGTTATGCGCAATATTATACAGAGTTATACCATTTATACAATCCAAAGAACTTTGTTTTCCTTTTTTTCTGTTTAAAAAAAAAAGAGCAAATGTAGGAGGTAACTAGCAGTGTCACAAAAATCTGAAACCCGGAACCTATCAGAACACGACATTGGACCATAATCAACATGGTTTATTGCTGGTAGGGTTTGGGTCCTAACATAGGACCCGTTCATATTTACGGATTGGGTCTGGGTCCGCTAAAAATGGACCCGACCCATACCCGGAACCATACCTTGGTCAGGTCCTAAAATAGGACCCCTTCATATTTTTAGGCCAGGTCTAGTTCAGCTTAAAATGGACCCGAATATATATATATATATATGGGAAAAAGGGGTATGAGCAACTTGCTCATTTAGTAAATAAGCAATTGATGATGTGGCATACATGTGATTGGAAAATCCTTAAAAAGGTTAGTTGTTCAATGTATCACATGCATGTCACATAATCAATTGCTCATTTACTAAATGAGCAAGTTGCTCATATCCCATTTACCATATTTATATATATATATATATATATAAAATAAAACACAAAGAAAGCTATCAGGTGGCTCTCATTCAATAAGGTTGAAATCAATGGTCCAGATTTAACCTCACAAAACATATTTTCCCGCCCAAAATTTTTTCCCAAAACTCAAATTCAAATCCTCCCAAAACAACTCCTTTATTTATTTATTTATTTCCCTCTCTCTCCCTTTCACACTCATTCTCTCTCTATTTACTCAGGAATTTATATTTTCAGATTTCAAGTTTGTAAATTTCAGTTTTTATGCATTTTTTATTGCTCATGTTACATTGAAAATAGCAAATATCTCATCAAAAGTTAAATTTCATCATTTTCCACACACAAAAATTCCAAGAAGTTGAATTTTACACCCCCATTTATAATTATTTTTCAACATATACTAATGGAAACATGGACTTTTATTTACAACTAATTATTGTTTTACTATTCAAACTTGAGCTAGATAATTGTTGTTTTACTGTTTACAAGACTTTCATATGCTCAATCGTTTCGAAGATGTGCCGTAGGCACGTGCCCACGGGAAAATCTAGTATATATATAAGAACAGAAGAAGCAGCAGGTTCAACATCCCTCTCCTGCTCGAGACCACCCGCTCGCTGCTACCCAGACTCGATGTGTATCATTTTTTAACTGGGCTCGAACTCAGTTCTCCCGGGTCGGATCTGGATCCAATATTTAGGCCAGTAAAGAAGCAGATCCGGGTTCGGTAATACAAGACTCGATCCGACCGACTCGATAACAGTGCTAGAAGTAAACCTCCTACTTGCTCTTTATCCTTACAAATTTTAAACTACATTTATATCCGTAAATCAAACTTAAAATTATTGCAATATTGTATACATGTTATTATATGAATTTTTCAACAAAAAAAGCTTTGTCATTTTCTCATTTTTGAAAATTCTCTGCAATATCGCACATGATTATACTAGTTAAAATCATTATTACTATAAATTATACTAATAGATCTGCACCCTATCTTTTTTCTCTATTTTAAAAGAGAGAAACAAAAGCAAAAGTAAGAATTCTCATCTAATCTAATTTAATACATACGAACCACATATTTTAATTAAAAAAATAAAAGAAAAGAAAAGGAAAAAAAAAAAAAAAAAAACCCACTGGCCCCAATCTCTTCTTCTCCCAAAAATCCCTGAATCCCACTATCTCTTCCTCTCCCAAATCTCCCGAAGTCCCCTCTGTCCGCCGCCCTCTTCCTCTCCTACATCCCACAAATTCCTCCACACTTTGCCTTCCTGTCGTCACCCACGCTGCCTCCCACATCACCTCCCGTGCTCCCCTCATTTGCCGCCTATGTTGTATATTGTTATTTCCTTTGTATACAACATGTTTGCAAATTTCACATTACACTAGCTAAAGAAATTAGTAATGCTATTCATACCATTTGTTATTGTTGATGCTTAATTATAATGTTGTTTCTTAAGGTTTGTTTTCTTTCTTATTTTATATCAAAATCAGTAGGCCCTGCTTATTAGTAGATTCATCATCTGGATTCGGATACTACATTTTTTTCTTAATTTAAAACATTTAGTAGTCACGTTGGTGTTTGTCTGACCTGATCAAGTAGATAGGCCAGTATATCCTATATACCAGGTATTTTTATTTGAGCTCCGCAGTTCAGTTAATTCAACTTTATATTCATATATCCATTTATTCAATACCTATTATCTTTCACTTATACATAAACAACCAAATAAAAATCCCAAGAACATGTACGTATGTGTATAGTGTATAAGATTAAACCCATCCTCGGTATTCAAATCGTTAGTCATTTTCACTTTTAATCTATTAACTTCCATATCTGCTGATTTTATGGATGACCCGAGATAATATAAATTTCTCCTATTAGCACAGCAATGGCCTACACAATTGTTAACCATAATGTAATAAGTTTAGGTACAATCTGCTAATGCTAATGTAAGAAAGCATGAATTTAGATATTTACTCATGTAGTCATTTTTTGTTTGCTTTCCTTCCGAATGAATTCATAAAGTAAAGTAAGTCCAAATGAAGTGTACTACATACTGTTGATCATGATATGTAAAGTAGAAAAAATATAATCATGCAAAAATTCCTAGACAAACATCCTCCGAACTTTTCTGGTAGATCATACCCCGAATGGTACAAATGAGCAAGGTATGCATCCACAAGAATTTCTACATATAATTAAGATGAGCGGGTTGTCAAATCATTGTTTAGAATTGAAGCAAGGAGTACCGATTATATTACTGAAAAATCTGAATCAGTCTCTAGGACTTTGCAATTGGACACGTCTTACTGTTCATACTCTTGGAGAACATATCTCTAATATTATAATGGGAGAAGGCCTTAGTGTCATTTGTAAATGTTTTGTCATTCTACCAACCCGTGTAACACACGTGCATAACTATTATAAAGGAGGTCCTAGGTTCAAATCAACACTACATCTAAATTTTTATTTTAAAAAAACTATATTTATTAAAACGTGCATTGCACGTGTAAACTACTAGTTCTTATAGCTACAATTTTATTATGGGTAAGTATGCAGGTGAGACAGTTGTGATTCAAAAAATAGACATGTCGCCTACAAAAACTAGGTGGCCATTTGTCCTCAGAAGAAAACAATTTCTTGTAAAGTTGGCATTTTCTATGACAATAAATAAGGGTCAGGGCCAAACTCTCCATAGTGTTGAGGTTTATCTAAAAAATCTGTGTTTACGCATGGTCAATTGTGTGAAGTATTATCACGTTGCACTTCCCATTCTGGCTTGAAGATGTTACTGACAGATAACTCAAATTATCCCGAAAAGATTAATGATTGTACACGTAATGTGGTATATCAATATGTTCGTCAAGAAGTGTGTACCTCCATGATAATCAATAGAAAGGTAAATGTCCTTAACAATCTAATTATATTCAAATGATTAAAATATTAGTTATTGGCACCCAATATTTTAAGACTTAAGTTTCTCATAATGTCATCTTATTCTTATTAAAATTTATCAAAGCCTTAGTTTTTCTTTTTTCATTGATGTATCAGCTTATATCAATTCAAATTGGTTCATGCCGCTATATAAGTAATTAACTTTTAATGTGATGCAATTAACTTAATTTTCATTTCATCTTCTCTTTTTATGTAGGCCGACATGTAATGTTCATGTATGAAGAATTCAGTCACTCGATGATGTTGATTCCATCATGTTGAAGTATGTAGAAGGCAATCACTAAAATATTTTGATACCAACATGTTGAAATTAGTACACGGTTTTCTTTGTTGGTTTTGTATTCACCTAGCTATAAACTATAGCTGGTTAGAAAATTAATTTTGTATTTTAACTATTTGGATTGAAATTTTTTATTATCACGAACAATTTATTTAAGCCATCCGTTGTATATATAATTCGGATTTAAGTATATGGCCAATTGAAAGATTATTGTGTTGAGTTTGGAGGTTCCTTATTGCATCACATGCTTGAATTGGAGATTGTGTTTTCTGTAACATCTAACCTATATAATTGTTGAATGTTGATATTTTAGACAGTGGCGGAGCATAGTGAGGGCCCGGGGGTGCCCGGGCCCCCCCGAAATTTTCAAAAACCCCCTTCACACTATTGAAAATTTTATAAATCCTTAAAAATTATAATTTGGCCCCCCCTAATTCTAAATTTTATTGTTTGCCCCCCGTAAAAATTATGAAAAAATCTCTATATGTTTACATTTAGTCATAGAATTTTTCCTTGGCCCTCCCGGTAAAATTGTTCTGGCTTCGCCCCTGATTTTAGATTATAATTATACAGAGAAAAGGTTGTATATATGGGTAGGTTCTACTGAATTTTTTTATTAAATGTTATTAATGTTTAAATATATATTTTGGTAAAGTCTATGCAATTTATACATGGTATACTAGTTTTACTAGTATGAGTCAGGCTCCTGATAATTTTTACTTTTGGTTCAGTTACAATGTTTTATAACAACATTTGGTGTGGTGCCATGGTACATGAAGTAAATTAGGAATTTTTGTTACTTTGGTTCGTTTGTTTATCATTATTTTTATTTATATAGATTTATGATCTTTTATGTTCGGCCTTCTATTGTGTACATTTAATTAGAGAACCTTTTTTTTTTTTTTTGTTATTGTTGCTTTTTTATGTCATCATCTCGGCATAGAATTCGGCTCACTTTTCACTAAGAATGTAACAAAACTTTTTGGTTGCGTTTGTTTTGTTGTTTTGAAAAGAGTTTTCTGAATAGAGTTTTCTAAAAACTGTATTCTGAATAGAGTTTTCTGAAAATGAGTTTAAAAGCTGTTTGGTTATATTTATTTCTGAAAACTGTATTCTGAAAGCTGTTTTTCTGAAAAAGAGAGTTGAAAAGCTGTTCTGTTATATTTCTAGCTGAAAGCTGTTTTTCTGAAAAAGAGAGTTCAAAAGCTGTTTGGTTATATTTCTAGCTGAAAACTGTTATCTGAAAGCTGTTTTTCTGAAAAGGAGAGTTCAAAAGCTGTTCGGTTATATTTCTAGCTGAAAACTGTTATCTGAAAGCTGTTTTTCTGAAAAGGAGAGTTCAAAAGCTGTTCGGATATATTTCTAGCTGAAAACTGTTATCTGAAAGCTGTTTTTTCTGAAAAAGAGAGTTCAAAAGCTGTTCGATTATATTTCTAGCTGAAAAATGTATTCTGAAAGCTGTTTTTTCTGAAAAAGAGAGTTCAAAAGCTGTTCGGTTATATTTCTAACTGAAAACTGTTATCTGAAAGTTGTTTTTCTGAAAAAAAGAGTTCAAAAGCTGTTCGGTTATATTTCTAGCTGAAAACTGTCATCTGAAAGCTGTTTTTCTGAAAAAGAGAGCTTAAAAGCTGTTCCGTTATATTTCTAGCTGAAAACTGTTACCTGAAAGCTGTTTTTCTGAAAAAGAGAGCTTAAAAGCTGTTCCGTTATATTTCTAGCTGAAAACTGTCATCTGAAAGCTGTTTTTCTGAAAAAGAGAGCTTAAAAGCTGTTCCGTTATATTTCTAGCTGAAAACTGTTACCTGAAAGCTGTTTTTCTGGAAAAGAGAGCTTGGAAGCTATTTTTGGCTATATTTCTGTCAATTTTGAATATCAAATTGCATTCATCATTTGCTGACTTTTTTTTAATTGTTGCAGTTAGATTGCAATGTTGTACAAGTACGAGAACAAGAAACCTGAGCAGCATATTAATCGAGCAAAAATCAGACGCCATCATCTCCACGGTTGATTCTTCACGTTAGAGTACAAAATTTATTTCAAAATCTTGTATGTACATAATATAGATTCAGTGAGGTTTTGTGAAGCAACAAATCTCAGTTCATGTATCAGTTATTCTATTTGGGTAAATGTTTTGATGTTATCATTGCCTCTTTCGGTAATTGCAGTTCTTCAGTCATAAATGAGGAGTATTTTTTAGTTTGTTTTGTTAAGATTGCATGTGAGAGCAAGTAGTAGCAGTAGTCGGATAGAAGATTGCATGTGAGATCAAATAGGATGTATTTTTTTTTAATTTGAGCAGTATTTGGATTTACTGGATTGCATGCAGTATTTGGATAACTATATCTAGATAAACTGAGTATGCTCACCTTGCAGGCTGCAGTTGTTGAGAAGATTATATGAAAGAAAATTTCGGAAAGCTGAGCCAAACAATTTATTCAAGAAAATAAGCAGTAGATAATCAAAATAAATTTGTATTCACAAAATCAACATTCTCACCCAATTTATTCAAGAAAACAAGCTTACTTCATTACTGCTGTTTACATTGTTCAACAATCCCATATAAACTGACGAACAATAGAAAGGGCTCGATACTTATATTTTGAAAACAGGTTCTACAATTTTTTACAAATATTCAATACAACCAAGTTACCAATACAAATAATCATCATTTGTTGCCGACAGTCACTGCTGATGCCTGGAGCTGCTGCTGCTGCTTCTTAACTCCTTGTACAAATTTGATTTAAAAAATATACAGTAGGTAGATCAAGAAGCAAAGAAACAATATAAGAAACTAGTACCTGTAGTCAATATGAAAGCAACATTAACTAGTACCTGTAGATCAAGAACCAAGATCCATCGGACGGCTCATAATCAAGATGATCAAACCCATGATGATGATGATCATGATGAAGTTCGACAGCCCAAATTCAACCCATTCAACTCCATGATCAAGAACCCAACACAACGGCAAACCCACGGGCAAGGTGGCAGACGACAGGTGGGGGGGACGGCGCGGTGGCAGCACGTCGGCGGCAACACCGGCGGGATAAGCTGCCGGCAGACAGTGGACAGGCGGCGACTTGCCACTGCTGTCGCTGGGCTGCGGAGGCGCGCTCAGGGTGGCACAGAACAGCGAGGGCAAGGGTCGGCTCGCTGCAGGCGTGCAGCGGGTGTGTCTGCAGCGCTGTTAGTGGTGGTTGCCGATGGGGCAGTCGGGATGAGGGGACATGGGGGCACACCGGGATGAGGGAGAGAAAGGAGAGGGTGAAGGAAGATGAGAAGGCGGATGGCTGGCTGCTGCGGCACTGGGTGTTGCTGCGTTGCTGCTGTCTGTTGTCGATGCAGCGGGAGACAGGAAGGAGGACAGGGTAGGAAGGAGGAGCACAGCTGGCGGAGGGGAGGGCGGAACGGGAGAGAGATGGCGAGAGGGAGGAAAGGTGAAGCGGCGGGGCAGTCGAGGCTGGGGCGAGGAGCGGGGGAGCTGGGAGAGAAAGCGAAAGGAGAAGAGGCGGAGGAAGTCGAAGAGGTGTAGCGGTTGGGTTGAAGATGAACAGTGTAGGGGTTGGCGGCTGAGAAGATGATTAGAAGAGAGTAAAGGAGCTCTTTTCGAAAAGAGGGGGGTATCGGTATTCGGAATAGTGTTTCCAAAAAACACCTAAAACAAACGCCAACTCAGGATATGATTTCGGAAAAAAAAAAAAAAAAACTAAAACAAACAGACCCCACTCATTCTGAATTTTTTAAGATTAAAATTAAAATTTATCTCTTCATTCTTTATTTTTATCAACTTAGGAAACATTAGATTTGTTATTTCAAAATTACTATTTTCCTCCAAATATCTATCCGTGTTGTTGTGTCTTCATGTTTATATACTTTGTTTCTACATACTGAGGGTGAGTTTTTTTAATTTCACAATACTTTATTTGTAAATTTTGAAATTTTTTTATAGAATTAGTTCAAGAGAGATATTTATTATCTGTCATGATTTATCCATGTACTTTGCTAATTAGTAGTTATTTTGCCATAGTTCAAATGTGGATGAAATTAATATGCACAAATGACCATAGCATTAATTTAAGAGTGTGGGTAAACGTAGGAGCCTGGAAGTTATTTGCTCACAAGAACACCAAGAAGGATGAACTTGGTAGGTGGAGGAAGCATGATTGGTATCCAACATCTCTTGATTTTCTCTATGTTGATTTTCTTGTATGATGGTGTCTGTTGCTGCTAATTTTTGTGTGGGAGAAAACATATGATATGATTTCTTTTAAAAACAATGAAAAGCTGACAATTTTATTTTCGCCAGTATTTACTGCTTTCAATTGATGTTGACTTCTCGATCTGACTCATTTGCGTCGTTGAATCTGATCCGTGTGGTGATGATGTCACGCCCCGCTTCCCAAAATACGGGAATACGAGTCCATGACGAAGGCCCAGCGAATGATTTAAACATCATCCATAAGCTGTACCAGTCATAACTTAACAACATGAAATGGAATATTCACAACCACGCATAAAACATAATCACATAAACAATCACTGAGATAAAACATGTAGTAGTCCAACATAATAACCAACAACTAGAAATAAACAACAAATAAGGGTCAACAAAGCCCGGAATACAAATTTCAACAAAAGTAATAGTGCGATATGAAAATAACATGGAAGAAACAATTTATTACGAAGCAAGCTCCTGCTCTAATCCTAGAAGAACTGCTCACTAATGCCTTCTGGCAATTCTCCTTGTGCACCTGTGGTTGGATCAACTAGAGTGGGAAAAAATGTCCTTAGAGTAAGTACGGACAGCAAGTAGTGAAAAGCAAAGAGTAAAGGAACATGGTATATCAAGGAATATGAAGTAAGATCAAAGTTCAAAAGCAGTAACAATGTCAATAAACTGTAACGCCCCATTTCCAAATAAGACCGAATTCGAAGTTCCACAAGATCTTTACACTTCACTTCGTACAATTTTACAAGGAAACTTGAACTTTTTATCTTACTTCAGAGTCATTTACATTTATTTTACACAGCGGAAGATAAAATAAAGTACAACAATGAAAATATTATACAACTTGCAACATCTTTAACATGTAATTAATCAACAACATCATGTCAACTTTATATCGTCATGAAAATCCAACTCCTGCATAATAAACTGTGGACACGTCAGTTGCTTACAACCGATGAAAATATTATACACGGCCATCCTCTTTATGCCGGAAAAATAGCGATCTCAATACTTTAACAAATCACAAACTTGAATGTAAATAAAGTGTTAAATGTGTCTACTTTAAATATATAAGTGTATGCAATGCCTAAATGCTTAATACAGATATTTTATACTAAGATGATACTAATGCATACTTGTTTGGATTCTGTGCATCTCATACTACGTACATAGGTCCGAGGGTAAGCACCTATGTACTCTACATTTAAGGGTTCGATCCCTCACCATGAAAACTACCCAATAATAAAAGCAAGGTTTAGATATTCCACGAGTACGGATTCCAGTCTCGGAGTACACCGCCTGATTGTTATACAAACTCCTCGTCGTGTGAACCTCCCGCAAGTGCCCCTCTAGCCCCGGTATACGTATATACAATAGAGTACGGAAAACTATCCGTCAGACTACGCATAGTCTTGGATTTAAAATAAAAGCTCGTCTCCATCGAAGCAACCTCAGTCCCGGAGTACACCGCCCGACTATATAGAGTGCCCCACTTACGTTTGCTCAAGTTTTACTTCTTCTTCACTTAGTGCCTAATTCTTTAGTTCAATATATGAGTAAATTATCATACCTAGAGTTAATCTTACCCCCTACCGGACTTAATTACAAATACCGAGATTGCTCCATGGCCATATCTCAAAATATAACTCAAATTTTTTAATTCGACAATGCTGGTACCCGAGGTCTCACTAAACTCTAGATCACAACCTTTCATGTACAAGAATCCATGGGTACTCATACCCTTCAATAATTATGTATTAAACTCAATGTATTCTTATTTTCAACTTATTCATAATTTGATTAATGTCTTATTTTAACATTACTCATGATTCATTTATTCATTCACAATTCAAAATAAAACAATATTTCTTTTCATGAACATAGATTCATCCACTTTGAGTCTCATTAGCAATTTAAGCTCATATAATATATCTCAACCCACATCAAGTATTTCTTAAGTCAATAAGTGTATAATCTCTTCAAGAGAAATTCAATTCACATAACATTATTTTACTCTTCTTTTAAAAGAAATAAATGTCATACTCTTAAATAAAAATTTTGAAGACAATAACTCATTTTCTATCTCAATTCTTCTTTTATTTCTCAAAGTATACATGAAAAATTCTTAAAATATTTTTAATAAATTGTATATCATTTTATATGAATATTAGAATTTTTCTCAAATTTTATTCACATTAAAACCCCTTAAAAATTATTAAAACATCAAAAAAAAATTAAAAATGAGCTCACTGGGTTTCGAACCCAAGCCCAGCCGCACCAACCAGTAAGCGCCCAAAGTCACCACCGAGAACCACTAAGTCCAAGTGGATTTGGTGTCATAAAGCTATATCGAAATCCCCATATATTTGTTCTTGGGTTCTGGATTTATTAAACAAAAACAGAAATAAAATGGGTCCAACAAGTTTTGAACCCAAGATCTCCTACAAGTACAGTTCCGATTTATAGTGCACCAACTAGCCAATAAGTCCAAGTGTGAATACTGATTAGGGATCGCTTTATTGTAGTTTTGTTCATACGGTACAGAAATTGGTTTATTTCACACAACTCAAATATATGGTCGATCTAATCTTTTTTTAATAGATTATCTCATTCATACTGAGTTTATTTGAAATCAGAATTTCACAAATATCCAAACTTATATTTTTTTTGACATATTTCAAAATATTTCTTCTCTTTAATAAACATGAATTTCATTTCTTTAATTTAATCAAAATGGCAACTTGCATCTCTTACAAACAATTTAAAAATGATTCAATGTGTATCAATTTTACTTTACAAAAGTTCATTTTAACCACAAGGGAAAATCTATAAGTTTCATACAATTACTCAACATGCATATTTGTTCATGGTAATAACTTATTGTTTCTTTTTCTTATTTTCCACTAACGTGATGGTGATTAGTTCTTAATCATAGCAAAATTTCTACGATTCATAGCACACATAATAGCATGGGTTTGTTCTCTAATTATCACATCAACTTATCTATATTACTCAAGTAATATAATAGCATGCATTTTCTATATTTAGAAAGCACAAGATCACCCACATCATATCACTTTGATCTACATTACTAATGTCATATTCTAGCATGCTCAACCTATGAATTAGAAAGTATAAAGACCACCCACCTCTTATGAAGAATTTGAGAACAAGAAAGATGAGATACAACTCCTAGCTCCTAGCTCTAACAAAGCAACTCCTAGTCCTTTTCCTCATAGCAAGAGCTCTCCAACAAGCTTCCAATGCACAAGAACACTCTCTTTCTCTCTTTCTTTTTCCTCTATCTAAATCGGTGTATTTTTTGTGTGAAAAGAGAAGAAATATTGGGTGTATTTATAGGACAAAAGAAGGGCTAAAATGCAAAATTTCATCTACCTAATAAATATCCACTCACCTTTCCACCTCCCTACTACCCCACCTTTCCTATTCCCTAACTCCCACTCCTGGCCAACTCTCTCTCTTCCTAACCGGTCCCCCCTCTCTTTCTCCCTCTCCACACATGCACACACACACATACAAAAATAAATACAATTCCTATAGTTTTAGTATGTGTATTAAAAGTTGGTACATGTTATGTGTGAGTCCATGCACAACCAAAAATTAATTTTTTACTAATGGGCTTGTCTTGTTGGGCTTGCTTTTTAATTAATCAATTTAATTAGTCTAGTGGGCTAGAATCCATTCTTAGGCCTATGTATTTAATGAAAGGCTAAATAAAAAGACTCATGCATGCTAAAATTATAAATGAGAGTAAGAAAAATAAAGATGGAAAAATTAGCACGTGCTTACACGAGCACACACTTCTCAAATTAATTATTTAAAAACATAAACTATATCTATATAATAAATTACAAAGAAAGCTATCAAGTGGCTCTCCTTCAATCTCCACCAAAATCAATGGCCCGGATTGATTCTCACAAAACATATTTTTCCACCCAAAATTTTAAACCCCACAATTTCAAAATCCACACACACATACACACACACACGCACTCTCTCTCTCTCTCTCTCCCAAAATACCCCCTTCTCTCTCGATCTCTTTCCCGCTCAGTCTCTCTCTCTCTCTCTCACTGTCTCCCTCTCTCTCTCCTTGCTCTCTCTCTCTCTCTCTCATCGATCCTAAAAATTCTCCTCCCGTCAACTCCGACCACCTCCGACGCCTCTTGAACGCCGCCCTCCCGCCGAAGACCCCTCCTCTCACCACACAGCGCCCCCCACACCTCCACTCGCGACTGCCGTTCTCGATCCTATCACCACATAGCCCCCCTCCCACTTCCAGTTGCCAACACACCAGATCCCTCGACTGCCGTTCTCCTCCCTACTGCTCTCATCGACCACCAGCCCTGACCTCCTCCCTATTTGCAATCAGCGACCACCAGTGCCAACTCCGATGCTGCTCCACTACGACCCCATCCAACCACTGAACCCCTCACCGTCACCAATTTTAATATGCCGACCACAGCCTCAATTGATCCCGACCATCTCAGGTATACTTAATTTTATAGGTGTTTGGGAAGTAACACATGAAAATTAGATTTGGGGTTTTGAAATTTACTACTACAGGAGCTTTGAAATTTCCTTTTTTTTTCTTCAGATGCTTGGTGATTTAGAAAATAATTAACTTCCAGATGTAGTTAGTAGTTAGTAGTTACACACAAATTATTAAAATTAACTTGGTGATTTTATAAAAGATAATACAAAATCTATTATGAATTTCAATGTTATTCTTTGGTTATCAGGGTTTGAACGATTGAGATTTGAGTTTCGGATAATATTTTTCATACTTCTAAGAACATGTAATGATTGCGAGCATGACAAAATTGGTTTATAAGGAAGCTTTTTACTGTTTGGTGGAACTAATAGGACCATATGAGGACCATAAAATTGTAGCAGCATAACTAGAATTGTAGTTAGCATGAGGTTGATATTAGAGTTCAATGTGAGACTCAGTTCTCACTCATCCAAAAGTTAAAAAAGTTAAATAGTTATCTTAATTAATTAATGAATGGAGTTTGGATCAACCCTTTTTGGAGTAAATATATAGGGTTTAATGGGAGATTTGTTCAAAATTGGTTGGAGAGTGGATAAACCACGCAGCCCCTATTTTGGACCAACAGCGAAAGATAAGTTTTTAAAGTGAACTTCTCCTTTAATTTTTAAGACACAACAGATGTATCGAGCTGCCTCAATGTAGATGTCTATTTATGATTAAGAGAAACATCAATTGTGTCTATCAGTCTTTCTTTCTTATACTGATACACGAATATATGAAGTATAAACTTGGATAGGTTTGACATACTAAATTATTAAAATTTCCACTTTTAATTTAAAGTAATAATTGGTTCTACCTTTTTGTAAATCCTAATTGTCATATTTATGGATTTGTGTAAATCTTTTATCCTGAAGCTTACTAGCCCCTGATATGCAAATTTTGAAACTACTTGCACGATTGACAGCTGTGCAACATTCAGAACCTTGATATCGATCTTCATTACCCACTTGCATGCTAAGCGACAGCTCTACCATCTGAGGAACACCCCTTTACAGATGTTTTGGTCGTCATATATTTTTAAAAAGTTAAGGGTGTGTTTTAACAATGTAGTTAAGGTAAGATAATTGGAGTTTTGTTTTCTTAGCTTTGTATTGTTTAGAGTCCTTAAGCTATGTTGGGAATGGAGTTTTGAGGATTTAATCTCCAAAATTATAATTTCTCAAATTTGGATAGTTTGGGAACTGACTTAGAATTAAGATAACTACTTGCATATCGATTTTTTTCAACCCAAAAGTTAAGATAACTCCAATTTTCTTGGCTCTATTAAGACCTCTTTTATCTTAATTTTGGAAACAACTCACAATTATGGAACTTTGGTAACATCAATAGCTTGCCAAACACCCAAAATGAAGTTGATTTAAGATGACTTTTTAAGTAGTGGTAAAGGATTGATAATTAATTGAGGTATTTGAGGTAGGAATTGGAGAATTCCCCAAAATGTGAGTGTGAAAATCAAGATTTTCGAAAATGTTGCATTACTATAAAATAAACTTCAGTTAATCTAAATTCATTCTTAAACACACCCTTATAGGAGTTGAGTTAACTATAGATATCTCCAATTTTTCTAATCCTACAAGTTGAGATAACTCTACTCAAATCTAATTCATCTAAATTTTGCAAGTCTTTCTCTAAAGTAATTAAATTAATTTAACTGTACTTGGCTTCCCAAACACCTGTAGAATAATGTTGACTTTTTTAGTGCATGTGGATGTGTGATAATTGCTACCAAGTCTATTTGTAACAAGGAATTCATTGACTGCATTCGGTGATCGGGTTTGTTGGGTTTGTGTTACATTTGGTTGATCCCAACCACTGACTGCATTCATTTTGTTGGGTTTGTGTTAGATTTGGGTTTTCATGTGTTACCTTTTTTATGCGTAACTTAATTCTCATCTAAAGATTGGATTGTAACATAATTCTCATCTAAATAAAACTGACTGCATTGTAGATTGGATTTTTAGGTGCATTGTAGATTGGATTTTAGGTCAATTGTAGTTAGAATTTTTAGTTACAATTTTTAGTTTGCAAACCTTGAATTTTTAGAATTTTTGCACACAGTAATATGATTACTTATTCTGCAAAAAATGGTATTTTGGGAAATTTTTAGATGAAATAAGGAGGATTAGGTGGAAAAGTGATGGATTGTAGTGATGAGTTGCAAAAGACTTGATCATTAAAATTGTGGATAAAAGGAGAACTGGTAAGGAAAAGTGATGGATTGTAGTTACTGTAGCAATGATCAGGTTTAACCCTAAATGATACACTATTCGGTGCCTTGATTTCTCATCACTTTCTCATTAATTAAGGTCACTTTAGTCTAGCTTGAAAGAGAAGGCAAGTTTAGATGCTTTCTCTTAATTTTGATAGCAACTATTTGTATGATGATAATGATCAATTGTTTGAATGGTATATTCCTCAATTGATCATATAAGCTGCACAAAAATTCTTACAGTTCCTTAGAGGGTGAATATAAAATATTATTCTGTATTTTCCTTAATATGCACACTTTAGAAATAAGTGGGAACTATTAGAACTATCAAAAAGTTCTAACAAAACTATTAGAACTATGCACCATTTTCACGTGTGAAATAAATAACCATGTTAAAGAATTAGAGATGCATCCAAAACAATCGGCTCCATCAAATTTTCAATTATTTAAACTTTTAAATTGCAACAGTTAGTAGTGTTTCCCTATAATAAAACATGGTTAGCAAGTGGACAAATCAGTATATTTCATGCAACAACAAAATATTAAACATAACATATATTAAACATGAAACCAACTAACAAGCATTAAAAAACCTTAGAAATGCAACTGCGGCTGCAATAGATGTAGGCTTCAAATGCATGTACCCATTACTCAACAGTTTCCAATGACTCTACTGTTTCTAGAAGATAGATCATAGTAGTTAATATTATGTTCGTATTTTGTACGGTGCCCATTACTCTACAATGTCTTGATTGGTTTGTTAAAATAATTAGAATGTCAAAGTTAATCATCATATATTTTTCTTCCTTTATATACAGATTAATTGCTTCATCAAAATTAAAGAACAGCGATGGATGACATCACTATATATGGACATATAAGTATCTCTTTTTTTTAAAAAAAAATCTACAACTCTTGGTATAACAATAGGTTCTTCACATTATAATACTTACTTTAATACCTTACAGGTTGATGTTGACTTGGAAAAAAACAGTAAGTGGAGCTTTTCATTGTGTTTTTATCAAATTAATTAATTGTCCATTTACATTCAAAATTGATATTTTTCTATTTCAGGTGCAATTCCTTCGACAAAAAAATGTTGGGGTTACCATTCGAGATGAAAGCGAGCTGTTGCCGCTAAATCTGGTGTGGGGGCAAACATATAAAATTTGTGAATTCTTAGGAAAATCGAATAGCAAACCTGGAACCTTTTCACTGGAGTTTGACCGTTGACTCCCACCGTTCACCTGCAAAAAGTGCGAGACACCGGGGTTGATCCCGGCGACGCACCCTCCGACGCTCAAGTCAGTAATCAGAAAAGATTATGAAAGAGCATAAACTAGCAAAAGATTGATTACCTCCTAATGGTGGTGGATGGGGGGTATTTATAGCCACCTTTGGGATCAGTTTAGAAATGAAATCCCTAATTCCCAGTGAAAGGATAGAGCGAATCAGAGCCATTGATTGAATACAATCAGAAACCCTAATTCTATCCGGCTGGACTGGGTTTATTGTGGATTGGGATCCGCACCCAATTGAGATGCATCCGTTCGCATATTATTGGGTCTTTGGGGAGAAGACCCTGTACCCGTTTTAGACCTATTTATGAGTGAAATTACCATTTCATCCCCAGGCTTTAAGATTCGTGCCCTGTTTTGGATGGTTCCGATTTAACCCCATTTTTAGCCATATCACGAGCCCTCCACTCCCGAAGACTGAGTTTGATCAGCCTTTGAGGAGTAGTTTTACTGTTTCAATGGCTTGCGGAGTTGTATCGGAGTTCAAACAAGGGGAATTGAATCTTTGTATGAGATATTATGGTGATTTTCGAAGCTAATTGCGCGCTCAAAGTTACTCTTGAGCTCTCTTGGACTTCTGGTGATTTTTCCTAACTTTGCGAAGTGGCGATTTGTCATTCGGGGGTTTTAATTAACCTTTCTAAGTAATAATTATTTACCCAGGGGTTCAAAAATATTTCTCCGGATTTATAATTATTTTTTAGAATTTTTAATTATTTTTCTTAAATTTTAAATCATTTTTCACAGTATTTAGGTAGATGATTCGATGTTACTTACGTCGTTTCATGGCTTAGACGCTTCGGCTTCATCGCCGACCCCCTCCAAAGTCATGCTATGAAGGAGGCAGAGGTCCATGGGGGTTCAGCACCTTCTGTCGAAGAGCATAGATACCTTGGCCAAGCTACAGGCGCGTTCAGCGAATCTTTGCTGAAGTCCGGAGTGGTTTTCTCCATGTAAGAGGGTCGGTGGTAAGAGCGCTCGGCAAGGTGTGATGAGGTCCAATTTTTCCACGTAACAAGGACGGTGGCAAGAGCGCTCGGCAGCGTGTGCCGAGGTCCAAATTTTCCATGTAACAAGGTCGGTGGCAAGAGCGTTGGCAGCATGTGCCGAGGTCCATTTTTCCCATGTAACATGGTCGGTGGCAAGAGCGCTCGGCAGCATGTGCCGAGGTCCAATTTTTCCACGTAACATGGTCGGTGGCAAGAGCGCTCGGCAGCGTGTGCCGAGGTCCATTTTTTCCATATAATAGGGTCGGTGGCAAGAGCACTCGGCAGCATGTGCCGAGGTCCAATTTTTCTATGTAACATGGTCGGTGGCAAGAGCGCTCGGTAGTGTGTGCCGAGGTCCTAGAACAAGATTTTTTGCTCGTTTGGTCGTCGGTGCCAAGAGCGCTCGGCGAGGCGTGCCGAGGTCCCAAAGTTGTGATTTTTTGCTTGTTTGGACGTCGGTGCCAAGAGCGCTCGGCGAGGCGTGCCGAGGTCCCGGAGCAAGATTTTTGGCATCTTAGAAACGTCAGGCTGAGCTGGCATCTGTTGAACTTTTGATAACTCTTGACAGATGTGACAGCCATTAATGCAACAGTTCATCTTGGCACGGTAAATAATGTGATGGTTCAGCTCTTTTTGTCGTCTTGTGCGAATGGGCCTGGCTCTTTGGGCCCATTATCCTCGTTTCGTGTGCCATGCTCTATAAAACTCCACCCCCTCTCTCATTTTTCACTTATCCAACTTTTTACTCGGGCGGTGAATTTCTATTAGCGAGAGCTCACGGTGATCGTCGATTGCTTTCCGGTGAAAATTCTGACCGTACCTGTCACTTCAAGGTAACTTAATACTTAGTCATTTTTCCAAGTAAAAAAAAGTCTCTTTCCCCTGTCTCTGAGCCCTCCCCTCCTGCTGGCGAAGCTCCATCTCCGAGTCAGAGAGATCGCCAAGATAAGGGCAAGAAAGTTTTTGGTCGAGACACGATTGTAGAGGACCCGAAGCGCATGGGGGCATTCGGCAGGTTGCCGGGGCTGCTGACAGGGCTGCAAAGGGTTCGAGAACTTCTGGAGGAGCATGCCGAACGCATCATTCATGGGATGGGGAGGACCTTTGAGGAGAACGCGGCAAGGGAGACCTCCGAGGCAGACAAGACGGTGTCCATCCTCAGCTTGGAGGACTTGGCAGCGATCCGGGACTGTTTCCAAATCCCAGAGGAGTACGAACTAATGCTGTCGGGTCCTGGGGTTAGGGCCAATTTGCTGCTTCCAGTAACAATGTGTTTCTGGCCGGTCGATGCCTTCATCGCTTGGGCTCGGCTCCCTCTCCACCCGTTCACGATTCAAGTACTTAGGTGGTTTGGGGTCAGCCCCATCCAACTAATGCTGAATGCGTGGAGAGTCATCAACGGGTTCGTGCTCCACTGCCAAACAGCCGAAGTCGAGCCGGAGTTGAGGGTGCTCCGGATGATCTACCAACTTCATCAGCAGAACTGGTCAAAGTTCCGATATTATTTGGCTCCAAGACATGGAGGTCGGCTCGTCGTTTGCCCCGACTCTATAAAGCACTGGCGCGATAAGTATCTCATAGTGCGGAGTGCGGAGGCATTGCCCATACCCGCCGGTTGGGTGGAGGAGGTGTCAAAGCGAGTCAGAGAGTTACCAGTGCTTCACCCTCAAGAAGAAAAGGCAGTTCGGATTCTTCTAGATCGGCCAAAGTACGATTGGCGGGATCTAACCGAAGACGTTCTCTTCAGGGGAGGGCTCTGCCGCGTAAATCCCAATACACGACTTCTTCTATGTTCCTTTTTACTTTTTGCTTCGCCATTCATAACTTGTGTTTTTTTAACCAACTTCTTGTTTGATACAGAGACGATGGACTACGAAGCAGTGCTGGCGCTGAGGGCCGCCCTCGGAAGTAAGGCGCCGAAGAAGCGCAAGAGGGTCACCACCAAACTGCCGTCCGCGAAGACCCAGAAGGTCGCCAGCGCGCCGAGGGTGTGGAGGCACCGGCGGATGTGACCCTGACCCGCGCTCCGATAGTAGCCTCGGCATCGGCCGAAGGAGGGGAGTTCCCGATCGCCGCCGTGCTCGGGATGGAGGCACCCCTGCTGACAGTGGCGACCGAGGAGCTCTTGACGGAGGAGCACAAGAGGATTCATGTTCCGGACTGGCAGGTTCGGAAACTAGATGGGCTCCTCAGCGACTCCCTGGCGAGCATGCAGGTGGTAAAGCACCTGGCGATGCCGAAGGACCGGGCCGCCATGGATGCCGGCCAGGCAGGCGACGATGCCATCGAGATCGCTCGCTCGGCGGTATCGGTAAGTGTCGACTTTTCGCATTTGAAGGTAGCTTTTATGTTTGACTTTCTAACTCCTTGAACCCCTTGTTGTTCTGCTGCAGATAACCATCCACTTCGGTCATCTGATGGAGAAGATGACGGAGTTGGAGAAGGAGCTCAAGCAGGAGTCCGACCGAGCTCGGGCCGAAAAGGCTCAAATAGGCAACGAACTCGACAAGTTGAAGGTCGAGCTCGAGGGGAAGGCGACAAGGCTCGAGTACCTCGAGGACCTTGTCACAAGGCTCGAGGGCGAACTTCTCCGACAGAAGGAGGAGATGGCCAAGCAGCTGGCCGAGGCAATGGAGGCCAAGGCTGCTGCGGTGAAGGAAATCGAAGCGGCCACCATGATGAAGGCACAAGGCTTCGTCGCCGCAAACATGGCCAAGGCATACGCCCAGGCCATCACTCAGGTGTCGGAGCGTTACCCTGAGGTCGACTGCTCCGGGTGGCGGCTCTTCTCGGACCACGTCGAAAGCTTCGACCCCGAGTCGGAGGAGGAAGGAGGGGACAACAAAGATGACGCTGAGGTTGAGGTCATCGGCGAGGTGCAGGGGTCAGTGGTGACTCCGCTGGCGATGGTGCCTCCTTCAGGAGAGTCCGACCCTGCCCAATCTCGACACCCCGGGAAAGAGCTCGCCCCCTGAATTCTTCTTCTTTATTTTGTTTTTTTTGTTCTTCGAGCTGTCGCTTGTACTGCCTAATTGCGGACTGGCCACCGCATTTTTGTGATGAATGGAAATACAACTTTTGAGCTCGAACTTGTCTTGTCTTTTTTTTTGTAGTCTTGAAATTTGACTAAGTGTTAGAACACAAGATTTTAGTCTTCATTAGATGCATGTAGCTTTGTTCAGGGGTCGGATGTGGAGTAAATTCGTGAATATTTACTGAGTGCTCGTTGTTTGCTTTGAACTTTTCAGCTCGCTGAGGTCACCCAGTCTGCCGAACCCACCAGCTTCGAGGAGGAGTTACGCTCCGAGGTCAGCTTAGGGGCGACGAGGTTGTGTTTAACCAGGTGCCGAGAGTGCCTCTACGAAGTCGAGTTGGGACTGCGCAGGGCCGAGAGTGAGCGGAACCATCTGCAGCTGATCTTAAGCCGGAGAGTAAATGAGATTCGACGGCTAGAGGGTAGGCTCACCGAGATACCTCTCGTAGGCGAGGGCCACGGCTCATTGATTGCCTTCACCGATGGGTTGAGGGCCTTGTCGAAGATGACAGCGGAGAGGGACGATATGCTCACTGTGGTTCACCACCTGCAGATTATGGAGGCAGAGCTTCTGGTGGAAGAAGTGGAGTTGACGACGGCGGTGGGCAAGCTGATGGCCGAATGTGACGAATTGACGGCAGAAGTCGACACGTTGAAGAGGGCCACAGTGGACAGGGGCATCGAAGTCACTCAGCTCCGCCGAATCATTACCAGCCATCTCAGCATCCCGAGCCCCGCAGTGCCTCCTCGCTTTGAGGTGGACGTAAAAGATGACTCTCTGAAGCGACGGATAGTCGAGCTTGAGGTGGAAGTAGCTCACCTTAAACCCCGTTCGGGACCTATCAATGTCAGGAGCACTTCGTGCACTCGTGAGGAGAGCGAACGAGGGATTTCGTTCTACGAGCTTGCGACCCATTCTCCTGTTGCTCGGCAAAGTCCGGGTGATGCCCAAAGTGGTATGGCGATATCATCGAGCGGAGCGTCCGTCGGTGCAACTGTCAGGAGCAGTGCCGAAGATACGTCTCAGTTCGCCGGCTTAGGGACGAGCTCCGGGGTCAAGCGCCGCCGTCCCCGGGTATCTTTGAAGCGGAACATCCCCGCGCCTAGGAGGCGTTGAAGATCCCTTGCATTCCAAGTTTTGTATTTTGCTCAAGTATAATGAGTCGGCTTTGTAATTTTCGCTTTTGAGCTCTTGTAACTTCGTTGTAAAGAAAATCTGTCTTGTATTGTCTCCCCACACTTAATTGAAATGAGGCTTTTTTCTTTCTTGGACTTGTGCGTTTTTGTCAAGCTTGTGTCGTATTACTTGTTACTATCTTCAGCGTGCCGAGGTCCCAAAGCAAGATACTTGCTCGTTTGGTCTTCGGTGCCTAGAGCGTTCGGCAAGACTTGCCGAGGGCCCAGAGCAAGATTTTTGCTTGTTTGGACGTCGGTGTCAAGAGCGCTCGGTGAGACTTGCCGAGGTCCCAGGCAAGACTTTTTTTCGTTCGGGCATCGGTGCCAAGAGCGCTCAGCAAGGAGTGCCGAGGTCAAGAGCAGAAATTTTGCTTATTTGGGCGTTGGTGCCAAGAGCGCTCGGCAAGGAGCGCCGAGGTCCAGAGTAAGATTTTTGCTCGTTTGGGCGTCGGTGCCAAGAGAGCGCTCGGCAAGGAGTGCCGAGCACCGCTTCGAATCTCCTAACTCGTGAATTTCTAAGAGAAGTGAGTTTCTTGCAGTGGAGAGCAGCCTTTTGGAGGACTATTTCGACTTTAAACGAACCATAAGAACCGAAGGTTAGATCCTCCAAGTACTCTTCTCCCATGTCTAGTCTAGTTGTAGGAACTCCGCACGCGACGGCAGAGCGCGTTCCAACGGTTGTGGGAGCAGTTCCGAATGGCGAACCACTTCTAGCTCGCTTAAGAGCGAGCCTGCGAAGCAGAGTCGAGCCAAGTGTTGGACTCCGAACTCGTCGTCTGAGTATATTTCAACGGTTGTGGGAGCAGTTCCGAATGGCGAACCACTTCTAGCTCGCTTAAGAGCGAGCCTGCGAAGCGGAGTCGAGCCAAGTGTTAGACTCCGAACTCATCGTTTGAGTATAGAACTCGTCGTTTCCGAATGGCGAACCACTTCTAGCTTGCTTAAGAGCGAGCCTGCGAAGCAGAGTCGAGCCAAGTGTTGGACTCCGAACTCATCGTCTGAGTATGTTTCAACGGTTGTAGGAGCAATTCCGAATGGTGAACTACTTCTAGCTCGCTTAAGAGCGAGCCTGCGAAGCGGAGTCGAGCCAAGTGTTGGACTCCGAACTCATCGTTTGAGCATATTTCAATGGTTGTGGGAGCAATTCCGAATGGCAAACTACTTCTAGCTCGCTTAAGAGCGAGCCTGCGAAGCAGAGTCGAGCCAAGTGTTGGACTTTGAACTCGTCGTTTGAGTATGTTTCAATGGTTGTGGGAGCAATTCTGAATGGCGAACCACTTCTAGCTCGCTTAAGAGCGAGCCTGCGAAGCAGAGTCGAGCCAAGTATTGGACTCCGAACTCGTCGTTTGCGTATAAGAAATTAAAAACAGAGAGATGTAGACAATCACGAAAAGTATGGAAAAAAGAAGCTTTTTATTGCTAACTACTTAGTCGACTGCTTCTAAGTTGCAAGCCGCTATTATATTGGAGAAATAAGGAAGCAAAATACAAGTGAGAGGAAAGGAACGGTTCGACATATGAAGGTGCTTAGGGAGGCGCTCAGGCACTCTCCTGGTACTTCAATAGATGGTCGGTATTCCAAGTCCTAGGAATCTCTCTACCTTCAAGATCTTCAAGGCGATATGTTCCGGGCCGAACTTCTTTGGTGATCTTGTAGGGTCCCTCCCATTTCGGAGCTAGTTTACTTTTCTGGCTGGGGAATGAGATAGCTAGTTTTCTAAGGACTAAGTCCCCTTCTACGAGATTGGTTGGTCGGACCCTTTTGTTGTAGGCTAACTCGATCCTCCTCCGATATTTTTGTTGGCGAATTGAAGCTCTTTCCCGTAGCTCATCAATCAAGTCCAAGTTTGCCCGAAGCTCTCTAGCATTCTGTTCTTCTTCATAGGCCATGAGGCAAGGAGAGGGTAGTCCGACTTCCAAGGGGATCACAGCTTCGGACCCATAGGTAAGGTTGAATGGCGATTCACCTGTGGGGGTCCGCTTCGTAGTGCGGTAGTTGCACAGTACGTTGGGGAGCTGATCCGCCCATAAGCCTTTGGCCGCCTTATCTAGCCTTTTCTTGATACCGGAGAGGATCTGCCGGTTGGCATTTTCCACTTGGCCGTTTGTTTGAGGATGAGAGATGGAAGAGAAGCATTGCTGACTGGCGAGGTCTTCACACAGAGATCGGAATGCCACCCCTGTAAATTGTGTTCCGTTATCGGTTATTAGAACCCGGGGTACGCCGAACCTGCAGCTGACGTTCTTCCAGAAGAACTGAAGTACTTTGTTCTCAATGATTGTAGCCAAAGGCTCGGCCTCTATCCATTTTAAGAAGTAGTCGATTGCCACGACTAAGAATTTGAGTTGGCCGGGAGCTGGTGGAAACGGCCCTAGTAAGTCCATCCCCCACATTGCGAAAGGGATCGGACTTGATAGGGAAGTGAGTTGTGCTTGGGGTAGGCGACAAACGTTGGAGTACTTTTGACAATAGCTGCATTGCCGGACATGTCGTTCGGCATCTTGTAGGAGGGTAGGTCAGAAGTACCCATAATTCAACACCTTCCTGGCAAAGGATCTTGACCCTGAATGTGCTCTGCCTATACCTTCGTGGAGCTCCTATAAGGCATATGAAGCTTCGCCCGGGGAGAGGCACCTCAAGTAGGGTCTGCCGTCTACTTGGATGTCGGAGCATTTGTACAAGACCCCCTCAACAAGGGTGTACCGCTCCGCTCTGGTCCGAACTCTGCGAGCTTCCTTTGGGTCTTCGGGGAGGAACCCATCCCTTAGAAATTCTATCAGAGGTTTCATCCAGTTATCTTGAAGTTGGACGGGTAGTGACTCCATCAAGTCGGAAGTTTCTTCTTCTATGCTTGGTTTCAGGAGCACTTCAATCAGGACGGTCTGCTCAAGACCCTGAAGGGAGGAGGAGGCTAACTTGGAGAGAGCATCTGATTGGAAATTTTCCTCTCTGGGGATTCGCTGAATGAGTGCCTCCTTAAATAGAGCCATGAGATTTTGGACCTTGGCTAGATACTTAGCCATTCGGTCATCTCGCGCCTCGTATTCGCCTAAGACTTGGTTCACGGCCAGCTGAGAGTCTCCGAATATCCGGAGGAGTTGCGCCCTGCTTTGCAAGCCATACCGAGGCCGGCTATAAGGGCTTCATACTCCGCTTCATTGTTGGAGGCCTTGAAGTTGATGTGGAGGGAGTATTGGAGGATGAACTCATCTAGGCCTGCCAGAATGACTCCGGTTCCGCTTCCCTCGGTGCAAGAGGACCCGTCTACATATACCGTCTAGATAGGAGGCCTGTTTGCTGCTTGGCTGACCTCGGGAATGGTGCTCTCGACAATGAATTCAGCTAAGGCTTGAGCCTTGATTGCGGTCCGAGGCTGGTATGATATGTCATGCTGACTCAGCTCAATCGACCACTTCATCAGACGGCCTGAGGTCTCGGGCTTATGCAGAACTTGCTTAAGCGGCTGGTCGGTAAGGACGACCACCGAGTGGGACTAAAAATATGGGCGAATCTTCCTAGCTACCATGACCAAGGCATATGCCATCTTCTCCAATCTTGGGTAGCGGAGCTCGGCATCCCGAAGTACCTTGCTCACGTAATAGATGGGCTTCTGAGCCTTATCTTCTTCCATCACCAAGACAGCGTTGAGGGTTTGCTCGAAGGCAGCTAAGTAGAGGTAGAGTATCTCCCTAGGGATAGGCTTGCTGAGGAGAGGGGGGTTGACTAGATAGGCTTTAGGTTGATCGAATGATTCTTGTTGTTTTTGACCGCATTAGAAACCCTTAGCCCCCTGAGCGCTTTGAAGAAGGGAAGACACTTCTCCCCTGACTTAGAAAGGACGCGCCCTATGGCGGTGAGGTGCCCCATCAGCTTCTGAACCTCTTTCACATTTTTGGGAGAAGCCATGTCCAGTATGGCTTTGATTTTCTCGGGGTTAGCTTCGATTTCTCTTTGGCTGACCATGAAGCCTAGGAATTTCCTCGACGAGACCCCGAACGCACACTTGTTCGGGTGAGCCTCATATCATGTTTCCTCAGTACATCGAATGCCTCTTGCAGATCGGCCACATGATTGGCCCCATGGATGCTCTTGACCAGCATATCATCAACATATACTTCCATGTTTCAGTCGATTTGGTTCTGAAAAACTTTGTTGCAAGGCATTGGTACGTCGCGCCGGCATTCTTTGCCCCGAAAGGCATTACCCTGTAGCAGTAGAGCCCCTGATCGGTGACAAAGGAGGTCTTCAGGATATCTGGGGGGAACATTCGGATTTGGTTATACCCGGAGAAGGCGTCCATGAAGCTGAGGAGCTCATGGCCTGAAGTAGCATCGATCAGAGTATCGATGCTTGGAAGTGGAAATGGATCTTTAGGGCATGCCTTGTTCAGGTCCATAAAGTCGATACAAATCCTCCAACTCCCATTGGATTTCTTAACCATAACAACGTTGGAGATCCATTCGAGGTAGTTGACTTCTTGGATGAACCGGGCCTTAAGGAGCTTGTCCACTTCTTCCTTGATAGCTTGTTGGCGCTCAGGGACAAATTTGCACTTTTTTTGTTGGACCGGTTTGGACCCCGGAGCAACACTCAAGTGGTGGACGAGGAGCTGTTTGGAGATTCCTGGCATGTCGGCAGCCGACCATGCGAAGAGGTCGCGATTCTTTCTAATGATTGGACTATGTCGGAACATAGGGCGGATGGGAGGGTCTTGCTAATGAAGAACTTGCGGTTCGGATCTTGCTCGGAGAAGAGCACTTCCTCCAATTCATCCACCGGTTCGGACATAGGTTGAGCATTCCCTTGGGGGATCTCAAGAGTCTCGATGGAGAGAACGGGACCTCGGTGGAGGTCATGTAACATTTGCGGGCCATCTCTTGACTGCCTCTTACTTCCCCTACTCCTGCCCTTGTGGGAACTTCATCTTGAGGTGATAAGCCGACAGGGACGACCTCTAAAGTAGCGGGGACATCGACGACCATGAAGTCCATCGGCTCCATTCGAGTAGTAGAAGTTTTTCCAATGGTTACGTCGAGGGTGATTACCCCTTCGATAGTCACTGGCACTCCCGTGAACCCGTGGAGCATGTAGCCGGCAGGCTTAAGCCTATCCCAGGATAGCTTGAGGCCTTTGAAAGTAGCGAGGAAGAGAATGTTAACAGAGCTACCATTGTCCACTAGAATCCTCTCCACTTTGAAGTTTGCCATATGGAGGTTGATCACTAGTGCGTCACAATGGGGGGTTCGGACACCCTCAAGGTCTTCATCTGAGAAAGTGACCGGGACCCCAGGCCTTTGGGAGGGGGCATGCCATGTACTGAGTTGACTTCCCTTATGAAAGCCTTTTGAGAGGAGTTGGAGGTGCCTCCCATGGGGCCTCCATGGATGAGATGCAGGATGCGTTCTTCTTCAAACTCGGGAGTTTCCTCGCGCCTTTCAGGATGCTTGTTAGCCCCCCTGGGGGGAGGTGGAAGGTCGATCCGGTCCTTTATCACAAACTTAGACAGCTGCCCCTTTTGGATGAGGGCCTCGATTTCATTCTTCAGGGCTCGACAATCATTTGTGTCGTGGTGGTGGTCCCGGTGATATCAACACCACTTCTCTTTGTCCCTCTTATTGCCATGGGTATTCATCTTCGGGACAGGAGGTATAACCCCTTCCTTCTCTACCTCCATAAGAATAGTGAAAATGTTGGCGTTAAGAGGAGTGAATTTCTCGAATCTAGGAGGAGGGCGGCGCTGGCCACCGTTGTCTTTCTAAAGCTTCTTGGCTCCCTCTTCTTCAGTCGCCTTTCTTTTGGTTCCGGAGGAAGGCCCCTCAAAGGTGGGGCAATGCTCTGCTTCCTTAGCCCGAATATACTTCTCGCTTCTGAGAAGGAGGTCAGAGAAGTTTTGCGGGGGCTTCTTGGCTAAGGAGGACCGAAGGTTGGAGTTAAGGACATTCGATTGGAAGGCTGCTGCAGCGACTGACTGGTCGAGGGAAGCGATAGACCTAGCTTCCGCAGTGAATCTTTTCATATAGTCTCTGAGCTTCTCACCCTTCTTCTGGTTGAGGTAGAGTAGCGAGATGCTGGTCTTCTCTGTGCGGCGGCTACTTACGAAGTGGGTGACGAAGAGGGTCTCAAATTGTTCAAAGGAGAATATGGAGGATGGGGCAAGGCGAGAGTACCACTCCCGAGCGAGACCTTTGAGAGTGGCCAGGAAGGTCTTGCACAATAGAGCATCGGAAGCTTGGTGTATCAGCATGAGGGTCATGAAGCTCTCGATGTGGTCCACGGGGTCTGACTCCCCAGAGTAAGTCTCTAACTATGGAGGCTTGAAGCCTATTGGAACGGGCGCCTCCATGATTGTTCGGGAGAAGGAAGGTCTGCTCGGATGTAGTGTACTTCCCCTCAGCTCCTCTTCCCTGTCCAGCTAGGCCGAGGTGTCTCTCCATCTCGTGGAGACGATGGTAAACGACATCATCCCTTCGGTGGTAGGCATATGAGTCTCTAGACTCGTCTTCGAATGAAGGGGAGTGCAGAGTTCGGCGATGGTAGCTAGGGGTATAGCGAGGACTGCGATGGCGGTTGCTCGGAGCTGGAGGAAGGGTCAGGGACCGACGACAAGGACTTTGGATCGGAGGAGGAGTGGGGACCCCCTGGGCATTGTTGCTGTTAGGTCGGAGATTGAGGGCTTGCAAGATGGTTGCTTGGAATTGCTAGAATTCGGCACGGGTGATAGGAGCATTATCATCCCTTGGGGGTTGCTAACCAGTAGGAGAATGAGGCCTTCTTCTATGGTGCTCAGGGGACTCTCTCCGTCTTCGGTGAGGAGGGGACCTCCTATGTTCTCAGCGATGAGGAGATCGCTCATTTGGACGTTGTTGGCGGGAGGCTCCCTCTCGGGCCCGCTTTCATCCAAACGGCGGCGGAGATCCTTTTCTTTATGCCGATTGTTGAGGGTGTTACGGAGGTCATCGGAGGCCCGGGGATTGTGAGATGCCATGGAGTTGGTAGAGGGGTTGTGCATGGAGACGTGGTCATGTTGGAGAGGTTGTTTCTGAGGATTGGGACGGGAGCCCCCCACACCGGCATTCTGAGGCCCGGTTTGACCGCGAGGGGGTTGAATATTCTGAGGAGGAGGTTGGTCCTGTTGGGGGACCTGATCAGGTTGAAGAGGGGGTCCCGTTGGCTGGACGGTTTGGAGGGGGATCCCCTGCTGTTGAGGAGAGTAGGTCCACGGTTGGACCCTCTAGATCTCATTTTTCGGGGAGGCATGGCTGGAGATGATCTTGACCAAGGGAAGAAGAAGGATTGCTGTTCGTGGGTTCCCACAGACGGTGTCAATCTATTGTCGCTAAATCTGGTGTGGGGACAAACAGATAGAATTTGTGGATTCTTAGGAAAACCGAATAGCAAACCTGGAACCTTTCCACCGGAGTTTGACCATTGACTCCAACCATTCACCTGCAAAAAGTGCGAGACACCGGGGTTGATCCTGGCGACGCACCCTCCGACGCTCAAGTCAATAATCAGAAAAGATTATGAAAGAGCGTAAACTGGCAAAAGATTGATTACCTCCTAATGGTGGTGGATGGGGGGTATTTATAGCCGCCTTTGGGATCAGTTTAGGAATGAAATCCTTAATTCCCAGTGAAAGGATAGAGCGAATCAGGGCCGTTGATTGAATACAATCAGAAACTCTAATTCTATCCGGCTGGACTGGGTTTATTGCGGGTTGGGACCCGCACCCAATTGAGATGGATCCATTCGCGGATTATTGGGTCTTTGGGGAGAAGACCCAGTACCCGTTTTAGACCTATTTGTGAGTGAAATTACCATTTCGTCCCCAGGCTTCAAGATTCGTGCCTTGTTTTGGACGGTTCCGATTTAACCCCATTTTTAGCCATATCACGAGCTTAATCTAATATCCCTTCGCAAGGTAAGCTTAACCCCTTATTACATTAGATGCTTATTATTGATTTTTTTTAATTCCTACTTTTTTTTAACCAACCAATGTAGAGAAAGGAAACGAGTTATTCTGGCAAAGGAAAGGGAAAGGAAAATAAAATGTCCAGTGCGGTATATGCTTATCTTGCTTCTTTATCTTGCTTTTTCTACATTGTTTTTCTTTATCTTTCCTCATACTGCTTCTATTATTTATTATCGATGTAATAATCAAAATTAATACATTCTGAAATAAGTAAGTGGTTCTCTTCTAAAACAGTCATTTATAACGATTCATTTTCACTAATTTAGGCTCATAATGTTCATGTTATATCGAAAGCTACGTTGGCCCAACGTAGACGACGAAAACGAGAGAAACTTGAAATGTGCTCCACACGAGTATTAGATGCAACTGACGAATGTTTAGCTCGAACAAGTCTTCCGTTATTCGAAATTCCTTCTAATGTACCACAGAAACATACGTATGACGGACAAACTTCTTCAGTATTGCCAAATATTGGCCTACAAAGAACCTCTCAATCTTCTGACGCTGTTAGGTAAATAATGTTTATATTGCTTTTTAAATCTTAACTTTTTCAGAATATCTTTAGTAGTTGCTCTCCATGTTCAGCCATATGATTGATTCACAAGTAGAGAGACTTGAAAGGTGCACTCCACGTCAATTGGCACAACGTAGGAGAGACTTGAAGGGTGCTCCACACGAGTTTTACTTTTGTATGAATTCCGTATTTGAACTGTAATAGGACTGGGATGCAGTTGACATGGACCTCAAATTTATAAATGCAACTACATTGATCAATTGGGGTTGCAATAAGGTAAATTGATATTTACTACAACTACACCCTATGTTTACCGTTAATTGCTGCTAATTTAATTTTTTTTTTTTTCCCAGATTGTCGTCTACACTCAGAACCGTTATGTACATATTGACAGTTTAACTTTTGGTAGGGTGATGAAGAACATGTTTGGTTCAAGGCATTATTCTGTTTAAAAGGTAATCATTTCAAAACTCTTACTATTGTTTTCAACCTTTCATTGTTTTAATTGTTTATTGTAAACTCTTACTATTTGATTCAAAACTCTTACTATTTTTTTAGGCTTACTGTTTGGTCCCATTTTTGAAGACTTCAACCATTGTGTTCTCCTACAACCCTGTAATTTTTTTTGGTCATTCGGTTGGTTAGTGTATATTATGGTGGAGGATGTAATAATTGTAATAGTTGTAATATTTAGCTTTTTGGAGATGATGTAAGTATCTGTATATAATGATGATATAATATAGTTATGTTAATACTCGTATCCACAATTTTGTGGAGTATTGGGTTCTGTGTTTGGTTTTTGAAAGGTTTTTCGAAGGTTTTTCTAAAAATCCATTACGTTTTCAAACGAATTTTTGGTTTTTATTTTGTATCTTGCATTATATTATAATTTTTCCCCCAGAGCCTTATATATATGATGCTTGTGTGATGTTGCTTGGTTTCGCCTTGGGAGGATTGATATTTATTGCCTGTGATGTCATATTTTTAATTGTTAGCATAATTCCGTAAGGAATTGCTATAAAAGGGCTAATATTTTAGGGGAGACTCTGTCGAAATTTTTACTAAATTTCCTAAAATCTATTATGTTTTCAAACGATATCTTGGTTTTTAATTTGTATCTTTAGTCATATGAAGATTTTTTCCCCTCAGAGCCCTATATATGATGCCTGTGTGATGTTGCTTGGATTGGCATAGGGAGGATTCATATTTATTGTCTGTGATGTTATATTTTTAATTGTGAGCAGAATCCCGTAAGGAATTGTTGTAAAATGGCTAATATTTTAGGGGAGATTCTGTCGAAATTTTTACTAAATTTCCTAAAATCTATTATGTTTTCAAATGATATCTTGGTTTTTATTTGGTATCTTTAGTCATATGAAGATTTTTTCCCCCAGAGCCCTATATATATGATGCCTGTGTGATATTGCTTGGATTGGCCTGGGGAGGATTCATTTTGACTGTGTGTGATGTTAATTTTTTAATTTTGAGTAGAATTCCGTAAGGAATTTCTCTAAAATGACTAATATTTCAGGGGAGATTCTGTCGAAATTTTTACTACAATCCTGCCTGTAAAGTTTTAGAGAAGACTATCAAATATTTTACAAAACAACTTAATTAATTAATCATTCTTCGCGATAATGTGTCGTAGGAAACAATTTAAAGGTGATTGTATTAGAAAACTATTAGGAAACAATATAATTTCAAAGGAGGCCTGTATAGAGTAGATGATTGTATTAGAAAGGTGGTTGTATTTGTTTACAGTCAGTTTTTTTTTGTCATGGTGCATATTTTTAATTGATGTTCTCACATTTCTTGAAAAAAATCTTGCTTTTTGAAGAATTTGATAAGTCAATATTGAGAAATTTAAGGGCAATAAAGATGAAATACCTAAAAAACTGAAACAATTTAACGAATAATTGTTAAAGAGGTATAAAGAGGTATAGTGAATGACTTTTGATCTTAGCATGTATAATCCATAAACTTATATGCAGTTCACCCAACCAAAAAATTCCAAATAAATTTATATGCAGTTCCGAATACGTGTCGTAGGCACGTGCCCACGGGCATACCTAGTATATACATAATATGTACGTAAAAATTTGTTTAATAACTTTTCATGCAAAAATAAAATAAACATACACACTCTCCAAAATTTATTTTGAAAACGGATACGCTCAAATACGCGCACCGAAACAAATACGTGCGTCGCACGTAAAATATCAAAATTACGAAATTGAATTTATCAATTGAAAAATATTGAAGTATATTCGAAAACAAGAAAATATATTTATTAATTTTATATATTCCACGACGTAATTGCTACGTACATAGAAAACACGTGCATTACACGTACAAAATTATTTTAATCAAAATGGAGAAAAATGAACTTCTGTTTATAAAATGAGTTCGGACACGTAAAATAAATAATCAATACACATAAAAAAGTCATACATAGCGGTGGAAAAATACGTAATCGATACGTGTATTACAAACACGTAAAAAGCACGTAAAAATACAAAGATCGTAATCTATATTTGAGTTGAATCCAATAGGATAAAAATCAATATGGGAAATTCATGAATAATCAGAAATCAAAATATGTAGTGAAAACACGTTACAAATATTACCAGTAACGGTATAAAATTCACGTGCGTAACACACGAGGGTAAAATTGTCATTTTTCAATTTTGCAAGGGTGTTACATAAACAATGGTCAAGTGTACAAGTGTCAACTTAGGTTTATTAGCATTTTATCATCCTATCCAGTGCACGTACTACTGTGTCCCATACCACAGGTTCGGTGCATACAAAACAGTGTATGTTTTAGACATAGTGGTGGGATCTACAGAGCGTGTACTCGGTGTAACAAGATAACATGATAACAAGTTCACAAGTATTTCTCCACCTTCCATGTCAATATTCCATGTAAACAAGAAGGGCCCTACCGAGTACATTTTATGAAATTATCCACTACTAAGTCAACCCTTATTAACCTCAGCTTGGTTAATATTTTATTATATCATTCATGATCATGCAAGTGTATATAAGAGTATCAAGGCGATGATAAGGATGCAACAAAATGATGCGATGCATAATAATATAAATGTAATTGTGAATCTGAAAAGAGTAGACACAGCAGTACTAAAACAACAATAACTCACAAACTATAATTCGAAATTCGATTCCGTCAAAAGATTTGTAAACTAGACATTTGGGGCTACAATTCATATTCAGTAAGTTTCCATTGATTCTAACTATAACTAGGTCGATTACCCTAATCTTTACAGCTTAAGGGTTCTGGTAGCAGCTTATAGTCAAAATTCTATGAGTGAAAACAATGTGTAAAATCAATATAAAATCTAAAAAATTAGAAAATGAATCCTATGCATGTCTACTAAGTTTCTGGAGAGTTTCATGTCATTACAATACTATTATCATGGTGTTTCAACAGAAAGTTGTGTCGGTGTTTCACTAAATTGCAATCTGAAAAATACAAACCAACAGTGACTAAAACTATAATATCTCACAGCTCACAGATTGAAATCTAGATCCGTAAAGTGTTCTGAAAACTAAATTCATTAGGCTACAATTCCCTTTTTAATATTTTTGGTTGATTCTTATTCTAACAGGGTCGAAACCTCAGTGCAAAATAAGACAAGCAGCAAGAAGTAATAAAAAGTCATCATATATATTCATCAAAAGGAACGATCTACTTATTCTTGGACAATGAAATGCATTAACATTAAAGTACAACAATTAGGATGTATTTTTACAGTGTACAAGCCAAGTTATCATGTCATGATTCAATTCACGAGATCTCAATCAATCAACATGTATTCAATCACTATACATTTCTATACACAAGTTTCTAATAAATTTATTCATGCCGTGTGTGCATGCAAGCTTGGGTTTGAATAAATGGATGTTGGCATGAAGTTAAGGATACTTCGGGTTAGCTCTTGTAAACCCTCGATATCCCCTATAAAAGGTACACAATGCAATATTACGATAATCGAAAGAGAACTACTTGTGGAGATCAATAATCTTGAACTAAAAAAGTCAAACGAGTTCAAGTGGACTTGCCTTTTGTGTGAGAGATTCGAATATGCAAAAAAATAACGGGATCAGAATCCCGGGCGACGAACCACGAACACGGGAATACACAAGCACGCGCACACTACGTGCAAAATAGCAAACAGCGAACACAGCACACAAACAGCGGAACTCCTTCACAAAACACCCAACACCAATACAAGATCGGATCTCCCACACAAACACCAAACACCAAACACCAAAACAAACCACTCCCTATTCTTCTTCTTCTTGACGCTACAGAGAGAGAGAGATGACGGGAAAGTTTCATCTCGACTGTGGATGCGACGTCGACGGTAGTGCAGCGCGAGTCTCAGGCGAAGTGCACAGGCAGCGACTGGGGGGTGTTTGGGATCGAGGTGGCTGCAGTCGAGGAGGTGCGGAGGCAATGGCAAGGGAAGCTCTGTTTTTCCATAGAAAACAAAGGTGAGGGAGGAGCGGAGCACATGTGGGATGCAGGCGGTGGGCGACGCGGCTTCGACGGAGGGGAGGATGAGCAACAGGATGCAGCGTTTGTGAAAGTTGAAGACGACAGTAGGTCAAGCAGTCGAGGGATGGTGCTGAAGGTGAGCGGGAGGCACTCAGAGTTCGAGGATACTCGGAGCATAGGGACGATGAGGATGGGTTGATGATGCAGAGGTGGACATATCATAACGAGGAAGACGATGAGAATGGTCGCGAGGTTGAAGGGAGGTCGACAGCGGTGGTTGAGGCGATGGCAGAGCTTCAAGTGCGGCAATGGTGAGTGGTGGACTGGACGAGGGGAGCTCGGGACAGAGGTCGAAGGCGAGGTGCTTCGGGGGTCTCGAAAGGAAAGGACGACGGGTCGCAGTCGAGGCGGAGGCCGAGGATGGGGATGAGGTCGCGAGGTTGAAGACGATGGGGGGTGTCGACGGGCGTGAAGGCAAGTGATGGTGGAGAGGTTGGCAATGGCGGGGGCTCACGAGGCAATAGGAGACAGGAAGAGGATGAGGGAGGTGTTCGAGCGGCGAGGCAGAGCCGGTCGAGGAAGGAGAGGAAAGAGGGTTGTACAGTGGAAGAGGCTAGGGTTAGGGTTTTCGCAGTAGTAGGGGGTAGGGCTGTAAATCGGACCGGACGGGATCGGACAGCCATATGTTCAAGCTCGGACTGAAATTCTACTCGGACGAGCTTATGTCCGGCTCGGTCTAGGTTGGGCAAATTTTTTATAGTCCGGACTCGGTTCGGTAAAGTATCGGACCGCAATAATATTCGGACGGACTTATGTCCGGTTCGAGCTCGGTAAAGAATCGGACCAAATAATTTGTTCAGGATCGGTTCGTATAACAGTTCGGACGGTCCACGGTCGGACCATTTCTTGAGCTGGACTCGGACGGACGACAGATCGTCCTGTTCATTTTACACCCTTAGTAGAGGGTAGGGATGAATAGTGAATGGGGTGTTGGAAGTTGAAGAGTTTGGCTGTTGTGGAGAAGATGAAGGGTTGTATTTGTTGGGATTTGATTAACTGTTTAAGGAAGAGAGAGGGAGTGGGGAATAATTGAGATAGTGGGAGACGTAAGAGAGAGATTGAGGAGAACGTGAAGTTGATCTAGGTCAAAACAGATTAGGGGGAGAATTGGGTTTGGGATTGGGATCCAACAAGATGTGGGTTTGGGTTTAGGGTAGGCCATGATCCCATAAGAGATGGATATGGGTTTGGGCTCAGGTTATATATAAATAAATAATGCAAAAATGAATATACAATTTGGGCTTTAGATTGTGGGCTTCATATTAACAAATAATTAAATAATATAATATAGATCAAAGCTAATGGGCTTTAATAAAAATAATACTAGTAACAACACATACTAATAATAAAAATAATAATAACAATAAAAATAATAATAACAATAGAAATAATAATAATAATAATAATAATAATAATAATAATAATAATAATAATAATAATAATAATAATAATAATAATAATAATAATATACAGCAAAATAAGAATTTGGCTTATCAAATTTGTATTAAAATAATCCGAACAGAAATATATATAGCCGATCAATTATAAATAGAAAATACATCGTTTTTCAAAGTATATATAATTATCGATTATAAAACACTTAGTAAAAGATCCGAAATCAATTTAGCACAAAATAAGTTTATAAATAATCAAAATACCGGAAATATTCAAGAAATACGTATTTACAGGAACAGGGGTTACAGATGATCACCTGCGCTATCCTGCAAAAAGTCTGAAACACCGGGGTTGACCCCGACGACAGACCTTCCGATGCTCAAGTTAGAACTCGAGAAGAATATGAGAGAGCTTTTGTGGAAAAATACTCATTACCTTGTTTTAGTCGTGGTAGAGAGTGGGGGTCAGTTTCAAGATAATTATTTATCTCTACTTCTTGGTAATTTTGGATTGAATCAGTTCTCTCTTCTTCATGAAGAGATAAGAGTAGTTGAGGGATTTGAGTTTTAAACTGTCCCCCAGATAAGAGATATGATTTTTGAACCGTATCTTATAGATAATCATGAGTTTAAGTAATTTTTAAATGATATGGACTCATTTGCATGGGGCTGTTATGACAATCCAATAAGACAAATCCATTTTTTTGGGGTTATTGGAGTTGAAAGATGCCCAATTTTCATTCATGGACCCGTTTATATATGAAATTACCGTTTTACATCTGAGAGCTTTAAGATTCATGCCCAATTTGAACGGTCCCGATTTAGTTCTATTTTTACTCATATCACAAGCCCCCTACTCCCGAAGAATGAGTTTCACAACCTTTGAGGAGTAGTTCGTCCATTTTTTAATGGTTTGCAGAACTTATCAGAATTATCAGGAAAGTTTGAATCTTGCTTGAGGTGTAACAGTGTTATTCTGGAATTTTAAAATACCCAATATTATTTTCAAAATTTTCTGGATTTTTAGTGACTTTTCCAGATTTTTTAGAACTTTTTCCAATTTTTATTCATTTTTTGAATTTTTTATTAAATTCTGAATTTTAATAATTAATTTTTGAAAGTTTTAATTAATTATTCTAAATTCATAATCACTTTTTCAGATTTTTTTTCCGATTTAATGATTTTTTTTTGGAATTTTTAGATAATTTTTTAGAATTTTAAAATATTTTTTCAGAATTTAAAAATAATTAATTCTATTTAATAATTAATAAAGGAATTAAATAAAATAAATTACCCTAATTTAATCATGACCGTTGATCATGATCGAGCACGAATCGGGAGGCATATTTTTTTTCTTTAAAATCCTGTCCGGTTTCGTTGTTGCTCGGCGGGGGTCGACAATCGATGAGATCGTTCGGCTCGGCGACACGTGACGATCAACATTTGACTGTTGACTCAGTTAACATTGACCGTTGGTTTTTTTTTAAAACATCTCAGCCATCAATCTAGATTGGGCGCAGATCAGGAGGAGAGCATTTTCTTCTTTTTTCAATCGGTTTTGCAAGCAAGCAAGGTGGTTGTTGCTCAAGCAACTGTGGAAGCAGACTTCGTGATTCGTATAGGTTATTATGTTTATTCTGCTTTCCGGGTCTAAGGCTGAAATGACCTAAATAACAATAACGGAATCTAAAAAAATGTATCGATCTTTGTGTTACAAGCATCTTCTTTTACTTGTTCAAGAAAACAGAGCGCTGGTGAGGCAACACGTGGCAGTCAATGTTTAACTGTTGACTTTTTTCCTGATCGAATCTTGGCCATTGATCGAGATCTGGTGCAGATCGGGAGGAGAATTTTTTTTCACAATTTTCAGCTCGGAGACACGTTTGCTCGGTATAGCACGTGCAGTACACGTGTTTCTTCTTACGATCGAATCCGGCACAAATTTTGAAGAGAATTTTGTACCATTTTCAGTTCGGGGGCACATTTGCTCGGTGTTTCACGTGCAGTACACGTGCTTTTTTCGAAGCTCAACGTAGTATATGCGGTACACATGCTTTTTCAAAGTTGATGATGTGGCAAAATCTGAACCGACGATTGTGCGAGCACGGATCATGAGGAGATCCGGCCCTTTTTTCTTTTTTGCAGCTTCTTTTTATGTTCTTTAGTAGCACTGCGGTGCACGTGTAATATGTAGCTCGTCTGCAAAATAAATTGCCAAAGATGGAATTGTTCGGAATCAAGCCCAGGCTCTTTGAGAAGGGGGATGAGCAACCTAACCACTTGACCAACTTGCTTTCTTGTAGAAGTTAGTTGCCACACTTTATTTAACTTGGTAGCGCGCTTTTGACAGATCTACATGGTTATGCAGTATAATAAACTTTCCCGATGATACAGAACTCCGATTGGAGTGTGTGACCCCTCATTTCAAAGCTGATTTGAAGATCAACAATTTCTCTCCAATAGTTAGCAGAAGAATCACCCATATTTAGGGATAAAACATTCCTTTAATGTCTTTGCCTCCGTGAAGTTGAGAAGAGGCTGGGTTTCGGGGATCTTCGAGAAGGAGTTTCTCCATGGAGGAGTTATGAAGAAGAGCTTGGCAAAGGGAGCTCGACAAGGATTCGAGCTCGGTGAAGGAGGGGAGTTCGGCAACTGTTGGAGCTCGGCGAAGGAGGAGAGTTCGGTGACTGTTGGAGCTCGGTAAGGATTCGAGCTCTAGCGAAGATGGGTCGGAGCTCGGTGTGGAGCTTTGGTAAGTTCGACGAGGAGTTCGACAACTTTGGCAAGTTCGGTGATATTAGAGGTGGTTCGGCAAGATCGGAAAGTTCCGAATGTTAGAGGTGATTCGGCTGCGCGACACATGTCCCATTGACTGTTGACCTATCAATAGTTTTTTTGCATTTTCACGAGTGGGGACACGTTCGCTCGGCACGCGACCCCGGACTGCCACAATGAACGGTCAACAAAGTTTTGCTCTGTTTTAGATCTGGGGCATGTTTGCTCAGCGCAACTCCGAACTGCCTCAATGCTTCGGCATGCCGACACGTGGCGCTTTGACCATTGACCGTTGACTCGGTCAACATTTTGTTGACTTGACGTAGCTGTGTTCTGACCAGCTTTACCAGTGCTATAGAGGTCTGATTGGAGTATGTGATCCCTCATTTCGAAGGTGACTCGAAGATCTACAATTTCTCTTCAGGAGTCTGCTGAAGAATCGTCCTTTTTCAGGGTCAAAACAGGCCTGCAATATCTTTGCCTCCATAAAGTTGAGTAGAACTTTGTATGACTCTCGGAAAGATCCATTCTTGGATGCAAGTTTGGGGAGCGTCTCTAGACGAATTAGGCTCCAAACTTTCTGTTGGTGAAGAAGAGGGTCGCTTGGGGAGCGAGCGCGATGAAGAGTATCACCGGGCTCTAGGAGACAGTCGTTCGGGAGGTGAGTTTTGAGGAGCAACTCTAGGGGTGAGTTGAGCTCCGACTTCGTTGTGGAAGAAGGCTGCTCGGGAAGCAAGCGGGACGAAGTGCATCGTCGGGCTCTAGGAGAGAGCTGTTCGGGAGGCGAGTTTGAGGAGAAATTCTAAGGGTGAGTTGATCTCTAAACTCGTTTGGAAGAAGGCCGCTCGGGAGGCGAGCGGGATGAAGGGCATCACCATGCTCTGGGAGAGAGCCGTTCGAGAGGCAAGTTTGAGGAAAAATTCTAAGGGTGAGTTAGCTTCGAACTCGTTCGGCAGAAGGCTGTTAGAGAGGTTAGTGGGATGGAGAACATCACCGGGCTCTGGGAGAGAGCCGTTCGAGAGGCGAGTTTGAGGAGCAACCCTAGGGGTGAGTTGAGCTCTGCACACTTGCTGGGGAGGAAGAGGCCAGAGCAGCTCTATGAACCATGAATGGACTCCGCACTGGGTGAATACGAGTTTTGGAAGCACTTGAATGGCGAACTGAACCCTGCACACTTGCTCAGGAGCATGTGGCTAGAGCGGCTTTATGAACTAGGAGTGGACTCTGCACTTGTCCGGGGTTGTTTCAGGAGCACTCAAACGACGAGCTGAACCCCGCGTACTTGCGCGGGAGCACGTAGCCAAAGTGCCCTATGAACCGTGAATGGAATCCGAACAGAGTGACAAAAAGTTTTGGGAGCATTCGAATGGCGAGCCGAACCCCCGTGCACTTACTCGGGAGCATGTGGCTAGAGCAGCTTTATGAACCATGAGTGGACTCCGCATTTGTCCGGGGTTATTTCAGGAGCACTAGAATGGCTAGCCGAACCCTGCGTACTTGCTTAGGAGCAAGTAGCAGTGGCCCTATGAACCGTGAATGGACTCCGAACAGAGTGATGATGACTTTTGGGAGCACTCAAATGGCGAGCTGAACCCTCCACACTTGTTTGGGAGCATGTGGTTAGAGCGGTTCTATGAACCATGAGTGGACTCCGCACTTGTCTGTGGTTATTTCAGGAGCACTCAAATGGCAAGCCGAACCCCGCATACTTGCTCGGGATCAAGTAGCTAAAGTGGCCCTATGAACCATGAATGGACTCCGAACATACTGACGATGAGTATTAGGAGCACCTGAATGGCGAGCTGAACCTCGCACATTTGCTCGGAAGCATGTGGCTGGAGCGGCTCTATGAACCATGAGTGGACTCCGTACTTGTCTGTTGGAGTGCTTAGTGAAAAGGTGGTGTGGCTCGAGGGTGAACCATGTGTTTAACTTATTGTTTGCATCCGATGAACTTGTACAAGAATCTTGCGAAGGGAAAGACTAAAATTTATTGAAGAATAAAACTAAGCGGCTACTTTGATGCTAGCCTTTATTATATGTTGTGACTATTATGATTGTCAGCTTTTATTACATATTTGAAGCTAACTACTTGGTGAGGGCGTTAAGCTCCTCGTTGTACTTCATCGAGTGCTCAGTGTTATGAACGAAGTAACTCTGGTTCTCCCTATCCCTAACTTGATGTGGGAGTGTCTTGTTCACCCGAAGACACTTGGCTTGAGCCTCTTGGAAGAAGGAGATTTTTGCTAGTTATTATATGGGTTCAGAGCTGACTTGTCCCCGCTCTTGGGGGAGTCACAGCGTTGAGTTGAGGACTGAGCCCCCCATTGTGGCGGTGTAACATGCCCGAGCAGATTATTGGCTTCCTTTGGCTTCCTGTCATGCCCCGCTTCCAAAAAGAATACGGAATACGAGTACATGACAAAGCCTAGTGAATGATTTTCATCATTCATAAGCTGTAAGGATCAACTCAACAGTATAACAGGAATATACAAGAAATATACAACCACGCATACATAAAACAAAACTCATAATCAACAGAATTATTTGAAAACAAATATATAATCCTCAAATAAAAACAAGATATGGAAACAAAACAAATATCCGGGGCAACATGCCCAATACAAATTCAAGTAGCAACAAGAAGAATAATAACTCAATACAAGAATAACTAAAGCATAAAAAATCCAGCCAAGGCTCAAAATACTTGGTCACTCACTCCTTCAGGCAGCTAATCTCCAAAACCTGTATAATTATTAATTGAAGAAAATAGAGAAACAGGAAAACAGTATGCCTATTAGTGCAAGCTACAGGTCGCAAGTAGTACAAGCAAAATGGTGGGTAACAAGAACATAAAGCAGGAAACAGGAAACAAGAGCGTAGAACATAGCGTGAAAGGGATGAGACAAGAAAAAAAAATGTAGTCAAGTAATCAAGAAGCAAGCAAACATACTCAGATAGCAAGTAAACTAATAACAGGTAACAGGTAATAGATAACAGGTAACATGTAACATGTAACATGTAACAGGTAGCAGGTAACAAGTAACAAGAATGTGCAGGTGAAACATGTTATTCTTAAGTCTTTTATTTAATCCTAACTAATAACTAATACAGCAATCACGCGTCCCATATATATACTATATGTTTGATGCATACAATCAAGTTACGTTTAGACACTAGTGGTGGATACTATAGGGCCATGTAATCAGGTATCATGTAAACAGAAACAGGTACGAATCACAAAATCATGAAATCGTGGTATCATGTAATCAAGAACAGACACGAATCATGTAATCATGAAATCATGACATTAGGTAATCATGTAAATTGAAACAGACATGAATCACGTAATCATGAAATCATGGCATCAGGTAATCATGTAAATTGAAACAGACATGAATCATGTAATCATGAAATCATGGCATCAGGTAATGAAAAACACGGGTCCCCTTCCGAGTACACTTACCTATATTGTCCACTACTAAGACTTTCCCTTGAACTCCGGTACTTGTTATTAATATCAAACAGGAATTAAAGTATAAAAGCAGGGCAAGTAAACATGATAGGAAACAGGAAACAGGTTCGGGTTGGGTAGAAAATATATTTGGATGTCAAATTAACTTCTAACTATCAGAAACAACAAGAATTTCAATTCTAGACAGCAGGACGTAGCTGCACCAAAACTAGAAGTCCCGTTGCTACAGAAATGCATATCTAGATCCGTCAGAAGTTCTAGAAACTAGACTCTCTACCGGATCCAGCACATATACACACGATATATAAAAGTTATAACAACTGGGTTCAAATCAACATTCTACATAGATTTTGTGTTCAGCCAGAATTCTTAAAGTTATGTTTACATACATTAATCGGGTCTGAAAACTCATTAATTAAATCTAGAAAGATTTAGGGTGATTTCCTAGCATGTCTAGTCTCAGCAAGATAAATTTCACATTTTTATTTTACTGATAACATGTTCAATTTAATTTCAAAGTAGGGTGATATGGGTAAAATTGCAAATCTGGAAATCCAGACCCAGCAATACTAAAACAACAATATCTCATAGGTTATAACTCGAAATTGGATTTCGTCAGATGTTCTGGAAACTAGAAACATGGGGATACAATTCATATTCAGAAAGCTCTTACAGATTCAGAAAGTAACTGGGTCAAAATCAGGCTACAAGTCAGAACATGCAGCAGGATAGAAATATACAATTTGATATCTAGGATCTTTTGATGGGCATTGAACCATAGAGGCAATTAGATTGATTCGATTCAACATGCATATCGAGTGATTTATCATGGATGGATTTCAAAGCATAAACAATACGACGGTTTAGCAATTAGAAATTTGTAAAGACATAGACGAGATTCAAAACACGATAATCAAGTAAAATTACTACTGGCGGGAGGTCAAATAAAAGCTTGTATAAAACAATAAAAATGTACAAGGTACTTGCCTGATAATCGACGATGATTCTGACAATAATGAGAGAATAACAGGACGAGCATCCCGACGGCAACCCGTGCAAGCAACACACATCACGAACTCCAACATGGCAACACACGACACGAACTCCAACACAGCAACACAGGGAGACCCACAGCAGCAGACGGCAACACAAGCTAACACAGCAAAAGGCAACACCACATGGCCAAACAATAAACAACCAAAAATCAACACCGAATCCCCATATAGCACACAGCTGATCACCGCACAACAACCAACAAAATAAGCGGGGGTTGCTGTGGTGCTGTGCTGCGGCGATGGGAGGCAGTAGGGGGCTGACAGCAAGCGGCAATGGCAGTACAGCGATAGATGGCGGCGAGGACAGGGGCTGCAGCAGCGATGAGCTTGACGGTGGAGGTTGGGTTTGCTATGTTTCGGGAGAGAAAACAGAGAAAGGCAGCGGTGCATAGGGGTGAGTCGACCAGTGGGGGACGGAGATGGCGGTGGCTCGGCAATGAATGGAGGAGCACAGGGGTCGAAGGCAGTGCACTGGTGGAGAAGGAGGAGCATCGTCGAGGTGATGGCGGCAATGGCAGGGGGTCGTCACGGATGGCAGGGAGCAAGGTGTTGGAGGTGAGTGGGAGTGGGTCGAGTGGTGGTGCTCAGGGGACTCGAGTGGTGATCGGATGAGGAGGAGGGCGACAATGGTGAGAGGATGGGTTCGATGAGGGTGCAGGTGAGAGGCAAGGACAGAAGGCAAGGATGATGAGTGGGATGAGCGGAGGTAGCATACGATGGGGGATGATGATGAGGAATTGCGGATGACGGATGGAGGGCCGCTACGATGATGGTGAAGTCGGTCAGTTGGGTTTTCAGATCAGATGCAGGAAGAAGGAGATAGGATTACGGAGGCAGCTGATGATTAAGAGGTTAATTAGGTTAAGTGGAGATCAGGGTTAGGGGGGTTTTAACAGGGTATTTGTAGATTTAGGCTAACGGGTTTGAGGGTAATGGGTTTAGGGTTAACGTGTTATGGGTTGGAGTCCAATAGAAAATGGGCTGGGTTAAAAATCCAATAAGAATGAGTTTTAGATTAAAATAATAAATCAATAATAATACCACAGTACAAATAAATCAACTAGTATGCATGCAATTAATACTTAAATACTCATAAATACAATAGAATGTATGGTTTCACACGATAAATGAGATTGGATTTAAATTGAGCTAAAATATAATAAATAGAAATACAGTATTATATATTAATTAATTAAATCAATTAGTATACATAAAATCTGTACTCCAATAATAACAAAATATAGATCACGATCTATAGGCTTTCAGAAATTAATAAACAACAAATTTAATAACAATAAGAATAATAATAATAAGATTTGGGTTCAACAACTTTATTTAAAATACTCCAATAATAACAATGTATTTGATTCGGGTTAAATAACTTACAGGATGGAAATAGACTTGTATTAAAATATCCAGTCGACTGAAGATAACAAAAAATACCATTAATGAATAAAATTGACTTTATTAGGGAATCCTACAAAAAAATTTAATAAAAAGAATTTTAAAGCGGAAAGATAATTTACAAAATTTGAAATTCTGAAAATACACAGAAAATACATATTGGCAGGAATGGGGATTACACTTTCCCTGCCCCTGCTGCTGTAGGGAACTTTATCTTCATGTGGTAGGTTGAGGCAACCGCGTGAAAGGCTGCTAGCCCCGGCCAACCAAAAATGGCATTATAGGCGGACTTCATGTCGACAACTATGAAATCGAGTGCTTTCGTACGGGTAGTTGGAGCTTTCCCCACAGTTACGTCAAAGATGATTATTCCTTCAATTAGAACTGGGGCTCCGGAGAATCTATGGAGAGTGTACCCGACGTGCTTGAGGCGGTCTCGCTTGAGCTTGAGGCCCTCAAATACATGGAAGATGATGTTTACCGAGCTGCCGTTATCTACCAGGACACGACACACCTCATGATTGACAATACATATGTTGATTACTTGCGCGTCGCAGTGAGGTGTTCGAACACCTTCAAGGTCTTTGTAACCCCCGTTTCCACCTATTCCTATTTTTTTGTGTATTATCTGGGTTTGGACGATTTATAAAATTTTCGTTTTCTTAAATTTATTTTGTTTCAAATTTATTTTGTTTCAAATTTATTTTTTCTCCTGTTAAAATCCATTTCTTTCCATTAACTGTATTTATCGTTATTTTCAAATGATTTTTATATTGTAATACAAATCCTATTATTGTTATTATTATTATTATTATTATTATTTTGAAGTACAAACCAAGTATTTTATTTATATATGACTATTCTAATTATTTGTGAAAAGCTAAATGTTAATTTAATTGTATTCTTTCAATTAGTTTTATTTTCAATTAAACCTTGTAAAATTTTTGGGTGCAAGCTATGATTTTTTGTGTGCATTGAATAGTCTATTATTAATCCTATTTTTATTATCTATTTACCCTATTTTTTTCCTATTGGATTCCAACCCGATAACCCCAAACTCGCTACCCATTACCCAATAACCCACTTACCCTATATATACCCTATTAAACCCTGATCTTAACATTAACCCTAATCACCCTCCTAACTCTACAACCGCCTAATCACCCTCCTGCCTCTTCATCTTCTTCCTCCAACCACAGAGCAACCCATTCCCGTCACCCTCATCTCCCTCCGCCTGCTGCCCTTGCCTTCATCCCCTATCCTCATTACCATCTTCCCGAACCCATTTCCAGCCTCATCCTCACCTGCTCCGCCTTCACACCGAACCTCCCCATCGCCTGCACCCAACCAATGCCACCCCCTCGTCGACTCCACATCTCGTCCTCCTCGTCGAACCCCCGCTCACACCGTCTTGCAATACCGATGCTGCCACCGCTCGCCCTTGCTCCACTGCAGACCGCCTCGACGCTCCGCCCAGTCACCCCCTCGACTGCCACCTGTGTCGTCGCCAACCCTATCCCTGACACTCCCGCCGTTGGCCTCCACCAGTGCAGCTTCATCATCAATTATCATCATTAGTGGCTTCTTGATCACTTTGAGTCTTGGTCGTCCGATTACCATCGTGATCATCATCATCAAGCTTCTCTTTGAACTCCAACCATCCGATCATCCTTAATCATCACCATCAGAATTCGCACCCGATCCGATCCATCAAATCTTGATCATCATCATCATCAATCAACATCAATGTCGGGATTCGACACCGTCGATCGTGATCATCATCGCGATCATCAGGAAAGTAACTTGTATGATTCTTTCATTTCCCCATACAATCATGTTTTTGAAATACCGCAAGTACATTTTAATTGTGACTCGCCTTTTGTTATCGTTGATAATCTTGGTCCTTGTGACTCACCTTTTGTTATCGTTGATAATCTTGGTCCTACTCGTTTGTTCGTCTCTATCAATTCCATAATCGTAAGGGTCACAACCATTCGTTATTTCACTCATTTCACACACATGAGCTAAATCTAATATTTAACTACATAAATGCATGAATCGCCATGACTTATAGATGTTTTGTTGGATGATGAATATGTTGATCTTGTTTCCTTTTTTATGAGTTGGTGTGTTGTTTGGATACCTTAAGCCCTAATTTATATTACACATTAACTTAGATCCATGGTAGTTACTAATCATGCTATATTTCATGCAAATAAATCTAAAAATGTTGTTGCCCTGATTTGGCTTGACGATTTCGACCCAGTTAATGACAGAATTTTGAGTTAGGTTTTAAATATGAATTGTACCTCCACGTGTCTAGTTTTCAGAACATCTAACGGAATCGAATTCCGAGTTATATTCTGTGAGATATTGCTATTTTAGTACTGTTGGGTCTGAATTTCCAAATTCACAATGTCATTGTATCACCCTGCTTTGTAATTTAATTTGAACAGGTTATCAGTAATATAATAATATAAAATTTATCTTGCTGAGACTAGACATGCTAAGAAATCACCCTTCATTTTCTTGGATTTAATTGATGAATTTTCAGACCTGATACATGCATGTAAACATAACCTTAAGAATTCTAGCTGAACACAAAATCTGTGTAGAATGTTGATTTGAACACAGTTGTTGCAACTTTTATATATCGTGTATATATTCTATGGAACCGGCAGAGAGTCTAATTTCTACAACTTCTGACAGATCCAGATTTTCATTCCTGTAGCAATAGGAATACCAGTTTTGGTGCAGCAACGTCCTGCTGTCCAGGATTGAAACTCTTGTTGTTTTGGCAATTATAAATTGATTTGACGCTCGAATATGTTTTCTACCTAGCCTGAACTTGTTTCCTGTTTACTATCATGTGTACTTTCCCTATTTGTGTACTTTCATGCCTGTTTTGATAATAATAATCAGTAACAAGCCGAGGTTTAAGGGAAAGATCATAGTAGTGGACAATATAGGTAAGTGTACTCAGAAGGGAGCCTGTGTTTCTCACTTGTTACTCGATTCATGAACTTGTTATATTATTATCGCATTCATGAACTCGTTATTACTCGATTCATGAACTCGTTATATTATTATTTCATTCATGAACTCGTTATTACTCGATTCATGAACTTATTATATTATTACTTCATTCATGAACTCGTTATTACTTGATTCATGAACTTGCTATATTATTAGTGCATTCATGAACCTGCTTGCTTGATACATGATTCCGGAGTACACGGCCTTATAAAATTCACCACTGGGGCTAAACGTAACTTGTTTGTATACAACAACCATGTGGTATATATATGAAACGCATGAGTGGTGCATTAGTTAGAATTAAACAATAGACTTAAGAATAATATGTTTTGCCTGTATACACCTGTTACCTGTCTCGCATGCTACTTGATACCTGTTATAAATTACATGATCCTGTTACTTGACTCAGTTTACTTGCTTGCTAGTCTCATTGGAATCTATTACTAGTTGCATTCCTGCCATGATATGTTGTAAGTTCTTGATTCCAGTTCCCTGTTCTATACTTCTTGTATTTGTTTCTGTACCCTTTTGCTTGTACTACTTGCAGTCCGTAGCTTGCACTAATGGGCATCTTGCTCTTGCTTCTTTATTTCTTCCAAATGTTAAATATACAGGTTTTGGAGATCAGTTGCCTGACGGTGTGAGTGACAAAGTATTTTGAGCTTGAGTTGGAATCTTTATGCTTTAGTTTATTCTTGTATTGAATTTATTAATTCCCTTTGTTGCTATTTGAACTTGTATTGGGCATGTTGTCTCGAAGTTTTATTATTGTTGCCAGATCTTATTTATTTGAGGATTTTGTATTTGTTTCAAATAATTCTGTTGACTATGAGATTTGTTTTATGCATGCGTGGTTGTATATTTCTTGTATATTCCTGTTGTGTTGTTGAGTCGATCCTTACAGCTTATGAATGATGAAAATCATATACTGGTTCTGTATTCTTTTGGAAAACAGGGTGTGACAATCTTGGTCTGAAAATGTGATTGGGAACCCCCGAGTTCTTGGGAGGGGGGATATTATGCACCGTGTTATCTTCTCAGAGAAATGCTTTTCTGGAGGAGTTAGATGATCCCCCATAGGTCCCCCATGGATGGCGTGGAATAGCCTTGGGACTCGGTTTTTTTCTCTGGTCTCTTATTGGCTCCTCTTGGAGGAGGTTTGGTGTCGTTACTTTGGGCAAACTTGATGAGGTACCCTTATCAGTGCAGAACTTCTAGCTCATCTTTGAGGGCTCGACAGTCATCAGTGAGATGTCCGTGATGTTTGTAAAACTCGCACTACTTGTTCCTATATCTTCTTCCACTTGGGGCGTTCATCTTAGGGGGAGGTCGAAGGAGTCCCTCCTTGTCAACTTCCATGAGGATTGTAAAGCTTTTGGCATTAAGCGGAGTGTACTTCTCAAAATGAGGCGTTGGGTGTGGACGACGCTGATCTGTGGCATCCATTTGGGACTTACTGGGTTCGTCATTGTTGGTGCTCTTCCATTTGTTCCCAGATGAGGTCACCTTTTGTTCTTGAGGTCGAATAGCATCCTTCACTCAGATGTACTTCTCGACTCTTTGAAGGAGGTCGGAGAAGTCCCGAGGAGGTCTTTTGACAAAAGAGGCTTTGAGGTAATCATGATTTACATTATGCCTGAAGGAAGCCATGGCTGTGGCTGAGTTGAGTGAGGGGATGGACCGACACTCGGCCGTGAAGGGCCGAACATAACTCCTGAGGGACTCTCCATCCCTTTGCTTCAAGTCGAGTAAAGAAGCACTTGTCTTCTCTGTCTTGCGACTGGTGATGAAGTACGTGAGGAAGAGCTCCTCAAGTTGATCGAATGAGAAGATAGACCCTGAAGAGAGTCGAGAGAACCACTCCCATACGGATCCCTTCAGGGTTACTGGGAAAGTCTTGCAAAGGAGGGAGTCGGATGCTTGGTGGATCATCATGAGAGTTTTAAAACTCTCAATGTGGTCTACTGGGTTAGTTTCCCCGTTGTATAACTCGAAGGTTGGGATCTTGAAGTTAACAGGGACAGGAGCCTCAATAATCTTCTTGGAGAAGGGGGGTCCAACGGGACAGTATATTCTTTCATGTTTTTCTTCTTCCTGCTTCAGCAGTGCTAGACGGTCTTCCATCTTTCGGAGGCATCGAAGGACGACATCCTCTTGTTGATCGGATCTAGTGAACCCATGAGACTCTTCATATTGCAGCAGAGTAGAGCGGTGAGGACTGGTTTGTCAGGTCTTAGGAGGAAATATGTCAAGGGCCTGAATATTTTCATCTTTGAACTCTCAGAGTTCTACTCTGGTGACAGGTACTTCTTCCTTCCTCCCTCTGCTAGGGCTATTCTGCTGGTTGAAGTTGGATGCCTCCTCTCTCAAGGAGGAGTTCTTCTGTGGTTCCTTGGGGAGCGGTGGCTTCTTCGCCCTCTAGGAAAGGGGGATCTTCTTCGCATTCTGGGAAAGGGAGGTCTTCCGCGCCCCCTTAGAGAGGGTGCTATTCTAGAAAGCGGCCTCTGAGGTGAGGGATTCCTTGTGCCTACCTCATGTGACAGATGTGGCCTACTTGAATGGCCCCTACGTTCGGACTCCTGTTGTCTGGAGTTTATGAGAAGATGGAGATCTTGTTGACGTTGAGGTGCCTCAGGAGGTACGGTGGAGGGTGTAGAGGTATAGACCGACCCTCTGTTCTCTCCAATGTGTTGTGTAGGGGGTTGATTTCTTCAGGATCCCCCCTGGTGGAAGTTCTTTGGAGGGGGGTTGAGTAGGTTGTTCTGGATGAAGAGGTTGATCTACTTGAAGGGTAGGAAGGATGTCCTCATGAGGAGGATGTGGAGGAAGATAGTTGGCTCGTTGGCTTGAGGCCGCCGCCTTTCCGTTTTCCTTTAGAGGCATGGCTGAAAACTGTTTTTACCGGCGAAGTTTGGTCGGATTGCTTTTTGAAGTTTCCACAGACAATGCCAATCTGTTGCTGCTAATTTCTGTGTGGGAGCAAACAGATGATATGAGTTCTTTTAAAAACAAAAAATCTGACCTTTTTAACTTTCATTGATATTGACTGCTTTCAACTGATGTTGACTTCTCGATCTGACTCGTTTGCGCCGTTGGATCTGATTCGTGTGGTGACGGTCGCCTCCGTTGTCCTGCAAAAATTCTGAAACACTGGGGTTGACCCTGACGACAGACCCTCCGACGCTCAAGTCAGAACTCAAGTAGAATATGAGAGAGCTTTTGTGGAGAAAATACTCATTACCTTGTTCTAGTGGAGGTAGAGGGGTATTTATAGTCTCCATGGGGGCGAGTTTCAAGATAATGATTTATCTTTACTGCCTGATGTTTTTGGATTGAATCAGTTATCTCTTCTTCATGAAGACATATGAGTAGTTGAGGGATTTTGAGTTTTAAACTCTCCCCTAGATAAGAGATATGGTTTTTGAACTGTCTCTTATCGATAATCATGAGTTTAAATCATTTTTAAATGATCTGGACTCATTTGCATGAGGCTGTTATGACAACCCAATAAGACAGATCCTTTTTTTTGGGTTATTGGGCTTGAAAGATGCTCAATTTTCATTCATGGACCCATTTATATGTGAAATTACCGTTTAACCCATGATAGCTTTAAGATTCATGTCTGATTTGAACGGTCTCGATTTAATTCTATTTTTACTCAAATCAGTGTCCTTTTACATTGGTGCTTTTTCTGAAGCTTGTCCAACAATTGCGCTTAAGGTGGGAGCGTTGAGGATATTTGATTGACTTAGGCATAATTTGTCCCAATTTATGACATTCAATTTTATTTTAAATTATGAACGACATATGGATCCAATTTGAAGAAACAAATAGGACAATATGACCTACAAAGACAATGTGGCTCTCTGCATCAGGGTAGTAATATGCACAAACCTCTTAATATCCTTTATGGCTCTTCAGTTTGAATTGATCTAACACAACAAATATGCAACATTCCAAAATTTGAAGAATTTAGATTCCATTTTAGACTGTACAAAATGGTACTAACTTTGCTTGCATTCTGTTTATTTAATGAAGTTAACTTCACGTTTTACAAATATGTGCACTAGGAAAAAATTAAACAAGTGCAGATTATTTAGTAACCAGATGAGGTTTTTATGCGAGTTACTTATTTTATAACTCATATATTCCAAATCACTCTTTTGTCCTTATCAATCAATCAACGCAAATAATAAATATCATTTTTCGCTATTTTTTAGCCACCTATTTGACATTGTTTTTGGTCATCTTTGATTTAGAGATCAAAAGTTTCAGAGACAGATATCAATATTCAATCTACAATTTTCTACTTACATCTGTTGGTTTTTCTTTTTATAGCTTACTTAATGATGATGATGGCTTACGGTTAAAGTTTACAAATCTCGATCTAATATTGTTTGGTTGTTGGCATAAGCTAACTGATTTTTTACCAAAATGACCCACTTTTTGAAAGTATTTATCAAACTGACCCACTTTCGAAAGTATGCGAGTTTGGTGAAAATAACCTCGCTGTCTGAGATAACGAGTGTATGTTGAGGTGTTAAAACGTGAAGAAAAATGTTCAAGTTTAGACTCACTATCTCAAGTAGCGAGTTGGTGAAAACATCGCTATCTGAGAAAGCGAGTGTATATTAAGGTGTTTCTCCACCACTTACAGAAAAACTTGAAGAAAAATACAAAGTTTAGACTCTCTATCTCAGATAGCGAGTGTTTTTATACCACACTCGCTAACTGAGATTGCGAGTGTCGATTGGGGAGTTTTTAAAGACTCGCTCGCTGTTTCGCTATTTCTCTAAAACACACTATAAATCCATTCTATATTCACTCTACCTGAAATGCATACCACAACAATCGCTATCTGAGATAGCGAGTTCATTTGAACTAGACTCGTTATCTCAGATAGCGAGTGTAGTGTATACATGTATACAACTACATGTATTCATGTATACAACTACACTCGCTATCTGAGATAGCGAATCTAGTTCAAATGAACTCGCTATCTCAGATAATCGCTATCTCAGATAGCGAGTGTTGTTGTACTCATTTTTCAGAAAAAATTTGAACATGAAATATATACAACTACACTTGCTATTTGAGATAGCGGGTCTAGTTCAATTGAACTCGCTATCTCAGATAGCGAGTGTAGGTCTACACACTTGCATGTTTAAATTTTTTCTAAAAAATAAGTGCAACTACACTCACTATCTGAGATAGCGAGGTCATTTGAACTAGACTCGCTATCTACGATAGCGAGTCTAGTTATATACATTTCAGGTAGAAATTATATGTTTAAAATTTATCTAAAAAATGAGTACAACTACACTCGCTATCTGAGATAGCAATGTGAGCTGAACTATATAAATTTCAGATAAAACTTGCATGTTCAAAATTTCTCTGAAAAATGAGTACAACTACACTCGCTATCTGAGATAGCGAGTTCTTTTGAACTAGACTCGCTACCTCAGATAGCGAGTCGGTCAATTTAGTAAATAGTTTCAAAAGTGGGTTAGTGTGGTAAATACTTTCAAAAGTGGGCCAATTTGGTAAAAAAAGTTCAAGCTAACTTTCATCTTGCTAAATATATATGATCCCCTATAATTTTGTTTTAGTTTCTACCATGCAGGTAATTGCAAACTCAACCTCACTTTCTAGATATTCTCAAGCTTTTAGAATAGATCCATGATACAGTAGATGTAATATATATTTTTTTCGTAGTGAAAGAAGTGAATTAATGCATGTGTTTGTTATATTATGTCTGATAAGAGCATTTTTTTCCTTCATTTGGAATTATTTCAAAAAATCATATTTTTTGCATCAACTTTCTTTGGTTTATGATAGGGGTGAAAACCGGGGCTAATCATCACCGCACGATTTTTGCATGAATCTCGGAGTCCCTACTTGCAGGACGGTTGTTTCTCAGCCTCTATAAGCCCACAATTTGAACATGAGCCAATCAGGGGCTCATCACACCAGCTTAACCCACGAGTGAGGACCATCAGCACCCTAGTCAGGAGTAATTAACTTATCATTTAAGGATGTTAATCTAATCCCGGAGATTATGGATTTGTTAAAGGATTAAATTCCTTAATTGAAGGGATCCTCCAAATCAGTTGAGTAGATCATCCTCTAACTGCTTCTACTCGAGCATATAAATATGTCCCGTCCGTCTCTTTTACTAGGTATTCAATCTTTTGCCCACTAAACCAGTTCAATATTTATGGTTACTGACTTGATCGTCGGAGGGATCATCCCCAATATTTCATACTACCCTTGCAGGTTTTTCGATAGACAATAGCCAGCACAACCACCACTAAATCCACAAATTACATTCAAATACTAGTCTATCATTAAGATCAGATTGACGGTTGAGATATGAGATTTCCACCAAATACAAGAACTAATCATCCATTGCTCCCACACTAGAAATCAGCAGCATCAGATTGACACCGTCTGTGGGAAACTATCATAGATCCAGCTTCTACCTTAGATTTCTCATCCCCGGATCTTCCTCCAACCATGACTTCCAAGGCCAGAAAAACTGCTACCGTTGGGCATAAGGCGGACCCTCTGCATCCTCCTTCTTCTCCAATTCACTAGTCCTATAACAGGGTGGCCACTCAAGGGTCGCAACTGCCGCGCAATGAACAACGACAAGGCCTGGCTCCCAGCACCTCTCGTTCGGTCGCGTGGAGGGTCGACCTCCAAGGAGCATCGTGTAGCGCCCCGAATTTCTAATATAATATCTTAGAAAATACGTGGTACAATCCCAGCATCAACTTCAATGTAACAGTACACATAACCCAAAAAACACAAATAATTTTATTCCAAACTTTTATTACAACAATCTTTTTCAAATGCAGCGGAAATATAAACACCTTGAATTAAAACATTCTTTTTACAACACTTCTTTATACAATTGTTTTACACAAGGCTCTATTATATCGGTTTATCTCAAAACTATCTCAAGCATCCAAACCTCCAAACTCTAAGCAACAACCTGCAACACGTGAGGCTAGAGATGATCCCTAACCCCCAAACTAAAGGGGTCAGCCATAAATGGTGTCACTACAAGGAATTTGACATATAGTGACAACAAAAATCCGTGGGTAAAAGGCAAAAAAAGTAGGTATAGCCCGTAAAACCTATACCAAAGGACATATTTTTCCGTCGTTTTTAATTAGCTATACCCACGGCAAAATGCCGTCACTATAGCCTATAGCGACGGTTTTTTCACCCGTTGGACAAAATCTCGGTGTTATACCCACGGTTTCGTATCCGTTGGTATAGGTTTTAAACACACCTTTTGCTTTCCAATACCCACGGTTGAAACTCCATTGCTATAGGTTTTAGCGATGGTTTTTGCATCCAATTATTTGAATATATACCCATCGCTCTATACACAATTTTTTCTTATTAATTACGCTTATGATAATTTAATATTTTCTTTTATAATATTAATCTAATTATCAACTAAATACACAATAAAATAAATAAATATGTTTATGAAACAAATTTAAATAAAATTAAACTTCAAAAAAATTAATGAGGTATTACAAGCCTGTCAAATTATAAAATAGTTAAAATATCAACCTAAGAGTACCATACTGACATATAATAAGCATATAAAGTCTTATAACAATTTCATCCACTTAATTTCTACGTCTGCTCCATCAACAGAAAATTAGCTTCCATTGCCAATAAATAGTATACATCTACAACTCGCCAATAAATAACTCCGATCTACAATGCTGACTGGAAAATCATCTTAGCATGTTCCTGCACCATCATTTTTTTTTAAGTATGGGCCCTTGCTTCACATCCTTGCTACAAGCTTCTCACCTAACTCCTAAATAGGGGCGGAGAACTTCAAAGCTTGAAATGCAACCTACATGATGTCATTGAGAATTATGAGTTCAAAGGATAAAACAATTTTTATTTTTTTTTTCCATTTTTCAGATTAGTGAAGTGCTTTAGAGAAAAGAATTTCAATTTTGAGGTGTGAAACTCTTTTTTACCTTCCATCTGAGCTTTTGAAGATCAGGAGGGAGATCCTTTGAGAGTCTGGAGTCTAAACTGCGGAGAAGTAGAACTCCTTCCTTGTTGGGCTGCAAAAGAGCTAAAAAAATCAGTCCCAAGTGTTTTTTACCAACAAAATTATACTTGAAAGTTTTTACATCTTTTGGTTCCTGCCTTATTGTCTTTTAAGCAAGAGTCTAAGTACAGATTCAATATAATCAGTACACTATTAGGATATAATTTTGAGCAAATAGTTGTTAGAATAACTATTACTTGTTTTCCACATTAGGGAATTCAGTAGAAAATTGTAAACAAAATTCCTAGAATTTAGTTGTGAAGTTTTCTCCTTTTTGAACAATCATTCAGGAAGTATACAGACAAGATGAGTAATAACCATCAGAAATTTTGACATCTCACCAGCAGTTCAAGTTTAAAAAAACTTACATTTCAAAGCGGGGACAGAGGCAGGAGGTGAACCTATTCAATCTAAATGGCCAATTGGGGAATGACCGAATGAGGATATCAACCACAAGAATCATAGAAACTCCTTGGCAGCATCTCAAGAAAAATTAATTGCTATTTATTTGAAAAATTAATTGCCATATCACTTATCCACAAGTTTGTCCAGAAAAGGTCTAACATGCTACACAACGTTAATATACCAAACAGAATGATTTCGATGATTTTCATACCATGTAATCCTTTAACGGCATCAAAATTTTTGTATGTATACCCAACAAAACTCAAGTCCTTGGGGGTCATCTTTTCTAAATTCTGCACATAAATTGACAGAGTTAAAAGTCAGTGGGCTTAAGATGTCCAATAATAATTTAAAATCACAAGATCAAAAGCAGATAGAAAACAAGCATGGACAGCCAAAATCCTGGGTAACAAATTTGACAACATAAATATATATGGTGTGTAACTTTCTGTCACTGACCAAGTTTAAGAAAACTCGCGCTCCAAAGACAGATACGTAAAGCATGCCAAAGAACACTTTTCTTCTAAAGTACATAATTCATGTAAACATCATATCGGTAGAACATTTTTTAATACTTAAGAGAGTATTTGTACCTTTCTTGATTGTCCAGAACCAGTCCTTGCAGGAGGAGGATCCATCTGTAATAGAAACAAGAAAATTAACTAGGGAGCTTATTTTCTATTTATATAGAGTAACTCATCAAAAACAACCAGACCAAAATGATCCATTTTTTACTTCTGATATTACAATATTGCTGATATATACAAGATTAAGCAAATACCTTGTTTCGTCAAAGTTTAAGTAATCAGATGAGAGTCATATCAAAAAGGGAAATTGATTACTACCAAATATATAAGATAAACTTTAGCCTATCTAAATGAAATTGTATATAGGTGAAAGTAAAACAACTCCACAACTATAAAGATAGGAGAGGGGGGAGATATGAAGTTAAGTCAGAAAGTAGAAAGTTTCTCCATATTTTCTTCATCTCACTAAGAATGCAAGCTTCTAGGAACTAATTATGTCCTTATACAATGAAAAAACTCCTGGGAAACACAACATAAAATTAAGCTGGGTCGAAATGAGAATCATACTTCATCAAACTTCAAGAAGTTCTGAGTATCCAGTTCATCATTGACCTCAGGCTTAAATGCTGCCTCCATCTCATAAAGTTTATCCCATACAACATCTCTGAACCAAGGATGAGCCTGAAAAAGAAAATAATCTTATAGAAAAATGTGTATCATAAGATCAATAAAGATGAATTCAATTTGGTTCCTAGAGCTCAAATCAATCATAATTGTATTAATAGGGACCTTGAGATCTTACACAGTCAAATGAATGTGCAAATCTAGAAAGTATACAAGTGAACTAACAAACAATCAGTGAGATGAGAGCATGAATAACTGGGTTTCATTAAACAAAAAACTGTACAGGATATCACTCCTAAATGACCACAAGGTCCTAACTTCAAGTAATCATAAAATTTTCTTGTCAACATTTGCTCCGATTGTGATGGAATTAGCTAAAGACCACAAAGATTTACAAGATTTGACAAGATTTATGAAAAGTCATTAACCTGACATCAACATGATATCAACCCTCTTCCAATGTGAAAAACCTAATAAAGAAACTATGAATAATATAAGGGCTTGCCAAAATCCTAAGGGACCAGTTCGCTTGCCACAGAATCATACGCTTTCTAAGTTATTAGCAGAGAATTATTAGATCTAAATTAGAGGCTTGAGAATTATTATATAATTTGGTATTATAGTAATCTTAAGAAAGCAATTTAGTTACAATTTTACAATTGTTGACTAGATATGCTAATATGAAATGTCAAAGGATTTTCATATACCATGACTAAACCTCGAATGATAAGCTCCTGGGAAAGTGACAACAAACTCTCCAGCATTCTGAACCAATCTGCTTAGAAATAAAGAAAATGAACCTCAGGAGACATGACAGTGGTTTTCTCACCTAAGATAGTGAAAGTCACTGCAGCATAATCCACAATACAAAATTACAAAATTAGTTAACCAGATTGAACAGGGTGTTATGACGGGGAATAACCACGATAAATTCAATACAGACATAACTCTGTCAAAATGATCATATAAGCAACGAAGTACAAAAATATCAAAAACCAAAATGAAGATCATAGTAAGGAAAAACAATGAAAATTGTCAGCGTTAATATCATGTTGATGCTGATAATATATTTTTTCAGCTAAAATACACTGATATTATATATAGTAATGCAGACTATCGTAATGTCAAGCAATGGAAATTATCGGCTAGAGTAGTAAGTTGAGTTTCATCAAATAGGACTTCTCAACTGTAAGTTGAGTTTCATCAAATAGGACTTCGAATATAAGTGAAGCAGCTTTTATCCCCTTTCTAATTCATGCGCATGTTGGGGACTACTAGATAATAGTCTGTATCCAATGAATTGCCTTCTGAACTAGTCTGATGTAAGATTAGGATCCTTCCCTTTCAACAATTAGATGGTTAATTACGGTCAAGTAAAACAGTTGAGATGTATGTGGCTCTGCAGGGGAACCATGAAATCATGCTTCAAAGAAAGCATTCACAGAACAAGCACAATGGTGTTCTTAATTATAAAAGATACAGTATGCATTAATATGCTTTTGACTAGCTATAACCAGATAATAATGCCAGATCTACGAACAGATAAGCATCTCAACAATCCAATAAAATGATATCAATTGGTTATTAATGTATACATATACATTATCAGTAAACAATCAAATATACATTGCTGATAATGTATATGTATACATATGCTTTTGACTACATTATCAGTATACATATACATTATCAGTATACATTATCAGTAAACAATCAAATTAATGTATACATTATCAGTAAACAATCAAATATACATTACTGATAATGTATATGTATACATATGCTTTTGACTACATTATCAGTATACATATACATATCAGTATACATTATCAGTACTGAACTAGAGAATGATCAAAGCTTTAGAATGAACTAGCAATACCTTAAGAACATCATTTTACAGAAAAGTGATAATTTTAAAACTCTACATACTCTCTTTGCAGTCAATGATATATGATAATGAAGCAAAAGAATCATCATTTCTATCTACATAGATCCAAATCAACAAATAGTCCAGACCTACTCTGTAAATATGAATGCTAGAGCTATCATCGTGTAGGTCTGATCGTTAACAAATGCACGGATTCGACAATATGTTCTCAAAAGACACAAACATTTCTTATTGATCTCGAAAGAGATTAGTTAATGAGGGACAGAATACATATAAGATTAGGACTCTAATACTTACAGAAATTTGACCTACGAAACACTTAGCAATTAGATAAAAGAAAATAGAGACACTGTATGATTACTACCAAGCAAGTGAAACCCCATACCTTTAGCCTGTGTAATTGACTTGATTTCCCATCTTCAACTTGAGGCCTCTACTTCTTCTTAAAACCCAACCGCTTCTTCTTAAGAATGTTGCCTTCGGTTTCTAGTTTACTCTGCCTGTGATTCTATGATACCATAATTTCCGCAAGTGACTCATCAGCCACACATCTCTGTCCCCCTCCCCCTCTCGCCATCAACAGTGGAAAGGAAGACGGCGGCGGCGGTGGCGATGGTGGGAAAGGGACTACGACGGCGACATGGCGGGACGACGACGGCGACGTGGTGAGTTCGGGGAATCGGGTGTGAGAGAGAGAGAGGAGAGAGAAAGGGGATTCGAGCGTAAGAGAGAGAGAGAGACAGAGAGGGGATTCGGGTGAGAGAGAGAAAGAGAGAAATTGTATAATTTGGGGATTTAAGATTTGGGGGGAAAATGAAAAAGTTTGGAGGCAAATGAAATAATTTAGGAGGGTTAATTGGCAGATAAATAACTTAAACTTTTCAAGTGGGTGGACTATACCCACAATGTTTTAAGATATAAAATTATAGGATACCTATACCCACAGTTTACTACACGTCCGTAGGTATATGATGTCTATACCCACGGTTTTAGTGACCGTCACTACAGGTGTCCGTTGGTATATGGCAAATTTCTTGTAGTGTGTGAGTGATATAAACAAACAAACAACATAAATAAACATTAAGCATGGATTCTTAAACAACATGTACTGAACAAGAGAAACATATACTAAAAATGTATTGTGAAGTAAGAAATGACCGGAAAACATGAAAACATCAAGTGTAGCTTAACTAAGTGTTAGAAGCAGAAAACAAGGAAACACACGCATAAAACCAAGTCAAGAAAAACACAATTCTATATGCGGACTCTCTAATGCGTACTTGTCGAAGTCTATGCATTCCATAGTACATAGGTTCGGTGCAAGCCCTTAACGTCTTCATATAATAAGGTTCAATAGAAGAAAAGGTACAAGTAGTTATAGATCAAACTATTCAACACCGCAGTTCAGATACTCGGCTATCAATCACTCTCAATACTACAGATCGGATACCCGGTTATCAGTCACTTTCAACACTGCAGATCGGATACCCGGTTATCAATCACTCTCAGTGATTCTCAACACCGCAGAGTATACCCAACCCTGAAGATCAATGACTCTCAACACCACAGAGTATACCCAACTGTCAATCACTCTCAATACCACAGATCGGATACCCGGTTATCAGTCACTCTCAACATTGCAGATCGGATACCCGGTTATCAATCACTCTCAGTGATTCTCGACACCGCAGAATATACCCAACCCCGGAGATCAATGACTCTCAACACCGCAGAGTATACCCAACTATCAATCACTCTCAATACCACAGATCGGATACCCGGTTATCAGTCACTCTCAACACCGTAGATCGGATACCCGGTTATCAATCACTCTCAGTGATTCTCAACACCGCAGAGTATACCCAACCCCGGAGATCAATGACTCTCAACACCGCGGAGTATACCCAACTGTTAATCACTCTCAATACCACAGATCGGATACCCGGTTATCAGTCACTCTCAATACCGCAGATCGGATACCCGGTTATCAATCACTCTCGGTGATTCTCAACACCGTAGAATATACCCAACCCCGGAGATCAATGACTCTCAATACCGCAGAATATACCCGACTGTCAATCACTCTCAACACCGCAGATCGGATACCCGGCTATCAATCACTATCAGTGATTCTCAACACCGCAGAGTATACCCGACCCCAGAGATCAGTGACTCTCAATGTGTCCATCGTCAAACGGTCAAAGGAGAAATCTCTCTACTCAACAAACCCAAATCTTTAATAAATTCCATAATCCAAATCCAACAATAAAATATATTGAAAACGTATGTTCTATAGAAGAATAATATTTATAAGGATAGATTATATACCCAAAATATTTAAAGAAATAGTCTTTTAAAGTACATCAAAACACATTAGAAAAGTATCAGGACCAGTCGACTGCAAAAGGTCACCAGTCGACTGTCCAGAGTGAAAACTAACCTCTTTAAGAAATAAAATCTAAGTATCTTCAGTCGAATGCAAAACTCACCAGTCGACTGTCCAGAGTGAAATCCAGTAACTTTCAGAAAATAAGTCTAAGTATAGTAGAAGTCGACTGTTAATAATATAAGTCAACGGTCCAGAGGAAATTCCAACATTTCTTTAAGAAAATATTCTATGTGTTGTAACTTGACTTGAAATGTCATAGGTCGACTGTCCAGAAAGGAATCAAGAATAACTTTGCAAAATAAATTTTAAGTATACCAGTCGACTGAACAAATGTCTAAGTCGACTGCCTAGAACGAATTTTCAAGAAACTAAAGATCATAGCAGCTGGGTCGTACCAGTCGACTGAATGGTCTGTCAGTCGACTATCGGCCTATAGACTGCCTAGTTTTGGTTGTATATGGTAATCAAAATTAGGGTTTTCCAAAAGCAATCATTGTTTACTAAAATAATTTGTATTCAGGTAAAAACGACAATCTCAAATAATCCTCATTATAGATACAATTCCTCAAATCATCCAATATCTCAAAACTTAATTCTCATGTTCTTAATTCCTAATCCTTCCTTTAGGATTTCTCAATACTGAAATTCTTCCACAACTAAAAACCAAATCTGATTTGTATTCACGAGATCCAGATGTTCATTCATCCGATCCCTTATTATCATAACCATACTCAAATCTTAAACATGTTTTCAAACAATAAAGAATTCATTAATCAAGATCTACTAAACGTTCATAGATTTCACATACATAATACAACAATAACCATTGCATCGTTCTCATACGAAATACACCAAATAAACATACATGTCAAACAAACAACAAAACAATCATTCACCTAAATCAAATCACAAAACAAAGTTCATATCACTCACCTAGAAATGAAGAGATCCGACAAGAAGTCTCCCTTTTGCAAGATCCAAAATCCTCCTCTTGATCCTTAAAAATCACAAAATATAATGTTGTGCAGCGAATGACGGCTGCACACCCTCTTTTATACAGGCCGGGATTGAAAGGAATTAGGGTTTTGAAGTACTTTTGCAAAATAGTCTTTTTTCAAGTTATTTCTTCACATATATAACCTTTCTTAGTTAAAATAAGTTAACTAAATCTAAACCAAATCAAATCTTCTTATCACTGAGTTGTCCAGCAATCCAGCACAGCCCAGTAAATAAGAAAAATCCGGATTTACAACTCAGGGTGGCGATTTTGCACAAAAGCCCTCCTTTTTGTAATATTTGCAAACATATCATAAAATATTCATAAAAATTCAGAAAAATCCGAAATAATATCTAATAATACATATTATATTTTCCAATCAAAATATTTGACTTTTACTTTCCAGAAAACATTTGCACAAAATTCTACATGAATTCCATATTTGCAAAAACACCCTTTTTGTTTAAATCTTCACCAAATCGACTTTAAATAAAATTTAAATGTACTTAAAATTTAAATTATGATCATGGAAAGCCCAAAAATCAGTAAAAACGAATTTTCATAATTTATTTCAGATCCAAACGGCTTTTTACATAAAAGCCCCTCTCTTTCGAGATATTTATAAAAATAGTTTCTCTACTCAGAAAAATCCCAAATTTTAGAATATACTCCATAATAAGTACGAGAACTTATTAAAAATATAAAATTGGATATTTACACCAAAAATATTTGCACGTGTTTCGCACGTGTAAAAAGATAAACCTTCAGAAATATTTATTAAATCTCCAGAAAATCATTTTAATTCATTTTCAAATATTTAAAATAATATTTGAAAATACAGGGTTCTACACGTCGGACCTCCGAAACCTCATTGACAACTAGCAGGATGAGGAGGATCTTCACCATCGCATCAATCGCTCCAGAAATGGTGAGAGACGATCGGGTCATCAGTCGTGCCGCAACCATCACTCCCCTTGCGGGCCATAGGGGAGCAAAGCCTCTCTCCCAGAAAATGACAAATACCAACTGGCTCCAGAGAAGAAGGGGGCCACGTGACCAGAGCTGAGTTCCAGAAGTTCTGGAATGAGGTCCTCAAAGCTCTTCGAGGGGAAGCCAGAGATGACTACCACTCGAACAATCCACGCATTTGTCCGTCCAACAATGAGGAGTCCTACGGGTCAACCCGATCCGAGGGACGAGAAGATGCAGTCCTGAAACAACTATAGGAGATGAGGACTAGCTGGCTCGAATAGGGGAAGACGGGAGGTTGTCAAACCGACGGTATTGCTCGGTCCGGCCTCCCTTCATCTTCCACATCCTCAAATCCCCAGTCTAGAGGATTTTCAAGCCCCCCCCCCTCGCATTCAAGACTTACAATGGGGAGTCAGACCCACCTAATCACATTCAATTGTTCAAAACCCATAATATGATCCATCGCACCTCAGATGCCCTGCTCTGCCGCGCGTTCCTCGCCATGCTGCCAGGCTCCGCGAGAGAGTGGTACTCCAGACTAGCCCTATACTCAATTTTCTCCTTTGACTAACTCGTTGAGAGCTTCCTTGCTCATTTTGTGACTAGTCGTAAGGCCGATAAGACGAGCGTCTCCCTGCTCGAATTAAAATAGAAGGATGGGGAATCCTTCCAAGACTTCGTTTGGAGGTTCACTGCAAAGTCTAGGTCCATCTCTCACCTTGATGCTGGGGTCGCGGTAGCCACCTTTTGGCACAAATGTCTGACATGACCTCTTGAAGACCTCGCTCGCTAAAAAGCCTTTCTCGGATTTTTCTGACCTCCTGCTGTAATGCCCCAAAATTTAAAATACTATATTTTGAATTAATAAATAATTTTTAAATCAATTTATTTAATATTTTCAATTTTTGTCAAATTGACATTTTTCACATGTGCAAAATACGTGCAAATATTTTTGAAATGCAAATTTTCAATTTTGAATTGATGAATAAATTCTTATTTATAATTATAATATTTTAAATTTTGATATTTTTCTGAATAAAGAAACTATTTTTGTAAATACTTTGAAAGAAAATGGTTTTTGTGCAAAATGTCGATTGAGGGTAAAGTTCGGATTTAAACTTTGTTGTGCTGTTTTGGTAGGCCGGTGTGGCAGTGGGGAGATTGGGGGAGAGATTATATCCCTCTAATTTGATTTGATTTGATTTTATTGAGTATATATATTTACGCAATTTTGAGATTGTTGGGGACTTTATAGAAAATATTTTTCTGGAGAATAAAAAGTCAGAAAACTTATTTGGAAAACATAATCTTTATAAGTGGATATTAATTCTAATTTTTTTGGATTTTTATGAATAATTTATGTCATGTTTGCAAATATTTCAAAATAAAGGACTTTTGTGTAAAATTTGCTGCTTGGGGTGGAAGTTTCCAGATTTCGGTTTTGGGGCTGCACATAGGGCCAGTTAGATTGGTTGTGAATGGGGGGAGACAAAATCGTATTTTTTGATTTAACTACTTAATTTAGAATATATATATATATATATATATATATATATATATATATATATATATATATATATATATATATATATATATATATATATGTAAATATTTATTTGTGAGGGATGTTTTTGCAAAATTTTTCATAAAACCCTAAAAGTGACCCCTCCTGTCCTATATGTACAGTAGCCACCCTTTTTTTTGTAAACCAAAAAAATTATATTAGTTTTCTTTATTATTCTTGGAGTTTCGAAGCATGGATTTTTGGACTTTCGCAAGGAGGAGGATGAGTCTTCTTTCTTGATTATTATTGTTCTTCATTGATTTCTTTGAGGTGGATGTTACTTCTCATCTCTTGATTTGTTATATGCTTGTAGAATATGATGATGATTGATCAAGTATAGTATATATTAAGAGCTTGCATGATTTTAAAATTTGATGTAGATCTATATATCTCAATGAATAAGTAGTCAAATAACTTCGTCATGAATAAGAACCCAAATTGAGATGTGATTATCATGTATAAATTGTTTATTGATATTAGAGATTTGGTGATGCATAAAAGAACTTGTTTTGATTCACAAAAAAATACTTGTATGATCATGGAGTTTATAATAGTTGATGAGTATTTGTTATGAAAATTTATAGACCACTGAATACATACAAATTCATTGCTTGATTGATTAAAAAGTTACAATTTTTATAAGAGAATTCACTGTTTTGATTAGAATTAATTTCATGTTGTAGATTCTAGAGTTTTGATGGTTGTATGATGATGGATTGTGTATTAAATATTAGGTTTTAATATTATGACTTAGTGATTTTCATGAACATACAAATAAAAAAAATTAATTGACAAAGATCTAATTTGGGGTCTGTAAAACTGATTGATGATCATGGATTTAACTTGTAGATGATGGAGATTTCTGGAGATAATTAGAATTTATTGTATGCTATTAAATTCATGTTTGATTGATTTTAAAGTTGAGATTTTCCATGTTTATTCGTTGTTTTTAATTTTTAAAAATTAAAGATTTAACATTAGGGTTTGAATAATTGTTGTATGGTTGAATTGGAGTATATTAGGTTTTGGGTTCAGTGTTCATGAGGTGAACAATAACCCAAGTTACTGTATTAGGATTTGGAGTTATAGGGTTTCGGGTTTGTACAGGACCTAGGGTCTGTACAGTGCTTTGAGTTATATATATTTTAACGTCAGTTTAGAGAGTGAATGGCATTGGGGTAGTTGGCTAGCACAGGTCGATTTGGGCTTTGCGTGGGCCTTTGGCTGGGTCGCATGGGTTCTAACCCGGATAGGCACAGTTTGGTCTTATTTTGTCTTTTTTTTAGTTTAACGCTTTTGCTTTGTTTTTTTCTTTAGTTGTTAAGTTTTTTTTAAAAGCTTATGTTTTATTTTTTTTATTTTTCTGTTGAGTTTTGAGTTTTTTTTCCTGTTGAGATTTTGAGTTTTTAAAGTTTAAAAAAAAAAGAAAAAAAAAAGATGTGTTGGGTGAAAATTTAATTCACTAAACTTTAAATGTTATAGATTATTGATTCTAAGAATACAGTTTTTGATAATTTAATTTCAGATTTTTAGGCAAAAAAATTTCAGATTTTTGGGGACGAGATCCCACATGACTAAGAGCCTTGTTTCAGTTGAATTGAATAAATTTCTAATAGAATTATTTGAACTTTATGAATGAATGAAAATGGGTAATTAAAAGTTGATTTTAAAGAATTTTTGTAAGTTGGATATATTTCCATATATGTAAGAGTGTTTCGGCAGTGTTAGTTGATTTAAAGGAATGTAATTAATGAAGAGTATTATGTATAATTGAACCAAGTTGGGTTTTGATTTGTGTGTTAGGGTTGTGATGAGAACCCTAGAGATATTGTTGTGGATTTTGAGTTATGAGACTCTAGAGGTTGGGTGGGACCCCTAGCATGCCGGCAGATGAGACTTTTGTGGATATTTCCCAGTGGGGCCTTGTTGTTGATTTAGTTGAGTTAAGTCCGGCAGGGTACACCAACTCTAGTGGGGACTGTGACTTAACTAATAATAATATACCTAAGGACAAGCAGTAGTTAGAGTTGTGATGAAATAAGAGCAAACGTGAGTATGAAGCACTCAGGATGATCTGCGGTGTGAGATAGTCCCTAGAATTTCGAGGTATGAGTGAAATAGTCTCCGGAATTACTTGTGGTGTGGGATTGATCTCCAGAATAATCGGGATCGAGGCGACGCTCATGGGATATTCGTGTGATGAGGCGCCATGGCTTCGGTGTGGGGTATTCTCGAAGATTCCCAGGTGTGAATGAAATAGTCTCCGAAATTATCTGTAGATAGAGATTGACCTCCGGAATTATCGGGGCATGGACTAGATACTCACGAAATAATCTAAATCTTAAAGTAATCACTGTAGTATGTTAGTTGCATAACATGGGATTGAACCCAATAAAGTGAAGAACGATAAGGGCTTGCACCGGACCTATGTAGTATGGGATGCACAGAATCCGATATGTATGCATTAGAAATCACCATATGCATTTGTGTTTTCATGACTTGTTTTAAGTATGCTTGCTTTCTGTTTTCATCTCAAACACTTGACACTTAGCTTATCTTCACTTGTTGTTCTATGTTTTGTTTATTATGCATCATTTATTATTGCTATAATTATATGTATCAAGTTTTTGGTTGTGAGATCTAGAAGTATCACTATTACTATAGTTGACGTTAGTTGCATTTAACTGACGTGCCCACTTTTCATAAACTTTTGTAAGGTTTTCAGTTATGGATAGCATCGATGTAAATAAAGCTTGGAGTATAAATGCAAATTTAAGATTCTATGTATTGTAAAGATTTGTAAATAATGTATTTCATTTCGCTATGTTTTGTAAGAAGAAATGATGTAATAAAAAGTTTTAATTTTCCCTGTATTTGATACTGTCTTTGGATTACATTGAAGTTGATTATGAAAATTGTGCCACATATTTCGAATTTTATTTATTGGAAATATAGGGCGCTACACCTGCTCCGACGTGAGAAATATATCTGAGCCGAGGAGACCTTATATCTCAGAGGCCGGAAAGAATCCCCTGCCAAGGAGAAAAGGAAGATGGATAGTTTCGAAGCACCGAAGAAGTCTCAGAAGGATGCCTCCAGACAGAGGTGGCCCCTTCCAACACCCTGGTTCGAGAAGTTTACTCCGCTCAACGCGAGTGTCTCCACTATCCTCTTGGAAGTGGAAGAAGAGGGGCTAATCTGACACCCCCTGGTCGAACACCAGGAACAAGAAGAGAGAAAGAAGGTTCTACTGCCAGTTTCACTAAGACCATGGTCATGAGACCGATAATTGTCAGGCGCTGAAAAATGAGATTGAAGCCCTTATCCGTTGGAGCCACTTGTCAAAATTCACTCGAAAGGACCAGAGAGCTTCTCCCCCTCCTCGAGGGCCTAATAAGAGTCCGGAGACGGACTCCAAACCCCAGGACTCCGAAAGAATGGTCATCCTCTGCTTTATACATAAAGGACCAATGGAGGGGAGATTCCAACTCTTTCCGCAAGGTATTTGTAACGCCCCGGTTTTCTACACTGGGAAACCGTGACATAAGCCAGAATCTTTTTATTCAATTAGCCACAATACACAGAAAAAATAGGAAAATTTAAAACTTTTTATTCAAAACAGATGTATTACAAGTCCGAATGTTATAAAACTGCAATACATTACATCAGTGTTACAATAATGCCATACAAGCCCAAGTGTTACAAACCTTTAATAAATTTACATCAGAGTACAATGAATAATAAATAACACTTGGTACTTCTTGGATGCTTCCCAACATAAAATAAATTACAACAGATGTTACAATTGAAATAAAGAATCAACACTTTGCTTCTCTTGCCTTGAGTCCTCCTGAATCCTGTACCTGTAGTTTTGCAATCCAGTACCTATTGAAATGGGGACGTTAGTACATATACTGACGCTTTGAGGCTGATGACTAGCAGCGGATCTCAACTCTAAACAACCAGATTGATGAAAAGAGAAATGTATATATATAATTGATGTGTCAATGTATGCTATGACTTAGACTTTAATGCACGATTAACTAATACGATCATGCACTTATTCTAATGCAAGCGAGACTCTAGAACAGTATGCAGCCCATACTACATATGTCCATATCAAGCTGTTTCTCCATATTTGGAAATTTGAACCCGCGTAATGAATTCTACTCTTGCACCCATCCTGTTCCTGACACAATATTACATGACTGATGAGGTTGCAGATACGGTCTAGTTCCGCTACTGCGGTACCATAGTGGTGTTTATGTTTGCCATTATTTATCCGGCGAACCGGACCTCACTCAAAAGCCAACACGAACCACAAGATACTAGCCAACCTTGAGCCGTGCCCTCAACTCATCATGAGAAGGCATAGAACCTGACAGAATCGTGGGGTCTATTTTCGTAGAAAAACCCCATGTTCTTATCATGGCACTTCAAGAATTAACAGCCGAGATACGGATCCCTTATTCCCAACTAACCATGAAAAAGCACCGCCCGTATTCTTTTGATAGGGGGATACATCCCAATAACACCACCTAGTGTCGGCCTATAGGAGAAGTCGGATTATAAGGTATCACCCCTAACACCAACTCTCACCCTTTAGCAATTCATAGATAAAATGGTTAACATTTACTATCCTAACGGTGTCACTAACCCTAACCAATCAAATGGGGTCGTACGAGTTACAAGTTACTCTCAATCTAGAGTCGTACTCTCAACTTGCCATGAGACGGCACCAAAAGATTCAAACAAGCGAGACATGCCACTGTGCTTCCAACTTATCATGAAAAAGCACCACATGTGTCCCTCTTCAAGAGAGTATACAAATTGTTGACACAATCTACCAAGCCTCAACCTAGACTTCACAAGATCTCCTCGGATCCACTCATCGCCTATCTATTCAAGATAATTACTCCATACAAGCCCAATGAGCTACGCATGAACAAACAACTACATATGAGCTAGGTGAGCTACGTATGAAACGGACCAATACATATTACATGACTTATAAGCACAAGGAATACTTATTACTCATAATCAAGTAAATGATTCAAACTACTAACAATTCACGACAACTTTAGTTAACATGAACTAGAATTTCGTGTATAAGCTTACTAACAAAAACTTGATCTTTTATACACAAAAGCAACATAAAAAACCTTCTAACAACCTAGAAGCAATTAAACATGCTACTCTTATCGGAATTCAACAAAATTAGACTTTTGAGAACATCTACTACAACTCTCTAGTTGACAACCTTCTCAAATTCAGTCAATAAGAGGTAGAAAAACCTCGAACAACCTAAACAGCGAGCTTCAGCCAAAAAGGCTAGCTACCGTGACTTGTAAAGGCCACAACTCCTACTCGGCTTATCGAAATCTAACAAAATAAGACATTTTGGAAAGGTGAGAACCTATACTACAACTCTCTAGTTGAAAACCTTCTCAGATTCAGTCAATAAGAGGTAGAAAAACCTCGAACAATCCAAACAGCAAGCTTCAGCAAATAAGGCCAGCTACTGTGATTTGTAAAGGTCATAACTCCTACTCCGCTTATTGGAATCTAACCAAATAGGACATTTTGAAAAGGTGAGAACCTCTACTACAACTTTCTAGTTGATAACCTTCTCAGATTCAGTCAATAAGAGGTACAAAAACTTCAAACAATCTAAACAGCGAAGCTTCAGCCAAAAGTCTAGCTACTGTGACTTGTAAGGGTCATAACTCCTACTCTGCTTATCGGAATCTAACAAAATTGGACTTTTTGGAAAGCTCAGAATATCTACTACAACTTTCTAGTTAACAACTTTCTCAGATTCCTTATGGAATTCAAATTCCTGCTCTTTGAACAAAATTCAAGAGCAACAGAAGACAGCACAAAGCTGAAACTTGTAAAGCTCATAACTTTTGCTATACTGGTCGGAATCTAACAAAATTGGATATTTTGGAAATCTAAGAACATATACTACAACTTTCTAGTTTACAACTTTCTCATATTTCTTAGAGAATTCAAATTCCTGCTCTTTGAACAAAATTCAAGAGCAACAAAGGACAGCACAAAGCTGAAACTTGTAAAGCTCACAACTTTTATTGTACTTGTCGGAATCTAACAAAATTGGACATTTTGGAAAGCTAAGAATATCTACTACAACTTTCTAGTTAACAACTTTCTTAGATTCCTTATAGAATTCAAATTCCTGTTCTTTGAACAAAATTCTAGAGCAACAAAAGACAGTACAACGCTGAAACTTGTAAAACTCACAACTTTTGCTATACTTGTCGGAATCTAACGAAATTGGACATTTTGGAAAGCTAAGAATATCTACTACAACTCTCTAGTTGAACATTTTTTCAGATTCCGTAAGGAACTTAAAATCCAGCACTTTGAACACAATTCAAAAACTACAAAAAGCACAGCAAAAGCTGAAACTTGTAAAACTTATAACTTTTGCTATACTTATCGGAATCTAACAAAATTAGGCTTTATGGAAAGGGGAGAACATCTACTACAACTTTCTAGTTGACCACTTTTTCAGATTCCTTATAGAGCTTAAAATCCAGCTCTTTGAACATAAGCAAAAATAACCAAAACAACGATTTGCTTAAAAGCTCACTGTTTTGGGGAAATGATTTATTTCACCCATCAAACTAACCCCAAAAACTCTATAAAACTAGGGCATGGTAAGGACACATATTACGACCTCTCAAATTAATTTGGAGTCAAAATTTCAACTTTAGCATAAGTAATTAATCAAAACTACATACCAGTTCAAGATTGGGTTTTTAGGGTTCTTGTTAAGTTCTAACCCCTCAATCTTTTTATGCTATTTATTCTAGTCCAAGTTCTTCAATATGCACATGAAAATAGTCCAATTTGTCCACATAACAAGCAAATAAAACAACAAAAATAACAATTTGAGTTAAGAAACCCCCACCCAAAACGGTTGGAAGAACTTGCTAGCCTTCTCCTCCTTGCTCCTTGTTCTTGATCCTCTTCAAGAACAACCTCAAGAAAGAAAACCACTTTTTTCTTTTGATTTTGATCTCTCTTTCTTTTCTTTTCTTCTCAAATTTTTTTCTAAAATTAAACAAGTAAAAGAAGAAGAAATATGAGATGAGAGTGAGATGAGAAGGAGATGGAGGAAACACAAATGAAAAAGGGCTTTGCCCTTTGGAAATGGCCGACCACTTATAGGAGAGGGAGAGCGAGTGAGGGTGAGTTTGTGGTTGAGAAGAGAACAAGCGTTCTCATTCTTCTGGCTCAAATCAATTGGAAATCAATTTGCAAATTTAAATTGCAATCAACACCCAACTCATTTCTAACCCTCCATTTGATCATGATTGGTAAAAAATAAAGGTACTTTCCCAAAATCACATACTACATGATTTCGTACAAACGTATGAAATCGATACACTACATATACGTACATATATCTGTCTATACATATAATTTTCATTCGTTAAAACGAATAATCTCTACCAAAAATATTTTAATTCATAAATAATAATAAAAATAATGTTATTACTGGTTCGGAAGATTTCACTACCAATTTGATATAATACAGATGTATACAGACTGGTATATATATATTGATAATGTTTATTAGTAAAACCGGGTAATATCCATCAAAATATTTCAATTCTGAAAATAATAATAAAATAATAATAAAATATTTTTTTTAATATCAGCCCGAAATTTTATAGATATTTTCTCAAAAATGCATTTTACAGGATTTTGTACAAGTGCACAAAACCGATACAATACATATATATACTTACTAGTATATACACAGATAAGTTTTTATTAGTAGAACCAAGTAATTTCCATAAAAATATTTTAATTTTAAAAATAATTATAATACAAATATAATATCCGACCGGGATATTACAATATTTTTCCAGGAGGTGAACTCGATCCATAACTGTCCTCCTCCCCGAGGTCACAGACTCACCGTCTCATTCTCGGATGAAGCACTTGAGGGTGTCCAGATCCCTCACTGCGACACTTTAGTAATCAACCTCAGCTTGGCAAACCATGAAGTTCGACGCATGCTCGTGGACAATGGTAGCTCTATCAACATCTTGTTCCTCACCGCCTTCAAGGGCTGAAGCTATCCCGAGAAAGGCTAAAGCCCGCGGGCTACACCCTTCATGTTTTCTTTGGTATTCCGGTCCAAATCAAGGTGATCATCACTCTGGACGTTACTATAGGAAAATCCTTGGCCACCAAAAATGAGCCCATGGACTTCACTGTGGTGGATGTCAACGCAACCCATAATGATATTCTCGGATGTCCCTGCCTTGCGACTCTTCAAGCCGTAGCCTCGGCTTATCATATGAGAAAGAAGTTCCCCCACGAGGGTCGAGGTCGGGTTCAGGGTCATGAAGTGCAATCAAGAGGCCGTCTGAGCACGCTATACTACCACAGTGGGGGCTCTGTCCTTCCTCTCTACGTGGTCGAACTCCCCAGTGATAGATGTTCGATTTGCTCCGAGCCAGTCGATGAACTGAAAGAGACATCCTTCTCCGAAGCAGACGAGACAAAGTGGTTTCAATTAAGCAAGGTCCTGCTTTCCGTTCTCAAGGAGGAGATCATCAGCTGCATTCACAGGATCTGTTTCTAGGGCTACCTCGGACATGCTGGGCATCTCGGAGGAACTAATCATTCACAAATTGAGTGTTAATCCAGATTCTAAACCAATACAGCAGTGATGCCAAAAGTTCACGCCCAAGAGACAGTAGGCAGTAAAGGAAGAAGACGATAAGCTTCTCACTGCCCGCTTCATCCAGAAGGTCAACTATATGGAGTGGTTGGCAAATGTAGTGATGGTAAAAAAGGCTAGCCGAAAAATAGAGGATTTGTACCGACTTCACGGACCTAAATAAGGTATGTACAAAAGATCCCTTCACTCTTCCAAGTATTGACGCCCTGATTAATGCAACATCAAAGCACGAACTCCTGAGCTTCATGGACACCTTCTCCGGGTACAAACAAATCCGTATGTTTCCCCTGGATATTCCGAAAACATCTTTCGTCCCAAATCATGGACTTTATTGCTACTGGGTCATGCCCTTCAGCCTAAAAAACATGAGAGCCACCTATCAAAGGTTGGTTAACATGGTCTTCAAAGAACAAATCTGTCAAAATATTGAGGTTTTACATAGACGACATGCTCATCAGGAGCCTCAGAGGTAAAGACCACGCGAAGGATCTCGAGGAGGCCTTCAGCTTCTTAAGGAAGAATAACATGTGGCTTAACCCATCTAAGTGCACCTTCGGCGTGACCTCAAGAAAATTCCTAGGCTTTATGGTCAACCAACGAGGGATAGATCCGAATCTAGAAAAGATTCAAGTAATCCTGGACATGGCCCCTCCTACGAACGTTAAAGAAGTTCAGAGGCTTACGAGCCGACTTGCTCAATTGGGCATTTTCTCTCAAAAACTGGGTCAAATCCCTTCCCTTCTTCAAGGCCTTCCAAGGGACAAAGAACTTCTAATGGGGAGAGCCCTAGTAATAGGACTTCGCCCAACTGAAGAAGTATCTCGTCAACCCCTCTTTACTTAGCAAACTCGAGCTGGGTGAAGTCCTCTATCTTTACTTGGCAGCATCTGAGCATACCCTCAGTGTAGTGATGGTCTAGGAAGATGATGGGGTGCAGAAACTTGTATATTATGTGAGAAAAGTGCTCCACGATGCCGAGCTCCATTATGAAAAAATGGAGAAAGTAGCTTATGCCCTTGTTATGGCTGCATGGAAGTTTCACACCTACTTTTAGGCCCATTCCATCCAAGTTCTGACGGACCAGCCTATGAAGCAGGTTTTAAACAAGCCGGAGAACTCCAGATGATTGATCAAATGGTCCATCGAGCTCAGTTATCACAACATCAATTATAAGCCAAGAATAGGTATCAAGGATCAGGCACTCGCTGAGTTCATCACCGAATGCACTATCCCTAAGTCATCTGAGGTTCAAGAGAAACATCCATTATGGGAGCTCTATGTGGATGGTTCCTCCTGCAAAGAAGGAAGCTGAGCAGGTGTGATACTGAATGGTCTGGACATCTCTGCTCTCGAGTAATCCTTGCGCCCTAACTTCCGGGCCACTAATAATGAGGCCGAGTATGAGGCACTGATCGCTGGACTCGTCCTAGCTCGCAAAGCCGGGGTGAAATGGGTCAAGGCCTTCAGTGATTTTCAGGTTGTAGTAAACCATGTCGGGGGTTATTCGAGGCTCGTGACACCCATATGTTTTAGTTCTGGCCCATGTTAGGCTACTCTTGGTGGACTTCGAGGAGGCTTCAGTCGTCCGATTCCTTAGAGAACAGAAAGGCTAAGTCAATACGTTGTGCAAGCTGGCGTCCTCCTCCTTTGAGGGTCTTGATCGCATAGTGCTGGTAGAGGTCCTCATTCGACCCAGCATCGACAGGGAGAACTCCGTAATCCTTTGCATCGAATTGCTTACGCAGTCAGCGACATGGATGGGAACAATCCTAAACTTTTTGGAAAATGGTGAACTATCACAGAACCATCTGAAGCGTGGAAGATCCGAGTCAGGGCTGAGAGTTCTGTACTTATCGGAGGGGTATTGTTAAAGAGATAGTACAGAAGGCCAACGGACAGCCCTACCTTCGATGCCTGACCCCCGAGGGATCCCGATATGCACTTGAAGAAATACATGGGGAGTCAGTAGTTGTCACATGGGTGGCAGGTCGCTCGCAAGGAAGATCCTCAACAATGGATATTACTGGCCAACTCTGTTATAGGCTTGTCCAAAAATATAGTCCATGTCAAAGGTTCTCCTCCATAAGGCATGTCCCCCAGGCCGAACACAAATTGCTGGTGAGTCCATCTCCTCTTGCCATGTGGGGGATGGATCTAGTCGGGCCATTCCCGAAAGTGACGGGTCAGCGATGCTTCCTAATTGTCTTCATTGACTGCTTCACGAAGTAGGTCGAAGCTGAGTCTTTAGCCTCCATCACCGAGAGTCAAGTCCATCCTTCTTTTGGAAGCATATCATTTGCCGGTTCGGGATCCCTGAGTCCTAATAGTCGAAAACGATATCCAGTTTGCTGGCAAAGGGTTCCGCAAGTTTTGGGCAGATCTGGCCATCCAATAGAGGTTCTCTTCTATCTCACACCCCCCATTCCGACGGGCAGACGAGAACACAAATTGCCAAATTCTGAAGGGCCTTAAAAAGTAATTAGACCAATCCACAAAGGTATTATGGGTTGACGAGCTACCTAGCATGCTTTGGTGATACCGAACGACCAAGAGAATTCCAAATGGTGAATCACCTTTTAACCTCACATTTGAAGACGAGGCTGCCATCCCCCTGGAGGTCAGACTGTCGTCACCTCAGATAATGAGCTTCAATGAGGACTTGAACTTGGACGTCCTTAGGGGAAACCTAGATCTTCTTAATGAAGTGTGAGAGAGGTCAGCCATCAGGAGAGACATCTACTAGCAGAGAGTATAGTGATTCCATAACAAGATGGTTCAACTGGCTAACATCAAGGAAGGTGACTTGATACTAAGAAGACTTAAAATTTCTGAACCAAGTAAGAATGAAAAATTAGCTCCAAACTGGGAAGGCCCATATGGGTTCTCCAAAAGGGTTCACCTTGGGACTTTCCAACTTGAAGACCCAGGGGGAAGGGTGATCAAGACAACTTAGAATACAAAACACTTAATGAAGTTTCACAAAGGCTCCGAACACTCTGTGTTTGTAATAAGACCATAAAAAGCCAGCGAATGTAATAAGTGCTCGCCTATTGGTAGCCAATGAATAAAATTTTATTTCAAATCAATAAGCTTTCAAACTGTGTCAAATTTGGGTCGCTCACCTCTAGTCATGGACTTCGAGCCACACGTGATATGTTCACAACTTTGCTTGGCCTCGTTCCTTGGCGTGGTACTCTGAGTCATTCGCTGGTTTTTCTTTCTAAGTCATTTAGTCTTGGACCTCGCCCTTCGGCATGGTACTCCAGGTCACTTGCGAGTTTTCCTCGATAAGTCATTTAGTCACGGACCTCCTCCCTCGGCGTGGAACTCCAAGTCACTCACGATTTTTCGACACTAAGTCATTTATTCCCAGACCTCTCCCCTCGACATGATACTCTGAGTCACTCATGAGTTTTCCTCACTAAGTCATTTAGTCCCGAACCTCCTCCCTCAGCATGGAACTCATGGTCACTCGCGAGTTTTTCTCACAAAGTCATTTAGTCCCAGACCTCGCCCCTCGGCCTCGTGAGTTTTCCTCGCTAAGTCATTTAGTCCTGGACCTCATACCTTGGTGTGATACTCCGAGTCACTCGCTAGTTTTTCTCAAAAATTCATTTAGTCCCCGACCTCGCCCCTCGGCGTGGTACTCTAGGTCACTCGCAAGTTTTTCACACAAACTCGTTTAGTATCAGACCTCGCCCCTTGGTGTGGTACTCCGGGTCACTCGTGAATTTTTCTTGCTAAATCATTTAGTCCCAAACCTCGCCCCTCAACATGGTACTCTGGGTCACCCACAAGTTTTTTGTTTTCGTTAAGTCTCGTGCCTCGCTCCTAGGCGTGGCCATCTGGGCCACTCCAACAAGATGGTTCGACCTACCCCTTGGGAGTCGACTAATTCAGAGAAACACGTTCAGATAAAAGGTAAAAAAGAAATCTTTTATTGAACAAAATGTAATTACAAGATGGGCGGTGGCCAATTCACAGCTGGAAAATCAAACACAAAATGAACAAGCAAGAAACTATGCCTAAGTGCTCCTAATTAGGAACAACCTTTCGTATCGCAGAGCGCTAGTTACCCTTAACTATTAGCGTGTGGTAGGAGTGTGTGCACGAGGATCGGTGGCGAGATGAAGGTAGGCTGATTCTAGGAGAAAGCTGGAAGAACTTTGCAAGCACAAGATCCCCGAGTCGGGTCTCAGGTTCCCTCCAACAGCACCAGTCCCTTCTGGCCTCAGCCGTCGGAACTCAGGGTAGATCTCCCCAAGTTCCGCGATGAGGTCCCTGTCCCGTCTCATTTCAGATCTTGGAACCCGAGCTAAATCTCCTCAAGTTCCACACCGGGACACCGATCCCCTCTGGATTAAACTCTGGACCGTGGATGAATCACCCCCGACTCAACCCTAAGGAACCCATCCTCGTCTGTCTCGGCCTTCAGATTGCCATTTGAGGCACTCACTAAAAGACTCGTCAGGAGAACAATCACCGGAAAAGTCCCACCATGATATTTGTGTGCACAAATGCTTGGAGTAAAAAAACAGAATTTATAGATCCCCTGGGAGATGCTTCTCGATTACTGCGGAGTACACATAGAGAGATCTCAACCTTCCATCTCCATTCAATGGTAAGGAGGGAGGCACATTTCAAATCCTTAAACAAGTGAACATTTCGACTTCCATGATAAAAGACACATCGATCCCCACAAAGTATGACGTAAGCCAACCCACGTGATGACCGAAAAGAAAGATTCCCCCCAAAACCCTAAGGGTACAAGAATCCCCACCGCCGGGGGGGGGGGGGGGGAGGCTTCGTGAGAAACCCAGGCGTCTCTAACACGCAAAGGCTTCACTCGCCGCTCGCCCCTCGGCTTGGTAGTTTGGCCGCACATGGACCCCCTTTGGATCGTACCTCCCCACTGTAACATCCCAGAGAATTTTTTTTAAAAATTACATTTTTCATTTTTGCACATGCAATGCATGTGCAATTTTATTTCATTTTCGAGTTCTAAAATTTTTCTAAGTTACGCACCAATTTTCTCTTATTTATTTTTGTCTCATTTATTATCTATTCTAAATTAAATTCCATAGGCCTAAAAGACTAACTTAAGCCCATTAGGAAATTAAAAACCCAAAATTTAATTCTTTATTAAATACTTTTTCAAGAGAGAAAAGTGCAATTAAACTTGTCATGTAACAAACTAGTAACAACTAACAAATAAAAAATATTAATTGAATAAGAAAGTGTGTGCACATGGGATGCACGTGCACGTGTGTGCACCCCATAGCTTTGGTCGGACATCTAGTGAGAGAGGGAGAAGTGGGGTGAGGTGTGAGGGTAGTGGGAGGTTGTGTGAGTAGTGGGATCATTCTCCACCACACAAATGTCCTATAAATACCTACATCTCTTCATTAACAATTGCACTAAACTTTGATCAAATCCTAAGAGAGAAAAAGAAAGAGAGCAAGAGAGAGACCAGGATTTTGCAAGAGGGAGTCGGTGGTGCATTCTAGGAGGAGAAGGGCTTTGAGCTTGAGGCTTTGGGACAATTTTCTAGGAGCGTATTTGCATTTTCATCAAAGAGGTGGGTGATTTTCTTAATTTCTAGATAAATTGTAGTATGCATGTTCTTAGTTGTGATGATTATGTGGCATGAATTCTTAGACTTCTAGTGTGGTTATTTTGCATGTGGTATTGATCTTCTTACTGGCAATTGCATTCTAGATGGAAGGATTCTTATTCATTTATCATGTTAAGAACTTGAAAATACAAATAGAGTTATGGAGGTGTTGTTGGCTACATGTTAGTGTGCCATGATTGGGTTGCATGAATTGAAAATGATCTCTTATGCACAAACAAGTTGGGTAAACTATAGGGAGAGTTGTCGATTGATGGGAGATGAGATATTCTCATGAAATTAATAAAAAAAGGAAATAAAAATATGAAATCTTGAATTGGGGTTGAAAGAAGTAGTTTTATTAATAAATGAAAGTGTATGGTTATGTTGCTTCTAAAAATCACCATTTACAATATGTATGTATAAAAATAATTTTTATTGTGGTTAAATTAGTAAACAAATATTTCTGAAGATTGTAGATATAAATTGCAAACTATTAATTTGGAAAACAAATAAAATTGTAGAATACTTGAGAAATTAAAATGGAAGAATAAACAGAGACTAGGGTTATAAGAAACTAAACCCATATATTAGCAGAATTGGCTCTTGGCATTTGTGACTAGTGCATGCGCGCTGCGCCGCACATCGCCACGTGGCGCTTGTTGGGCGGGGTTCTGGGTTCGAATCTGCATATGCACAGAAATGTGCATTTTGATATTTTGGGTTTTTGTTTTTTTTGGGTTTTTGACCTTTTAAAATTCGGGAAAATTACAGGATTAATTCTAGATATTATATAGACAATTAGAAATAATTTCTCACTATTTTGGGAGCCTAAAAATCTATATTCATGCTAATGAGTAATGGGTTAGTATTATAATAAGAAACATAATTGGGTCGAGTAAATTGATTAAAGAAATTGAACACTTTTAAAAGATATCGTGAATACGACCTTTTGGGCTTAGAAAAAAATATTTGAAGTGACTGAATAATTGAACTAAAATACGAACGAGGATTTTGAATCGGAGTTCCAGTGAATTGTTTTATTAAGAGATTTATAGAAGTTGGTATTAAAAAGAAATGGTACTCAAACTATACTTCGATAATGTGAAAGGATTTATTAATCAAAGAATATGGAAAATTATTGAAGTAAATAATTTCGGCGAATCAATTATGTATTGGTCTTCAAGAAGTTGAGTAAAGTCATTCTTTTCTAATGATTAATTATTGCATGATCTAAAATTATGATGGAAGTGGATTAAAGTAAATGAATATTGAATAAAGAATGAGAGGCTTATGTTGAGGTTAGTCATGACCTAATTGATCTCTATTAATGAGATGATCGTGGGAATCTAGATGCTAAGTGAGACTCATGTAACGGCAAGTGATGAAATGATTAATTTAATTTGAGAAGTAGCCAATATAGGGTCATCGTTCTCGGTATTTGTTAAGACCGGTAGGAGGGTAAACCAGCATCTAGGTTGTGATGATGTTAATTAAACCTAGGAAAAGGCACTAGAAGAAGATATGATAGAAACAACGATGAACAGGTCCGGTAAAGGATGTGCAGTTCCTAGGGGTCTGAGATCGAGGAGTACGACTGGTAAATCTATGTATATGGGCTAAGGATACATCCATCTATCATCGGAAAGGCCGGTAAAGAGACTGCAGTCCCTAGGAATGTTTAGGATGGACAGGATACGCTCGGTAAGTCCACTAAGGTGGGGTAGGTGTAGGCCTGGTTCATAGTTGCGAGAGATCCACCTGCTAGGGTTCGTGGCTGAGGATACGCCCGGTAAATCCATTGAGGTGGGTTATGGGTAGGCCAGTAAGGTCCAATATCCTAGGGGTGTGACTCTTCGGTGACTACGCGTTGGAGTATATTCATTGGGTTAGGTTGCATAGCGTGGGATATAAACCCTATAATGTGGAGTACCTTAAGGGCTTTTCCTCGGACCTACGTAGTATGTGATACATAGAATCCGAACAAGTATGCATTACTGCATCATAGTGTAAACATTTGCATTAGGCATCTAAGGCATAACATACACTGACATGTTTAGGATAGTCACCTTTACACTTTGTAATGCATTCAATTGTGTGATTGCTAAAGTAGGTAAAATGGTATATTACAGCATAGTGAGGATCACTGTTTTATAATATTGCATCGGTTGTAAGAAACTGACGTGCCCACAGTTTCATATGCAGGCATTTGATTTGCAAGAAGATATAAAGATGATTGATGCTAATGATTACTTTCTGTTTTAAGTTGCTGATGTTTAAATTGTACATTTATATCATGTTGTACTTCATTTAACTTCTGCTGTGTTGTTGTAAAAGAACTTGATGTAATAAAAAATTTCAAATTCCTTATAAAATTGTACGAAATGAAGTAAGGATCCTGTTGTGCTACGAATTATCATATTTTGAAATTCGGGGCGTTACACCCCCGACGCGGTACAGAGTCACTCACAAGTTACGGGGGTCCTACTCGGATATTCAAAACAACGAAGTTCATTTTAAATGGATTTTATTCATTTCAAAGAAACACTTACAAGGGAAGGCGGTGGCCAGTCCGCGAAAAGGTGTAGACCAAAATAAAAAGCCTAGGACCTACTGCTTGGAAGAGGACCCCTGTCCAACGGCGAGGTCAAGGAGAGCCTCTTCGGCTTGCGTTGCAGAGCTGAAGGGCTCGTGGGTCACCAAACACCCTCCCCCCGAAGGCTCCTTTCCGGATGGCTGAGCAAGCTCATCCAACTTTATCTCGAAGGGAAAGCGTAGAGGTCGAGATCCTGGTACTTAGCCCCAGTATTAATCCTAACCCTGGATGATACGATATAGGGCTTCATCATGTCCTTGCTTCATTTTCCTCTCTTTCGCTTGTCATGTCAGCTTTTCCTCAGCCAGCTCCTCCTTTTCCTTTGACAGCTCTACCCGAGCCTTCCTCTTTCCTTCACCAGAACTGCTTTTAGCTCCTTCCGATCCACCTTGTCCAATAAAGCCCACTGAAAGTATAAAACACCGCAAAATTCAGTTATGACAATTTTACCGCACGTGTGTTACACACATATATTTTGTACCGTTACGGGTATTACCCGTAACATTATTAACATAAATATTGTACGTATTTCATATTTCGATTATTTATAAGTATCTTCCACCCTCTCGAATACATTTTTGTATTTGAATTTATTTTATTTCTCATTTTCAAGCCAACTCAAATATTAATCTTAAACTTTGTGTTTTTACGTGCATTTCACGTGCTTTCAATGCACGTGTCGATTACGTCCATTTTACCGTTACGTGAAATATCCGTAATATTATCAATATAAATAATTTTACGTATATTATATTTTGATTATTTATATGCATTTCTCCATTGCTCAAATCCATTTTGTATTTGAATATTTATCGATACGTGCGACGCACGTGTTTGTAGTGCATGTGTTGGTTATATTTTTTTCCAAAATAAATTTTTTGAACTGTGTATGTTTATTTTTATTTGTGCATGAAACACTAATTAATTTAAACTAGTTTTTATTAAATCCATATTAAATTTTAGTAACTTATACATTTCTAGTAAATAAAATTCTAATTAATTTTGGTGGACATTGTACATGCACACACACAACACTTTTCTAAAATCCAATTCAAAAACCCGTGCTTTTGACACCTTTTTGTTAGCCGGCCAAGTCCAAGAGAGGAGTTTTTGACTTGGTCAAAAAGGCATGGGGTTTGTGGATAGTTATTAGATTAGTGGTTAGTTAGTTACACTCCCCACACTCTTCTCCCTATAATACACTCCCCCTCCAGGCCTTCATCAGGAAAAAGAAAAGAAATATTTTTTATTCATTGTTACACTTTCAAAAGTATCTTGCTGTGGGTTTTCTTCGTGGGAGTTCGGGATTTTCGAAGAGGGGGATTGGAGAGATTTTAGGAGTTCATTCTGCTAAGGATTTCGTCAACTAGGTGGGTGTTTTCACTATTTTCTAATATTTTAGTATATTGTGCATGCTTGTCATGCCCCGCTTCCCGGAATACAGGAACACAGGCACGTAACTGAGGCCCAGCGAATGATATAAGTACGCCAACTCATATCATCCATAAGCTGTACCAGTCTTAATCAACAATATAAGAAAAATGAATCACAACCACGCAGGAAACATGATCACATAAACGAGAATGAAATTCAATAACCATATCTGGAAAACAAAGACTTACCAATTAACTCGAGAGACTCCTGTTCCAATTGTAGAAGATCTGCTAATCAATGCCTCCTAGAAATTCTCTTTATGCACCTGTGCTTGATTATCTAAAAAGAAGGAAAATTTGTCCTTAGAGCAAGTACGGACAGCAAGTAGTGACAAGCAGAGAGTAAAGAAAACAGGTTACATGAAGGAATATGAATCAAGATCAAATTTGCAAGGGCAATAATTGTACTAATAGCAATGGTCTTAATAAAGTATATATGTCAATTTATGTTCATTAGAGTGTCATTCTCCTATCTAGTGCACGTACTTCTGTGTCCCATGTGTGCCGTACCACAGGTTCGGTGCACGCAAAACAATGTACGTTTGAGACATAGTGGTGGGGTCTACAGAGCGTGTACTCGGTTTCAATAACAATCATTTACCATTTTTATTCATTCATTCACATTCATTACTTCTCCTTCCATTTCAATACCATTTCAATATAGGCCCTCGAGTACATTTTCTGAGATTTCCCACTACTAGGTCAACCCTTATAAACCCCGGCTTGTTTAGTATTTTACTGTTAAATCATTCATGCTCATGCAGGTGTATATAAGGATGTCAAGGGAACGATAATAATGCAGCAACATGATGCATTGCTAAATAATAAACATGAAGTAATAAATTTAAAACAGCAATTCTCTTTTTATTATTTAAACCGATTCCAATTATAACTGGGTCGAAACCTCAGTACAATGCAGACAATGCAGCAGTAACTTATAAAAAGACATCACATATATGTTCATTCAAGTGGCAATTAACGTGCTACTACAAATTATGGAACACATTACAATGTTATATAACGATTAGAATGTCCTTTTCTGTGTACAATCCACTTATGAAGTCATTAATCCAATCACGATTGTCTCATTCAATCAATGTATACAATTACCATTCATTTTCTTTGTACACAATTCTATTCATTTTATTTATTTCGATTATATCTATATGGGCTTAGGTTTGAGTCAATGGACAATTATAGGAGGTCAAGAGTATGTCGGGTTAGCTCGTGTAAACCCTCAATACACCTAACGAGACGGGACACAAGGCAATTTAAGATGATTAAAAATGGAACTACTTGCAGGAGATCAATAAGCTTGAACTAGAATAAATAAGAGAGTTCAAGTGGACTTGCCTTTTTGTAGTAGTTGATCCGAATAATTTAAGAATAACGGGATCAGTATCCCGGGGAACAATCCCAAGAGGCACGTGCAAAGTACGCGGAAACTCCAAAAGCAACAAGCAGCAACAGTGAATTAATCTCCACAAAAGATCGGCCCAAAACAGCAGCAGCAGCGACAGGATCTGTTGCGGGTAGAACAGCAAACTGCGGAACGAGCGAATCAAAAATGCGCCCCGCACAGGATCCAGACGAACAGGGGACAGCGACTCTCGGACCGGCTGTGGCAGAACAGCGAAGCAGCGATCAGATCGGAGAGCTGAGCTCGGATCTCGATGCGATCAAACGGCTGAAATTCGATCCCGCCCATCAGCTGCCTTCTTCTTCTTCGTTCCCTTCTTCGTCGAAATACAGAGCGCGAGAGAGCAGCGCCAGTGGGGTCTTCGACGGCAGCGATTGTGGTGCGACTGCGCATTGGTGCAAGGCGGCGTCGACGGCGATGAGTCGAGTCCGACTGAGGTTCGGCAATGGTGAGGAAGCCGCTGGCGTGACTGGGCTCGAGCGGAAATCGAGCGAGAGCAGCGAGGTGATCGAAGCTTGAGCGGAGGACGATGATGACGGAGACACTGGTGCGACGTCGAGAAGCGACGGCGCGGCGACGACTTTGCAGTTGGGTTCGACGAACAGGGGATGAGTCGGTGGTCGATGGCGAACGGAGAGGATGGCGTTGGAGGCGGCGAGGCGATGGTGCGAAGGCAGGTGGTGCACTGTGGTGGTCGACAGAGCGAGAGTTGGCAACGCTTCAATGGGTTCGATGGAGTTCTTCGGAGTTGTTGATGACGATGGGGGTGTGCGACGATGGCGAGAAGATGGGGAGACGGTTTGATGGAGGTTGAAGACGACGCGGTAATGGCGGAGCTTCTGAGTTCGGCAATGACGACAGTGCTTCGGGGGTTGAAGACGATGGTGGAGGCTCACAGAAGGTTCGGGTGTGGAGGAGCATCGGTGACTCTGATGGGTGCCGCGATGCTGGCGAAGTCGACTGGAGTGGGTTCGGAGGAGGAAGGAGATGGCGACATTGGGGTTCTCTGTGGTTTTGTTTTGGTTTGGTTTGTTTGTTTTGTTGGGAAAAAGGAGAGAGGGAGAGAAATTAACGGGGAGAGAGGAGAGTGAGGGGTTTATTAAAATAATAAAATAATTATTATAACGGGGGTGGTTAGAGATAGTGGGGGTGTGTGCAGTTGAGGAGAATGTGGAGAAAATTGGAGAGATTGTATACGGGTGTGTACATGGGTTTGTGGGTTTGGGTTTAGGGTAGAGTCCAATAGGGGATGGGCTTGATTTTTGGGCTTCAAATGAATACAATAAATCCAATAGGAATTGTTGGGCTTCAATTAAATAACATAACATGTATCAAAATCAATGGGTTCTAAATGAGATAAATAAAAGAAGAGAGACAAATTCTAACTTGGAATATAAATTTGGGTTTCAATAGGAGATCCAAATGATTTAAATGCATCGGAAGAGATTTATACGGAATTTGAAATACAAGAACACATGGGAAACCCGTATAATCGGAAACAGGGGTTACAAATCCTACCCACCTTACACAAAAATTTCGTCCTCGAAATTTGCTTAGGCGGTACATAGGACAGGGTAAAAGCAACTTAGGAGAGGGTAACAAACAAGGGATCCAAAGAAAAGTCAACTCGGTAGTAACACCCAAAAGTACGAAGGGGTGGATAATAATGATGTCAAAGGAATGCATAGAAGAGAATGAACGGTATCAAAAGGAAAGAACAACACGAGATAATAAGGCAAGATAAGGAGTCGGCAGAACTGAAATCAAAGAGAGAAGACAGGGAAGAATTGAATCAATAAATGAATGAATGCATGATGGTCAAATGGAATGTAGGAAAGAAGTAACCGGTATCAAAATGAAGAATGAACAACACATGACTTGTAAGATAACAAAGCAAGGAGATGAAGAGTAGGTAGAGTTGGAATAGAAGAAGCGATCGACAAGGTAGAGATGAGAGAAGAAATGAGTCAAGGGGTGAGGACAATGCAAGGAATGGTACAAAACAAACATTACAAGGGAGGAGAAGCAACAAGAAGATCCTGGGACCTGTGGGTTATGGGCCCACCACGCCTCCGCTGCGCTACTCTGATGGCAATGTCCCAAGCAACATATATGTCGATGTAGGCCACATGACATCAATCAACGAACCGAGCAGGAAGACAACAATGAGACACCAGGATCAAGGACAGTATGGGCTCAAGAAATATATAATTAAACAATGCAGAATGAATATAAAGTTTGTTTTCAATTTTTAAATAATCAAAAGATATGTTATAGATCAAGACTAATGGGTAGGAGAATTGGGTTATAAATCAAATAACAGGTTTAAATCCAATAAGGAAATAGGCTATAGGATTTTTAAAATATACACTAAATCATATAGTGAAAAGTATATAAAATGGAACATGTTCGGGCTCAAAACAAAATAATAGTAATAGTAACGACAATCATAATAATACCAATAACAATAATAATAACAAAACATCAACACTGCTAACAACAAAATAGCAATGATAATAAGATTATAATAATAATAATAGCAATGATAACAATAACAATAAAAATAATGATGATAATAACAATAATAGCAGAATGGATATAATAATAATGTACAAATATGTGTTAAAATGGAAAATTGAGTTTAATAGGTTTACTAAAATAATCCAAACAGTAGTAATATATGATATAAATATTGGATCACTTAGAATGTAAAACAAAATTAAAATACACTGTTGTTTGAAATAAATAAAATTTCCAAATAGTCTGATGAAATAAAAAGTTTCTTAGAAACCAGAATAATATTTTGTTAAAATCCGATCGATTGAAAATGTAAATTGCTGAAAAGAATTTGAAGGATAAAATCTTAAATACAGAAAGTACATGGAAAGATACATATGTGCAGGAACAAGGGTTTGAGCTCAAGTTAAATATTAATAAATAGTGCAATCAAGTGTATATAAAATTTAGGCTTCAACAAAAATACTAATAATAACACCAATAATAATAAAATATTAACAATACCGGTAAAAATAATAATGTAAGACAGAATCTAATTTGGTTCAACAATTTTTTTTTTGTACGAAAGTAATTTATTATTAACAATAGTAATAATAAAATAATGCAAACAACAATAATAATAACAACGGCAATATCAATAATAATAATGATATCAATAATAATAACGAGAAACATAACAATAATAAATACATGTTAATAATAGAAATAATAACATCAAGAATAATGGAATAGTAATAGCAATAATAAAATAATAATAACAATAATAATAACACACATATTAATATTAATAAAAATAATAATAACAATAATAATAACAATAACATTAAAAATAATAATAGCAATATTAATAACCGTAATGAAAAAGAGATCATCAATCATACTGATAGAAATAATAACAATAAAATACAAATGTTAACAATACTGCTGATCATGATAATACATACATGACAAAATTGGGTTTAAAAACATTCATGAAAAATAATGCAATAGTAATAATAATAATTAGAATGACAATAATATCAATAACAATAATATCAATAACAAAAATAATAATAATGGAAACATTAATAATAATAATAATAATAATAAAAATGAAAATATTAACAATGCTGACAATAATAACATTGCAAAACGGAATATAATTCGGGTTCAACACATTTTCTTGTATGGAGGTAATTCGATATCAATAGCAATAATAAAATAATGAAAACAACAACAATAATAATAGCAATAGTAATATAAATAATAACAATGAATGTGAAAGACATAATAATTATTGAATGTTGACATTATAATCAATACTCGAAAACACATAAAAGGGCAACGAGTAAAATATGCCAATATATATATATACACGAAGACTTAAAAGGGGTTCATTAAATATTACAAAGTAAGCGTCAAATCATTAATTAGGACGTGGAAACAAAATTAAGTGAGAATCTAAAGTTTAAAGAATTAGAAAACGGTGACAGTAAACAGTAATTCACAAAATAATGAAGACTTATACCATGATTAATGTACTCAATCTTAACATAATGTAAAAATAAGTTGTAAAATACAAAATAGAATAAAATCAACTATACTAGTTCAAATTGTATGAAAACATGAAGTGTAATTGTATAAACAAAAAGTCATAAGGAAAATATTTCTTTACCATTAGTTTCATTATATAAGTAAAAAGTCTTGAAATATCAATTAGTAATAGGTGGAAAATCTTGCCTCCTTAACATCAAGTTGCATATTTGCCTTCACGACATCAGGTTTCAAATTGCCATCCAAATATTCGGCTGCACATTTTGCCTCGCCGATATCCAGTTGCAATTTGCCTCCATTGACATCGAGTTGCATATTTGCCATCTCGACATTAGGTTGCACCGAAATGGTGAAATGAAGGATAGAACTTCCATATACAGAGTGATAGGGGACATTTAATTTAAGTATGATGTGGTATAAAAACAGTAGGAAGGTAAGAAATGGAGTTGAAAGCCACACAATAAAGTATCAAAATAGATGTATAGATTATAAATATCAAACACAATAGTACAAAATAGTAATAGTGAAAATGATTTATAAAATGTAGAGAGAATAACGAAATGAAATACGTGCATAAGTACAATGCAATGCGAATGAGAAAATAAATAGGCAGTGTTGCAAATTTACACAATAAATATATCATAAAAATATACAGTATCGTAGGAGTTAAACGAGCCTCGAACATGTCCTTGAAGATCCACAGATGCCGATCGACGAACCAAGCGGGAAGAAAGGAATGGACAACTCCAGAATCAAATGAATAAGGGCACAAAAGAATAAAATCTATACCCAATGAAGAATCCAAGAATACGAATGAATGGAAGGGACGAAACAACTAAGAAATGAAGGAACTGAATGTGAAGGGATCAAAAGGTGAATCAAATGAGAGGGGTATCCAGATTATATGTTGGTTATTACATGTTCATGTGATTAACGTGCTGCGCATATTATTGAGTTAGACTGGCTAGAACCGAACTTGACTAACACATTAGTCAAACATGACTAACACATTAGTCAAACCAGCTAAACTCCAACATAGTTAGAGCCTAACCTGGGCTCTGATACCACTAAAAACCTGTCACGCCCCGCTTCCCGGAATACAGGAACACAGGCACGTAACTGAGGCCCAGCGAATGATATAAGTACGCCAACTCATATCATCCATAAGCTGTACCAGTCTTAATCAACAATATAAGAAAAATGAATCACAACCACGCAAGAAACATGATCACATAAACGAGAATGAAATTCAATAACCATATCCGGAAAATAAAGACTTACCAATTAACTCGAGAGACTCCTGTTTCAATTGTAGAAGATCTGCTAATCAATGCCTCCTAGAAATTCTCTTTATGCACCTGTGCTTGATTATCTAAAAAGAAGGAAAATTTGTCCTTAGAGCAAGTACGGACAGCAAGTAGTGACAAGCAGAGAGTAAAGGAAACAGGTTACATGAAGGAATATGAATCAAGATCAAATTTGCAAGGGCAATAATTGTACTAATAGCAATGGTCTTAATAAAGTATATATGTCAATTTATGTTCATTAGAGTGTCATTCTCCTATCTAGTGCACGTACTTCTGTGTCTCATGTGTGCCGTACCACAGGTTCGGTGCACGCAAAACAATGTACGTTTGAGACATAGTGGTGGGGTCTACAGAGCGTGTACTCGGTTTCAATAACAATCATTTACCATTTTCATTCATTCATTCACATTCATTACTTCTCCTTCCATTTCAATACCATTTCAATATAGGCCCTCGAGTACATTTTCTGAGATTTCCCACTACTAGGTCAACCCTTATAAACCCCGGCTTGTTTAGTATTTTACTGTTAAATCATTCATGCTCATGCAGGTGTATATAAGGATGTCAAGGGAACGATAATAATGCAGCAACATGATGCATTGCTAAATAATAAACATGAAGTAATAAATTTAAAACAGCAATTCTCTTTTTATTATTTAAACCGATTCCAATTATAACTGGGTCGAAACCTCAGTACAATGCAGACAATGCAGCAGTAACTTATAAAAAGACATCACATATATGTTCATTCAAGTGGCAATTAACGTGCTACTACAAATTATGGAACACATTACAATGTTATATAACGATTAGAATGTCCTTTTCTGTGTACAATCCACTTATGAAGTCATTAATCCAATCACGATTGTCTCATTCAATCAATGTATACAATTACCATTCATTTTCTTTGTACACAATTCTATTCATTTTATTCATTTCGATTATATCTATATGGGCTTAGGTTTGAGTCAATGGACAATTATAGGAGGTCAAGAGCATGTCGGGTTAGCTCGTGTAAACCCTCAATACACCTAACGAGACGGGACACAAGGCAATTTAAGATGATTAAAAATGGAACTACTTGCAGGAGATCAATAAGCTTGAACTAGAATAAATAAGAGAGTTCAAGTGGACTTGCCTTTTTGTAGTAGTTGATCCGAATAATTTAAGAATAACGGGATCAGTATCCCGGGGAACAATCCCAAGAGGCACGTGCAAAGTACGCGGAAACTCCAAAAGCAACAAGCAGCAACAGTGAATTAATCTCCACAAAAGATCGGCCCAAAACAGCAGCAGCAGCGACAGGATCTGTTGCGGGTAGAACAGCAAACTGCGGAACGAGCGAATCAAAAATGCGCCCCGCACAGGATCCAGACGAACAGGGGACAGCGACTCTCGGACCGGCTGTGGCAGAACAGCGAAGCAGCGATCAGATCGGAGAGCTGAGCTCGGATCTCGATGCGATCAAACGGCTGAAATTCGATCCCGCCCATCAGCTGCCTTCTTCTTCTTCGTTCCCTTCTTCGTCGAAATACAGAGCGCGAGAGAGCAGCACCAGTGGGGTCTTCGACGGCAGCGATTGTGGTGCGACTGCGCGTTGGTGCAAGGCGGCGTCGACGGCGATGAGTCGAGTCCGACTGAGGTTCGGCAATGGTGAGGAAGCCGCTGGCGTGACTGGGCTCGAGCGGAAATCGAGCGAGAGCAGCGAGGTGATCGAAGCTTGAGCGGAGGACGATGATGACGGAGACACTGGTGCGACGTCGAGAAGCGACGGCACGGCGACGACTTTGCAGTTGGGTTCGACGAACAGGGGATGAGTCGGTGGTCGATGGCGAACGGAGAGGATGGCGTTGGAGGCGGCGAGGCGATGGTGCGAAGGCAGGTGGTGCACTGTGGTGGTCGACGGAGCGAGAGTTGGCAACGCTTCAATGGGTTCGATGGAGTTCTTCGGAGTTGTTGATGACGATGGGGGTGTGCGACGATGGCGAGAAGATGGGGAGACGGTTTGATGGAGGTTGAAGACGACGCGGTAATGGCGGAGCTTCTGAGTTCGGCAATGACGACAGTGCTTCGGGGGTTGAAGACGATGGTGGAGGCTCACAGAAGGTTCGGGTGTGGAGGAGCATCGGTGACTCTGATGGGTGCCGCGACGCTGGCGAAGTCGACTGGAGTGGGTTCGGAGGAGGAAGGAGATGGCGACATTGGGGTTCTCTGTGGTTTTGTTTTGGTTTGGTTTGTTTGTTCTGTTGGGAAAAAGGAGAGAGGGAGAGAAATTAACGGGGAGAGAGGAGAGTGAGGGGTTTATTAAAATAATAAAATAATCATTATAACGGGGGTGGTTAGAGATAGTGGGGGTGTGTGCAGTTGAGTAGAATGTGGAGAAAATTGGAGAGATTGTATACGGGTGTGTACATGGGTTTGTGGGTTTGGGTTTAGGGTAGAGTCCAATAGGGGATGGGCTTGATTTTTGGGCTTCAAATGAATACAATAAATCCAATAGGAATTGTTGGGCTTCAATTAAATAACATTACATGTATCAAAATCAATGGGTTCTAAATGAGATAAATAAAAGAAGAGAGACAAATTCTGACTTGGAATATAAATTTGGGTTTCAATAGGATATCCAAATGATTTAAATGCATCGGAAGAGATTTATACGGAATTTGAAATACAAGAACACATGGAAAACCCGTATAATCGGAAACAGGGGTTACAATGCTTAACCATAAATATGTAGGTGATAATTAATTGATATGTGTATGTGCAGGAGTTTTTCTAGAATTTTAGTTGTGCATGTGTAGCCATAAAATATGTAGATGAGAATTGATTGATATGTGTATGTATAGGAGTTTTTCTAGAATTTTATTTGTGCATGCTTAACCATATATACATAGATGATGATTAAATTAATGTGTATGTGTAGGAGCTTTTCTAAGAATTTTGGCTAAAATGATGTAGTGAAAATTTTGTCTAATTAATTCACCAATAATGACATTGATTTCTTGTATGAAAAATTGTTAATGTAATTGCTCCTCTAAAGATCTAGTCATTTAATGAATAGTGGTTCATACGTTTAATTTATAGAACTATGAGTATGGCTTTGTATGACAATTTTGAAGAGTAGATTGTTATATGCAAAATTTCATGCTAAATGCACTAACTTTTATGGAAGTCACTCTCTGGAAATTTACCAGGGATTGTTAAATGATGTGTAGAAATTGTGAGATCAAACTTTATAGTGAAGTTATGAAACAGAGAGTTGCATTAAAAGAATTGCAATAGTAATTTAACTAGAATTTGAGGCTTGAGAGCCTGGTTTGTGGGTGTGATTTAGGGCGCTGTGTTCAGGGCTATAGGTGTCGGTTGGAGTCCAGTAAGGCTTTTTTTAATTATAATTAAAACATTAAACAGTAATCAGAGACTTATAAAACATATTAGCGAGTTCTTTACACCAATAGTACGTTGGCTTCTTGGTTGCTGGGTTGGACCTGGGTCTTGGCTGTGCTCGGGTTCGATCCTGGATGGGGTCAATTTGTTTCTATTTTCCATTATTTTATTTTATTTTTTTATTTTACTTCTTTTCTAAAAACTTATTTTCTTTTGAGATAAAATTTAAAATTAAGAGGGGTATTAATGAAATATTGGACAATATTACGTACATTAATTTAAGGTTTTATTGTGGATAATTTACATGGTAAACTGGTTTAATTTCACAAATAAGTTTTGGAGTTAATTTGTTTTAAATTGAGTTTGATAAAAATATTGAGATTTGATAGATTTAATCTAGATTCATTCTATAGTTTATATCATTGGAATTTATACACATTATTTTGACGAATAATTGAAGAATGAAAAAGTGGTAAAGTAGAAGTATATGATATTTGAAAGACTTTAAGAATTTGAAATGTTGTTGAATAAAGAGTTATATATTTGTCTGAGATTTATGAAATAAAAGAATAAACTTGGGAAAAATTAGATGTATGAAATTTCTAAGGGTTTTATCAAGTTGAAATGCCTTTTGAGATGTGTTATAAAGGGATAAGAAGTTATGTATTTGAAATTGACAATTTGAAGAGAATAAATGAAAGAATCAAATGACATATAATGAGAAATTGTGTAAAAGCGATTAAGAATAACCTACAAGATCTGTGTGTTGAGATAGATGGTTCTAGGAGCTGAGCGAGGCCCGTAATGTTCGGCAATTATGATAAATGAAATTTTGTGAAATGGTCAATATGGACCTGAATTTTGATGAGTAAGTTTAAGTCCGACAGGGTAAGCTAGTTCTAGGCCATGATAACTAAAATTTAATTAAGGACAGACACTAGAAAAGAAGATGTGATAAAACTTGGGCAAACGTAAGTGAGACATTTCTATATAGTTGGACAGTGGATTCCGGGACTGTGTTTGCTTGCAGAGCGAGACGAGCCTTAATTAAATTTGTGATTATGATTGACAAGATGGTGGATTTTGAGATCATGAATAGTCAGGCAGATAGGAGGCAGATATCTAACATATTCTGGGGCTAGAGCGGCACTTGTGGGATGTTCGCACGACGAGGATTCTGTACAGTCGAGCGGTGGATTCGGGACTGGAATCCGTACTCATGGAATGTCTAAACCTTGCTTTTGTCACCGTAGTAGGATTTCATAACAAGTGATTGAACCCTATAATGAGGAGTATGTAAGGGCTTTCCCTCGGACCTATGTAGTATGGGATGCATAGAATTCGAAAAGTATGCATTAGGCATCAGGATCATATCATACACTGACATGTTTAGGATAGTCACGTTTCACATTTTGTTTTACATTCAAGTTTGTGATTGTTAATATGGTGAAATCATTGTATTATAGCATTGCGTCAGTTGTATGCAACTGACGTGTCCACAGTTTCCTTGTTGTAGGATCGGATTTGGCATGGACTTGAAGTCACTGTGATGGGTTGTCATAAGATTGAAGAGCTTACATTATCACATGTTGTATTGTACTTATTTATTTCCGCTGTGCTATTCTAAAGAACGATGTTGTAAATGAAAAGTTTTAAATTCCTTGTATTTTGTACGAAGTTGAAGTAAAAGATTCTGTTTGTGCTATGAATTTCTTATGTTTGGAATTTGGGGCGTTATAGAAGGAGTGTCTCTTGCCTTCGCCTTTGTTCGACCCCGTTGATGGCTGCCTACAAGAAACATGTATTATACTTCAACGAAATGAAATAAAAGAAAATGGGAGGAGATCACGAGGTGTCAGCGATAAAGAAATGCCCTTACCATGACGGTAGCCTGGGCCCATTGGGCATAAACATCCTCATCTCACTCTTTCTTCAGAGCCGCTCCATCATGTAGAGTAGTGAGGTGACCGACCACTTGCAGAGCATTGAGACACTCCGCTAACAAGTCTGCCTCGGTTACGAACCAAGAAGGTACCCATACCATCGCCAAAAAAGGTAGTTTCGAAGGAACTACAACATTTTTTGGTGATGAGTCGTGAGGCTTCAGAGCCTCATATTTCACCAATGCCTCGAGCACCTTGGCGGCGCCAGATGATTTCTTCCTCTTCAATGGCTTGTCTTGCTCCGAGGGAGCAGGATGCTTCTGCGCCTTTGCCTTCAGTGCCACATGCATCTTCTTCTGCATCTCTTCGGTCACCATATTTGTATGGAGAAAAAAGATGAGATAAGGAGAATAAGATTAAGGAAGAGAAGTAGAAGTGAAAGTGAGTCAAGTAAATGGAAATGAGAGTAAGGAAAAGTATATAAGAGAAAGAAGATGCATCAATTACTATGCCAAATACGTGACACCACTTGTGAACACGCATGTGAGGCACACGTGCATGATCCCTAAGAACTTAGCTCGGCTTCTGTCTCCCCCCTCGATGTGGTACTTCGGGCCACTCGCAAATTTCTTCTCTACTTAGCTCGCGGCTTGTGCCTCGCTCCTCAACTTGGTACTTCAGGCTACTCGTAAATTTCTTTACAACATGGCTTGTAGCTCGTTCCTTGCCCCTCGGCGCGGTACACCGGGCCACTCGCGAATTTCTTCGTAGCATGGCTACCGGCTCGTGCCTCGCCCCTCGGCTTGGTACTCTAGGCCACTCACAAACTTCTCCGCAACTTGGCTCGCTGCTTGTGCCATGCCCCTCGGCATGGTACTCGGAGCCACTCCTGAATTTCCTCGCAGCTTGGCTCGCGGCTCATGCCTCGCCCCTCGACGTGGTACTCCGGGCCATTCTCAAATTTTTTTCGCAGCTTGGCTCGCAGATCATGCCTCGCCCTTCGGTGTGGTACTCGGGTCATTCACAAATTTCTTCGCAAAATTAGCTCATGCCCTGTGTCTTGCCCCTCGGCGTGGTACTTCGGGTCACTCACAAATTTTACCGCAAAGTCGCTTGTGCCTTGTGCATCAACCCTCAGCATGGTATTCTGAGTCCCTTGCAATCTCCCTCACAAGTTGGCCTGTGTTTTCATGCACATTGGCTCGTACCTCGCCCCTCGGTTTATTGTGTCAGGTAGTTGTCACATACTCACCAAATTGCCAAAATATGCGCAAATACTTTTATTATCAAGTTATAAAAAGTACACTATGAGATTGTATTCGCAGAATTACATTATTACAAGTTCAATGCGCAAAGGCTAACCCTGGGATCTTCTCTGTAACATCCGGCCTCATGTTCACGACATCAGTCCCTAAGGGATGGGTGCCTAACCCTTAAGAAACAAGACCCCCTCGGACACTAGCGACACTGGAAGACCCAACCACTTCACTTTGGGCATCCCCTGGCGCCCTAAATCCAGAACGGGTCCTTGGATAAGGATCTCTCCTAAAAAACGGACTCCAAAAAGTAGACATCGGGTCCGCCTCCCCGAGCTTGACCCTTAGCCGATATATTTCCAAGTCCCTCTCCACGAGCATTTGCTTAAGGACAAAATCTGTGGACCGCTCCCCAACTGAGCCAGTGAGTGTATCCCCCTCGGTTCGAACAAGAACTAAGCTATCTAGACAGACTCCTTCAGGCAAGAAGTCTCATGCGCCACCTCTTGTGACCGTCGAATATGGTAGCCGAATGCCCCTTCCCAGTCCCTCGCTTCGTTTCGAAGCCGAATAATGAGATCCTTCGACTACCACAACTATTCTCGAAGGGATCATATCTCCTTTTGAGTCCATTCTCCCGGGCATCGCATGCCTTAATCTGTTCATCAAAGTGATTCAAGTCTTAAAGATATAATGCTAAAAGATGGACAAACAAAACGAAATGTAAAGGCCAAAGCATTCTCATTCAAAAATGGAAAAAAATACAGGGAGGCGGTGTCCAGGCCATGCTCAACATCAACACAAAAATGAGACAAATTACGACAACCTTCTACTTAGGTGAGAGGGGCACCTCCCGAGGAGAAGTTTGAAAAACCTCAGTCCGAACCACCTGATACTCGGCTGGCAATCTCCTTGTCACCCGAAGGCAATTCTACAGGAGTTAGAGAGGCACCATTGATCCCTGGCTTGAAGAAAAGGCCATCGAGATAGAGATTAGGGTAATTCTCCCTGACATGTTCGAGGACTCGATCATATCACTGGTCCTGCTCCAAGATGACATTGTCCATGGTGCTCTCAAGGTCCGCCTTCAACTCCCTCCACTCCGCCTCCAAAGCTTCATTCTCCCTCCGCAGATGCTCCTGGTCTAAGGTCATGAGCGTGAGTTCCTCCTCCAGGCCTGCTCCATATTCTCGAGTGCCTCAACACGGAGCTTCACCTCCATATATTCCCTTTTCAACCCGTTGCGCCCTCGGTCGGCACACTTGAGCTCATGCTCATACTGCCTCTTCATCTCTACCCCTTGGAGCATGGTATGCATGGAGAGAGTGAAACACTTAGAAAAATACCATAAGTGAAAATGAAAAGACACGACTTATCAAGACCGAGCCCCTACCATAATAAAGGCTTGAACAAACTTAAGATAGCTTGAACCGTAGGTCTTATGGGCGAGAATCCCCTTGTCCCTTAGTGGTGTTTTGTTGTTCACCACATCAAAAACCACTGGGGACTCCATTATGGAGTCGACCAATTTCATGGTCCAATCAGGCCAAAAGGTTTCGTAGGCCTTCTCACCAAGGAAAGCCTTTTCCACAAGATAGAATGGGGGAAGCAGAGACGCAGCCAGTTCGGTGGCCATGAGCACTCCCTCACTTGGGTGACTTGTCTGTGATTAAGGAAGGCATCCTCTTCTTTTCCTTCGACTCCCCGATGACCTTTTTCTTCAGTTCAGCTCAGCGAGTAGCAATGGCATCGTCATTGAACATGAATGCGAAGAAAAACATAATGGCGTTAAGGCAGAAGAAAAATTACTACAACTAAAAGAAACTAAGAACATATGGGGCACGAAGGGGCTCAGGCCACACGCTGCCAGCTTCATCTCAGTTACCCTCGCCCATTCTATATTGTTGCCCACTTCGAACAACTTCATAAACTCTACCTCCTCTGCCGAAGAGAACTCCGAGGACTTCAGGCCCTTCATCTTCAGGATGTCATACAACCACCGGGTGGGGATATCTCAAGGTTCGGGATTGTAGATGATAGAATACTTCGTCTTCCCATCCTTGATAGAATCTGGGTGGTTATGAACCAAGGGATACTTTTGGCGAGGGGGTGAGGAAACACTGCCCCTGAGAAGGGCTTAGTTATAGGCACATGCGAAAGTACTTGAGCCTCAAGGGCACATCCTTCTTCTTACACAGCATGATGAAGTTGGTCAGCTGCTTCCAAGAATCTTCTTACACACTCATAGGGCTCACCCCAGCCCACCTCATGACCTCCTTAATGAACGAGTGCATGGGGAGTCGTAACCCCAAGATGAATGCATCTAGGTAAATTATACAGAATCACAACGAGAGGTTATGGGTTGGATGAATCCCCGGATTCAGATTTAGCAAGTCAAAATCTCGGGGAATATAGAATCTATTTCATATGGTCGGAAGATCAGTCGCCACCAGAGTGTTCTTCATCATATCCGCCTCTATTTTTAGTTTGCCTGGTGTCGAGGGTTGTACCCCAAAACATATAGTGGAACCACTCCAAAAAGTTATGGGTCAGATGAATCTCCAGATTCGGATTTAACAAGTCAAAATTTCAGTGAATATGGAATGTGTTCCAGATGGCGGGGAGATTGGTCACCGCGAGAGTGTTCTCCATCGTATCCACCTCTATCTTTGGTTTGCCTGGTGATGAGGGTTATACCCCAAAGAAGATAGTGGTAACTGAATCATCATACGCCCCCCACATGCTCATACTTCATCGGTTATATCCGTATCCCGAGGTAGACTATATTCTTCTTCCTCGGAGATGGACGAACACAAGGAGGGGGAATGGAAACCACGCTATCGGAGGATGAGGAGTTCACTTCCATGCCCTTGCATCTCCCCTCCACCTCTTCTTAGACCTCTTCCTCAAGCGCCTCCTTGGAGCTCTCCCCTGTCCCTTCTCCGATGTCCTCCTCAAGTGCCTCCTTGGAGTGACTGTGCTCCACTTCTACTTCCACCTCTTCTTCGACCTCCACTCTTCCCTCATCCAATCCCTCATCAAAAGGAACACGAAAGGGGCTCAAACTCTCAGACTCGTTCACCAACGAGGACGACTGAGACGAAGACTGGAAGGATGACTTGCCTTGGCCCGAGGATGAGGCTGAATCACTCGACTAGTTTTTAGACATGGACTAACACTTTACCAGATTGTGAAGTTTCCATAGAAGATCTAGAGAGAAGCGCTGACTAAAAAGAGAGAAACTAATCGTCCAAAATGAAGGGTGGTGGTGAATATATAGAGTGGGACGCGGCTTCTCGAAAGCCCTGGTCACGTGAATATTCTTCGATAACTACAACAAATTTGTGTGAAAACTCCTTGATAACCGCATACCATATAAGAACCAAAACCAGCACCCTACACGCAATCACCCAACATGTTCCGCTCGTGTCTACCATGGACCCAAAGAACTCCAAGCCACTCATGAAATTTCATCGCAAATTGGCTCGCTCCTCGCCCTTTGGTGTGGCATCCCGGGTCACTCGCCAAATTTCTTCCGAAAAAGGGTCGCTCCTCATGCCTCACCCTTCTACATAGTACTCCAGGTGACTCACGAAGTTCTTCGCGAAAAGGCTCGCACCTCGCCCCTTTATGTAGTACTCCGGGTCACTCACGAATGTCTTCACGAAAAGACTCGTGCCACGTGCCTCGCCCCCCCCCTTGGCTTAGTACTCCATGTCACTCATGAATTTTCAAGCTCGTTGTAGCACCCCGAATTTCATAATAGGAAATACGAGACACAAATCCAGAATCTTTACTTCAATGTAAACCAAACATAGCACAAAAATATAGGAAAATTTAAAACCTTTTTACATCAATACTCATTACAATGCACACTGGAATAATTACAACACTTTTAATACAACTCGAATCAACAACTGAAATTCAATCTTCTCTTAGTCCAAGCTTTAACTCCTGCTAAGCTACTCACTTGCCATTCCTGCAAAACCGACAAAAACTGTGGGCACGTCAGTTGAATGTAACTGACGCAATGCTGATAAAAGCAGCGACTCTCCAAAGTCTCACAACCACACACTTATTGCACAAATAAAATAAATTAACAATAGTACTGAAATTGCAAGAATAAAATATGCGACAGAAAAACACCGAAATGCACAAGACATGGTTCAAAGGAAACACAAGTGCCTACGATGCTTACTAATGTATGCTTGTTCAGATTCTAATCCGCCCATACAACATAGGTCCGAGGGCAATCCCTTATCGTTCACCACATTTTGGGGTTCAATCCCCCGCTATGCAACCTACAACCATGACTACTACGAGATTTAGACAAGTTACAAGTATTGGTTCTCGCCCTGGAATACTGGAGATCAGACTCTATCCATGGAACATCCTAGAGGCCTTCGCCTCTCGTCCGGGAACTCTTTTAGAGAATACCTCACTCCGCACGTCATCCCAGAACCCTCATTGCACAAATGTCCCATGAGCGTCGCTCTCATCCCGGAATACTGGAGATAATCACACTCCGCAGATCATCATGTGGCCTCTCATACCCTCATCTCCAAATACTGGGGATCTATCTCGCTCCACGGATCATCCTAGAGCCCACATACTTATGTTTTCTCTTGTTTCATCATATCACCATCTAGTGCATGTCCTTACGTGTAAATAAGAGTAGCCTGAGCCACGTAGAGCTACCTCCACCCTACCGGACTTAAATCCACAAAACTAGGAATACTAGCCCTCCCTAGATAATTCCTATTATCAAAATAATTCATTGCCAGTAATCCTGGGGCCTACTCAGCCTCTAATGCTCACAACACAAAAACCTCAACAATCCTTCTAGGGTTCTCACAATAATCCTAAATTTCAATATGAACCACCACTTGGTTCAATCATCAAAACATTATTTCTTTTATTCATACATGGAAACACCGCTTTTCCACAAGTTCTCAAACATAATTTCAACGTCTCATTTAAGATCATCTCATATCAAATAAAAGCATTCATTTATTCACAGCCACTCTATCATAACTCATTCCTCATTTAATAAACAATTCACTTCCATAAAGACCTCTTCGTTTATGGAAACAAAACAAATTTTTTTCCCCAAACATATTCATTGCCAATTTGAAATGTTCTTTTCCATCTTTGAAAACCCAATCAAATTTCTGGAATATTTGTCAACTTTAAAACTGAAATAGCCCTCTTTCAATTTTGGGATTTATCCCTAAAATATGAAATTTCAGTTTCAAAATATGAAATTCATACCTCTTTAAAACTGAAAATAACTCTTAAAATTTTAAAATAATTTTCCTTCAAAACTGAAGCACATACTTCCCTCAAAACTGAGAATTTCATTCCCAAAATTATAGTTTTATACATTCGAACTCACAACTCAAACTTGTCGAAACTAAAAACTCATTTCTCTTAAAATATGAAATTTATGCGCTCTTGTCTTTAAGACAAGAACAATCCATTCTAAAATGAATATTTAATTCTGAAAAATTGAGTTTATATTTACTCCATAAACATAGATCACATCACCAAATTTCTAATCCATTCGCACAAAATTTGAAGCTATAAATCATCAATAAACTGAAACTAGATTTTTGTAAAAATCTGAAACTTGCAACTTCAAAACATGATCAACAAATTACTTAAAACTTCACATTATTACCAAGTATAAACACATATATGCATGCCCATATCTACCCTAGGGTTATAACCCTAGTGCACAACAAAACCCTCCAGACAAGGCAAACCCGAGCCCCATCTAACACAAGCCGAAGCCGGCAATGTGCAAACCCGAGGGTTGCACAGTGCTGGCTGAGCCCCACTTCAGCCCTAGGTTTAGGGTTAGCCGCCGAAACCCTAGGGTTTAACCCTACGTTAAATCCCTAGTGTATAAACTCATATTCAATGCTTCTAAACATGCCAAAAAACCTTCTAACCTTATATAAAAATTCCAACATTTAGATTCATGAAAAATGTATCTCAAAACAGTGAATATGAGTCAAAGATCTTATCTTTAGAACAAACAAATCATGAATTTATAGATCCATATTAAGTTATAATCAACCATCACAATATACACGATCATATAATCAATTTTGATGATAAAGATTCAATGTTTTTTATGAGTGAAATTTATATATAATTTTCAGTACTCTTTTATGCATTAAAATTGTGAGTTCTCATGTATTTCTTTGAAATTTATCTTATTTCTACTCAATATTATTTATTTGTTAGTTTTTGTAGGAATGAGATGGATAACTGCAAAAGGTGGGCGTTTTTGGTGAAATCATGAAAAAATACAAGAATGAAAAATTTAAAATTCAAGCACCCAATTACACGTTTTTATAAATTGGCCCATGGAAGAATCAATAAAAAATATTTTGGTCAAGTAGGGGGTGGAATGGAATTTTTTAATAAAATATTAAAATAAAAAAAAAGAAATAGTATGGATGGAATTAGTTTTGAATTAGAGTTAGTTGGTGAATTAATTAAAAGATTAATCTTAATCTTAGTATTATAATTAATTAATTAACTAAACTAACTTAATTCTTATTTAATAAAACCCTACCCTACTGCTATAAAAACAAGGCAGAGAGAAGGCGTGAAGAAGGGGCTAGGTGGGCGGCGGGACCAGAGGCCAAGAAGGAAAAAAACCAGAGAAGGTTGGCTGTTTGGGTTTGCGGCGCGAGAATCACAACGGAACGGAAGATAGAGAAACAAAGAGAGAAAAGAAAAAAAGAAGAAGAAGGCACGGATTTCGATACGTGGTTTTTCTGCAAAATTGAGTTTTTCTTATTCTCTTCTAATTTTTATTATGCAATCAAAGAACATTTTGTTAGTTGCAAATTTATTATGAACTAAATTTATTTTTCTAGGGCTTCGATGTAGCCTAGTTTTGAGAACACAATTTTAATTCCATATTATTTTTCTATTTTTCTATGGTGGTGTGTTTGATTTTTGTTCTTAATGCTTACAATTGTTTGGCCAACTTTTGTATGATTTACTAAATCATGGAGAGACCGAACTGATAATTTGTGATTTCGAATTAATAAAATTAAATACCGTTACAAGATCGAACTGTGATTAATGTGACCTTTAAGAAATCCATAGATCTTAATGAATTTTCAATTAGTAATTTGTGAATGAACTATGCCAAATAATTAGTTGAGAATACTTTGATATTGCTTAGGAGAGAATATTGAATAATTTGGGGATTTTTGGTCTACAACTTGGAAAAGTAAAACTATTGATACATGAAATTATGAATTGTATGAGATTAACTAGGTGAAATCAAAAGCCCTAAAATTAATTTTGCTATTAACAAAAAACCAAATTTCGGACTCTGTTCCTTTTAATTAGTTTATTTCTTTCCTTAGTTTAATTTAGTATTAGTTATTATTTTTATCATATTTTCGGTTTTCCAAATAGTAGTTAATCTACTCAATTTTGGCACTCAATAAAATAATTAGTTATTGTGGGTTCGACACACTTTTCACTCAAACTATACTACTTATTGCGATTTTGTACAGTTGCAAATATATCACATCAAGTTTTTGGCGCCGTTGCCGGGGACTAATTATTTTTTTATTGATATTGATAATTGCTAGACTGTTACAATTTTGAATTTTCTTATTATTTCTATTACTTTTATTTTCTTTTTAGTTTTTATTTTTAATTTTTCTGTTATTTAATAGCTATATTTCAGGACATAGAATTGTATAACAATGGCAACCCATGAGGAAAACAAGGCTTTGAGATATTATGCTATGCCCTCACTTAATGGAGCAACTCAAGTATAAAGAGGTCGTTTCTACAAGCTAACAATTTTGAAATTAAATCGTCGATCATTCAAATGATTCAACAGACCGTTCAATTTTGGGGACTATTGCACGATGATCCTAATGATCACATTGCAAACTTTCTAGAAATTTGTAACACTTTCAAGCATAATGGAGTATCAGATGATACAATTCGATTAAGACTCTTTCCATTTTTACTAAGAGATGAGGCGAAGGCTAGGCTAAATTTTCTACCGCCGGTTGTTATTACTACTGGGGAGGGACTTGCACAAAAATTTCTAGCTAAGTATTTTCTACCGGCAAAATCAGTGAAGCTAAGGAATGACATTACCACATTCACTCAATTTGAGACTGAGTATTTGTATGATGTATGGGAGAGCTATAAAGAGTTATTGAGAAGATGTCCTCCTCATGAACTACCGAAATGGCTGCAGATTCAAATATTCTATAATGGTTTGGGAGTTACAAATTGATCTGTGGTAGATGCAGCAGCTGGAGGTGCTCTTATGAGCAAAACTCATGAAGCGGCCTATGAGCTTTTAAAGAATATGACATCTAATAATTACCTGTGGTCTTCAGAGAGAACAATGCCAAGAAAGTGGCTGGAGTTTTTGAACTTGATCTTATTATTAATTTAACTGTAAAAATTGATATTTTTTCTAAACAAATAGGTAATATGAATGTTAATGCTATTCAAACTAATATGATTTGTGATCTTTGTGCAGGAAATCACTCAAGTACAGATTGCCAAGTGGGGAACCCTTTTGCTCAATCAAATTCCGAAAAAGCAAATTTTGTGTCAAATTTTCAAAAGCAAAACAATCCTTATGTAAACACATACAATCCAGGACGGAGAAATCACCCAACTTTTCTTGGAGCAAAAATCAAGGAGGAGCTAGACCACAACAAAATTTTCAACAACAAGAAAAGAAGCCGGCACTTGAGAAGATGTTCATGCAGTACATGCAAAAGACAAATTTGACGATCCAAAATGTTGCAGCTTCAACTTCAGCTTCAATTCGCAATCTTGAGGCTCAAATTGGTCAAATTTTAAATATTCTTACAGAAAGAACGACCGTCTCATTACCTAGTAACACAGTGGTTATTCCCAAGGAGCATGTCAAAGTAATAATACTTAGAAGTGGGACAACAATTGAGCAGCCACAAATCCAAACTGCTGACCAAAATATGGTTGAAAAGCAAAGTGAGATCGAGCAAATTATGGAGGAACAAACGCATTAGGCCAATCACCATTCTAAGAAGGATAAAGGTGTTTCAAGCCAAACAATTTCAGGGGAGTTTAATTCTGACACTTATCCTCATTCACCTTGTGATCTACCTATTCCTTTTCCACAAAGACTTAAAAAGAACAAGCTTGATATCAATTTCCAAAATTTTTAAATATTTTTAAGCAATTGCATATTAATATTCCTCTTATTGAAGCTTTAGAACAAATGCCTAAATATGCTAAATTTTTTAAGGATATTTTATCAAACAAGAGAAAACTGGAAGAGCATGAGATGGTGATGCTAACAGAAGAAAGTAGTGCAATTTTACAAAAGAAGTTACCTCCTAAACTTAAAGATCCACGGAGTTTTAAGATACCTTGCACTATTGGAAATTCTTATTTTGATAAAGCTTTATGTGATTTAGGAGCAAGTATTAATTTTATGCCTTTATCGGTTTTCAGGAAACTAGGTATTGGAGAAGCAAAACCCACTACAATTTCTTTGTAATTGGAGGACAAATCTATCAAGTACCCAAGAGGGATAATTGAAGATGTTTTGGTAAAGGTAAACAAGCTCATATTCCCAGCTGATTTTGTAGTACTTGATATGGAGGAAGATGAAAAAATTTCGTTAATTTTGGGGCGATCTTTTCTAGCTACGGAGAGAGCTTTGATTGATGTCCAACAAGAAAAACTTATTTTAAGGGTTGGGGATGAGCAAGTAACATTTGAAGTTTTTAAATCCATGAAATAATCTGCCGAAGTATACTCATGTTTCAAGTAAGTGAAACAGATTTAATTGTGGGCGAGAAACATAAGGCTGATGTTGAAAAGTTACCAATCGAAGTATGTCTAACAAATTCAGCAACTCTTGAATCTGAGAAAGAAAATATTTTTAAATATGTTATGTATTTGGATGTTGCACCATCTATTCATCTTTCTTCTTAGCTAAAATTAAAGAGGTAGGGATATCAACGACACCATCTTCAATAAAGAAACGATTCAAACTCGAGCTTGAACCTAATCCACGCCTAAAGAGAAATATTAGAAAAGATGTTCTTATGTTATTGAATCTTGGCGTTACATAACCATATCAGCCACCATGTCAGGCTGAAGACTTAAAACTTAGCGCTTCTTGGGAGGCAACCCAGGTTTTCTTTTACTGCATTTAGAATTTCCTTTTCTTTTAGTTTACTTTAATTTTAGTTTTTGTTTTTATTTTTGAAGGATTGCATAGGTTTGGAAGTCGTCGGGCGGAGTTGTTTTTAAGTTGGAAACAGTCCGAATCTGGAAAAGTGTATAAAATACCGATCGAAGGAAATTGTCTTAGCTTTCCAGAACAAAAAGAATCAGGCAATTTGGACATCTACAGCTCCCGATATCACTGAAACAATGAACTTCGCGCATCCAAAATTTTAACACAAGTCAAGGGAGAAGTTCTGAACTTTTCGCATTCCTTTTGTTTTTATTTTTCCTTTCCCATTGAGGACAATGTGAAATTTAAGTTTGGGGGAGGGAATTAAATTTTTTTATATATATAAAAAGAAAAACGACTTAAATGAGAATGACCATCACATTTGCGGGTTTTTATTTTATTTTATTGTGCTGAAGCATTGCATATTTTTAATTTAAGATAGACAATATCTTATAAAGAAAGATTAAGAATACTTATTTATTTTAGAATTATTGAATTACATAATTCCTTACAAATTTTGAGAGTCATGTGATTATGCATAAAAGAAGAGTGTGATGCTTTGTCTTGTGATTATCCCCTTTGATCTAGTCCTAAACGGAGTTTAAGTAAATAGAGTAATATTGTAACCCCTATTTTTCTGTTTTTGGATTTTTATTGAATTTTTTTATTTCTTGATTATTGTATTCGAATCTCTTTTAAATAATAAATCTTTCTTTTCTTTGGGCTCATTTATTCTTTTTTGATCATTTTGTACTCTTTTGGCTTGAACCCTAAATTTTTGGTTCACTACTAATTTTACCCTTTTGTGTTTTGGGTTCATATTAATCCATTTTATTCTTATCCTATTTAATTCTATCTATTTTTCTCTTTTTGGATCCTAAAACCATGCCTTTAACCCGTTAACCCGCAACCCTAAACCCAACATATATTACCCCATATAAATAAACCCCCTAAACCCCAATTTTTAATTAACCTAATTAATCCCTCCTACTCCCGCCGCTCTCTCTCCTACCTCCCGACTCTCTCACCTTCATCTGTTGTCCACCATTGAACCCATCGACAGCCCGGGCGTCCACTTTTCAGCACCGTTGACCGCTTAGTCGACGCCAGTCGACTTCGCCCTTGTCACCGCCGCTCATCAAACCACCGAAGAACCCCTCCATCACCTCGTCATCAACCTCCGACCACCGCTCCTCCATTATATCTCCACCCCAGCACCGAAACCCATCGCCTCCCTCGACTTCCTCCTCGTCCTCATCTTCACCCTACCTCGTCGCCCTTGCTGCTGTCTCCAGTCGCCGCCAGCATCGGCCACCGCACACGACGACTGCCCCGCCTGCAGCCACCATAGCCGGAGCCCCCGCACGCCGCCATCCCCACTACTCTCTCTCCCTCTCTCCCCGCCGAGTTTGCTGTTGGGTGTTTGGAGACGGGATTCGTTGTTTGTTGTTTTGGGGAGAGTTATCGTTCGCTGTGTGTTGTTTTCCACGGGTTTGCACATGCTTTCGTGCGTGTGTTGTTCATGTGTCGTCGCACAGGATTCCCATCCTGTTATTCTATTATATTCAAATTTACCGTCTAACAGGCAAGTCTCTCTTGAACTAGCTTGATTATTTTTGTTCAAGAATTTTGTTGATCCCCGCAAGTAGATCATCTTTTAATCATATTGTTATACTATTCATCTCTCGTTAAGGATATTAAGGGTTTACACGAGCTAACCCAAGATATCTTTGACATCGTCCTTTATCTTTGATTCGAACCCTAGTCCCTATTGCACATTGCATACGCACGAAATACATAAAAACATAACTAGATCCATGTTATAGAGTTGTTCGATGTATTGAATCCTTCCGATTGAATTTGATTTGATGAACTAATTGTCAGGACTGTAAATTGCATCATAAATCTAGAAATTTGCATGTTAACCATCAAATAGCACTTTGTTTATTAATTATCATGAATTATATGCTTATATGATGTAATTATTGCCTATTCTTATTAAATTATTTTCTGGCCTACTATTTACTTCTTTATGTATCAGAAATTCGAACCTGTTGCTGTAATAATTTGAATTAACTTTGTAAATATGAATTGTAGGCCCATGAGTCTATTTTCCAGAACATTCGATGGAATTGAATTATGATTTATAATCTGCTAGATATCTGACTTTTAGTACTGCTAGGTCTGGATTTTCAGATTCACAAATTTTATGTGTATCACCCTGATTTATTTATAAACAGAACATGTTAATAGTATAATTAAAATATGAAATTAATTTGAATGAGACTAGACATGTGTAGGAATCACCCTAAAATTTTGTCGATTTAATAAGCATTTGAAACTAGTTTCTGTAATATTTATATGTCTTATGTATATGCGCTGGAACCGGTAGAGAGTCTAGTTTCTAGAACTTCTGATAGATCAATATTTTCTTCTTTTTAGCAGCGGGAATATCTATTTTTGTACAGTAACATTCTGCTGTCCAGATTGTATGATTTGTGTGGATTTAACATATTTGCTTCTTACTTTGTCTTTAACGAGTAGAATTAGTCACACCTAGCATGATACAACCTTGAAACCTTCTTGAATGCTCACATAGGATGAAATAAAATATTAATAAGCTGAGATATTAAGAGTTGACTTGGTAGTGAACAATTCAAAACTGTACTCGGTAGGGATTTCTTTCTTGCATGGATTATTTACATAGAAGGTGAAGAAATGCTTGTCATTGTGTTATCACATTATCATGATACCTTGTCATCTTGGTTTCGAGTACACAATCTGTTGAGTTCACCATCAGTCTAAAACGTTCACTATTTGCTTGCACCGAACCTGTAGAATGGGACGCAGTAGTACGTGCACTAGATAGGTTAATAAAATGATTAATAACTCGCACTTGACATTTCATACTTGAACCCGTATACTATCATTGATATTAAACCTGAACTGAAATGATTAATTATCACATAATTAAACATAGACCCTTGACATTATTGCCAATACTTGCTTTTGTTCTTGACTTTGATCCATTCCTTCATTTTTTTATATACCATGCCTTTTTGTTCTCTGTTTCCTACTACTTGCTGTCCATTATTGCTCTACGGACATTATTTTCTCTCTTTTAAGATCACGAGTTTACAGGTACTAAAGGAGCGATACTAGAAGAAATTGGTGAGCAACGATTTTAGAAGATGGAGCCAAAGATTTCACTTCTTGAATTATTTTATGCTATATATCTTTCCTTTGAAATTTGTCTTTGATATTATACATTGCTTTGGGCTTTTGTTCCGGAGTTATTTTTTCAAGATATTGGATATTATGTTGGATATTATGTTTGGATTATTTTATCTATTATTGAAGTTGTTCTTTGATTCATGTGATTATATTCTCTTGCGTGGTTGTGATTGTTGTTCATATTTTTGAGTTAGACTGGTACAGCTCATAGATGGTTTTTACATCATTCGTTAGGCCTTCGTTACGTACTCGTATTCTGTATTTTGGGAAGCGGGGCGTGACAGGGTTTTAAGTGGTTTCAGAGCCTAGGTTTGGATAATGTGTTAATCATGTTTGGATGATATGTTAGTCATGTCTGGCTTAACCAGGTCAACTCAATAATATGCGCACCACGTTGATCACATGAACATGTAATAACCAACATATATCTGGGTACTAATCTTTTTTATCCTTTTTGGTCCCTTCATATTCAGCTCCTTCATTTCTTATTGTCCTTTGTCCCCTACATTCATTGATTCCTTATTGGGTATAATTTCATCCCTTTTGTACCCATATTCTTTTAATTCTGGAATCATCCATTCTTTTTATTCCCGCATGTTATTCCTTTTCTTTTGTACAATTATTCGTGCATATATCCTGCTTGCATCTCATTTCTTTGTTTGATCATCTTTTAGGTGTCATTTTAGTTTTCTCTCTTCCAGCTCATGTTTTGTTTGACTCCGGTGCTACCCACTCTTTTTTTCCTCCCGCTTTGTTGATCAGCATAGTTTGGCTAGCGATGCTATGCTCACAGCTTGGGACATCACCACAGGTGGAGGTATCATTGTTTGTTCTAGGGTATGCAAGCAAAGCTCGTTGCTGATTGGTGGTGTGGATTTCTTGGCTGATTTGATTATAATTCCCAATTTCGGTTTTGATGTTATTCTGGGTATGGAATGGTTGAGTGTTTCTTGTACCGTGATTGATTGCCGAGAGAAGAATGTGACTTTCAAGCTTCCTGGGCAACCAGAGTTCGAGTTCCATGCGTGTGAGACACTGTCAGAGCGTGTCAATAGCTCGATGGACCCTAAGGCTGTTACACTTGTGTCGTTGGGTACTGATGGCGATGTTGCACCCTTAGTTGTACGGGACTTCCTTGATGTCTTTCCCGAGGAATTGTCCGGATTACCACTAGACCGAGATGTGGAGTTCCGCATAGATGTTCAGCCCGATACAGTGCCTATCTCAAAAAGTTCGTATCGCATGGCACCGGTTGAATTGGCAGAACTGAAGGTGCAAGTGCAAGAGTTGTTGGATAAGGGTTTTATCAGGCCTAGTGTTTCGCCTTGGGCATCCTAAGTTCTGTTCGTCAACAAGAAGGATGGCAGCCACAGACTTTGCATTGACTATCGAGAGATGAATAATGTCACTGTGAAGAATCGGTACCCATTGTCGAGGATTGACGATATGTTTGACCAACTGGGAGGTGCTTTGTTTTCTCGAAGTTGGATCTTCATTCCGTTTATCATCAAGTTAAGGTGAAGTCAGAAGAAGTTCAGAAAACAGCATTCTGGACGAGGTATAGGCATTATGAATTCTTGGTGATGCCCTTCGGAGTTACCAATGCACCAGCTGCATTCATGAGTTCGATGAATAGGGTGTTCTCACCATTTTTGGATCAGTTTTTCGTGGTTTTCATTGATGACATCTTGGTGTATTCTCGAAACTGGGAAGAACATGCTGAGCATTTGAGGATTGTTCTTCAGACCTTGAGGAAGAATCGGCTGTATAGGAAGCTCAACAAGTGTGAGTTTTGACTGGATTGGATTGTTTTTCTGGGGCACATATTTGTGGTGATGGTATTTCTGTGGATCCGTCGAAGATCTCTGCGGTCAAGGATTGGCCGATTCCGAAGTCAACATCTGAAGTGCAAAGCTTTTGGGTTTGGCAGGGTATTATCGGAAGTGCGTTCTGGACTTCTCGAAGGTAGCTGGGCCTCTTACCAGTTTGACGAAGAAGGAGCAGAAGTTTGATTGAGATGAGGCTTGTGGTGAAGCTTTTGCCAAACTGGTCGGTTGACGTCAGTGCCTGTACTGACTATACCCGATAGTTCGAGCAGTTTTGTGATCCATTGTAATGCTTCGGGTAAAGGTCTGGGAGCAGTGCTAATGTAGCGAGGCAGGTTTGTCGCTTATGCATCTAGGTAGTTGAGGCCTCATGAGAAGAACTATCCCACGGATGATCTGGAGCTTGAAGCCATGATTTTTTCTTTGAAGTTGTGGAGGCATTATCTGCTTGAGGATAGAGTGGAGATATTTACAGATCACAAGAGCCTCAAGTATGTGTTCACGTAGAAGGAATTGAACATGAGGCAAAGAAGATGGTTGAAGCTGATGGTAGATTTTGATATCAATATATAGTATCACCTGGGCAAAGTGAACATGGTACCTGATGCTTTGAGCAGAAGACCTGCTGCTATGTTCCTCACCAAGCAGAAGGAAATAGTAGAGAATATGAGAAGGTTGGAGTTGGATGTGATTTTTCTTGGATCAGCAGTTCATGATGTTGCAGTTGCAGTCTTCCTTGGTAGAGCAGATCAAGAAAGCCTAAACGGGCGATCGGCAGTTGCAGAAGTTCCAAAGTGAAGTGGAAGCAGGTCTGAGAACTGATTTGATTATTCATTCATACGGGTCACTTCATTTTGGCTCTAAGTTGTGTGTACCTAGAAGAGAAGTCAGGCAGAAGCTACTTGAAGAAGCTCATCGGTATCCGTATTCTATTCATCCAGGTGGTACTAAGATGCACAGGGATTTGAAGCAACATTTCTGGTGGCATGGTATGAAGAGAGCTGTGGCATGGTTTGTGTCGCAGTGTTTGATTTGCCAGCAAGTGAAGACAGAGCATCAGAAGACCGCGGGACTGTTGCAACATCTTCCAATCCCAGAGTGGAAATGGGAGAACATCACAATGAATCTTTTGACATCTTTGCCGCGGACTCCCAAGGATCATAATGCTATCTGGGTGATAGTGGACCGGTTGTCGAAGTGTGCCCATTTCATTTCCTTTCGTGTGGGTTAGTCCACAGAGAGTTTGGCTGAGAAGTATATCCAGGAGGTTGTCAGATGGCATGGAGTTCTTATTAGCATCGTATCAAATAGAGATACGAGATTCAAGTCTTAGTTCTGGGAGAGTCTGTAGAAGAGCTTGGGTACTAAGTTGAGCTACAGTACAACGTTCCGTCCACAGTACTAAGTTGAGCTTCTTGGACGGTTAAATAATTTACTATATCTTTTCTTATAAATTATTTATTTAATTTAATAACGATACATTTTGTAGGCATGTAATGCACCGGCATTATACATTTATACTAGTTACTATAACAGTAAAAATTATCATCGGGATCAACTCTTTAACTCCACTTCCACCACCACTCAAAACTTACTAAAATAGTAAAATCCACCAACTCCAGTTCCGGCCGCCTCCGAGGTGCCATGTGGCAGATCAAATCGATGGATAATATATTTTTCAACACAAGTAGGTACCTCATTTAATTTTGTTGTCACTAACCCTAATCCATGATTGCATCTCAATTTTTAATTAAATAATTTAAAAAATTAATAATATTTTAACTATGTGAGTGTGACGTGAACGTGTTGTATGCAATTTATTCTGTAACTGTAGTGTCACGCTTGACGCTTCGATGTTGAAAGTCATTCAAGGACAAGTACGCTGACCTTGACTACATAATTTATTTAAGTACTAGTCACCACTGTGTTCACACACGTTCACAAGCAGCTTATTATTCGTTCCGTGGGAGCATCTGCAACTGTGTGATGCTAAATTTTGGATAATTGACGAATAGAAATAGAAAATATGTGTTGTTGTCGCTGTAGTCGTGTGAAGCTAAATTTAAATTTTCGTACGTTTTTTAATATTAGAAGAAAGATTATCTACTGTCCTGGCACTCTGTACACGTAAATTTAGTAGGACGGAGGATTATTTATCGTCCATTAAATTAGGAAAAAAAATTGAAAAATCAAATGGGACGGGTGATCATTTGTGTAGATGGTGAGAACAAAATTTTTAATTCCATATTTTTTTCTATTTTTTCATGATTATATATTTGATTTTTGTTCTTAATGCTTACAATTGGTTGACCGACTTTGTATGATCTATTAAATCATGGAGAGACTGAACTGGTAATTTGTGATTTTGAATTATGGAATTAAAAACCATTAATTGAGCGAAATTAGAGATGATTTACCGCGATTGATGTGACCGTTAAGAAATCCACAGAACTTAATGAGTCTTAAATTAATTAAATTTGTGCATGAACTATGACAAACTATTAATTGAAGATATTTTTGGTGTTGTTCGAGAAAAAACATTGAATAGATAGGAAATTTTGGTCTACAACTTGGAAAAATAATATTTTTATTCACATGGAGTTATGAATTGTATGGGATTAACTAGGTGAAATAAAAAAGTCCTAGAATTAATTTTGCAATTAATAAACAACAAAATTTCAGATTTCGCTGCTTTTAATTAATTTATTTAGTTCTTTAGATTAATTTAATTTAGTTGTTTTCTTAATTGAATTTTGAGTTTCCAAATATTAGTTAATCTAGTAATTTCGATACTTGATAAAATAATTAGTCCTTGTGAGTTCAACACTCTTTTCACTTATCTATACTACTTGTTGCGATTTTGTACACTTGCAAATAATTCACATCGATACACTTGACACTTAGTCTAGTTTTCACTTGTTGATTTATGATTTTATTCTTTACGTTTTTATTTAAGTTTGTATTCTTTTGGATATTACTCGCACCGTTATGGCTGACCCCTGTAATTTTGGGGATTAGGAATATCTCTAGCCGCATGTTTTACAGGTAGGTACCATTAGAATGGAATTGGAAGCTTGTAGTAGAATATTTAAATGTTTATGCAAATTTTGTAAAAGAAATGAGTGTAAAGAGAAAATTGTATTTATGGTGCTTTTAAATACCGCTGTGTTGTAAAAAGAATTGTAATTTAAAGTGTTTAAATTCCGCTGTGTTGTTGTAAAGAGAGTTAATGAAATGAAAAGTTTTAATTTTCCTTGTGTTTGTACTATGTTTATAATTGCAATTGAAGTTGATGCTGAAAATTGTGCCACTTATTTCTAATTCTATTTATTGAAAATTCAGGGTGCTACACAATTGAAGTTTGTTCTGGTCTTGAATCGATCGGTTTCAATAGAGAATCCACTCACTATAAGAACTCCACCTTCAATCCCTAATCATGGTACTTCTTTCAAGAATTCTATGTTGGATTTTCCTATATTTGATGGCAGTAATCCAACAGAATGGCTCTTCCAGGCCAATCAATTCTTTGCATATCATCAAACACCTCAGGAGCAAAAATTGAATATAATGTCTTTCTATATGGATGGGAAAGCATTGGTGTGGTTTCAATACAAATTCAGTAGTGGTGAATTTGTGAGTTGGGAGGTGTTCGTCATGGAGTTGGATATTAGGTTTGTTGTTTCACCCTATGTGGATCATACTGAGCAGCTGTTCAAATTAACAAAAACCTCAGAGTATCAAGACCAGTTTGATGTTTTGATGAACAAGACTAAAGATTGTTTGATGCACATATTTTGAGCAACTATATTTCAAGATTGAAGCCTGATATTAGACGAGAAGTCTTAGCTCATAAACCAACATCGTTAGTGTTACCACTGATTTTGGTGTGGGGGTAAACAGATGAGATTTGTGAGTTCGCGGAAAAACCTGAATAGCGGATCCAAGCCTTCTGATTCCTGCCGCTACCTGCAAGGAAGTGCGATACACCGGGGTTGATTCCGGCGACGCACCCTCCGACGCTCTTGTCAGTAACCAATGATGATTAAGAAAGAGCTTAAGGTGGAAAAAGAGTGATTACCTGGTCACAGTGGTAGGGGGGAGGTATTTATAGTCGCCATAGGAGTGATTAGGGACCTGATTTCCTGTGTAATTGTCAGGAGAAAAATCCTCCCAATCTGTTTAGGAAACTGACCCCTGATTCCCGGTGAGAGCAAATCAGGCCCGTTGATTCAGTCAAATCAGTGACCCTGATTTTCCTCTTGCTGATCTGGGTTTGTCTTGGGTCGGGACCCGTACCCAGTTGGAGGGGATCCGTTTGTGGGGTGTTGGATCTGTGAGAAGGAGACCCAGTACCCGTTTCGGACCCATTTGTATGTGAAATTACCGTTTTACCCCTGAGCTTCAAGATTCGTGCCCAATCTGGATGGTTCCAATTTAACCCCATTTTTATCCATATCACGAGCCCCCCACTCCTAAAGACTGAGTGTGATCAGCCTTTGAGGAGTAGTTTAACTGTTTCAGTGGCTAGTGGAGTTGTATCGGAGTCCGAATGGAGGATTTTGAATCTTGAAGGGGGTAGTGAGGTAATTTTTTGAAGCCATATGCTGTTCTGAAGCCTCGTTTGAATATTCGACGGTTTTTATCTATTTTTTCGGATTATTTATTTAATTTTGCGAGGTGTTAACCAATCGTTCGGGGGCCTCAACAGTACTTTCTAGGCAATAATTGTTCGTTCAGGGGCTCAAAAATATCCCCCCGAATTTGTAATTATTTTCTAGAATTTTTAGTTAATTTTCCCGAATTTTTAGCAATTTTTTGCAATTTTTAAATAAATAAAACGAATTAAATAAATAAAAATTAATTTTTAAATACTGATTTATGGCGTGGCCTGATCTGGACCGTTGATCTTGAGCGAGCACGAATTTCTGAGTGATCCGACGGTTGAAGTCGCTCGGCATCCATTTTCTCGCTTTTGACGCTCGGATGTCACTTGCTCGGTTGGCCGACCGGAGGTGTAAGGGTTCGGCCATCCGAGCGACGTGGCGCAATCTGAGCCATCGGATGGTGGCGCGAATCTTGAGACGGGCGCGTTTTCCATGAGAACGCTATCTTGTCGTTTAGCGCACGTGGCAAGATCTGGACCGTTCATCATCAGGAGCACGAATTTCTGGAAGATCCAACGGTTGTGATCGTTCGGCTGCTTTTTTCTCTGTTTTGACGCTCGGATGGGCACTTGCTCGGTTGGCCGACCGGAGGTCTGAGGGTTCGGCTGGTCGAGCGAAGCCCTGGGCCACCGGATGGACGCTTGCTCGGTTGGCCGACCGGAGGTCTGAGGGTTCGGTTGCTCGAGCAAAGCTCTGGGCCACCGGATGGACGCTTGCTCGGTTGGCCGACCGGAGGTCTGAGGGCTCGGTTGTCCGGGCGATGTGGCGCAATCTGAGCCATCGGATGGTGGCGCGAATCTCGAGACGGGCTCCATTCCCAGAAAATGCTATCTTGTCGTTTAGCGTCGCTGGCAAGATCTGGGCCGTCTGATCGAGATCTTACACAAAAGTTGAGGAGAAAGTGAGTTTTCTCCGTTTTGACGCTCGGATGGGCACTTGCTCGGTTGGCCGACCGGAGGTATAAGTGTTCGGCAATCCGAGCATAATAGCGCGATCCGGGCCGTTGAATGGCGGAACGAATCTCGAGACGTTTCAGTTCCCAAGAGCATTAATGGCGCCCTAGGATTTGTGCTGCGTTCCAACTTCCCGGGGGCATTAAGAATGGCGCCCTCCAATTAATGTGTGGCGTTTCAACTCCCGAGGGTCATAATGGCTGGTTCTTGGAGGGGAGGCTATAAATACCCCACTCCCCTTGTAGTTTCAGTCACAACAATGTTGAGTTTTAGCCCTCGGAGGTGTCTGCCTTGGGTGGTTGCTCTTCGGCCATGGTCTCCTCCTGACTCTGACGGCCCCGAAGCAGATGTCAGGGTCGGGGGAGATCAGAGCAGAAGTGGTGACGACCGGAGTCAAGGCAGATGCCGTCTTCTTTTGGAAAATCCTAAGCCTGAGGTCATCGGACGGGTGGTCACTCTTCTGCCGTGATCTTCTCCCGATTCTGACGGTCCCGATGCGGATGTCAGGGTTGGAGGAGATCAGGGCAGAAGGGGTGATGACCAGAGTCCGGACCCAGGGTACAAGGAGCTTCGGAAGGATGGGTGGTCATCCTTCCGCCGTTGTCTTCTCCTAATTCTGACGGTCCCGTCGTAGGTGTCAGGGTTAGGGGAGACAAGGGCAGAAGAGTTGACGACCGAAGTCCGAACCCGGGGGACACGGTGCTTCGGAAGGATGGGTGGTCATCCTTCTGCCATGATCTTCTCCCGATTCTGACGGTTCCGATGCGGATGTCAGGGTCGGAGGAGATCAGGCCAGAAGAGGTGACGACCAAAGTCCGAAGCCGAGGGACAAGTTGCTTCGGAAGGATTGGTGGTCGTCCTTCCGCCATAATCTTCTCCCGATTCTGATGGTCCCGATGCGGATGTCAGGGTCGGAGGAGATTAGGGCAGAAGGGGTGACGACCGAAGTCTGGAGCCGAGGGATGAGCTGCTTCGGAATGATTGGTCTCTTCCGATCTCTGTCTTCCTTCCGGGCTGACGGCTTCTGATGGTTGTCAGCCCGAAGGAGTTAGAGATGGGAGGTGTGCCGATCTGCTTTTTGACCGGGCCCCGCGAGTCGGTGGTTTCTCTCTAACCCCTGAACGATTCGTGGCTTCGGCTCCGAGGCCGTAGGCTCCGAGTTGCTCATGGGTGAGAGGTTAACCGACCGAGACCTGGGGCTCGGGGGGCTCGCCGAGGGCGTTGCCTTAAAACTTTTAATCAAAATTTTCTCTGGCTTCTTCAGACAGAGGTGGAGTGTCTGGGTTCGAAGTGCTTCGTCCGGGCGATGTGGCGCGATCTGAGTCGTCAGATGGTGGCGCGAATCTCGAGGCGGGCTCAGTTCCCAAGAAAATGCTATCTTGTCGTTTAGCGTCGCTGGCGAGATCTGGGCCGTCTGATCGAGATCTTACACGAAAGTTGAGGAGAAAGTGAGTTTTCTCCGTTTTGACGCTCGGATGGACACTTGCTCGGTTAGCCGACCGGGCCCTTTGCTGCTGGGTTCGAATCGCACGTAGTTCGGGTTTAGACCCTGTTGTACCGAGCTACTTGACTTGGTGAAAAGACAGAGTCGTTTTGGGTCTTCGCGACGCTTCGAGGGCGGCCCAAAAGTCGCGCCCTTACGTTGGGAAGCCTAAGAGACTTTTCTTTTTACTACAAATCTTCACTCCCCCACCCCAAATCTCATTCTTCACTTTTACTTTCTCTCTCAAGTTTTTACTTTTCACCATCGAAGTTTTTAGCTCCCGGGTGGTGCTGTTGGCTGTCGCGGCTGGGTGTTTCTTTGCTCCGGCGAACTTTTCCGACTGTAGCAGTCACTTCAAGGTCAGTCTCTCTCCTTTCTTTTTAGAAAAATGGTTAAGATTACTTCTTCGGATGAGACCCCCACCTCGGACCAAGTCGTCAGCCGAGCGGGTAAAGAAAAGGAGGTGATAGAGCCGACCGAGCAGACCGTTGTTCGGCCGAGCAAGAGCGGCGAAGTAGCCGAGCCGCTCCAGGAGGTTGTGGCGAAGTCCCAGAAGGGCAAAGGAGTGGTCACAATCATCGAGCAGCCGAAGACGACAGGAGAGTTCGGTCGGCAGCCGATCGTTCTGTCGAGTGTGGGGGGCGTTCGGAGCTATTCCGAAGAGATGTTGGAGAAGGTGACTCAGGGCACTGCCAAGTCGGTAGAGGAGAATAAGCCGAGAGATTTGTCTGATGTGGACCATACCATTTCGTCTCTCACGGAGGCTGATCTGCATCGGATCCGGACCGGATTCCTAGATCCCTGCCGAGTACGGGTTCTCGAACCCTGGGCAATGGAAGGAGAAGTACTTTATCGTCCGGGCTCGATCAAGCATTGAAAGGAGAAGTACTTTATCGTCCGGGCTCCCGAACCCTGGGCAATTCCAATAGCTTGGTCGAGGGACGGCCTGCCCAAGCGAGCGAAGAAGGAGCCGGTACTGAGTGACGAGGAGGCGGAAGTCCTCAAGAAGCTTCTCGTTTTGCCGACGCTAAGTTGGAAAGATATTACCGAGGAAGCTTTGTTCCGGGGGGGTCTCAGTCCGATCGACCCTAGTACGCTTCTGGTATTTTTATTCTTTGCATGAATTTCTTGAAAAAATTGTCTAAGTTTTTTCATTCGGCTTGTGCAGAGTCTTCTAGGATGGACTATAGGGCGTTGATGGCGAAGGCCAAGGCGAGGGAGCAGGAGACGAGAAAGAAGAGACCCTCGACTGGGCCTCAGGGGGGCCGAGTGCCAAAGATACCTTCGGTCCCGAAGACCGTTGACCTGCAGAAGGTCATCGTCCCGGCAGCCGATCCCGAGCAGGAGAAGGTCACGGCCTCCGATCCTCCAGTTTCTGATGCGCCGACACCAACGGCGAAGGGGGATGCTCTCGGCTCGTCGAGCGGCGCGTTCGGTGTGAACAAGGTGCTATCCCTCCAAGTTCCGCCCCTTACTGCCGATGCGGAGAAGATCTTGACCGAGGGGCACAAGCAGATCTTCGTCCCCGACTGGCAAGTGATGAAAGTCGACGATTTTTGGGCGACGGCAACATTTGCATGCAGGCGGTGAAGCACCTGCCGACCCCAAAGGACCGAGCGGCCCTTAAGTCCGGGCAAGTTGGGGACGCCACAATGCAGATTGCTCGGAACACAATGTCGGTGAGTGGACCGAACACTTTCTTGTTGAAGCATTTTTCTAAAATTTCCTAAGTTTCTGGGTTCGGACTCTAACGGTTTGTTCTCTTTTCAGACCCTCTGCCACTTCAACTTCCTGCTCGAGGAGTTCGCGAGCAAGGAGCAGGAGCTGACGGCGCAGTATGACCGGGAGAGGTCGGAGCCCTGCGAAAGCGGTGAAGAAGCTCGATGCTGAGCTACTCCTCTCGGCCAAGCGTGGAGCCGAAGTGGCGGGGTTGGAGGCGCAGCTGGCCGACGCCGTTCAGCGGTCGAAGGACACGGCAGCCAAGCTCGAGGCCTCGGAGAAGGAGAATGTCGAGCTGAAGGAGGAGTTGGCCAATGCTCGGTCGGAGGCGGAGAGGGCTCGGTCGAGAAGATCATGGCCAAGCACCGGTCTAAGGTGGCGAAGGCGAAGAAGGCCGTCCAGGACGAGGTCGAGCATCACATGTTCAAGAACATGGAGGACGCGTACGACCGAGCCCTGCTTCATGTCGCCGCTCGGAATCCGGGTTTCGACACGTCCTCTTACCGCTTCTACGACCCCGTGGAGGGGGAGAAGGAGCTTCCCCAGGGGATGCTCGGCCCCGAGGGACAGACTGACGGTGTCGAAGGCCCGGGTGAGACTGAGGCCGAGGATGAGGAGGAGGACGACTCTGAGGAGGAGAGAGAGAGCGAGGACGAGGACGAGGTCGAGGGCGAGGACAAGGCCAAGGGGTCGACAGACCCGAACGACAAAAAGGTCGACCCCTGACTCGGTTGCCTCTTTTAGTCTTTTGTTGTTTTTTTTTGTAAGCCTAACTGCGGACTGGCCACCGCTCTTGTAAAGCTTTTTTGAGTTTTGAATGAAAACGCTCTTTGTTTGGCCAAAATTTACCCAAGTGTTATTCTTCGGATTTTGTGTTTGATTAGGCGTAAAATTCTCCAAGTGTTGGGCCTCGGATTTATCTCTGCTTTTCAGGTAAAGTTTGGTCCGATCACGGAGGTTGCATACATTCGTAAGGAGCTAGCTAAAACGAAGGGAGAGCTCTCCAATAGCCGAGAGAGGCGGTTTTACATGTTCTTGAAGCTGGAGGAGACAAAGGCAGCTGTGAGGGGGTATTGTCGCGAGTTGAAGCAACTGCGGAAGCAACCCCAAGCTCCTTGTCCCGAAGGTGAGACCGGGCGTCTGTTAGGGTTATATACTGAAAGCATCACTTTTGTATTAACTTTATTTTCTTATTTTTTTTGAATGAGAATCATATGGGCATATGTTTGCATATTGAGTTTATTATAATATTAATGCAAGTATCTGATATTCTATAAGGTTGATAATATGGTGTGAGGTGACACACAGAAGATCATATTATCAGTTCCCTATGGAATATATAAATAGTTCACAACCTAGACGGACTTGGATAATCCATTGGAAAGGTTGTAGTGTAATCTGGTATTAGTCTATCTTGACTATAGGTTTACACTAGTACACTTTGTGTGTATTGAACAGGACCACTTGAGGTTGTTCTCTTTGTACTGACTACAAAAGAGAACAAATACCTCTGTTATTATGGATGCTTATGCTCTTAATCCAGATATAATAACAGACATGTATATGCAGTGTGCATTACTTTGACTCATAAAAGAGTCAGATTCATTATGGATCAACAACCTCTATGAATTGGGTAATAGCATTGTATGTATGATGGGCTGTTGATTGTAAAAGGAATCCATGTCCCGATACGTCAGGTTGATGATGTCCCCTTAAGGAGCTCATAAGGATTGTCATGTAAACCCTGCAGGTGGATTACATCCGACATGACAAATAAAGTTGAGTGGTACTACTTAAGGATAAAAGATGTTGATCAATATAGTTGTCAGTAACTTAATTTGATCGACGGACATTCGATATCTTAACATGGGGATCTCAACGAGCATATAATAAAAGGAGCCCATAAATATAATTTGGGATTAGGAAGGTAGTGCAACAATAGCTCCTTAGTGGACCGAGCTATTGTTAATGGGCCTGGGTTGTGTGTTCGGGCTGAACACGGGATACCCAGATTCGTTAGGAGACCTAACCCTAATTTCTCCTCATGGTCCCTGCCGTAGCCTTATATATATCCTCTATTCTCTGGCCGTAATGATCATCTGAAATATAAGATTTTTTCTCTAAATTCGTGATTCACGTAAGGAGAGAAAGAGAGGTCAGCCAAGGAGAAGAATGGTTGGGAGATCGTCGCCCACACGACGTCCAACTCGAGGAAGGAATACGTGCAGAAGATCTTGGGGTTGCTGTCATCTTCTTCTCATCGCAGGTATAATTCGTGAACCCTAGATTCCGCTATATAGGGTTAGATCACGTATTTAATCTGTTAATCTTTTATGATCGATACGCACACCAATCCGTAGTCCTAGGAATCATCTCAGTTCCATCAGCGTCTTCGTAGGGAGCTCTCCCTCGCCGAGCAAAAGAATGATGAGCTTTTGGCCGAGATCCGACACTTGGAGTTAGCGGAGAAAGAACGCTCGGCGGAGGAAGAGAAGCTAACTTCGAGCTGGAGAAGGTGTCATCCAAGCGCCAAAAACTGTTGGCCGAGGTCGACAAGCTTAGGAGGATTACGATAGACAGGGGGATCGAGGTCACCCATTATCGACGATTCACGACCGATAGCGCCAATGTCTCGGGCTCGTCAAGACCTCCTCGTTTGAAGATGTCGGCGAAGGATGACGCTCTAAGGGACAGGATTATCGAGTTGGAGGAAGAGGTCGCGTCGCTCAAACCTCTGCCGGAGCGGGCCAACGTTCAGAGTACGTCGTGTACTCGCGAAGAGAGCGAGAGAGGGATTACCTTCTACGAACTTGCGACTCGTTTGCGTGCAGCTAGGCGGAGTCCTGCTGACGCTCAGAGTAGCGTAGCTGTCTCGTCTAGCGGTGCCTCGGTCGGCGCCACAGTTGGGGTCAGTGGCGAAGGGGGATCTCGCTTCGTTGGTTAGGAATCGAGCTCGGTGGTCAGGCCTCGCCGTCCCCTCGTTTCCTTGAACCGAAGCGTACCCCTTCCGAAGAGGCACTAAACATGTCGTCTTATGTTTCTTCTGGTTGTTGTAAAACTCTGTTGTAGGGTCGGTCTTGTTGTATGTAGAGTTACTATATCTGAATACAAATCTGAAAGTTTGCTTGGAAAATTCTTTCAAGTGTTGGACTTCGGCAACATTTTGAAATTTTGTTGTTCGCCTCTTCCTCTTTTCAGCTCGTGGTGGTAGCTCGAGACGCTGACTCCAATTGCTCGGATGATCACGCTCGAGCCGAGGCTGGCTCGGAGGAGACGGAAATGCGCTCGGCCAAATGCCGAGAGCGGCTTTATGAAGTCGAGCTGGGACTGCGTCGAGTCGAGAGCGAGCGGGGCCACCTTCAGCTCATCCTAGGTCAGCGGGACGCCGAGATCTGGCGTATGGAGAGCAGGATCGCCGAGATGGCCCCTACAGAAGAGGACGGAGATTCGCCGACCGCCTTCAGCAACGCCCTTCAGATCAAGTGCGTTCGGTACAATCTGACGAAGATAGTAGCCGAAAGGGATGATCTGCTCTCTGAGATCCATCACCTGCAGACGGTAGAGGCGGGGCTTCGGACGGAGGAAGAGGAACTGGCGGCCGAAGTAGCTAGACTGACGACCGAACGGGACGTTTAATGATTTTTCTTTTAAAGACCAAGTGTAGTGGGTCGGCATTGTAACCATTGTTCTTTAAGGCTTTGTGGCTTCGTTGTATGGAAGAGTTGTTTTGTACTGTGTCCCAATTATTAATAATATTTCTTTCACGAACTAGCACGTCCTTTGTAGCTCTGCGTAGTTGTTTCGGTTCTGACTGTGTTTGTCGCGCCGAGGTCTCCGACCCGACCCTTCTCTTGTTCGCGGTTCGGCGCTTTAGCGCGATCTGAACCGTTGGATGATGACACGAATCTCGTGACGGGCTCAGTTCCCACGAAAATGCTATCTTGTCGTTTAGCATCGTTGGCAAAATCTGGGCCGTCTGATCGAGATCTTTCACGAAAGTTGAGGAGAAAGTGAGTTTTCTCCGTTTTGACGCTCGGATGGGCACTTGCTCGGTCAGCCGACCGGAGGCCTAAGAGTTCGAGCGACGTGGTGCGCTCCGAGCATATTTCTCGCTCGTCCGTGGTTCAGTGACAAGAGTGTTCGGCTGGAGGTGCTGAGCGGTGCTTCTGTCTCCTCTTATCGCGAAGTTGCGAGGCGAGCCGAGCCTTACCAAAGGGTGGGCTTGCCGACCCTCGTGAGAGTTCGACGGTCGTGGGAGCAATTCCGAATGGCGACCCCCCCTAACCCGCTGAGAAGCGAGTTTGTGGAGAAGAATCGAACCAAGTGTTGGACTCCGGAACCATCGTTAAAGTTTAACGGTTGTGGGAGCAATTCCGAATGGCGACCCACCCCTAACCCACTGAGAAGCGAGTTTGTGGAGAAGAATCGAACCAAGTGTTGGACTCCGGAACCATCGTTAGAGTTCAACGATTGTGGGAGCAATTCCGAATGGCGACCCACTCCTAGCCCGCTGAGAAGCGAGCTTGCGGAGTAGAATCGAACCAAGTGTTGGACTCCGGAACCATTGTTAGAGTTCAACGGTTGTGGGAGCAGTTCCGAACGGCGATCTACTTCTGGCTCGCCTAAGGGCGAGCTAGGGAAGTAAAGTCGAGCCGAGTGTTGGACTCCGAACCATCGGTGTAGTTCAACGGTTGTGGGAGCAGTTTCGAACGGCGATCTACTTCTGGCTCGCCTAAGGGCGAGCCGGGGAAGTAAAGCCGAGCTGGACATTGGACTCCGAACCATTGGTTGAATTAAAGAATAAGGACGGAGAGATACAAGAAACTTTATAAATACGAAAAAAAATCATTCTTTATTGATAATTGACGGCGAGCCGTTTTTACATATGACAACTAAAGAAATGAATTACAAGTTAGAGGAGAGGAATGGTTCGACACCTCGTGGTACTCAGAGAGGCGCCAGGGCGCTTTCTTGATATTTTAGGAGGTGGTCGGCATTCCAGGTCCTCGGAATCTCTCTGCCTTCTAGATCTTCCAGACGATAAGCTCCGGGCCGAACCACCTTTGTGATCTTGTAGGGTCCTTCCCAGTTCGGAGCCAATTTGCTCCTCTGATTGGGGAAGGAGATGGCTAGCTTTCTGAGGACCAATTCCCCCTCCTTGAGATCGGTGGGTCGGACTTTCTTGTTGTATGCCAGTTCGACCCTCCTCCGCTAGTTTTGCTGGCGTATTGATGCTCTTTCCCTTAGCTCGTCCACCAGGTCTAAGTTCACCCGGAGGTCTCTGGCATTCTGTTCCTCGTTGTAGGCCGCAAGGCGAGGAGAAGGAATGCCGACTTCTAGAGGTATCACTGCCTCGGACCCGTAGGTGAGGTTGAACGGGGACTCTCCTGTGGGGGTCCGTTTGTTGGTGCGATAGTTCCACAGCACATTGGGGAGTTGGTCGACCCACAGGCCTTTGGAACATTTGTCCAATCTCTTCTTGATACCAGAGAGGATTTGCCGGTTAGCGTTCTCCGCCTGTCCGTTCGACTGAGGGTGGGAGACGGAAGAGAAGCGCTGTTGGATGGCAAGGTCTTCACACAGAGCTCAGAATGCTGCACCAGTGAACTGAGTCCCGTTGTCCGTTACGAGGACGCGGGGAACGCCGAATCTGCAGATGATGTTCTTCCAGAAGAATTGAAGCACCTTGTTCTCGGTTATAGTGGCGAGGGGCTCGGCCTCAATCCACTTCGAGAAATAGTCGATGGCTACGACCAAGAACTTGAACTGGCCCGGAGCTGGAGGGAAAGGCCCTAGTAAATCCATCCCTCACATTGCGAAGGGGACAGGACTTGATAGGGAGGCGAGGTTTGCTTGGGGGAGGCGATGAATGTTGGAATGTCTCTGGCAAGAGCCACATTGCCGAACGTGTCGCTCGGCGTCTTGGAGGAGAGTCGGCCAGAAGTATCCGTAATTCAGGACTTTCCGAGCCAAAGACCTAGACCCTGAATGAGCCCCGCCGATGCCTTTGTGGAGCTCCTGTAAGGCATAGTCGGCCTGTTCTGGGGAAAGGCACCTCAAGTATGGTCGGCCGTCAATCTGTGAGAAGGAGCGCTTGTACAAGATTCCGTCGATCAGGACGTACCGCTCGGCTCTGGTTCTTACTCGGCGCGCTTCCTTAGGGTCCTCAGGGAGAAGTCTGTCCCTTAAGAACTCCACTAACGGCTTCATCCAATTATCTTGCAGTAGGACCGGCAATGATCCTACTGAGCCGGGGGTCTCGTCCTCTATGCTCGGCTTCATGAGAACCTCGATCAAGATGGTCTGCTCGAGACCTTGGAGGGAGGACGAGGCCAACTTGGAGAGGGCGTCGGCTTGTGAATTCTCCTCTCGAGGGACTCGTTGGATGAGTGCCTCTTCGAACCGGCCTATGAGGGTTCGGACTTTGGCGAGGTACTTCGCCATCCGTTCGTCTCGCGCCTCGTACTCGCCCAAAACTTGGTTCACAACCAGCTGGGAGTCACTATGGATTCAGAGGTGCTGCGCTCCGGTACTTCGGGCCAGTCCGAGGCCCGTGATTAGTGCCTCATACTCCGCCTCGTTGTTTGAGGGCTTGAAATTCATGCGGAGGGCATACTGGAGGACGAAGTCATCAGGGCCATTCAGGATGATACCGGTGCCGCTACCCTCATTGCAGGAGGATCCGTCCACGAAAACCGTCCAAATGGGGGGTCCGTTCGGGACATTGCTGACCTCGGGAATGGTGGACTCGACGATGAAGTCGGCGAGGGCCTGAGCTTTGATAGCAGTCTGAGGCTGGTAGGAGATGTCGTGTTGGCTCAGCTCTATGGACCACTTCATAAGCCGGCCCGAGGTTTCGGGCTTGTGGAGGATCTGCTTCAGTGGTTGGTCGGTGAGGACCACAACCGAGTGGGACTGAAAGTATGGACGGAGCTTCCTTGCCACCATGATCAGGGCATAGGCCATCTTTTCTATCTTCAGATAGCGGAGCTCGGCATCCCGAAGCACCTTGCTCACATAGTAGATGGGCCTCTGAGCCCGGTCTTCTTCCCTCACCAAAACCGCACTTAGGGTCTGCTCGGAAGCAGCTAAGTAGATGAAGAGGGTTTCCCTCGGAACGGGTTTACTGAGCAGAGGAGGGTTCACCAAGTAGGCCTTCAGTTGGTCGAACGACTCCTGTTGCGGTTGGCGCCATTCGAAACCCTTAGCCCCCCTGAGATCCTTGAAGAAGGGGAGGCACTTTTCCCTAGACTTCGAAAGGAACCGGCCAATAGCGGCGTGGCGACCCGTAAGCTTCTGCACTTCCTTGACGTTCCGAGGCGGGGCCATGTCCAGTATGGCCTTGATTTTCTCGGGATTTGCTTCGGTCCCTCGCTGGCTCACCATGAAGCCGAGGAACTTTCCCGATGAGACCCCGAACGCACACTTGTTCGGATTAAGCCTCATGTTATGCCTTCTCAATATGTCGAATGCTTCCTGGAGGTCCGCCACGTGGTCGGTACCTCGGATGCTCTTCACGAGCATGTCGTCGACGTATACTTCCATGTTGCGGCCTATTTGGCTTTGGAAGACTTTGTTGACGAGGCGCTGGTAGGTGGCTCCAGCGTTCTTCAATCCGAACGGCATGACTCTATAGCAGTAGAGGCCCTGGTCGGTAATGAAGGAAGTCTTTGGAATGTCCGGGGGGAACATTCGGATCTGATTATAGCCGGAGAAGGCGTCCATGAAGCTGAGGAGCTCATGGCCCGAGGTGGCATCGATGAGGGTGTCGATATTTGGGAGAGGGAATGGATCCTTCGGACACGCCTTATTCAGGTCGGTGAAGTCGATACATATCCTCCAAGAACCGTTGGACTTCTTAACCATGACCACATTGGAGAGCCACTCGGGATAGTTCACCTCCTGTATGAACCGAGCTCTCAAGAGCTTGTCCACCTCCTCCTTAATGGCTTGTTGTCGCTCGGGGGCGAACTTACACCTCTTCTGCTGAACCGGTCTGCACCCCGGTTCGACGCTGAGGCGGTGCACTAGAAGGTCCTCGGAAATCCCGGGCATATCCGCGGCGGACCAAGCAAATAGGTCGCGGTTCTCCCGGATGCACTGCACTAAGTCGGAGCATAGGGCAGTCGGCAAGGACTTGCTGATGAGGAACTTTCGACTCGGGTCCTCATCCGAGAAGAGTACTTCTTCCAATTCGTCCGCCGGCTCGGACGTTGGTCGGACAATCGGCTCAGGGATCTCTAGTGTCTCGAGGGAGAGCACCGGACCCCCAGTGGAAGTCATATAGCACTTCCGAGCTGTCTCTTGGCTGCCCCGGACTTCTCCCACTCCCGCCCGGGTGGGGAACTTCATCTTGAGGTGATACGCCGAAGGAACGGCCTCTAGGGCAGCTAGGCCAGGTTGGCCTAAGATGACATTATATGCGGCCGGGACGTCGACGACCATAAAGTCCATCGGCTCGGTCCGGGTAGTAGGGGTCTTCCCAGCAGTTACGTCCAGGGTAATAACCCCTTCGACAGTTACTGGTACCCCCGTGAACCCGTGGAGCGTGTAGCCGGCCGGTTTGAGGCGATCCCGGGACAGCTGCAGCCCTCAGAAGGCCGAGAGGAAGAGGATGTTCACCGAGCTCCCGCTGTCCACCAGGACCCTCTGCACTTTGAAGTTCGCCATGCGAAGGTCGATGACAAGTGCGTCGCAGTGGGGAGTTCGGACCCCCTCGAGGTCTTCATCAGAAAAAGTCACTGGGACGCCGAGGCCTTTGGGGGGAGGGGCGCTGTGAACCGAGTTGACCTCTCGGACGAAGGCCTTTCGAGAGGAGTTGGAGGAGCCCCCCATGGGGCCTCCGTGGATGAGGTGGAGAACCCGCTCTTCCTCGAACTCGGGGGTCTCATCGCGCCGCTCGGAGCGCTTGTTAGCCCCCCGGGGCGGAGGAGTGGCGCGATCCCCCTGATTGTTTGCCTTCACAAATTTGGCCAACTGCCCCCTCTGGATGAGGGCCTCTATCTAATTTTTCAATGCCCGGCAGTCGTTGGTGTCATGGCCGTGGTCCCGGTGGTAATGGCACCATTTCTCTTTGTTCCTCCTCTTGGCCGGGGTGTTCATCCTCGGAGCGGGCGGTATCACTCCTTCCTTCTCCACTTCCATCAGGATGGTGGAGACATTGGTGGTGAGAGGAGTGAACTTCTCGAACCTAGGGGGAGGACGGTGCTGGCCGCTGTTGTCCTTCTGTAGCTTTTTGGACCCCTCCCCCTCTATCGTCTTCCTCTTCGATCCGGAGGCAGATCCTCCGAAATTCGGGAGGCACTCGGCCTCCTCCGCCCGAATGTACTTCTCGCACCTTAGGAGAAGATCGGCGAAGTTGTGCGGGGGCTTCTTGGCGAGGGACGACCAGAGGTTGGAGTTGAGGACGTTTGACTGGAACGCGACGGTCGCCACTTACTGGTCGAGGGAGGCGATTGACCTGACCTCCGTGGTAAATCTCCTCACATAGTCCCTCAACTTTTCTCCCCTCTCCTGTCGGAGGTGGAGTAGGGAGAGGCTAGTCTTCTCCGTTTGCCTGCTACTCACAAAGTGAGTTATGAAGAGCGTTTCGAACTGCTCGAACGAGAAGATGGAAGAGGGAGCGAGCCTGGAGTACCACTCCCGTGCCGACCCCTTGAGAGTAGCGGGGAAGGTCTTGCAGAGCATGGCGTCGGAAGCTTGATGGATCAGCATTAAGGTCTTAAAGCTTTCGACGTGATCAACTGGGTCGGACTCCCCTGAGTACGTTTCAAACTGCGGAGGTTTGAAACCCCTCGGTATGGGAGCCTCCATGATTGTCCGAGAGAAGGGGGTCTGCTGGGGCGGACGGACCCTGCTCTCGACTCCTCCTCTTTGTCCATGCGACCGATGCGCCTCTCCATCTCGTGGAGACGGCGGTAGAGGGCATCGTCCCTCCGTTGGTAATCAAATGATCCCCTGGACTCTTCTTCATAGGAAGGGGAGCGGGGACTGCGGCATCGATAGTCCTGGGATCGGCGAGGACTATAATGATGTTGCTGGCGACTGGGAGCCGAGAGAGGACTTCTGGATCGGTGGCAAGGACTTGAAACCCGTGAGGGTGTTGGAACCCTCTGGGCATTATGGTTGTTAGGGCGAAGGTTGAGGGCTTGCAACACAGTCTCCTGGAATTGTAAGAACTGGGCACGAGTGATAGGTGCCTCATCGTTCCTCGGATGATGTCGATCAGCACGGGAACGTGGCCTCCTCCTGTGACGTTCGGGAGATACGCCCCATCCTCTTCGGTCCGGAGACCTCCTGCCATCTCGGCGATGAGGAGATCGCTCACCTTGATGTTGGCAGGGAGGCTCCCTCTTGGGCCTGCTTCTCATCTAGGCAGGTTGCGAAGGTCCTCATCCTTCTGGCGGTTCAGAACGGTGTTGCGGAGGTCGGGGTGATGGGAAGCCATTGAATCCGAGGAGGCATTGTGAATCGAGACATGGTCTGGGTGGAGAGGTTGCTTCTGCCTCCGCTGGTTCTGACCAGCAGGACCATTTGGGGGTTGTTGGTTCGGAAGAGGAGGCTGGCCCTGTTGGACCGGGGGAGGAAGATGTTCGGGCTGCGGAGCAGGATGGACGGGGACTTCCTCTGGCTGATCGGCGGGATTGGGTCCGCGGTTGGACCCCCTAGACCTGACCTTCTTGGGAGGCATGGTTGGAGAAGGGCTAGTCGACGAGGAAGAGGCGGAGGCTATTCGTGTGGTTTTTCCCACAGACGGCGCCAATCTGTTACCGCTGATTCTGGTGTGGGGGTAAACAGATGAGATTTGTGAGTTCGCGGAAAAACCTGAATAGTGGATCCAAGCCTTCTGATTCCTGCCGCTACCTGCAAGGAAGTGCGATACACCGGGGTTGATTCCGGCGACGCACCCTCCGACGCTCTTGTCAGTAACCAGTGGTGATTAAGAAAGAGCTTAAGGTGGAAAAAGAGTGATTACCTGGTCACAGTGGTAGGGGGGAGGTATTTATAGTCGCCATGGGAGTGATTAGGGACCTGATTTCCTGTGTAATTGTCAGGAGAAAAATCCTCCCAATCTGTTTAGGAAACTGACCCCTGATTCCCGGTGAGAGCAAATCAGGCCCGTTGATTCAGTCAAATCAGTGACCCTGATTTTCCTCTTGCTGATCTGGGTTTGTCTTGGGTCGGGACCCGTACCCAGTTGGAGGGGATCCGTTTGTGGGGTGTTGGATCTGTGAGAAGGAGACCCTAGTACCCGTTTCGGACCCATTTGTATGTGAAATTACCGTTTTACCCCTGAGCTTCAAGATTCGTGCCCAATCTGGATGGTTCCGATTTAACCCCATTTTTAGCCATATCAGTTAGCTAATGCAGTTGGACTAGCTAGGTTGCAGGAAGATAAATTCCTAGAGAGAAAAACTCATTGGACTAGGGTAGTACTTATAGAACACCATGACAGCCTCTACTTAGTAGCTTCCCCCTCTGCTTCCCACACCATCTACACAAAACACAAAACTCAGTTTCCCCGAAGCTATTTGTAAAGAAGATTCCACCTTCAGAGAGGGCTATGAAATATTATGTTTCAAATGAGATGAGAAGTACAAACCTTTCCATAATGCAAGAAGCAGTTTCTCATGTTGCTGTTAGATGATGATGAACAACAAGACCCTATAACTAAACGAGAACGTCTACCTGATCAATATACACAGCTTGACATAGGGGGACATGATACTTGTACATCTGAGATCTCATTTCAAGCCTTTTCAGGCTAGAATTCTATAAGAAAATTTAGAGTTCCAGGGTTTATTGCTGCAACACCTGTACAGGTCTTCATTGATTCAGAAAGTACTAACAATTTCATTTCAGAAAGGTTAGTGAAGTTTTTAAATATACCAATACAGCCTTCTTCTCACTTTAATGTGATGATAGGAAATGGTGAAACACTTAAGTGTAAAGGGAAATGTGTAGGGGTGCCAATAACAATTCAAGGTTATTCATTTTTGATTGATTTTTATATTTTACCCATATATGATTCTGATATTGTATTGGGGTTGCACTGGTTGAGGTTGTTGGGTAAAATAGTATTTTATTACAAAGAAATGACTATGAAATTACTCATAATCAACATGATGTGAAACTACAAGGTGGTAATGGGCATATCCGAGAATGTTTTTCCAAAATGACCCACTTTTTAATGTATTTACCCAACTGACCCACTTTCAAAACTATTTACCAAATTGATCGAAACAGTGAGTGTAGTTCTATGGTTTTCTCCAACACTTGGAGAAATTTAGAATATGCAATTTCTACTTGAAATGTATAAAACTATGCTCGCTAGCTGAGATAATGAGTCCAGTTCAAATGAACTCACTATCTCAGATAGCGAGTGTAGTTGTACTCACTTTTTAAGAGAAATTTTGAACATAAAATGTATATACTACACTCGCTATCTCAGATAGCGAGTCTAGTTCAAATGAGCTCGCTATCTCAGATTGCGAGTGTAGTTCTATACATTTCAGGTAGAAATTGCATGTTTAATTTTTTTGAAAATGAGTACGACTACACTTGCTATCAGATAGCGAGGTTAGTTGAACTAGACTCGCTATCTGAGATAGCGAGTGTAGATATATACATTTCAGATAGAAATTGCATGTTCTAAATTTCTCTAAAAAAACGAGTACAGCTACATTCGCTATCTAAGATAGCGAGTTCATTTGAACTAGATCCGCTATCTCAGATAGCGAGTAGGTTAATTTGGTAAACAGTTTTGAAAGTGGGTCAATTTGGTAAATACTTTCAAAAAGTGGATCATTTTGGGAAAAATTTCCAGATCCCAGCCCAAATGCAGTTGACTGCACTGAGAAGAGAAGAGAAGTGAATACTGATTCTATAGGACAATTTTTTCATTTGGTTTTGCAAGAAGACCATACTGATCAGGCTATTCATGCTAACATAGTGAAGCTATTGCATGTTCATGCTCCATTATTTTTCGAAGTCATTGGGCTACCTCCTAGCAGAGAGTATGATCATCCCCTTCAGCTAATATCTGGAGTAGCCCCTACAAATGTGAAACCATATAAATACCCTCATTTCCAATAGGAAGAAATAGAAAATCAAGTAGCCAAAATGTTACAGCAAGGATCATCAGGCATAGTAAAAGTCTTTTTTCATCACCAGTTTTGTTGGTTAAAAAGAAGGATGGTACGTAGAGGTTTTGTGTAGACTATAGAGCCCTCAATTCTATAACTATCAAAGATAAATTCCCTATACCCACTACGGATGAGCTCTTTGATGAATTATATGGAGCTAAATACTTTACCAAGTTGGATTTAAGGGCTGGATATCATGAAATAAGAGTACACGCTGCTGATATTGAGAAGACAACATTTCTTACTTGTGAAGGCCACTATGATTTCTTAGTCATGCCTTTTGGCCTTACAAATGCACTTTCTACATTCCAAGCTGACATGAATTTTATTTTTAAACATTATTTGAGAAAATTTGTATTGGTTTTCTTTGATAACATTTTGGCGTATAGCAAAGATTGAGAAGCTCATCTGCAGCATTTATCAGGGGTATTAAGAGTATTGGAGCAAAATTAGTTCTATGTGAAGAAGAGCAAGTTTGCATTTGGAAAACAATCAATTGAGTATTTGGGTCATGACATATCAGTGGAGGGAATCAAAGCTTGTGATAATAAGGTGAAGGCTGTACAGGAGTGGCCCAATCCTAAGAATGTCAAACAACTCATAGAATTTTTAGGATTAACTAGGAATTATAGGAGATTTGTTAAGGAGTATGCAACAATAGTAGCTCCACTCACTGATTTGTTGCAGAAAGCAGCATTTACTTGGTCAGAGGAAGCTGACAAGGCATTTAGACATCTCAAGTTTGCAATGCAGAATACACCAGTTCTTACTTTACTTAACTTTGAAAAGTAATTTATAGTGAAAACTAATGCTTCAGGTATACTGGGGCAATGTTGCAGCAAGAAGGGCATCCACTAGCATTTTTCAGCAAGAAGATGACTCCTAGAATGCAGTCTGCATCCACTTATGTTCGGGAGATGTATGCCATCACTGAATCAATTAAGAAATGGAGACAATATTTGTTGGGAAGAGAGTTTATTATTCAAACTGGTCAGCAAAGTCTTCAACATATGGTGCATCAAGTCATTCAAACACATGAGCAACAAAAGTGGATTTATAAATTAGCAGGGTATGATTTTAAAATTTTATATAAACCAGGTAAGTTGAACTTAGCTGCAAATGGGTTGTTAAGGGTGCCCCATGCTGCATTTTATCAATATGAGTTGCTTTGCTAGGACCAAAGTTAATACTGTTAGATAGAATCAAAGAAGAATTGCTAAGGGATGAGAAATGTAATGCACTTGTATAGGAACTGACACAAAACCCAGCTGCCATACCTTTGATGCTTCTGAGAGAAGGGTTGTTATTATATAAGGAAAGAATTGTGGTTCGTAAAATTTTCCAGCATGAAATTTTGTATGAATGGCATTCAACTTCAGTAGGTGGGCATGCAGGAGTAGCTAAAACCGCATCAAGGATAAGGGAGTCATTTTATTAGAGAAACATGTACAAGGATATATATCAATTCATCAAGCACTGTACTGTGTGTCTACAGACTAAGTATGAAGCTACTAAACCTAGGGAATTATTACAACCAATGCCTGTTCCTAATCAAGTTTGGGAAGATTTATCAATGGATTTTGTTTTGGGGCTACCAAACTCTCGAGGCAAAAACTGTAGGATAATGGCTCGATTCTGGTTCAGTTTGTTTATATCCATCGTATCTGCAGCAATCGAAAGTTTCAGTACATCAGTCGACTGAGGTATGGAGTCAGTCGACTGTCCAGAGAGAAGTTTCAAAGGCTAAGGATACAGCAGCAGCAGTCGACTGAAGATGTGTCTCAGTCGACTGTCCAGAACTAAAGACCAGTCGACTGGTAAGAAGACCAGTCGACTGTAGGCGGGTTTATGAACTAGAAAAGGCCCATTTCGAAAGGCCCAGTAGTTTCCCTATAAATACACCCGTTAGGGTTTTGTAAAGAATAGACCTCTATTCGGATTTTGCAGTCGTCATCTCTGTAAGGGTTTGTTTCACCCATTGGTGATTATTTGAAGAAGAAACCCCAACCGCCCCGTGGATGTAGGCACTTGTTTGCCGAACCACATTAAATCTGTGTGTCCTTGTGTTTGTTTGTTTTCTGTTTTTCTTCGCTATTTCTCTCTTTGATTGGTGGATCATTTGTATTCTGCATTCGTATTCCGCACAACAAGTGGTATCAGAGCTTTCGGTTCGACCTAGAGGGAGATGGCGAGTGAAGCAGATGCAACCAAGGATGTTGTGGGATCAAGTTCGTCCAGAACAACGATTCACAACGCAAAATTTGAAGTTGAAAAATTTGATGGAACAAACAATTTCGGGATGTGGCAGTGTGAGGTGTTGGATGTTCTGGTTCAACAAGAACAAGATGTTGCTTTGGAGGAAGAAAAACCAAAGAATATGTCCGATGTAGATTGGAAGAAGTTGAATCGAGTTGCGTGTGGGACTATTCGGCTCTTTATCGCGAAGGCTCAGAAGTATGATTTGATGAGGGATACCATTGCTGCGGTGTTGTGGAAGAAACTGGAAGACAAATACATGAGGAAAAGTTTGGAGAATCGGCTGTATTTGAAGAAGAGACTTTTTCGCTTCACCTATACTGAAGGTATGTCTATGAACGCTCATGTTGAATCATTTAATAAATTATTGGCTGATTTGTTAAATTTGGATGAGAAAATTAAAGATGAAGACAAAGCCCTAATTCTGTTGAATTCATTACCCGAATGTTATGATCATTTAGCAACTACTTTAATATATGGAAAAGACACTGTTAAATATGAAGATGTTGCAAATGCTCTGTTGAATAATGAAACTAGGAGAAGGGATAAAATGGTTGATAGAGAAACTTCTGAAGCATTGATTGTAAGGTGCAGAACTGAGACCAGATCTGAGACCAAATCTGGGAATAAAGGAAACAAATCTCGTTCCAAATCGAGAGGAGTTTCAAAGGACAGAAAGATACCAGCCAGAGATGAATGTGCTTTCTGTCATGAAAGGGGGCATTGGAAAAAGGATTGTCCTAAGCTACGAAATAAGGAAAATTCGACTGCAAATGTGATTGTTGATAATGTAGATAGTGACGATGATTTTTCTTATGCACTTGCAACTAGTCCCTCACTTTATCAAGATGTATGGTTTCTTGATACAGCAGCATCCTATCATATGTCTTGGAGAAAGGAGTGGTTTACTTCCTTAGAGTATATGGATGGTGGGGTAGTTTTGATGGGAAATGATGCACCTTGTAAGAAGGTAGGAATCGGGAAGATTGAATTGCTAATGCACGATGGTCTTATTAGGGAGCTTTCAGATGTATGGTATGTTCCAGATTTGAAAAAGAATTTGATTTCACTTGGTGTTTTGGAGGCCAGTGGATTGAAATTTGCTAGTGAAGGTGGCATTCTGAAGGTGACTAGCGGATCACTCGTGGTGATGAAAGGGCGAAGGAAAAGGAACTTGTTTTTCTTGCAGGGAAAAACATATTTGGGTCAGGCTGCCAGTGTAACTGAAAGGCCTAAACAGGTTGTTCCCGACTCTACTAGGTTGTGGCATATGCGACTCGGGCATGCAGGAGAAAAGGCCTTGCAGGGGCTTGTGAAGCAAGGGTTGCTTAAAGATGCTAAAGGTTGCAAGTTGGAATTTTGTGAACATTGTGTTTTGGGTAAGCAAACTATGGTGAAATTCGGTACAGCTGTACATCAGACAAAGGGTATCCTCGATTATGTGCACACAGATGTTTGGGGCCCTACTCAGACACCTTCTATGAGTGGTAGACACTGGTTTGTTACATTTGTTGATGACTACTCCAGACGAGTTTGGGTATATACCATGAAACACAAAGATGAAGTTTTGACATTGTTCACAAGTTGGAAGAAGAAAGTTGAAAACCAGACTGGAAGGAAGATTAAGGTTCTGAGGTCAGATAATGGAGGGAAATACAAGAACGATCCGTTTCTGAAATTGTGTGAAGATGAAGGGATCCAGAGGCACTTCACAGTTAGGAAGACTCCACAGCAAAATGGGGTTGCAGAAAGGATGAACAGAACCTTACTTGAGAAGGTGAGATGTATGCTAGCACAGTCTGGATTGAAGAAGACATTTTGGGCAGAAGCTGTTATATATGCAAGCCACATTGTCAACCGTTTACCATCGGCAGCACTTGAAGGCAAAACACCTATTGAGGTATGGAGTGGTAAACCTGCATCTGATTATAGTTTTTTGCATATATTTGATTGTCCTGCTTATTTTCATGTAACTGAAACTAAACTTGATGCAAGAGCTAAAAAGGCTATATTTGTTGGTTTCAGTACTGGTGTCAAAGGTTACAGGTTGTGGTGTCCAGAACAGAAAAAGTTAGTAATCAGCAGGGATGTTACCTTTGATGAGACCAGCATGATCAGCTCGGGACAGTCGACTGGTCCTCATATACAGTCGACTGGTGATCCTGATCAAGAGAAGCAGAAGATTAGCTCGGGACAGTCGACTGGTAGATGCTCTCAGTCGACTGGTGCGAGAGTTCTCCAACAGGTGGAGTTAGAAAAGCGTTCAGTTGGAAATTCTACTCCTGCCCAAAATGAAGATGATGTGGTTGATACTGAGGATGAGGAAGAAGTTCCTATCCAAGACCCTCCCCAGCAGGAAGAATCAATTGCAGCAAGAAGGCAAAGAAGAGATATCAAACGACCATCTCGCTTTACAGAAACAGTTGCATTTGCTCTTCCCATTGTTGATGATGAAGTTCCCTCCAACTTCAAAGAAGCTACTAGAAGTTCTGAAAATGCAGATTGGAAAGTTGCTATGGATGAAGAGATGAACTCTCTTCATAAGAACAAGACTTGGGATCTAGTGCAATTGCCAAAGGGGAAGAAAGCTATCGGCTGCAAGTGGGTATATACGAAGAAAGAAGGTCCAAAAGACAGTGTTCGGTTCAAGGCTAGACTAGTTGCAAAGGGGTATGCTCAAAAGGAAGGAATTGACTATAATGAAGTGTTCTCTCCAGTTGTGAAGCATCCTTCTATTCGGATTTTGTTGGTATTGGTAGCACAGTTTGATCTTGAATTGACACAGATGGATGTGAAGACTGCATTCTTACATGGGGACCTAGATGAAGAAATTTATATGTTGCAGCCAGATGGGTTTAAGATTGCTGGGAAGGAAAATTATGTTTGCAGGTTGAGAAAGTCTCTCTATGGGTTGAAGCAATCTCCAAGGCAGTGGTATTTGAGGTTTGATCAGTTTATGAAAGTGCAGGGATATTCCAGAAGTGAGTATGATCATTGTGTCTACTTCAGAAAGTTGCAGGATAGCTCTTTCATATATCTGTTATTATATGTGGATGACATGTTGATTGCCTCTAAAAATGCTAAGGAGATTCAAAATTTGAAGAATCAGCTGAGTTCTGAATTCGAGATGAAGGATCTTGGTGAAGCCAAGAAAATACTTGGGATGGAGATAGCTAGAGACAGAGCAAAGGGCATAGTGGGTTTGACACAGAAGCAATATCTTTTGAAGGTGCTGAAACGGTTTGGTATAGATGAGAAAACTAAACCAGTCAGTACACCCTTAGCCACTCATTTCAGAATTAGTGCTTCTCAGTCTCCAAATACAGATGAAGAGAGACAGTATATGGCTAATGTACCTTACACTAGTGTGGTTGGCAGTTTGATGTATGCCATGGTTTGTACTCGACCAGACATCTCTCAGGCGGTGAGTATGGTTAGTCGATATATGCATGATCCAGGCAGAGAGCATTGGCAAGCAGCTAAATGGATTTTGAGGTACATAAGTGGCACCACAGATGTGGGTTTGAAATTTGAGAGGGATGACAATATTAGCAGGTTATTGGTGGGTTATGTTGATTCTGACTATGCAGGTGATCTAGATAAGAGGCGGTCTACTACAGGCTATTTGTTTACTATGGCTAGAGCACCTATAAGTTGGAGGTCCAATTTGCAGTCCACTGTAGCGTTGTCTACTACTGAGGCTGAATACATGGCAGTTGCTGAGGCCATGAAGGAAGCTATTTGGATTCATGGACTTTTGAAGAGCTTGGGAATTCATCGGGAGAAGGTGGAGGTACACTGTGACAGTCAGAGTGCTATCCATTTAGCGAAGAACCAAGTTCATCATTCGAGGACCAAATATATTGATGTCCGTTATCATTTTGTGCGTGATTTGATAAAGGATGGTGATATTCTTCTGGTGAAGATTGGGACAGCTGATAATCCTGCTGATATGTTGACCAAAATTGTTGGGGCAGCTAAGTTCAAGCATTGTATGAACCTGGCTAATATTTTGCATGCTTGATGATTTGGAATGGGCGGTTGGAATGGTGCTTCGTTTTGTTTGGTTAGTATGTGATATCATACTAAGGTGAAGTTTGTTTTTTGTTACATTTGGTGATGAGCATTTGTTTAGGAGTATTTTTGGAGATTGCTTGGGCTACTTGGAAGATCTCGCCAAGGTGGAGATTGTAGGATAATGGCTCGATTCTGATTCAGTTTGTTTATATCCATCGTATCTGCAGCAATCGAAAGTTTCAGTACATCAGTCGACTGAGGTATGGAGTCAGTCGACTGTCCAGAGAGAAGTTTCAAAGGCTAAGGATACAGCAGCAGCAGTCGACTGAAGATGTGTCTCAGTCGACTGTCCAGAACTAAAGACCAGTCGACTGGTAAGAAGACCAGTCGACTGTAGGCGGGTTTATGAACTAGAAAAGGCCCATTTCGAAAGGCCCAGTAGTTTCCCTACAAATACACCCATTAGGGTTTTGTAAAGAATAGACCTCTATTCGGATTTTGCAGCCGTCATCTCTGTAAGGGTTTGTTTCACCCATTGGTGATTATTTGAAGAAGAAACCCCAACCGCCCCGTGGATGTAGGCACTTGTTTGCCGAACCACATTAAATCTGTGTGTCCTTGTGTTTGTTTGTTTTCTGTTTTTCTTCGCTATTTCTCTCTTTGATTGGTGGATCATTTGTATTCCGCATTCGTATTCCGCACAACAAAAACATCTATCTTAGTAATGGTGGATAGATTATCAAAGTATGGCCATTTTATTGCTCTTGCTCACAACTTCACTGTTGTTAAGGTAGCAGAGGCATTTGTTGCCAACATTTTGAGACTTCATGGAGTGCCCAAGTCAATTGTTTCAAATTGGGACCCTATATTCTTGAGTAATTTTTTGAAAGAATTATTAAAAATACAAGGAACCACTTTGAAAATGAGTACTTCTTATCACCCGCAAACAAATGATTAATCTGAGGTGGTGAACAGATGTGTGGAGCAGTATTTGAGAGCATTTGTCAATGAAGAGCCCAAGAATATGGTGAAATTCTTAGCATTAACAGAGTATTCTTAGCAATCCGTAGAGTTAAGGCATTGTCGAAGCTATCCAAGAGATTCTATGGGCCTTATAAAGTGGTGAAGAGAACAGGTAAAGTTGCTTATCAGCTGCAGTTGCCTGAGAGTGCTAAAATTCACTCGGTATTCCATGTTTCATTGTTGAAGAAGTTCTATGGTGTTGATCCTAGCATGGTGTTTTCTGAGGTGCCTGTAATCAATGTGGAGAATGGTATATACTTTCATCCACAAGAAGTACTGGGAAAGAGAATAATCAAGAGAGGAAATATACATGAAGAACAAGTGTTGATTAGGTGGGATGGGTTGGCAGAAGATGAAGAAAGCTGGGAGGATGCAGCAGCGATAGCCAAAGCTTTTCCTCACCTGAACCTTAAGGGCAGGGTTCCACATTTAGAGGATGATATTGATACGTGTATGGAGATTGTGCAAGGAGTCAAGAGAAAGAGAAACTGGATAACACCTAGTTACCTGATAGATTATGCACTGTAGGAGGTTGCACGAGCTTCGCATGGGTTATTAAATAGATTGGAAGAGTTTTAAGGCGGGAAAGAAAGTGTACTGTTGTAATAACTTGGATGGGGATATAAATAAGAGCTGAGAGTGTGAGGTAAAGGATTGAGACATTGTAACTGATTCTTGAACCTTCTCCATTTCTATTTCTTGTTCTTCTCCAATTTCTCTGAGACCATAATTCTTGTATTTCCAATTTGATCAATTTAAGCTTCAATTTAGTTGCAAATTTACAGTGAATCTGAGATGAAGTGTGATTGAGAAGTTTTATCGTATCAAAATAATTGTAGCTATCTAAACTCCGAAATGAGTCCTAAACATGCAAATTTAAAATAACTAGAGTTTTTCAAAGTCTAGTTAACTTTGTTTCTATACATAGCCTTAGGGCATCCACAGTCGTGCTTTGCTAAAATATGTATTTTCGTATATTATACATATAGCCAATGTTCTAAAAAGCGCTAGGCAGGTAGTCGAGCAGCCGATGGGGGCCTAGCGCCTAGACCTTGTAATCGGGGATTAAGCGGCTAGGCGGTAGGCGGTTTTTTTAATTAATTAATTTATTTATTTATTTATCGATCTTTTGGGTTTATTTTGTTGTTACCCCTTTTTACTCTTTATTGCTACTCATTCTTACTATTGAACTTTTTCTCTTTGCAATTGTAGGATGGGCTTCACATAGTCGAATCGGTGTATTATTGTATCGGTGAACATGAGGACTCTATCTTCTCCATATCCGATGTAAACCACATTGTGGCTACTCATAAAAGAATACAAGTTCTAAAGAGAGAATAAATGTAAAGTTGATAGATGATCTCATGATATGCTTGATAACGATGAACAGCTTTAACTAATTACCAAACTTAAATCAGATAACTTCCTCCCATCTCATGACATGTTGTCCCATACTAAGTGGATTGGTCATCCATAGATTGCTTTGGAAAGATATGTAGATCTGGGTGACATTTTAGGAGCTGAAAATAGAAGATGAATAAATTGCTTCACTAATGAGGAATAGCATACTACTTATAATCTGGTAGACTGATTGAGCCTTGAAGTTGTTGACACATGATACTTCTTATAAACTTTCCCCTTTGATGCATAACTTCACTTATTTTGCTGCGTTAGTGATATTAAAGTCCATACTTGTAAGTTTTAACGTGATTGCTGTGAGAGTGCGAATACATGTCAAATTATGCAAGATAAAAAAAAGACTAAAGATATGCTTAAATTTTATAAGGAGGAGAAAGTCGGAGCGGTGGGTTTTTTTAACTTTTTTTTTATAAATTACTTAAGGCGAGAGCGGTGGGTTTATTTTACTTTTTTTAAAAATTACTTAAGGCCTAAGCGGGTCTAGTCCGTCTAGACCTGCTTAGACCGATTAAACGCTGCCTAGATCTGATTTTAGCCGCCTAGAACCCATTTTCGATTTTCATAAACGCCTAGGCCCTAGTCGAGGCGTTAGGGGGCCGCCTAGGCCGCTTTTTAGAACACTGCATATAGCAAAGCAAGTTTGCTGCAGTGGTAAAATGCTATAATATAGCAAACAAACAAAAAATATGATCGGACGGATCTTTGAGATCCGTCCCACAAATTTTAAATAATTTTTGTGATTTTTTAATAATTAAAAACAATCTTTTTAGTAAAAGAAGATGAGGTGGGTCCCTCCACGGACGGATCTTCAAGATCCGTCCAAGGGGATTTAGGCTTAAAACAATTTTTTTTTTCTCTTTTAGAAATTAAAAAAAAACGTCGGACGGACTGTCTAGTTCTGTCAGACGAAATAAAAAATAAATTTTTTTAGTGGGAAGATCCGTCCTGTATAATATGCATTTTCTTATATCCGCTCTCATATATAGCCATCTACTGCTGCGAAATCGTCAAAATATGCATAAATAGCAAACGACTGTAGCAATTTGTTAGCTAAAATATGCATAAAATGGATAAATAGCAAACGACTGTGGATGCTCTTGAAGGGTGGTATGAGTTAGCTATTTTAGCTCCATGGTTGAATAAAAACAGAACAAAAAAATATTTAAAGAAAATAAATACATTGAAGAAATTGAAAATACAGATTGTAGAATAGAAGAGAATTATTATAAGTCTACCAGAAGTTCCTAATTTTTTTACTTTTGTAGTGAGAATCCCTCCCTCTTTTGTTGGATTGAATTAGTCTAATTAGAATTGCAAACTTGTAATAAACTCAATAATTTTTTTTTTCCATAAAAAAATGTCTTAGGCTATTCATTCCGAGGAATTCCCAACAACCTGTCATTTTCTTCATCATATTTTTATAGAATTCATGTGAATTGGGGTCCATATGAATAGTATTTCTCTATCTTACAATAATGAATGGTATAGACTCGTTTGTTTGCTTGCTTGCGCAAGCGTGGAGTGTCTGTTAAGTTATTCTAGGAAGAAAAACACTTGGGCACCTTCTGGCTTCTTCCCTTCGTTGTATTTAAATTCAGATTCCAAAATGTTGAGGTCATAAAAAGGAGAAAGATACCTGTGTTTTCATCCTCTTCTTGATTTCATTTCAATTAATGTCGATGTACTACTTTTTGGTGTACTTCTTTCTGCCCGTCTTTGCTTATTCGTGCTCGCCATACAACTTTACATGTGGGAATTACACAGTTCCTGTTGAGTACCCCTTCTCGTCTGTGACTGACAATCATGGATGTGGAGGACTTCATGTCATCTATTGTATGAATCAAGTGCCTCTGGTTCAGTTGCATGGGCAAGGATTCTACTACCCTTTGTATAATATATCGTACTCCAGTAAGACTCTTATAGTCCATGATCTCAGACTTAGTGCGTATTTCCGTGGGTCGGACTGCACCTTCCTCTACCAGTTCGACTCTCCCATTCCGCGATTCAACGTCTCTAGTTTTACGGAGAATCTGACATCTAGCACACCTTTCTTCAATTGTCACCCTCATGCTTACGATTACTCACATGATGTGTTCAAGCAATCGTATGATCTTACTTCTTGTAGAGATTATAATCTTTACTACTCGGATGGTTTGGAGGATCGACGACATCTTAGTGACTTCCCTACGTACTGCTCGAGTACTAATGGTATTTGGTTTGACTGGAAGTTTTCATTTGATGAGAATGGGTATTTTTCTCTGCTGTCTGCTGGGTTTTCAAATGATTGGACTCCTTTCCCGGGGTGCTTCAATTGCCAAATTGTAGGCGGCAATTGTAGTGCTAGTGGTGGTGGAAATTCAACCTGTGGATGCAACAACCAGTGCCGGGGACCGAAACAAAGTAAATAATTCAAAAGATTTTAATAACCATGATTTTTCTTTCTTTGATGCCTTTTTTATCTGAAGGGATTTAATTTGTGATAGTAATCTTTGTGATAAAATTGGTACAGCTCTAACCTTTTAATTATATATTAATGATTGCAGGAACTAATCGTGTCGATAAGAAAAAGTTTATAATAGGTAACAATCTTTTCTGGATCTTGCAATCTCTTTATTTATTTCTGAGACTGAGCAAGTGTTCTTCCATTTGAAAAAGATAAAGATTACTGTTCGACTGTTAATCGTATATATATTAGTGTGGATTCTGAGAATATAATAGAATTTCGGAATATAATTTTTCAGGGGAAGTAATCTATCAAGTTGATGAATTATGTTTCCTTTACCTAAAATTTCAGTTTTGCAATTTCATTTTAGGTGTCGAAAATTTTCATTTATAAATTTCCGCAGATAGTTCATTTATAAGAACTATCTTTACCCTGTTATTATTGTGCGCGGAATTTGCATAATTTCTTAGATAGGTTACATGCTTACTTGATGGCATGAAACCTAAAATCTGTAGGGAATTTTGTGCTGAGTTTTGCGATATATCACTACAAACCATCAAGTAAAATAATACATTAAACCAAACATACAAGATTACACAATTTTTTCTCGGTTGGGGCGTATCCTAATTCGAAGGAGAAATAACCAAGATGATATTTAACTAGAGAAGATATAAGAGTTATAACAACTCTCACCAAGAATCTATCTATTTCTCAAAACTCACCAGAAGATAATTGTTATTTACAATAGGAAAACCTCTCAAACTATCTTCAGTAAAGTAGTCTCTCTCTTTTTTTTCTTGGAGCCGTTACAATGATATATATTGAGATACAGAGAAATCCAAATTTGCTATCTTGATACAATAACCATTTGATGTATCTTGAATAGATTACCAAACGATGAGAGTCGGACGTGTTAGGGATTTGATGCCCTAGTCGGATCTTGTTGAGTCTTTGACACAATCAATACAAACCACCAAACAACTCGAAGATCATACCAAACACACAAAATACACAATATTTATCTCGGTTTGGACAAGCCTTAATTCAGGAGAGAAAAAAACCGAGATATTATTCAACTAGAGAAGGTACAAGAGTTAAACTCTCACAACGACCATCTCTCAAACCTAACTGGAAATACTTGCTGTTTATAATGGAGAATTCACTCACATCTCAGATAAAGTACTATCTTCTTCTATTCGGCACTTAATAGAATCATATCTATCTTTGAGCTTCTTGCAGAAGAAGTCGGGCATCAAACGAATCCTCAAGATTCGCACCCGAAAACAAATAGCTACGATGCAGTTGACCGTTCTTGACTTCAGCCAAACCTGAGGGGGTGTCGGTCTACTGCACAGTTGACTGCACACCATTCTACCACGCTGCTGTTGCTTTTCATCTTTCATCCATTCGTCGGTTTGATTCCTTTGTCGCATCACCGTATTCTCTTCAATATTAAACAAGTATGCATGACATAAACCCAACAATACGATCTAACTTAGGGAGAAATTGGGCTTCAATCAGATTAACCGAACTTGTCCCATAAATAGTTGCTACCCCGATGTGGTCGACTGCCCTCAAGGGCAGTCCACTACAATGCCTCGACTCAAAACAGGGGCAACAATGTCTTCAAGTTGCTGCTCTTTCCTATGTTGTTGTTGCTCTTCCTTCTTCATTCAATGTCATTTTGAACCTCTCTCGCATCATCGTTTTCTCTTCATTTCGAATATGGTATGCAAGACACAAACCCTACAATCTCCACCTTTGATTGCATACTCATGAATCAACACTTGTGTGATTAAACTCTTCTAGACTCTTTCTATTTCTCTCTCAAATAGCTCGGTTCAGTGGCTTATACTTCTAGTTGGATCTACCTCCACCTGTTTTTCTCTAATTGGTATGCCCCTTAAAGGCACACACCAGTAGGCATTAACACGAAGGTTCCACCCTCCACACGAACTCCACCTACCCCGAGGCACTCTCCACCTCTCGACAATATTCTAACGTCGCAATCTCGCTTCAGTGATTTTGGTGGCTGCGAACTAGATAATGCTTTAGGAACTATGAGCTTCCAAACATTTGGCTGAGTTTCCTATTTTCCTAAAGCTGGTAGAGGTTGTGCTGACTCTGCTCAATCTCCTTCGTACAGGTCATCACTTTACAATAACTTTGCCAAACAGATAGATCTCCACCTTGAGTTATGTACCTGCAGCCCCTTTCTAGAGTTCTCCTGAATATCAAGCTCCGTTACAACGAAGGAATATACATGATCTTTTCTAGTGTGTATCCCTTTCCGTCTGAAATTTTCGACTCAACTGTTCTCTAACACATTACTTCACAAGTCTCATCAATACTCGTTCTCACATAGCAACCTGATATAGACTTGTAAGTAGAAACCATCTCCCTCTCGAAGCAAATATGAGAAGAACTACTCAAATCAAGAAACCATCCAGAATCCATATCTAAAGAACTTAAAACAAGAAGACGGCCTAAGTTACCATCGGATTTAGTGGCCCGAACTACATTGGCACTCCGCTTGCAACAGTTTCCCTTGTAATGCCCAACCCCTTTGCATCAATGGCAACAGACCCTACCCACATGCACACTTTACCTTCCAATCGAAATACCATCCACCACCAAGCAACTCACAGAAGTAGACGCCAATCTCCGACTCTCCTTCCTAAGTGCATCCTCCTCCAAGCCATCGACCACACATGTGCTGAAAACTTCTCCTTGGCGGATTTTTCATCTAGCATGGTGGTTATCAAGTTGGAAAATTTTGGCCATGAACATATCAAGTTGGAAGCTTTTAAATCATCTGCGTTAATCGCCCTCTGTCTAGATAACTCTGCCTTGAACTCCACTATATGATCTAGAAGAGTGATACTTTTCTTCGCTGAGAAACCCGGCAACTTTCTCTTCTGGTACATCCGATCCTGTAACGACGATTCTAAGTAGTCAGTTCTGAGTCTTCCACAAGGTTGCACTTGACGTTGCTCATCAATAACAGCGAAATTAAACCCAAGACTTTTGAATAAATCTCCTCTCAATTCTCCTGCTTTGTACTGATTGATCTCCTTCTATCTTCTTCTAGGACTACATTTAAGTCATGTTGAACAAATGCTTCATGCATATCCACCTTCAAGAGATCAAAGTTGATTTTACCGTCGAACCGTTTGATATTCGTGAATTGATCAATCATCTTCTCCAAGGAACTTGAACAAATCCACGAACATGATGCTTTAATACCAATTGATATGAATTTTGTGCTGAGTTTTGCGACACGATTACTACAAACCACCAAGTAAAATAATAGATTAAACCAAACGCACCAAAACACACAATTTTGTCCCAGTTGGGGCGAACCTAATCCGAGAGAGAAATAATCGAGATGAGATTCAACTAGAGAAAATATAAGAGTTACAACCACTCAAAAAAAAAAATCTCTCAAGCCTCACCAGAAAACTTGTTGTTTACAATTGGGAAACATCTCAAACTTTCTTCAATGACATATTGTCTCTCTTGCTCTTCTTGGAGCCCTTACAATAATATATATTGAGATCTAGAGAAACTCTAGTTTGCTATCTTGATACAATAACCACCCGATGTATGCTGAAGAGATAACTATACGATGAGAATCGTACGATTTAACTTAGAGAGAAATTGAGCTTCAATCAGAGTACCCGAACATGGCCCATAAATAGCCGTTGTCCCGATGCGAAGGGCAGTCGAATGCAATGTCTCGACTCAAAATTGAGGGCAACAACGGTCGGCTGTCCACTATCTTCCAATTGCTGCTCTTACTTCTTCGTCCAACGCCGCTTCGAACTTCTCTCTCATTACCGTATTCTCTTCACATCGGATCGAGTATGTAAGACATAAACCCAACAAAATCTATGCCAATACTATCCAACAGATGGATCTAATACAGCACTATCTTCGTAAAATTGGTAGAATATATTAAGTGTAATAGTATTTGATCGTTGTACTTATGAACTAGCATTTTCTCTGTTACTGTTATTGCAGCTGGGGTTTGTGCATTTGTAGGCTTCACCCTGGCATGCATCTTTTGCATTGTTTCCTACAAGCGCAAGTCAAAGAAGCAATCTCTTCTGTCAAGTTCTACCTGCCTCGTCAAAGATATCTCTTCCAAATCGTTTTCAACGAAAGACCTGGAAGCATTAGCTTTCTGTTACCAGACTCACCTCTTCTGCTACAAAGAACTCGAGGAGGCTACTAATGGTTTTAATGAATCCAATGAACTTGGTGATGGCGGCTATGGTACAGTTTACAAAGGTAACTATTACTGATTGCAATGCATTTGATCCTCTCTTAAAGTCCTTGTGTCGATTATGCTCATATTCTGCTTATGTAAATATTGGGGGCTTGTTTGGAAAGGTAATATGACTAGAAGTACATGGATTTCTGGACACAAGGTGAGTACTTAAACACAGGAGTAGCTACGAATACATACAATAATCTGAATTTTTTCAGCAACTTATAGTTTTGCATGAATGTCCAACTTGTATATCACAATCTCGATTTCCTAATTATATGCTTTATTTTTACGTTCTGATATGATTGCTACATTCTGGCGTTATAGTCCTAATTATCTGTCTCTCTCAATATCATGTTTAAATTGGGTGTTATTTTCAGGTGTGTTACTAGATGGGCGCGTAGTTGCCATCAAACGTTTGTATGAGACCAACTGCAAGCGTGTCGAACAATTCCTGAACGAAGTTGAACTACTCTCCCGACTGCACCACCCCAACCTAGTCACCCTCTATGGCTCCACCTCTATCCAGTCCTCCCATCTCCTACTAGTCTACGAGTTTATCCCCAATGGAACCTTAGCTGACCACCTTCACTCTCCCCTCCATTCCAAATCCCTATCCTTAGCCCACCGCCTCTCCATTGCTATCGACGTAGCTGCTGCCCTCTCCTACCTACACTCCGTCGACGTCATCCACCGTGACGTCAAAACCCACAACATCCTCATCGATAACAATTTCAATGCGAAAGTTGCTGACTTTGGCCTTTCGCGCCTCTTCCCTGCCAATGCCACCCACGTTTCAACTGCTCCTCAGGGCACCCCAGGTTATCTCGACCCTGAGTACCACCGGTTCTACCAACTTACAGATAAAAGCGATGTGTACAGTTTTGGTGTGGTTCTGATGGAGCTGTTATCCTCTCGGCCTGCAGTGGATATTGAACGTAGACCGAATGAGATTAGTTTGGCCATGACAGCGGTTAATAAGATTCAGAAGGGAGAGTTGGAGCAGTTAGTTGACCCGGTGCTAGAGTTTCAGTCTAATCAAGACGTGAACAGAGTTGTCACCCTAATGGCCGAGCTTGCATTTCGTTGCTTGCAGATGGATCGTGACATGAGACCTTGTATAAAGGAGGTCTTGAATGCGTTGAAGGAAATCAATGGAGAAGAGTGCTGTGAGGTTGTCGTGAAGAACTTATGTTCTCCGTCTTCGGTTATGGATAATTGGTTGAGTAAGTCCACCACGCCAAACTCTAGTGATCAAGCTATTTGTTGAGAAAATTATGGTCCTTAGACTATCCCTTTTCTTCGATGATGGAAGATGAGTATGCTTGTTAGTCTTCGATTTATCATTTACTCCAAACAACTCGAGATTGATGTGAAGACTAGCATGTAACTATCGCATATGGAAGGAAATGTACATAGCAAAAAGAGTCTCATTCTTGATATATATGTCACATTTTATGAGGGTGACTGTAAATATATTTGATTGATCTACTTTTCCTAACTGCTCTTATGAGCCTTTTATCTTCGTATCACCGAAAATTCATTTATCGTTGGATAGATTGAAGGTTGAGGAATCTGTTAGGTCGACAACGGCTAATCAGCTCTGAGCTCAGAGATCTGCTCATTTCCGAGAGATTAATTGTAAGTTGTAACTCATTTTATTCTATTTCTAGTCAATATTGTATGCCATTCTATTGAACTCTCTTAGAGCATCTGTAGTCTTAGACTTTAGACTCAAAATTTGCTATATTTGACTTTTAGAAATAAAAACTTTGAATTGGGCTTGTAGTGGTTGAAACCCAAAAATTAATCCAATGGTGGATGATCGTTTTAATTTTGAATCTCAGCCGCCGTTGATTAAAAGAAAAAAAATATCAGTCCAAAATATTTATAAAAAAATTGTACGCATGCGAACACATAATAATTCCTATAAGCCAATTCCATCTCATCCCTTATCAAATAATCAAACTAATCTCAAATTAACTTTATATGCATAAATAATCCTATAGGCTCTATTCCATAGAAATTAAAATGTCAAAATGGGGGGAAAAGTTTTGGGACGCAACATGATATTGCGTACGTGAATATTTTTATTTTTTATTTTTAATTTTGATCACGCAAGATCATCTTGCGTCATCTTGCGTCCGATTGATTCAGTGTTTTTTTTATATATTGAAAACGGTGGGTACTATCCCCCCGCGCTTCATTAACGAGGATTTAACAAAACAATACAATCAAGCACGGCAGATGATATTCATGTGCCCCAAGAAGGGGCCATGATACTCATCCCCGACCAAAATAAGCCTACCTCCCTTACAGATAAGTCCCCTCCCAAAAGGAATTAAATACAACATAAACGATGAATCCGTAGATCGGAACATCCCAAAAAGACAAAAAACCACTCCATCTTGCTCCATCCTGAGATCACTCCCCCACCAATGTCCCCCCTTCCTCGTCATCATCCGCTCCATTGTAAGGCGAACTGATATCTACAAACACCTCTTTAATCTTCTTTGTTGCTTTCGCACCTGCCGTTAGAGACCAGAATTTGATATTAGTGATAATATTGAATAGAAGTTGTTGATGCATGCTGTGCTTGTGCTTATGTCTGAAGATTCTATTGTTCCTTTCTAACCAAATACCCCAGCAAATGGCTGCCCCCCCAATACCCCATACCATAGAATGTTCTTTACGAACATACTTGTTCCTCCCCCCCCCGTCCCCCCCCCCCCCGGAAATGTCATAAATCGTGTCTGGTGGAGGCCCGGTAATGCTTAGTCGCCCTAAAAGGTCCCCCAGATAGCCCTAGCATACTGGCACTGAACCAGTAAGTGATCGACCGTCTCGCACTCCAGAAGACACATCACATAAATCATCGGTCCCTGCCACTTACGCTTTTCCAAGTTATCCCTAGTTAGAATAACCCTCCTGCTCGCCAGCCAATTGAAAGTTCTGACCTTTAGAGGAACTTTAACCGTCCAAATCGGGTCATAACATCGCATGCCCCTATCATTTAACAATTTGTAGGTGGATTTGACAGAGAATCCACCATCCTTCCCTCCTGCCCAGGATACCTTGTCCTCATTTTCCTCTTCCATTGGCTTCCAATCCTGTAGGAAGAGAATTAGTTCCTCCTTTTGCTTTCTCGCCTCCATGTTAAGCCTGCCCGTTATTCTTGGCCTCCATTCTCCATTTCTCCAATTTCTTGCTACCCAGTCGTGTTTATCCGTGGCCATTTTATAAATTTCTGGAAATCTTCTCTTTAAGTTGATCGGTCCGCACCATTTGTCTTTCTAGAAACAGATAGTCTCCCCCTTCCCGCAAGTAAATGTTGACCCAGCCAGATAGATTGCTCGGCATCGTGTCACCCCTCGCCAAAATCCGGACATACTTGCCAGATTCTTTGGCTTCCTATGCATACAACCCTTAGTAATGTAAGTTTTTTGAATAAGTCTTGCCCATTTAGCTTTTGCCTTAACTCTGAGCTTCCACCACCATTTACAGAGTAGAGCTTGGTTCATCTGTCTGAGGTTTAGCACTCTAAGGCCCCCGAATTCTTTTCGTCTACAAACGATCCCCCATCTGATTAACGAATAGCCTTTTCCATCAGAACTCGACCCGTGCCAAAGAAAGCATCTTCCTAATCTGTCAATCTTTTTGACAACCCATTCTGGTATCTCGAAGAAAGATAGGAAGTATAACAGTATGGTGCTAATGACTAAGTTTAGCAAGACCAGCCTTCCTCCGAAGGACAACATCTTCCCCTTCCATCCCTCTAGTCTATAAGCTATCTTCTCAACAAGGTCGTTCCAATCCACTCTTCTAAGTTTCCCCGCACCAATTGGTAACCCCAGATATTTAATAGGAAGCGATTGAATCGGGCAGTTGAGGATGTTGGCCATTGCCGCCCCTATTTTCCCTGTGTCTCCCAATAAAGTGATGGAGCTTTTATGGAAGTTGACCTTAAGTCCCGACCATTCGTCGAATAGATATAACCCCCACTTCATCATAGCCGCCTGAGCAACATCACACTCTCCGAAAATCAACGTGTCATCAGAATACTGGATGTTCATCACCGCGTTTCCCCCCTCTTCAAACTCAATCCATTAATAAGTCCCTGATTTCTATAAGACTGAAGCATCTTATGCAATCCTTCTACCACCAAGGTGAAAAGTAGTGGTGATAGTGGGTCCCCCTGCCTAAGTCCCCGCCTACACCTAATTTCTTTACCGGTTTTCCCATTAACCAGTACCATAACTTTGCCCGTATGCAGCCATGACTCGATCCAACTGACCCACCTTCCCCCGAACCCATGTCTACTTAGAATTTCCAGTAAACATTTCCATTCCACTTTGTCGTATGCCTTCTCGAAGTCTAACTTTAGCAGAAACCCCGGCTTGTTACGGCGTTTACACTCTTGGATCACTTCCTGTACAAGTGCCACCCCTTCCAGAATATCCCTACCGACAATAAAACCTGTCTGATAATCCTCGATAAGATCCCCGATCATGCCTCTAAGCATATTAGCTAGGATCTCAGAGATAATCTTAACTGAGCAGTTGATCAAGCTTATCGGTCTGAAGTCCCCAAGACTTGTGGCCTCCTGTTTCTTAGGTATGAGGCAGACGTTGGCATAATTCAACCTACCCAAATCCAGCGCTCCCTCGGAGAAGGTATTCATGATGTCCATGATATCCATCTTAAGACTGTTCTAGAAAACCTTGTAGAAGAAAACTGGGAACCCATCTGGCCCTGGAGCCTTATCCTGGCCCATACCCCATATTTGTAGAACTCCGTATTTTCAAATATTATTTTAATTATTTGAAAATGAATTAAAATGATTTTCTGCAGATTTAACAAATATTTATCTTTTTACACGTACGAAACACGTGCAAATAATTTCGGTATAAATATACAATTTTATATTTTTAATAAGTTCTCATACTTATTATGGAGTGTATTCTAAGTTTTGGAATTTTTCTGAATAAAGAAACTATTTTTACAAATATCTCGAAAAAGAGGGGCTTTTATGTAAAAAGTCGTTTGGATCTTAAATAAACTATGAAAATTCGTTTTACTGATATTTTGGTTTCCCATGGTTAGCATTTAAATTTAAATATATATTTAGATTTCATTTAAAATCGATTTAGTGAAGATTTAGTCAAAAAGGGTGTTTTTGCAAATATGAAATTTATGTAGAATCTTGTGCAAATGCTTTTCTGGAAAGCAAAGGTCAAATATTTTGATTGGAAAATATAATATATATTATTAGATATTATTTCAGATTTTTCTGGATTTTTATGAATATCTTATGATGTATTTGCAAATATTACAAAAGGGAGGGCTTTTGTGCAAAATTGCCACCCTGAGTGTAAATCCGGAATTTTCTTATCTTTGGAAAACTTAGTGGTAAAAATATTTTATTTAGTTTTGATTTATTTAACTTATTTTGACTAAGAAAGGTTGTATATGTGAAATAATAAATTGAAAAAGGACTATTTTGCAAAAGTACTTCAAAACCCTAATTCCTTTCAATCTCGGCCTATATAAAAGAGGGTGTGCAGCCGTCATTCGTTGCACAACTCCAGATTTATTAAAATATTATTTTCTTGGTGATCGGGAGGAGGATTTTTGGATCTAGCAAAAGGAAGACCTTTTCGTGGATACTTCTAAAAATCAAAGGTGAGTGACATTATTTTTGTTGTTGTTTGATTTTGCGAATGATATGAATTGGTTGTTTTGATTTATGTGAATGACATTGTTTGCTTTGTTTCATTATATGAATGATATGATCCTTGTATTGTGATGTGAATGAACCATTGTTATTGCTTGGACCATGTTTGTGAAACTCATGAATATTGAGTAGATCTTGAATTATGAGATTACATTGTTAGAAAGCATGTTAAGAATTGATTATGTTGAGATCGGATGACTTTGATCATGGTTGTGAAAGATATTTAGTATTCAGAAATCCTAATGGAAGAATTAGGAGATTAGAACATGAGAATTAAGTTTTGAGATAACGGTTGATTTGAGGAAATGTATCCATAGTGGAGATTATTTGAGATTGTCGATTCTACCTAAATACAAATTATTTTAGTAAACAACAATTGCTTTTGGAAAACCCTAATTTTGATTATCATGAACAACCAAACCTTGCAGACTGAAGGCCGACAGTCGACTGGTATACTAATCAGTCGACTGGTACGACCCAGCTGCTGTATCTTTAGTTTTCTTGAAAATTCGTTCTGGACAGTCAACTTAGATCCCTTTTCAGTCGACTGGTACACTTAGAAGTTATTTTTCAAAGTTATCTTAGATTTTTCTCTGGTAAGTCGACTTATGACCTTTTAAGTCGACTTATATTGTATTTTAAGTCGACTTATGACTTTGCAAGTCGACTAATGACACTTAGAATATTTTCTTAAAGATTTCTGGAATTTCTCTCTGGTAAGTCGACTTATGTTTTTATGAGTCGACTTATGTTCTTATAAGTCGACTTATGTCTCCTTTAAGTCAACTTATGTTTTTATAAGTCTACTTATGAACTTTATAAGTCAACTTATGTTTTTGGTAAGTCACCTTATATTTTTATAAGTCTACTTATGAACTTTATAAGTCAACTTATGTTTTTGGTAAGTCACCTTATATTTTTATAAGTCTACTTATGAACTTTATAAGTCAACTTATGTTTTTGGTAAGTCACCTTATGTTTTTATAAGTCTACTTATGTTTTTGGTAAGTCACCTTATGTTTTTATAAGTCTACTTATGATTTGGTAAGTCACCTTATGTTTCTATAAGCCATCTTATATTGTTAGTAAGTCAACTTATGACTCTTATAAGTCAACTCATGTTACTTAGTTTATTTTCGTAAAAATTATAGATATTCTCCTCTGGACAGTCGACTTACTACAGTATAAGTCGACTGGTGTCCTGAGGTCTTTACTTTGTAAAATTTGTTCTAGACAGTCGACCTAGACTGATGTCAGTCGACTGGTCTGTTGAGAGATTATTTTGTTCAGTCCCTACTGGTCAGTCGACCGATTCTCTTTTAAGTCGACTGATATGACTTGGTATATTTTGTGAAATTTTGGATATTGTCCTCTGGACAGTCGACTTACCAAAGTATAAGTCAACTGATACTGAAGGATTCTTTGTATCTTTAGTGTTATTTCGAGTGATTGGTTTCAGATAAATCAGTCTATACCATATTCAGTTCAGTATTTGATCATAAGATATTCAGTTGAGCCACTCTTGTTAGTGGGAATTTGTTTAGATTCTTGAGTTTGAGTCTCTAGAGGTACGTGACCCTAGTATACCGGTGTTGAGATATTTGTTAAGTTATTTTGTTGAGGCCCATTGAGGCATTTTCAGTTATTCAGTCTAATTTTTAGGCCGGTAGGGTACACTACTCTAGGAGATTTGTTCAGTAACCAAAAATAATAAGGACAGGCACTAGTGATGATATGATGAACGGGAACATGAGTTATGCACCTCAATACGGCTTTAGATGAGAGATTTGATCTCCTGAATTATCCAAGTAACTATCTTGAGATGTGGGATTTATCTCCTGAATTATCCAGGTAATTTACCTGAGATGTGAGATATATCTCCTGAATTATCCAAGTGGTTTGCTTGAGATGCGGGATTGAACTCCTGAATTATCAAGGTCGAGGCGACGCACATGGGGTAATCATGCGATGATGTGTCTATGTCTAGATGTGGGATGATCTCCTGAATTATCCAGGTAAAATACCTGAGATGTGGGATCCATCTCCTGAATTATCAGGCATGGGCTAATTCTCACAGTTTATCTTTATCTCGTAGTAGTCATTGTGTTAAGATTAGTCGCATAGCGGGGATTGAACCCATATGAAGTGGAGACGTTAAGGGCTTGCACCGAACCTATGTAAAATGGAATGCATAGACTTCGACAAGTATGCATTAGAGAGTCCGCATATAGAAATTGTGTTTTCTTGACTTGGTTTTATGCATGTGTTTTCCAGTTTTCCTACACTTGACCTTTATACTAGATGCACTTGTTGTTTTCATTCTATGATGTTTTCATGTTTTACATCTTGTCTTTTCCTCATTCATTTATCATTGTGGTTAATACATGTTGTTAATGACCTTATGTTTAACAATTAAATTATGTTGATTGTTTTATGTCACTCACACCATTTATGGCTAACCCCTTTAGTTTTGGGGGTTAGGGATCATCTCTAGCCTCACATGTTGCAGGTTGTTGCTTAGAGTTTGGAGGTTTGGATGCTTGGGCATAATTGAGATAAATTTGATTTATAAGAGTTTGGTGTAAATTTGTAAAAGCAGTTTTGAGATAATTTGAGTTGTAAATGACAGAAAATATTGTTTGAGTTGTTTTGAATTTCGCTGTGATTTGTAAAAGTTTGTTGTAATAAAAGTTGAAAATTTTAGTGGTGTTGGTTGTGTTTATTGTTGCATTGAAGTGGATGCTGGGATTGTGCCACGTATTTTCTAAGTTATCATATTAGAAATTCGGGGCGCTACAATATTGCCATCTTAACTTCCTCCTCGGTGAACGGATCCTGCAATCCCGCAACCCGCCCCTGGCCGTCCTCCGTGATTGGTTCCCAAAGATTTTGAGCTGATTCGCACAAGCTCTCCCTGCTATTCCCAAAAAGATCCCTGAATGTCTCATGAACATGTCTTTCAATTTGGCTTCCCTTAGTTACAGTGATTCCGTCACACTCCAAGGAGTGGATGTAGTTGTGCCTGCGCCGCATACTTGCGATCTTGTGGAAGTATTTAGTGTTAACATCCCCTTCTGTTAGCCATTTTACCCTTGACCTTTGGCACCACATGATTTCTTCCTTGTTGTAGATATCCAAGATTTCTTGCCTACATACTGCTAATCTCCCATATTGGTTGTCATCCAGTCCTTCCGCTTCCACCTTCTTTTCAAGATCCTCAATTTCTTTCAGCGTAGAATCCTTCCTCTGGAGCACATTCCCAAATTTATCCCGATTCCACCTTGTAAGCCTTTTGCTTAGTCTAGCCAGTTTCTTAACCAGCCTCGCTGCTGGATCCACCTGGGTAATAGCTCCTTCCCAACTATTCTGTACCAGCTCATGGCACTCCTTATCAGTCAACCATATTTTTTCAAACCGAAAGATCTTCTCATGTCGCTTCCCTTCCTCTCCCGTGCCAATCAATATTGGAACGTGATCTGAGGTGTTGTGAACGCAAGATCTGGACATCGCCCATGGGAATTTCGTATCCCAGTCCGTTGACACCAGAATCCGGTCCAGTTTAGCCATGATCGGATCCCTTCTTCGGTTAGACCAAGTAAATCGTCTTTCATTGACCGGAATTTCCATCAGCATTAGGTTTGAAATAACTTGGTTAAACTTAGCACTGTCGTGTCCATTGACACCAAAATTGATTCAGTGTTTTTTTTATTCATACGCAAAATAATTTTGTGTCCGACACAATATTTTTTAAAAAATTGATTGGACGCAAGATCATCTTGCGTCCAACCTGTTTTTTTTATTTTTTATTCTACAAACGCAAGATCATCTTGCGTACGAGATAATTTTTTTCAATCGGACACAAGATGATCTTTCGATTCCTATATTTGAGAATTTCCTATATCTTCTCTCAAATACAGACAGATACTATTCCTTTTTTTCCAAAATTTGAAAATATAGTAAATGACTACAGCGTTTCGTTTCCTATATTTTTCAAATTTGAAAATATAGGTAATGACTACAGGTGCTCTTACAAATCATGTGATTGGAATTGTGGTATAAAGCCTACTAACGTTTTCTTTCAGCACCAGCCTTCGCTAGAGCATTTTTGAGTGTTTTGGTGAAGCTTCAACGTTGACCAAGTCTTTCTATTCTAATATCTTTCTACCGATGAACTGCTGCGTTCATTCGTCAACTTTATGATCTTTCTGAATTGCGATAATGCAATTCTCGAGGCTTTTCCTACTGAATCTTGAAAGCCTGCCTACTTGTTTCGCTCCGCTTTCTGCTTCCACATTGGACCTTGCATAAGTCAAGTCCATTCTATTAATATTCAAGAATTTCTTCCAAACTCCTAGGATTGTTATAAAATATATATATCTAATCTAATCTAATCTTCTAATCTTCTAAAATCTTCTAATTCTCTAATATTATAATGAGAGAGTTGGAGTTGTCATTTATAAACAAACAAACATGTGTATCGCCCTGTGCATGGCTATTATAAAGAAGAACTTAAGTTCAAGCCCAGACTACATCGAAATTTTTACTTTTAAAAACTATATTTATTAAGACGTGCATGTAAATTACTAGTATTCAAGAATTACTTTCAAACTCCTAGGATTGTTTTTTTTTTTTAAGAAAATGTGGAGTATGGTCACCCTCTTTCATTAATAAGCAATTAACCAAACAAACCCAGCTTACTGGGCCAAATTACAAACTACAAACAGAAAAATAGAATAAGAAGCGACATGACCAGTACATACAATCAGAGCCCAATCCAACTAGAGGGTGGCCCGACAAAAAAGACCAACTAATTGTATGTACGTCAAATAAGCTTCGTGCACTGCCTCCCCGGCACGCGCACACCCACTTGAAGCGCATCACGCAGGATTTAGATATTCGCCGCTCCCATCCTTCTCCTCCCCAACTCCCATAAACTCTCCACCAAAATGCTCTCACATTCGGCCCAGTCGAAGTCACAACCAAAAAGAGAGCCGTGGAAAGGATACCTTCACCTTTCTCACGCATTAGCTATCTCAAGCGATTTCTCACCAAACAAAACTCTCACTCACCCTAACCACGGCCACAGTCAAAGAGAGAGAGTCGTGAAGAGGATACCTCTCCCTCTCTCACGCTTTTACTCTCTCAATTGATTCCTCACAAATGCCAACATACACCTGCATAGAGTAGTGAGAAGCAACATCTTCACTTTCTCACTCTTTCATTCTCTCCCTCACACAAAAAAACCCGTAACAAATCACAACTAACTGAAGCATCACCTTCACCTCTCGTCCCTGCAGGCGGTGGACGTTGTAGATTTCAAGTTCATTGATGAAGGCGTGATAACGGTGCTGTCGCGGAGCCTGTGGCAGTTGGTTAAAGGAGGTTGAATTCAGGGTGTGACTTACACACTGAAAACCAAAAAATTCTAACACCTCCAATTCTATATTTCCACTCAGCTCACCTCATGGTGGGATCCCGCCTACGGGACCAAGCCCCACAACTGTGCTGCAACAAGTGGGGGGACTCCGTCATCGGGCCCAAGCCCCACAACCGTATTGCACATCATACTTCCCCGCCAAAGAAGACCTTAGTTGTAATGCCTCGCAAAATAGCATATGGCTATTTTGCATTGTAATCCGTGCACAGTTGAGAATTGCACGCGATTATGTATTTTTCTAATAATAATTGAATTTAATTAAGAGATTTCAGATATATTAGTTATTTTGAACCCGACAATGTATATTCGAGGTATATTCTCAATTAAATTATGTGTATTGTTCTGATTATTCTAACGAGACAATCTTTGGGACAAATAGTATTTTATAAAATACATTCTTATATTCTACAAATAAATATTTTATTTGTAAGTATGTATATATGTCTATAGGTATATATTTTGTATACTTATATATATATATTTTTATACTTATGGAAGTGTATGTATTTTAGAAGATATTTGTGTACAAATGAATTAATCTAGAGTTCTCTTTCCCTTGATCATGATGATCAAATAAGTCCTAAGGCTAGGATTTGTCCTCAATGCTTATTAAAACCCCTCACCCTCATCTTCTCTCCCTCTTTTCCCCCATTTTCCACCGACCTACTCTTCCCCCTCCCCCATACTATCGAAATCCACCCTCCACCCGCATCTCCACTCTCATCCCATCCTCTAAACACATCTCCCTCTTCTACTTCATCTTCTTCCACCTATCCCAATTCTCAAGAATGAAAAGAAAGAGGGTTTTTTGATTTTTATGGGTTCTTGGAGCTTTGGAGGTGAAGAAGATTAAGAGAAGGAGGAGAATGAGCTAGCTAAAGCTACAAGAGTCTTCTTGCAACAAGTGGGTGATTCTCTAAACCTAAAAGATTAAGTTTTTATTTTGTGTATGATGATTTGCATATAAAAATAAATAAGAAGAACTTGATTTTCCCATGTATGAATAATGAGCATGCTAATAAAAGAAAAAGTCCTATGGTAGAGTAACTTCTCTTCAAGATTTTGTTAAGAACCATGTAGGGGTGTAAATTGAACAGGACGGTCCGTCGTCCGTCCGAGTCTGGCTCGAGAAATGGCCCGACCGTGGACTGTCCGAATTGTTATACGAACCAAACTTGAACAAATTATTATGTCCGATTCTTTACCGAGCTCGAGCCGGACATAAGTCCGTCCGAGTATTATTGCGGTCCGATGCATTATCGAACCGAGTCCGAACTATAAAAAATTTTGTCCGACCTAGACCGAGCCGGACATAAGCCCGTCCGAATAGAATTTCGGTCCGAGCTTGAACATATGGTTGTCCGATCCCATCCGGTCTGATTTACAGCCCTAGAACCATGTTCTTGATGTGTAGTTTGGAAAATTTTTATCTCATAAACGGTTAGGCATCTTGAGCTCAAATTTTGGGAGCTTGTTTTGCTAAGTATCTAGAGCTTGCATGTTTTTTTTAAAAATATTTAGTAGTCATCTAATAGCCCAAACAAGTCCCCAAATTTCAGACAGCAAAATGACCGCAGAAACAGCAGCTTGAGGAATTCTGTAGTAACTTCGAAAAATCATAATTAATTATTGGTTAACTAATTTTGGCTAAAATTTTTTGTGGAAGCTCATGTATATGTCTACTACCAAAATCCCAATTTTGACCCTTTTCGGAAGTGGTTTGATACCTCAAAAAATTTGCCAAATCCCGCTGGTCTAAGTAGACAGAGCTGTAGATTTTGTTTAGGAACTGAAATTCTTATGTGCATAACTACGTGTGTATTTATGATATTGCCTTGAAATTTTGCAAGAAACTTTTGGTAGGAGTCTATTTTAAGATTCCAGAATTTTAGAATTTCTAGATGACTTTTGATAAGATTTCAAAATAAATTGTAAGTGGAAGAGCCAACCTTGTTTGAAAAACAGTGGAGATTTTTATGTCGTGTTCGAAGAGCTAAAACTCTGTGCATATTAGGAGTTTAAGTGCCATTTTTGGACACAATTCAGTGATGTGTATATAGTTGTGGATTCTAAAATTTCATGAGCTTCCAACAAGGGGTTGATTTTTTATGGAATTTAGCATAGACTACGTTAAACACTTAGGGCTGATTATGCAGTCTGTGCACTTTTGATTTTCTGGGTATATATGTTCGGAATTTGCCAAAGTGTTGCACTAGGGACTTGTAGTAGAGACTTTAACCTTTCTGAAAAGCCCAGGAAGTCGTAATTCCGAGTTGTATTGTGATTAATGTGATTTTTCAAAATGTTGGATAGATCCAACCACTCTTGGGGGGGTGATATTTTGCATATGCATGATTTTTCTCTACTCTCACGTGATGATTGGAGTTGGGGGTAGTTGTATACCCCCATACTTAGTTGTTTTTGGTGTCTCATGCTAATTAAGACATTGGGGGGGGGGGGGGGCTTAAATGACAATTGAGTCGTCGGCCCTATCTAATTAATTGCCTACGCCTACCAACTGTTAGGACAACTTCGGGACTTCTGCTATTCACAATTAAAGATGGCCGACTCGGGCGGCGACAGAATCATAGGAGATGTTTGCGGGCTGAGTTGAGGGCGAGATTCATATGGGAAAGTGGCGAGCAAGGTGGTTGCGTCGCCGGAGCCGCCAGTTGGTAGACAAGGACTAGGGTTCCGTTAGGGAAATCGTTGAGACTAGGTGCAACCTAGACTATGGATCAGGCTGTGACCATGCCCTTATAACACGTCTAGGTAGACTTAATGTTAGCTAGATATTATCATCACCTATAATCGCAATAGTTTCTAGCAACTAGTAATCGGGTGACGTACTCTCCTATCATTAGGGATACGTGTTGTGGTGCGTATCTTGCACTGTTGATTCTTGAAGTATCGTTGTAAGGACGGGATGGAATTTTCTGGCGGATAGGGGGATTAAACATTCGAGGCCGTCAAGTTCTATGCTGGTGGACACGAATGGGTCATATGGGCTGCGATCCTGTGAAATTCGATGCCATAGGTACGCTGCGGTGTATCTTTAGGTTCATCACGGCTTTTGAATGGGGTCCGAGTGCCGAGCACTAGTGGAGAGACCACTATGTGACTGCAGAACGGGTGGGACCGATTAATCTACAACCTCATCAACCATGATCTATCTATCAGGAACCAACGAGTACGAAAGTAGAGTGCATGGCGAGGGTTCAAATCCCTAAACTTGGAGACAACGGCTTGAATTGGAAAGTATGTAGTATGGGATGCATACATTTTCAAAGTCTCGCTTGCATTAGACTAAGTACATCTTGATGTGCGCATTAGATTACTAGGGTATATCATACACAAACGCACTTAACCCGACCCCACCTCCCTCCCATTTAGTCTAGTGGATGATTATTGAGGAATCCTCTGCATACCGCAGTGTGGTGATCATGAGCTATCGAGTTTTTAAGAGGTTTTAGCACTTCATTGGGACTTAGACAAGTGCCCTGTGCTTAGTATTCATGGTGGACATGAGTGAGTTGGGAGATAGCTATGGTCGGTTGGTGATTGGTGTCTCGATGCCTAAGTCTGTCAATGATCAAGAATTGATGGTTATGTGTGTGCTTACCTTCGTTGAATTATACTACATCCCTTTGGGTGCCATTGTATCGCTTGCTGAGGGTCATGGGTCGGGGTTATTGGTCGATGACCCGTGAAGGTATTGAGAATCAGTGGATGTGATTCCCATGATTAATTATTATTTTGACAGACCAGTTAGGCTCGACATTATTGATCGACACCGAGTGTGATTTGGGTAACAACATGTTTTTAGTAAACTGCATTGATTAGGTTTTTCTTTATTGTTTCGCTTGAAGATCGAATTGGGTTAGGGGTGATTCCCTATAATCTGACTCGTTCTGAGAGTTAGCACTAAGTGGTGATAACCAGAGATTGTCACTTCCTATCATTAGGGATACGTACTCCGGTGAGTATCTTGTACTATTGATTCCTGAAGTACCGTGATAAGAACAGGATGTCGGTTTTCTGGCGGATAGGGGGTTTAAATCTTCGAGGCCATCATGCTCTATGTTGGTGGATACGAACGGATCATAATGGATCTTCTACGCAATGAATATGCTGCGGTATATCTGTAAGTTCATCACAGCTTTTGAGGATGGTCAGATGCAATAATTATTGGTGACAACGGGGTAGATCCCTAAATTATTTTTTTTTATATACCTCCTCAATCATATTGTACTATCAGGAACAGGAAGTGGACCGAAGTAGAATGCATTACATGGCGAGGGTTCGAATCCCTAAAATTGGAGAAACAGCTTGATCTGGGGCACATGCAGTATATGATGTATGTGTGTCCAGAGTCTTGCTGACATTAGATTAAGTGCATCTGTTATGTACTCTGTTTTATGCATTAGGTCATGGCATACACGAATACTAGAAAATCAGGATACACGTTCTTTTCCATTCCAGATAAATTATGGGTGATATAGCTGGAGATCGTTGTTTTCTTATCAGCATTGCGTCAGTAGAATTACTAAAGTGCCCACTTAATTAGGTACTTAATACCGGGTCAAGAGGGCAGGTGAGCTAACCCAACAGGGCATCTAAGTGGGGTGGCAGTGTACATGCCTACCATTCGAGCAAATGCAGAAATATCAGAGTTGCGCAGCAGAAGGCTCAAGCTGAGGGGCAAGTCCCAGGAAGGCAGATAGACCATTCAGTGAAATTTTTGGCAGTGACCAGCCGATCAATCTTCTGGAAGACAGCCGATAGCTTTGCAAGAGGAGTTGGAATATTTTCGTAACAAGTTGTAATAAGTTTATGTAATTTGTTTCCTTATTTAAGAACAAGATAAGGGTTGCATTATTGATGTAATGATTCTGTTTGGCAATAAAAGTTTTTAAATTTCTGTGTTATTTACTGTGTTGAAATGCATTTGAAGGAAAAGATTCTGGTGATGTCACAGATGTCCTGTACGGAGATCCGGGGCATTACACTAGTCGCGTGCTCCACCACAAAGGAGGCGTGAGCAGCACGATGTTGGTTGGCGACAACCCCTAGCTGCGCGGGGGGGGGGGGGGGGGGGGAGGGGGGGCCACACACCCGACACCCATTTTTTAGACCCCCAAAATAGAACTAGATCCCCCGTCTTAGGCACAAACCCTAATGCTGGTCGTCGACCAAACCCCCGGAAACCAGCCGGCATAGTCCCCGTCGTAGCCCTCGTCTTCACTTCGCTCGACCACAGCCGGCGCCGAAGAGGAGGATGAGCAGATCTAGAAAAGCAGTGAGGGCATCGATCAGAAACGGCTCCGTGATCTAGGGGGCGTTGGGCGGCGAGCGACCACACACCCCCGCTACCAGATCCCCCGTTGACGGCACAAACCCCAACACTGGCCATCAACAACACCCCCCGAAACTAGCCGGCTTAGCCCCTATCGTAGCCCTCTCTTCACTTCGCTCGACCACAACAAGTGCCAAAAAGGAGGATGGGCAGTTCTGGGGAGGCGGCGAAGGCGTCAATCTGAAATGGCTCCGCAATTGAAGGCACGGGATGCTCTGTCGATGGAGCGATGGGAAGGCGAAGTTCGATGGGTGGAGCAGCGGCGGGGTAGGATGAGGCGTGAGAGACGACGAACGAGGGGAGGGGGCGACGGGCCATAGCCGCCGCCCCCATGCTCAGATCTCAGATCTAGGGTTTCTTTTGAGTTTTTTTGGGGTAAATTTCTCTCTCTAGACTTTTCTAGAAAGAGAATTTGTAACTCCTAAGATTGTTATAAAATATATATATCTAATCTAATATAATCTTCTAATATTCTAAAATCTTCTAATCTCTAATCTGTAATATTATAATGGGAGAAGGTCTGTAAATCTACCAACGCGTGCATTGCACGTGCATAACTAATATGAAGGACGTCTCAGGTTCGAGTCCTTACTACGTCAGATTTTTTACTTTAACTTTTTAAATATATTAAATGTGCATCACACGTATAAAATACTATCTATTTATCTATCTATCTATCTATATCTAATCTATCTAATCTATATAATCTAATATTATAATGGGAGAAGGTCTTAGTGTCATTTGTAAATCTACCAATGCGTGCATTGCACGTGCATAACTAATATGAAGGAGGTCTCACGTTCGAGTCCTCACTACGTCAGATTTTTTACTTTAAATTTTTTCAATATATTAAATGTGCATCACACGTGTAAATTACTATCTATTTATCTATCTATCTATCTATCTATCTATCTATCTATAATATAATTTTTAATAATATTATAATGGGAGAAGACCTTAGTGTCATTTGTAAATCTATCAATGCGTGCAACGCACGTGCATAACTATTATAAAGGAGGTCTTAGGTTCAAACCCAGACTACGTCTGAATTTTTACTTTAAAACACTATATTTATTAAGACGTGTATCGCTCGTGTAAATTACTAGTATATAATCTATTCTAATATAATGTAATAATAATATTTTAATGGGACAGTTGGGGATGTGTAACCAAACAAACACGTGTAATGTACATGCATAACTAATATAAAGCAGATCTCAGGTTCGATGTCAGACAACTTCGATTTTTTTAAAAATATATATATATATTTATAAAGACGTGCATCGCATGTGTAAATTACTAGTAACTATTATAAAGGAAGAGTTGGAGTTGTAAATCTACCTACTTAAGTGCAACTCCAACTCTCCCATTACAGTCTTCACATTTACTTTTAAAAATATATAATCCTATTTATGAAGATATGCATCATAGGTGTAAATTAGAGTTTTTATTTTTATTTTTTAAAATAAATTAATACGTGCATTGCACATGTATATTACTAGTATATATAAGGCAAGGTCGTTCGACCCCTCACTATTGTGATCTATCTTATTTTTTTGATGAAATGGATAGAGCCAAACGGCTCCGGCCAAACAATCAAATATATAAATTAGAATAATGTACAATAAGAATATGCGTAAGTAGATACAAATTTACAAGGTGTAAACAATATATACAACTAGAAACGCAGATAAAATCTGAGGATGATCGGCCCCAGCAACAGCAAGGCAGTCCGCAACACGATACAGACGCCACCATCGTAGCAGCAACACACCGAGGGCCTCAATCCAAAACCCCCAGGAGCAAACACGAAACATAGCAAACAATACAGTCACTATGAAGCAGCTCCCAAATGTATCAGAGCAAAAGACTGGATAACCAAAGAACTGATGTATTAAACCAAACCAGAAGAAAACAGTGAGAAGTATACAATGCTGAAATCAACACGGTATAACACATCAAATACAAATGCTCAGGGTCCAAATAGACAATTCAAGATACCCAAGGGAAGGAAAGAAAGCAGCTCCGACAAATGAAATAAACACCCAAAATCGAGAGCGCCTCTAACCAAAAAACTCCCAAACACTCAATAAATAATAAGCACCTTCACAACCAACTCTGGGAATAAGAGACTCCCCAGAAGAAAGTCACAGTAAGCATCACTAAACCAAAATAAGGATCATCATATAAAGGCTAAGTATAGTCAATTCAGCACAACCACTGGCCTACATCTTAACAATTGCAAACTGAACAATAGTGCTACATCACTACCAACGATCAGTTCACCTGCACAACCTAAGTGGGAATACACCCAAGATGATAGCAACCAGGGAAGACTACAATTGAAAGACTCAAAAATAAAGCCCGGAGGTAAGAAGAACTAACAGCAACAGCAAACTACATAAGGAAAGGAAGTGAGATTACTGCTAGCATAGTCAGTATCACAAAACAAAAGCCCCCTTGATGGGAGATAGTAGAGCTATAACCACCAAAAATCCAAAAGAACCATGCAGAGCAATTTACCCCTGCAATGAAATGATAAGAACACAAATAAGTGATTGTGATAAAAGCAATCAGAGCAGATACTCAATTAATAAAGAAACATCACGAGGGAAAGAAATAAGATGAAATTAAATAGCATGAAAAGCTCGAAGACATTGAGTTGCTTCAATCAATCTATGACCATGAAGATCATTTTTGGCTTCAATTTTTAATGAGGAAGACCAAAACTCGAAAAGAAACTTAAAATCCTCAATGATGGAGAAAGAGGATGACGCTTGTTGCTTAAATAATCTTTTGTTCCTTTCCATCCAAATAATCCAGATGATGATTTGAACAGAAAAATTCCAAGAACGGAGGAATTTAATGCTCGATAGAGGCTTGGACCAACATGATTGTAAATCAGTAGGAAGGGAGGATCTTTCCCAGGCGAGAGTGGCAATTTTCCATAGAGGGCGAGAGAAGACGCATCCCACAAAAAGGTGGTTGGCGTCCTCCACCTCAGATGTACATAAAGGACAGAATTGTCCCCATGCCAAGTTTCTTTTGTTAAGAACTTCGGCCGTAAGAAGTCTGTTGTTGAAAGCCAGCCAAGAAACAATTTTGACCTTGAGTGGGGCGCAAGACTACCATATATTCTCAGCGAAAGGAGATCGGATACCTCTAAAATTAAGGAATTGGTAAAAAGAATTAACGGTGAAAACACCTGAGCTATGCCAGCGCCAGGAGAATTCTTCCCTGGGATGCCAATCATAATGGTTCAATGAAGAGATAAGTTTTAAAAACTGAGATGTTAAGTGGGCGGGAATAGTACAAGTGAAAGGGATGTTCCAAACGCGATTCGAATTAATTATGTTGTAGGATGCTGCGATCGTCGAGCGCGGTGCAGCAGCCAGCCGAAAAAGTGCAGGAAAGGAGGAAGCCAATTTGACATTACCGATCCAAAGATCATGCCAGAAGAGAGTTTTGGAACCATCAAGACAGACATGGGAAAGGCCACATTGGAAGGCTGCAGCCGCCTTCCAAATGCCTTTTCAGAATGGGGAGGCTGAACGATGAACGTGGTTGGGGAAAACCCACCAATTGCCATCTAGATAGCAATGCGCCTTGATACTCTGTATCCAAGGTAAATGATCGCTATTGAGGAATTTCCATAGCCATTTACCTAACAGAGCAATATTATGATTGCGAAGATTAAGGACACCCAACCCCCCAGCTTCCTTGGAGGAACAGACAAGGGACCAATTGGCAAGGTGCGATCCTCTATGATGATTAGAGGACCCAGACCAGAAAAAATTGCTCCGAATCTGGTCAATTCTCTTTATGACCCAGGACGGGATGAAGTAAAACGACATCATAAAGAGAGGGATAGATGACAGCACCGAATTAAGGAGGATCAGTCTGCCTCCTCTAGAGAGCAGCTTGCCCATCCAGACACTCAGTCTGGATTCCACCTTATCAATCAAAGGCAACCAATCCGATCTATGCAGATTGCCCCATCTCAGGGGAACGCCCAGATAAGTAATGGGAAAAGACGCAATAGGACAGTTGAAAAAGTTGGAAATCTCAATCTGACGGTTATGAGAGCCTCCCAGCCAAAGAACAGATGATTTTTGGAAATTGATAGTAAGACCTGAGGCCAATTCGAATAAATAAAGAAGAAGTTTTAGATTACGGAGAGAGGGATGGTTAGGTTTCGCAAAAATGATAGTGTCATCAGCGTACTGAAGATTAAGAACACCAGAGAATGAACGAAATTCCCCTAAACCATCAATGGCGTGGATTTCCCACAGCATTGCGAAGCAGCTTGCTGAAAACATCTGCAACCAGTGCAAAAAGGAGAGAGGAGAGAGGGTCGCCCTGTCTAAGTCCCCTTTTAATTTTAAATTTGTGACCTTCAGAGCCATTGATGAAAATAGATGAGGTGCCAGCCATTAAACTGGACCTAATCCAAGAAATCCATTTGGGCCCAAAACCCCTATGGACCAATATATCCAGGAGAAAATCCCAGTTAACGTTGTCGTAAGCCTTTTGAAAGTCTAATTTGCGAAGAATACCTTCAGAGTTGGATCTATGACAACGAGAAATAATTTCTTGAGCCGAAGCAACACTATCGAGGATAAAATGATCCTTTATAAAACCCGATTGAGCAGGATCAATCAGGGAAGGCATAACCTCACTGAGTCTCGAGGACAGAACTTTCATGATAATTTTAAAGGAAGTGTTAATAAGACTGATGGGTCTAAAATTGGACACCATGTTAGCTCCTGCTATTTTAGGAATAAGGACAATATGGGCATAATTGATACGGTCAAATGAAAAGTTGCCTTGATGTAATTCTGAAAACATACGGAAAAGATCATCCTTAATGATATGCCAAAACTTTTGGAAGAAAAAAGCAGGAAACCTATCAGGCCCTGGCGCGGAATCGCTTTTCAAAGCGAAAACCGCAGCTTTAATTTCCTCCAAAGAGAAAGGAGCCTCGAGAGGTGAAAGGTCGATAGATGGAGGACCATAAAGCTGTTGCCAGTCGAGAGTAATTTCTCTCTGTTTATGAGAACCAATAAGATTTTTATAGAATGCAAGAAAAGATCGATGAATCTCCGCATCAGTATAAAGGTCGACTCCATTATCGGAGATAAAGGCAATATGATTACACCTCTGTCTGAAAGATGCATAGGAGTGGAAAAATGCTGTGTTACCGTCACCCTCCCTTAACCACTTCACCTTGGCTCTTTGAGCCCATTTAATGTGATCTTGATGAAGGATATCAGCATAATCTTTTTTGCAGGCTTGCCTCTCGGCAAGAGCAGAGTCGGTAAGAGGACCCAATTCTTCCTTCCGGTCAATCGCTTCGATTGAGGCTAGAAGGAAGTTTTTAAGAAAATTGGTATTAAACTGCCTGTTATACCTCCAAATTTTGCAGCCGAATTTGATGGCGTGAAGTTTGAGAAGGATAGAAGCGAGTCCAAATGGCCTGGATACCGCCGATAAACATTCTTCGACCTTATTGATGAGAATAAGATCTTGCAGTCAGAATTTTTCAAAACGGAATTTTTGCTGATGATGGAACGGGAAGTCTGAATAAAGGGCAATGGGAACATGGTCAGATGAAGGGTTAGGAAGATCCTTGGAAAACGTATTATGGAAACGATTGATCCAAGACTTAGATACAAGGAAACGGTCTAGTTTGGCTAAAGAAGGCGACTGGCGCTGATTAGACCAAGTGAACGACCTACCATTGAGGGGAATTTCCGATAATTGTAAATCTCAGATGCAATCATTAAAAAGAAATGACTGGAGATCTACGGGGGCAACCGAAGATCGTTCAGAGGAGAATCTGGTGACATTGAAATCACCACAAATAAAGCAGAGACCATTGGTGAAGGTATGGAGAGACAAGAATTCCTCCCAGAATAACGGACGTCCTTCCGGGGAAGACGGGCCGTAAACTGAGATGACCGTAATGGTACAATTGAGAGACAACCATAACAGATTAGTGATAAGAAAGAAATTGAGCCTATGACAAGAAATAAGGGAAAAAACCGACTCTTTGAAACCCAGAAGAATACCCCCTTCTCGTACCGTTAGCGTTTAAAGCGACCCAATTAGAAATAATGGATCCTCCTAAAGACCGATATACAGCCGGGAAGGGGGAATCCATCTTAGACTCTTGGATCGAAATCAGATCACAATTAGAGGAGGAGATTAATTGGAATATCGCCCTTTGTTTGATCGGGCAATTAAGCCCCCGAATATTCTAGGAGATACTAATCATGAGAGCTTTGCTCATAAACTCTTTTACGTTCGATACTTCTAATCGAGGGAATGAAAGAGAAGTTATTATCCTCTACCCTAAAGCCCAGAGAGTGAGCTTGATGAGACAGTTGATCATCTGACCAGTGATCAAATTGGGAATGGAAAATGGATCCTAAGCACTCCATATCCTGTTGAGACAAAAAAAGAGGAGAAGATATACTAAGATGCTCACTGCAATCCATGGAGTTGAAAGGACGCCGACCTGACTTCTTAGCCAGGATCCTAGCACTTGAGCGGATAATTCGAGGTGCGAAAGAACTAGTCTGGGGGTGAGGACTAACAATCCTACCAGACTCTCTCAACGGAGTATCAAAGGAAGATAATCTGACGAGGTCTGAAGGACAGTTATAAGGGTAATCCCGAGAAGAGGAAAGAAGTAAGGAATGGTCTGATACAGAAGGTGGAAAATGCGCCGCAGCTCTCTGCCGTACCTCTAAGGTAGCGGCAAGGCGGGACCCCCCACCGAAAAGGGTAATGTGCCATTTCATCTCCTTCGCATAGAAGGGATAAGTAAAGAATGATAGAAGAAAAGAATGATAGAAATGGAAGGATAGTCCTAAACAACAACATTTAAAAACCAAACCTCCATCAGAACAATAATAAAAACCAAGAAAAGCATATAAAGCATCATAATTATCAGTTACCTTCGACTGAGATGACGCCTTCATAGACGATAAGGGCTCCTCATCTAACAGATCATCCTTCTCAATCCATTCATCATCTTTAGCTGAAGAGGAGACTTTGATCGGAGGAAGGGAAGGAGCCGAAGTTATCATGCTAGAGAATTGTGATTGTTTGATGAATTTATCCCAATCAGCCTCATAATGGGGATTAGGTTCCCACTCCGGCCATTGAGAGACAGGATTAGGCGGGTTGGGAATCACAGAGTTCACCTCAGGGAGAGAAGAGATAGGCAACCGCTCAGGGTGAGATGGGGTGACGTGAGAAACTTGAGATTTAGAAGTTATCGGAAGGCTCGTCTTCGCCGCCGCAGTAGCAGGGTTGATCCAAACTAAATTTGGGGGTTTGGAAGGAGAGAAATTGGTGGAGGACGGAGTGTCCAAATGCTTTGCCGACTGCTGGAATATCTTCCTCGACGCTGGCTTGAATTTGTGATCTATCCAAACTAAATTTGTGATCTATCTTATGAATCCTGATACACAGCTGCCTAATATACGACTCTTAACTCTGTTGTGGCATATGTATAACGAGTGAAACAATGCGTGTCGGCTCGTCTCTTGACTCATGTCGGAGAATCTGAAGCAAGTACAAGCTGCACATTTGCGTAGTATTGGCTTTCATCTCTTTCTCCTTCTAATTTCCAACTCTCTCTTGTCGTCCCAAGCGGCGCATTCCTTCGAACCTGAACAAACAAGCCAGTTCATATGTACAGTACAAACTCGATCCCATTTTTGCAGTTACGTCCCTGTGTTTATGTACTCTATGCCAATCAACTTCACTCTTAAAAACATCTTGTCAAGACCAATAATTATCAACAAATTTTATTTAAATTAACTCAAAAAGTAATTTTTACTTGAAGAAGTGTTCGTTGTGACCCTGTTTTCAGCAACGTAACAAGCCAACGTGGTTATGAAAATAATTCATTCAGACTGTTGAATCCCTATATTTTCAAACTCAAAGCTTTATAATTGGAGTTTCGTGCAGTCACAAAATTAAACTATTCCCTATCATGGTAAACAGGGTCTAATTAGTTTTTATGCACAATAAATATTCTTAAAAATTTTCAAAATATAAACAATTAGTCATAATTTACAGTAGATTAACTCCGACCAAACCATGTTACACCCAGTAGTATTTATTCGAGCACCATCAATTTGGCATGTCTAGTAGATATTTACATGAACATGAATAAAAGAATTTTAATGAAAATAAGAAAAGGAGCAAAATTGTTTATGCAAAATATGATGTTGGGAGGGGGCTTGCATGAAAAGAGAGAGACAGAGAGACGTACCGACAAAGTATCCTCATAGAACTCAGAATCTCATAAGATTCACAGCCCAACACCTCCTCACAAAAGGAAAACGCCATGTCACATACATCTTGTTGCTGCTAATTTCGGTGTGAGAGCAAACAGATGATTTGTGAATATTTTTGGAATAAATAAAAGCTAATCTTTTTACTACTTGCCGATGTTGGCCGTTCTCAACGTTGTTGCTGACCTGCAAAAAGTTCGAAACACTGGAATTGATCCCGGCGACGAACCTTCCGACGCTCAAGTCAGTAATAGAAAGGATTATGAAAGAGAGTTTATAGAGAAAGATACTCATTACCTTTTTTAAGGTGGGGGTAAAGGAGTATTTATAGTCACCTTTGAAAATAGTTTAGAGATAATCATTTATCTCTAATCCCAACTATTGGATAAGATATAGAATTTAGATTACTTCATGATAAGAGATTTGGTTTAAACCATCTCTTAGGGATAATCATGAATTTAAATTACTCTTTAACAGATCTGTGTTTGTTTGTAATGGACTGTCACCTTAACCCAGTAATGCAGATCCGTTTTGGGTTATCGGGATTTTGAAAAGACCCAGTTCCCATTATGGACCTGTTTGTACGGGAAATTACCGTTTTACCCCTGAGAGCTTTGATATTCATGCCCGACTTGAACTGTCCTAATTTAGTTCTATTTTTAGCCATATCACAAGTCCCCCACCCCTGAAGACTGAGTTTCACTGCCTTTGAGGAGTAGTTCGCCCGTTTTAAAGGCTTATAAAATTTATCGGCACTTTCGGGGATGTTTATATCTCGCTTGGGGTGCAATGATTCATTTCTGAGTTTGTAAAATAATCAAAATTATTTATACAACTTTTTGATTTTTTTTCCAATATTTAATTATTTTTCAGATTTTTTATCCAATTCTAAAATTCCATAATTAATTTTTGGGAATTTTAATTAATTATTGCAATTTCATAATTATTTGTTCAGAATTTAAAAATTCTTTTCAGAATTAATAATTTTTTAAAGAATTTTTAAACTAATTTTCCAAAATTTTAATTATTTTTCGAAATTTTTAAATAAAAAATATGAATTAATGATTAAAGAAAAGAATTAAAAATATACTTTGATGACGTGGACGAATCTGGAGCGTCGATTACGGTGTGCACGAAAATCGAGAAGATCTGTTCGACGCTTCTTTACCCATTTTCGATTAGTTTTGGATCTGTTCGGCGAGCGCTGCTGAGCGACGTGGCTCCTTCGGCACACCGACATGTGGCGTTCACTGGTCAACACTCTTCACCCCGTTTCAGTTCGGTTTTCCATCTGCTCAAAATGTATCGCCGAACTACATGGCATCTTCGACGCAACGATACATGACGTTGACCGTTGACTTATCAATGCTCTATGCCCCATTTTGTTTTGGTTTTCCATCTGTTCGGTTCTAGTCGCTGAATGTTGGAGATGCTTCATCGAGGCGACACGTGGCACATTGACCGTTGGTCGTTAACCAGTCAGCGTAATTTAGGGGTATTTTTCGATCGGGAATCAATCTGTTTGGTTTTGGTCGCTGAATGTTGGAGATACTTTGGCAAGGCGACATGTGGCGCACTGACCGTTGACCATTGACCAGTCAACGCTTTTTGCGCCATTTTTCGATTGGGAATCAATCTGTTCGGTTTTGGTTGCTGAACGTTGGAGATGCTTCGGTGAGACGACACGTGGCGCATTGACTGTTGACTGTTGACCAATCAACGCATTTTATGCTATTTTCGATTTTGAATCAATCTGTTCGGTTTTGGTCACCAAACGCTGGAGATGCTTCAGCGAGGCGACACGTGGCGCATTGATCGTTGACCATTTGACTAGTCAATGCATTTTGTGCCATTTTTCGATCAGGAATCAATCTGTTCGGTTTTGGTCACCGAGCGTTGGCGCATTGTGCGTTTGAGGGTTGACCTTGAATGTTGACTATTGACCAGTCAAGGCATTTTGTCGCTTAGCCTTCTCGACCGTTGCAAGTTTCTATTTGTTGGGCTTCCCCATTGTTTTGGGGGACCACGAGCTCAGAAGCCCAACCATCGCATGACCATCTATAAACCCTCCTCCCACTTCTACCTCACTTTCTCAAATCCTCTGCCTCAAAATTTCTTGTTTTACGGCGAAAACTCGCTCTGAAGAAACTCCGGCGAATTTTTCCGATCTCCGACGTGGAATTCTGACCGTAGCTATCACTTCAAGAGGTAATATATTTATTATTATTGAGATGTCTAGCGTTTCCTCTAGATTTGAGACCCCCCTCCGGCCGTGTCGAACCATAACCGCCAACCCCTCTTTCTAGAGCAGAGAAGGGGAAAGACATCGAGGAGTCTCCTTTGGTCATCGTGGAGACAGTTGTAGAGAGAGACATGAGGATGGGGGAGTTTGGGAGATATTCGATTGCAGTGTAGCATTTAGGCAAAGTTAGAGATTACTCCACCGAAGAGCTGAGACGAGTCGAACAAGGCATGACACGCTTTTATGAAGAGAATGAACTGCGCGAGCATTCTGAAGTAGACGACATTTCTTCGATACTCAGAGAAGAAGATTTTCTCATCATACGAGGGTGTCACATGATCCCAGCGAAGTTTGAGTTGGCATTACTAGGTCCCGGAGTTAGAGCATGTTCGCCTATCTCTCTAGAGTTGTGTTTCTTTCCTTTTGACACCTTTCATGCAGGACTCCGTCTTCCTCTCCACCCGTTTGTGAGAGAGATTATGAGGTGGTACGGTTTGGGCCCGATACAATATATGTCGAACATGTGGAAACATGTTAATGAATTTGTGCTATACTACCAGGTAGAGGGGTTCAAGCCCCGACTTAATGTGTTGCAAATGTTATACAAGATCCACCAGAAGAATAGAGCAGAGTATTGGTTCTATCTCACACCTCGTAAGGGTGTGAAGTTGCTTGAAAACCCTAATTCAATCAAGAGCTGGAGGCACAAGTATTTTTTTGATTCACAGTCGTAAGCCGTGGGAGATTCCCACAGCGTGGAGGGAAACGGTGCCGAAGAGGGCGAACGTAGATCCGATTTTGAGTCCTGAGGAGTTGGATATGGTAAGAGCTCTTTTAGCTCGGTCGTCTTTGGGTTGGAAAGAGATAACCGAGGAGGTTCTCTTCAAGGGGTGTCTCAGCCTGATGAACCCTAGTACGCATCTCCTTTTATGTGTTTATTTTATCTTTTGCGTTGTATCCATTTCTTTTCGTGGCCTTATCATCTTTGTGTCTTCTCTTGTAGGAGAGATTGTATGGATTTTGATGCGATAATGTCTAAGAGATCGGGCTTGAGCAGCAAGAGTCCCGAGGAGAAGAAGAGAAAGAGGCCAGACTTTAAGCCCACGCCATTGAAGGTTGCCATGGGTTTGAGGGTTGCTACTTCTGTGGTGGACGTAGAGTCCCCCCCTGCTGCCCCATCCATTGCTGCTGGTGGTGGATTTTTTTTGTCTGCGACCCTAGCTCTCGAGGCTCCGCCTCTTACCGCAGAGGCCAATACGATCCTGACTGATTAGCTGAAGAAGAAATTTGTCCCCGATTGGCAGGTCAGGAGGCACATTGGCTTTCTTGGCGATTCAGTGAGTTGCATGGATGTGATTCGCCATTTGGCCACCCCGAAGGATAGAACCTCGATGGAGCACGAGACTACATGTGGGCGACTCGGCCTTGGAGATTACCAAGAAAAATATGACAGTAAGTTATTATATATAACTTTTATCATTGCATTATCATTTTTGCCCAGTGCCGAGAGTTGTTTTTCAGTTTATGATTTTGAGCCATCTTTTTTCAGATCACTTGTCACTTTAGATACTTGTTGAAACAAGTAGCGGAGCAGGAGCAGGAGCTGAGGGTGACGTCGTACAAGGAAAGGTTGGAGCGGTCGTGTAACCCCCATTTCCGCAAATATGTATTTTCTGTATATTTTACTGTATTTCGATATTTATAAATTCATTATTTGTTAAAATTATTTTGGGATTTTATATTAATGTGTTTTTCTATCGATAATTATATTTAGTTCGGATAATTTTGTATTTTAATCTACTTCTATGTCTTAATTGATCAACTATTTTTATTTTGAGCTTAAAACAAATATATTATTATTATTAGGTGATTTTAATAAAAATTGTTAAACACGAATATTATTTTGTTGTATGATTTATTATTTAAATTAATTGTTATTTTATGATTATCTATTTAAAATTCATATACTGGATTATTTTATTAATATACCGGGTCATATCTTCCTTGTGGATTCCCAAATTATTTTTTTGCCCAGTTTATATTATATTCATTTGTATTGTTTATTTATATATTGGGGTTTAAATTTTTGTTCGTGGAATCCTTCGTTTTTTGTGATTGGACTAGTTTGTTGATTCTATTTTCTTCTATCTAATTGTGAGTATTTTTATTCATTCTCGATTGATTTTGATCTATCTCCTAATTGAACCCTAAAATCCAATTTGATGTGTTCTTGACCCAAACCCGCTTTTATTAGACCCTAAACCATTAACCCAGTACCCTAATTGTACCCTATAAATACAACTCTACCGTAAACCCTAATTTTTTGGCACACAAATCGAAACTCTAGACACCCTCTCTCTCTCCTCCTGTTTCTCTCTCCTCTTTCTCTCTCCCCGTTCAGAAATCCCCAAAACCTGATCACCTTCCCCGGCCAGCTCCAACCACCCCCACCTCCGGTGACTTCCCCTGGCCGTCGCCTCCTCGTCGACGCGCCGCCTAGACACCTCCAAACCCGAACCCCTGTCCTCCTCCTCTGGTTGTGATCGACAGCAGCTAGAACCCATTGAAATCCCAAATCCTAATAACCTCTTCCCTCCCTGTTCGATCGCTGGCGACGCCCTAGCCGCCATCCACCGCCAGCGCAACCCTCGACCGCCCTTCTCCTCTTCCTCGACATTAACGGCAAAACCCAACAGCCCCCTCTGCTGTCTTCCCCCTTACCGCTCGATGCCAACACCGACGCCCTCGTCGCCATCCTCCCCGTGTCGCTGCGACGCCGCCTTCGACCCTCAGCCAGCGCGCCGCCATCCCTGGCCATCACTGCTGTTTTCTCTTGCATTATTGCTGCTTGTCTCCTTGTGTGCTGTGTTGTTGCTTTGGGATCGTATTGCACGTATATTGCACGTATTATTGGTGGGTTGAACTAGTTCGTGAGTTCGTTGCTTCGGGATCTGTATTCTGTTATTCTTGGTATCCGTTTTCACCGATTAACAGGCAAGTCACCATCCCCTTGAATTGTTACTCGTATCAAATTCAAGTTTTATTAAAATTCCTGCAAGTAGATCTCTTTGTTATCGTATTATCCTTTGTTATCCCTTTCGTTGGGTTTATTGTGGGTTTACACGAGCTAACCCCAATATTCTTGACATCGTGCCAATTTGACTCTAAAGTTGGATCTTTAATGAATGCATACAGAATTGTTAATAAGATTATTCATACAAGTCACAACACAAATAAATTATTGTAGAGACAATCGTTAGGTTATATATTGTTTGATCGTTTGATGAATGATTGATATTAGACTTGTATGCGTGTGTGGTTCTAATTTTTTTTATCATGTTTGGATACCTATCATGCTAGATACATAATTTATTGACTATAGAATCGAAACCCATCATGTTTAACTAATTTTATGTCCAAGAAAAATACCCTAAGAACTATACATGTTGCTGACCTGAACTTGATTGTTGTTTTCGAAGCAGTAAATGACCTTAAAATAAAATATTTTCTCAATATGAAATGTAGCCCCGAGTGTCTAGTTGTCAATAACATCCAGAATTTTCGAATTCCGAGTTTTGTAGCAAGAGTTATGCCTGTTTTACTGCAGCTGTATTTTTACATTCCAAAATTTTATCTCTCTTTTTAATGTATTAATTATTCCTCTATCGTATCATTGCATGAATTAATGAATGTATGTTGCATTGCATGTTCTCAATGAGTTATTGTCACTATTGTAACCGTCCTATCCATGTTATCAACCTATTGTTTTCTTATTGATACTATTGTTCACCCATTGTCCCTTAGTTGCATATTATATTGTTGCATTGATAAATAATTTACAAGCCGGGATTTAAGGGTTGACTTTTCGTAGTGGACAATATAGGAACTGTACTTGGAGGAGGGGCCCGTGTTTCCCTAAATAATGTTCCGGCTATTGTTTTATCGGTGATTGTGGTTATGGCCGTAACCCAGTCTATCGTGTATTGTATCGTTGCCGATGACCGTACCGTACACCGAAAGGTGAATAATGTTTAATGTTGAAGAGTACACGAACTATAGAGCCCACTACTAAGTCTAAAACGTAATTTATTTGTATGTAGCAACCATGTAGTAAAATTACCGCTGAATCTGGTGTGGGGGTAAACAGATAGAATTTGCGGGTTCGTGAAAAAACCTGAATAGCGAGTCCAAACCTGTTCGTCGGAGTTGGGATGCCGACTCCAGCCGTTCACCTGCAAGGAAGTGCGATACACTGGGGTTGATCCCGGCGACGCACCCTCCGACGCTCTTGTCAGTAACCAGTGATGATAAAAAAGAGCTTAAGTTGGCAAAAAAGTGAATAACCTGTAACAGTGGTAGGTGGGGGGTATTTATAGTCGCCGTTGGGATCAGATTAGGAATGTGATTCCTGTGATCTGATAAGGCTTAAAATCCTCGTAATCAGATTAGGAATGTAATCCCTTAATTCCTAGGTGAGAGGATAGTCGCGAATCAGGCCCGTTGATTTAGTTCAATCAGAGATCCTAATTCTATCCTGTCGGACTGGGTTTGTATCGGGTCGGAACTCGTACCCAGTTGAGGTGGATCTGTTCGAGGGTTATTGGATTTGTGAGAAGGAGACCCAGTACCCGCTTCGGACCCGTTAGTTGGTAAAATTACCGTTTTACCCCTGAGCTTTAAGATTCGTCTCCGATGTGAACGGTCCCGATTTAATCCTATTTTTAGCCATATCACGAGCCCCCCACTCCTAGAGACTGAGTTTTTCAGTCTTTGAGGAGTAGTTTTACTGTTCTAATGGCGTACGAGATTTTATCGGTGTTCTTAAGGGAGTTTTGGATCTTGCTTGGAGTTTAACGGTGTTATTATGGGCATGTAAAATGCCCAAAAATATTCTCAGAATTTTCTGGATTTTTGGTGATTTTTCCAGATTTTTCTGAATTTTTTCTCATTTTTTTGAATTTTTTATTCATTTTCCGAATTAAATAATTAATTATCGAAAATATTAATTAATTATTCTAATTTAATAATTATTTTTCCAGAATTTTAAAATAATTTTTCTGAATTAATAATTATTTTTGGAATTTTTAATTAATTTTTTTCGATTTTGTAAATATTTTTTCGGAATTTTTAAATAATTAAAACAAATAAATAAATAAATAAATAATTTAAATATACCTGGACACGTGGCGCGATCTGTGCCGTCGGATCCCGGCACGAATCTCGAGGAGGCGCGTTTTCCAAAAAATCGTTATCTTGTCGTTTAGCGCACGTGGCACGATCTGGACCGTCCATCACCAGAAGCGCGAATTTTTGGAAGATCCAATGATCGTAGTTGCTCGGCGGCTTTTTTCTCCGTTTTTGGAGCTCGGATGGGGACTTGCTCGGTCAGCCGACCGGGCCACGTGAATTTTTTTTTTCTTTTCTCCCGCCCTGTTCTTTCTCTTCTTCTTCTCTGTTTCTTCTCCTTCTCTTCTTCGTTCTTCGCCTTCTTCGTCCCGTCTTCCCTCTCCTTCGTCTCGACACCACCTCAACGACGAGGGGAGCTCGACGTCGGTGGCGGGGAGGAACTCAGCGGAGAGGAGGCTAGCTCGACTCGGCGAGGTGGCAAGGAGAGAGGGGAAGGCGGAGCTCGGCAACGAATGGAGCTCGTAAGAAGACCTCGGAGCTCGGGAGTGGGTTTGGAGCTTCGAGCGAGCTTGACGAGTGGAGAGGAGCTCGTCGGAGGCAGAGCTCGATGACGGAGAAGATGGGTTCTTCGTGTAGGTTGGAGATGAGCTTGTGAAGGTGACGGGGAGTTCGACGACGGTGGAGAGCTTCGGAATGGAACTCGGAGCTCGGAGTTGAGGACAGCTCGAGCTTGCAAAGTCGGCGAGGGTGGAGCTTCGGAATGGAACCCGGAGCTCGGAGTTGAGGAGAGCTCGAGCTCGCAAAGTCGGCGAGGGTGGAGCTTCGGAATGGAACTCGGAGCTCGGAGTTGAGGAGAGCTCGAGCTCGCAAAGTCGGCGAGGGTGGAGCTTCGGGAGGTTGGCCATGGGTTGATCGAGAGTGGCGTCGGAGCATGGTGAGGAAGTCACAGAGCTCGAAGGTGGAGTTGTTTGGAGCTCGGAGGTGGGCTCTGTTTTCGGATGTTGACGAAGCTCCTCGCTGGAGTTCGCAGCGGAGGCGAACTCGTCGTTGGAGCTCGGCGCAGTGGTGAGCTCGTGAAAGGGGGGAGCTCGACATGGGAGAGGCGAACGCTCGAGCTCGAAAATTGGAGGTCGGCGCTCCCGAAGTTGAGCTTTTCGATGTATTGGGTTTTGGAGCTCGACGACAGTGGAGGGAGCTCGGCGAGAGGAGTGGAGCTAGAAGGTGGTCGTCGGTGGAGCTCGTCAGCGGAAGAATTGGGTTTGGAGCCTCGGAGCTTTGTGAGCTCGGTGACGAAGAGGATGGAGTTCGTCGGAGCTGTGGTGACGGGCTCGAGCTCGGGATGGGGAGCTCGGCGATGACTGAGGTGATGGAGGTCGGCGAGGCCATGGCGGAGCTTGGAGAGCTCGGAGCTTGAAGAAGAAAGCTTTCTTCTTGTTTGGTTTTGGCGGGAGCGTGTGAAGAAGAGGAAGGACAGGAACGGGTTCGGGTTTGAGGACCCTAACGGGTCCGACCCGACTGTCGTGCTCCATTTTTTTTTTATTCCTTCCTCGCTGCTTCTTGTTCGGCGAATCCGAGCACGGATTTTGAGGCAATTTTTTTGCAATTTTGTAGCTCGGTAGGGTAGTAGCTCGGATGGTAGATCCGAGCTACGTGGCTCGATCTGGACGGTTGAATGGTGGCACGAATCTCGAGACGGGCTCAGTTCCCAAGAAAACACCATCTTGTCGTTTAGCGACGCTGGCAAGATCTGGGTCGTTGGATGATGGCACGAATCTCGAGGCGGGCTCAGTTCCCAAGAAAACACTATCTTGTCGTTTAGTGACGTGGGCACGATCTGGGCCGTCCGATCGAGATCTTACACGAATGTTGAGGGAAAAGTGGTTTTTCTCTGTTTTGGGGCTCAGATGGGAACTTGCTCGGTTAGCCGACCGAGCTCTTTGATGTTGGGGCTCGGATGGGAAGAGCTCGGATTCTTGCTCGGGTTCGGTTCGGATTTCTCCTTCGTGCGAGTGGCTCGGCTCGGATTTCCGAGCTATTCGGCGCAGCTGTATTGAGATCCACTTACCCGGTGCTACGGAGGTCCGATTGGGGCGTGCGACCCCACGTTTCGAAGCTAGTTCGAAGATCTACAACTTCTCTTTCGGAGTGGGATGAAGATTCACCCTTCTTCATGGTCAAAATAGCCCCGCAACATGCTTGTCTTCATGAAGTTGATAAGTACTTTGGTCTTGGGGATTTTGGAAGAGGAGCTCCACTTCTAGGGGCGGAGAAGTTGTGCTAGGAAGACCCTTGTAAGATGTGCTAGGAAGATCCTTGGGCTAGGAAGACCCTTGGGCTAGGAAGACCCTTGTAAGATGTGCTAGGAAGATCCTTGGGCTAGGAAGACCCTTGTAAGATGTGCTAGGAAGATCCTTGTGCTAGGAAGACCCTAGGGGCGAAGAAGGGGCGCGAGTGGCTCGGATCGCTAGTCGCTCGGCTCGGAATACCGAGCGACGTGGAGCGATCTGAGCCGTTGGATCTCAGCGCGGATCTCGAGGCGGGCACAGTTTCCAAGAAAACACTATTTTGTCGTTTAGTGCTGCTGGAGCGATCTGAGCCGTTGATCTCAGTGCGGATCTTGAGGCAGGCACAGTTTCCAAAAAACACTATCTTGTCGTTTTGTGCTGCTGGAGCGATCTGAGCCGTTTGATCGAGATCTTACGCGAATGTTGAGGGAAAAGTGATTTTTCTCCGTTTTGGGGCTCGGATGGGCACTTGCTCGGTTAGCCGACCGGGCTCTTTGATGTTGGGTTCGGATCGGCACTTGCTCGGCATCCGAGTGGAGGAAAGAGCTCGGCTCCGGAAGAGAGCCATTTGTGAGACAAGTGTGAGGAGGAACTCTAGGAGAGAGTTGTGCTCCAAATTTGTCGAGAAGGGGTCCGCTTTGGAGGCGAGCGGAGTGAAGAGCTCGGCTCTGGAAGAAAGCTATTTGTGAGACAAGTGTGAGGAGGAACTCTAGGGGGGAGTTGTGCTCCAAACTTGTCGAGAAGGGGTCCGCTTTAGAGGTGAGCGGAGCAAAGAGCTCGGCTCTGGGAGAGGGCCATTTGGAAGACGAGTTTGAGGAGCAACTCTAGGGGAGAGTTGTGAGCTCCGAACTCGTTGAGAAGAGGTCCGCTTCGGAAGCGAGCGAAGTGAAGAGCTCGGCTCTAGGAGAGCCATCTGGCAAATGAGTTTGAGGAGGAACTCTAGGAGAGAGTTGTGCTTCGAACTCGTTGAGAAGAGGTCCGCTTTGGAGGCGAGCTGAGCGAAGAGCTCGGCTCTGGGAGAGAGCCATTTGGAAGACGAGTTTGAGGAGCAACTCTAGGGGAGAGTTGTAAGCTCCGAACTCGTTGAGAAGAGGTCCGCCTTAGAGGTGAGCGGAGCAAAGAGCTCGGCTCTGGGAGAGAGCCATTTGGAAGACGAGTTTGAGGAGTAACTCTAGGGGAGAGTTGTGCTCTGAACTCGTTGAGAAGAGCTCCGCTTCGGAGGTGGGCGGAGCGAAGAGCTCGGCTCTAGAAGAGAGCCATTTGTGAGATGAGTTTGAGGAGCAACTCTAGGAGAGAGTTGTGAGCTCCGAATTCGTTGAGAAGAGGTCCGCTTCGGTGGCGAGCGGGGTGAAGAGCTCGGCTCTGGAAGAGAGCCATTTGTGAGACGGGTGTGAGGAGCAACTCTAGGGGAGAGCTTTAGCTCCGAGCTCGCTGCTTATGTGAGAGAATCAACGATTGTGGGAGCAATTTCGAATGGCGACTTCTAACTCGCTGAAGAGCAAGTTATTTGAAGCAGAATCGAGCCAAGTGTTGGACTCCGAACTCGTCGTTTGAGGGATTCAACGGTTGTGGGAGCAATTCGAATGGCGAACCACTTCTAACCTGCTGAAGAGCAAGTTATTTGAAGCAGAATCGAGCCAAGTGTTGGACTTCGAACCATCGGTAGAGTTGTTCAATGGCTGTGGGAGCAATTCCGAATGGCGAACCACTTCTAACCTGCTGAAGAGCAAGTTACTTGAAGCAGAATCGAGCCAAGTGTTGGACTCCGAACCATCGGTAGAGTTGTTCAACGGCTGTGGGAGCAATTCCGAATGGCGAACCACTTCTAACCTGCTGAAGAGTAAGTTATTTGAAGCAGAATCGAGCCAAGTGTTGGACTCCGAACCCATTGTTAAAGGTTAGTAAGTTGCGGGAGAAGCCATGTAGAAGAAGCTGGACTCTGAACCCACCATTTAAGAGAGAAGCAAGAGCAATAATTTTCAATGAAAAGATGTAAAGTTTGAAATAAACTAAGTGGCCGCTTCAATAGGGCGAGCCATTATTACATGCTATCGGCCGGGTTACAAGCATCGGCCTTATTGAAAATCAGGATCCTACTTCTACAATAAGGTGAAGACCTCTTGGGAGGAGCTGGGAGATTCTAAGTCTTAAAGCTCGGCGAGCCCTTCGGTTCGTTTGTTGGCTCCTCCGGGGGGGAGCTTGGCCCCCTCTTTTTGGACGAACTTGGTTAGGTGCCCCCGCTGTATGAGTTCTTCGATCTTCTCCTTCAGAGCCCGACAATCTTCCATGTCGTGGCCGTGGTCCCTGTGAAAGCGGCACCACTTATCCTTGTTCCTCTTCTTGCCAGGTGTATTCATTCTCGGGGGTGCGTGGAGGAGCCCTTCCTTGTCCACCTCCATAAGAACTTCTGATATATTGGCAATGAGGGGGGTGAACTTCTCAAACCGAGGAGTCGGGCGACGCTGTCCATTGCCGTCCTTCTGGGATTTTTGGGAGCCTTCTTCGCTTGTGCTCTTCCGTTTGTTCCCGGAAGATGTCTCCTCAAAGCCCGGGAGATTCTCGGCTTCTTCGGCCCGAATGTACTTCTCGCTCCTAAGAAGGAGGTCGGCGAAATTATGTGGGGGCTTCTTGGCAAGGGAGGAGCGAAGGCTAGAGTTGAGGACGTTCGATTGGAAGGCGGCCGCTGCAACAGGCTGGTCAAGGGAAGCAATGGATCTCACTTCTGCAGTGAACCTCTTCACATAGTCTCTCAAATTCTCTCCCTTCTCCTGGCAGAGCTGGAGTAACGAGATGTTAGTTTTCTCCGTGCGTCTGCTACTCACAAAATGAGTGATGAAGAGGCTCTCGAATTGCTCGAAGGAGAATATGGAAGACGGGGCGAGGCGGGAGTACCACTCCCGAGCCGAACCCTTAAGAGTGGCGGGGAAGGTTTTGCACAGCAAAGCATCGGAAGCTTGGTGGATTAGCATGAGGGTCTTAAAGCTTTCGATGTAGTCCACGGGGTCCGACTCCCCCGAGTAAGTTTCGAACTTCGGGGGTTCGAAACCTCTTGGGATAGGAGCTTCCATGATGGTCCGGGAGAAGGGAGGTCTGTTCGGGCAGATGGTCCTTCCTCTTAACTCCTCATCCTTGTCTATTCGGCCGATGCGCCTCTTCATCTCGTAGAGATGGCGGTAGAGAGCATCGTCCCTTCGACGATAGTCAAACGAGCCTCTGGACTCGTCTTCATAGAAAGGGGAGCGACGACGGTAGCTCTGGGAGCGGCGAGGGCTAGGCATGCGCTGTTGGTTGCTAGGAGCCGGAGGAGGAGTTATGGACCGATGGTGAAGACTTTGGACCCGTGGAGGGGTAGGAGCCCTCTGAGCATTGTTATTGTTGGGTCGGAGGTTGAGGGCTTGCAACACCGTTGCTTGGAATTGTAGGAACTCAGCACGAGTGATAGGCGCCTCATCATTCCTCGGGTGACGTCGACCAGCGGGGGAACGCGGTCCCCTCTTATGACGCTCGGGGGATTCCCTCCGACCCCTTCGGTCCGGGGACCTCCTGGTGTCTTAGTGGTGAGGAGATCGCTCACCTGGATGTTGTTGGCGGGAGGCTCCCTCTCGGGCCTGCTTATCATTCAGGCGGTGGCGAAGATCCTCACCCTTTTGCCGGTTTAGAATGGTATTACGGAGGTCGGAAGCTCGAGGATGGTGGGAAGCCATGGAATTCGAGGAGGCATTGTGGATGGACACGTGGTCCAGGTGGAGGGGTTGTTTCTGCGGGTCGGGGTGAGAGACCCCTGCGGCGGCATTTGAGGGGCCCGTGGGACCATTAGGAGGTTGCTGATTTGGGAGAGGAGGTAGATCCTCGGTTTGAAGCAGAAGTTGACCCTGTTGATGAGCGGGTTGGAAGGGGACTTCTTGTTGCTGATCGGGATTGGGCCCACGATTGGATCCCCTTGATCTTACTTTTCTCGGCGGTATGGCAGGAGTAGGTCTTACCAACGGGAAGAGGAGGAGCTGCTATTCGTCTGATCTTCCCACAGACGGCGCCAATCTGTTACCGCTGAATCGGTGTGGGGGTAACAGATAGAATTTGCGGGTTCGTGGAAAAACCTGAATAGCGAGTCCAAACCTGTTCGTCGGAGTTGGGATGCCGACTCCCGCCGTTCACCTGCAAGGAAGTGCGATACACCGAGGTTGATCCTGGCGACGTACCCTCCGATGCTCTTGTCAGTAATCAGTGATGATTAAAAAAGAGCTTAAGTTGGCAAAAAAGTGATTAACCTGTAACAGTGGTAGGTGGGGGGTATTTATAGTCGCCGTTGGGATCAGATTAGGAATGTGATTCCTGTGATCTGATAAGGCGTAAAATCCTCGTAATCAGATTAGGAATGTAATCCCTTAATTTCCGGTGAGAGGATAGTCGCGAATCAGGCTCGTTGATTTGGTTCAATCAGAGACCCTAATTCTATCCTGTCGGACTGGGTTTGTATCGGGTCGGGACCCGTACCCAGTTGAGGTGGATCCGTTCGCGGGTTATTGGATCTATGAGAAGGAGACCCAGTACCCGCTTCGGACCCGTTAGTAGGTGAAATTACCGTTTTACCCCTGAGCTTTAAGATTCGTCTACGATGTGAACGGTCCCGATTCAATCCTATTTTTAGCCATATCAGTTAGGATTTAAAATAATTAATAGACTTAAGGATTACACTACGTCGACACTGCATATAGTATCTTTTGATATCGAATATTGGCTAAGTGTTACCGTTATTGATAATTGATTATTGTTACCGCCTATTGCATGTTTATAGCCACTGTATCGATTATCATGATTATTGTCCCATGTTATTGATTCCTATTAATTCATTGATTCATTGTCATTCCGTTATTCCATTGTTCCCTGCTTTCTCTACTTGCTGTCCATGACTTGCTCCAAGGACAATTATTTTTCTCTTTTTAGATGAAATATTTACAGGTAATGAAGGAGAATTGCCTACTGGAGTTGGAGAACAAACATTTTGAAGATTTCTGCTTTTAATTTGTTTATCGTTTAAATGAATTAATGTGTAGAACCCCGTATTTTCAAATATTATTTTAACTATTTGAAAAATGAATTTAAATGATTTTTGAGAATTTAATAAATATTTTCTAAGAAATTTATCTTTTGTACACGTGCAAAACACGTGCAAATGACTTTTGAGAAGTTTGAAAAATTAAGTTTTCTTTATGAAAAATCATTATTTATTATTTGAGAATTATTTAGTATTTTTCCAGATTTTTCTGAAATTAATTAGTACTATTTGCAATTTTTGAGAAAAGAAGGACTTATTTGCAAAATTGACAATTTTGAGGGTTGAAGTGCAAAATGTATTTGCTGGACTTTCCGATCAGTATTTGTTGAGGTTTGGAAATATATTTTTCTATTAGATCCTAATTTAAATGATATTTGATTGAATCTTCAAGACTAAACCTATGGATATAAAGTTGTATTCTTAAAAGGATAATTTTGCAAAAGAGGGAATAAAACCCTAATATTACAATCCAGCATATTTAAGGGAAATTCTTTTCCCAGCCGTCATTGAGTATGTTCAGATTATTGGGATTTCTTTGAGGAGCAAAAAAAGGAGGATTCTTGGATCTAGCAAGGAGAAAGCTTTTGTGGATCTTTTCTTCAAATCAAAGGTGAGTGGATTGTTTTGTTTGTTTTGTTTTGCTTTGCTTTGTTTGTTTGATTGATGAATGACGTGAGACCTTTGTTACGCTTATTTGTGATCATTATGCCATTATTTTGTTAGACGCATTGTACGTATGATATGGATCTTTAATTTGATATGGAGGATGAGAACTCTTATTTGATATTTGGATCATGTATGAGAAACATTAAGATTTGTTGAGGAAAAGTTTGATTGATGAGATCGTATTGTTGGGAGACATATTAGGAATTGATAATGTTGTGATCAGGTGATAAACATCTGGATCTTGTGATTGTAAACCAGATTCTGATTAAGATGTGAAAGACATTTGTTGAGAAGAAGCCCTAATGGGAGAATGTAGAGTTTAGATCATGAGAATATGAGATTTAAGAAATTGATTGGTTGAGTAATGTATCCATGATGGAGATTATTGGGAGTTGTGTATTAGCCTGGATACAATTGATTTTATGTTCAGTGAATCTTTAGAAAACTCTAGTTTGATTTGTGTTCAAACCTATTGTTGGAAACCTGTAGCCGACAGTCGTCTGGACTATAAAGCAGTCGACTGGTACGAGCCTATTGTGTATTTTTAGTCTTTGAGATTTGTTCGGGACAGTCGACCTATGACCCCTCTCAGTCGACTGATATACTTAGAATATTTTTGATGAGAATTATTTGTTTTTGTCTCGGGGCAGTCGACTGACTCCTTGGTAAGTCGACTGATCATGCCTTAGTTTATTTTTTGAGAAATGTTGGATTATGTCCTCTGGACAGTCGACTGATCTGATATGCAGTCGACTGGTCCTGAAGGATCTTTGTATTTGATTATGAGATATTTTGTTTAGTGTTTGATTTTAAGATGTTCAGTTGAGAACATGATTTTGAGTTATTCAGTTGAGCCACTTGTTCAGTGGAAATTTGTTCAGATATTTGTTTTTGAGTCTCTAGAGGTATGGGACCCTAGTATACCGGTGTTGAGATATTTGTTCAATTATTTGTTGAGGCCCATTGAGGCACATTTTCAATATTCATATTTTTAGTCCGGTAGGGTACACTACTCTAGAAGATTTTGTTCAGCAACCCAAATTAATAAGGACAGGCATTAGTAAAGTCATGACGAATGGGAACATGAGTTATGCACCTCAGTAAGGCTTTAGATGTGAGACTCAATCTTCTGAATTATCCAAGTAGTTAACTTGAGATGTGGGATTTATCTTCTGAATTATCCAGGTAGTTAACCTGAGATGTGAGGTATATCTTCTGAATTATCCAAGTAATTATCTTGAGATGTGGGATTGAACTCCTGAATTATCAAGGTCGAGGCGACGCTTTTGTGGTATTCTTGTGATGATGAGACTGTGTTTAGATGAGGGAAGATCTCCTGAATTATCCAGGGAAATATCTGAGATGTGGGATCTATCTCCTGAATGATCAAGCATGGGCAAATTATCATAGTTTATCTTCATCTCTTAGTAGTCATCGTTGTCAGCATGTAGTCATGATGTTTTTCTTGGATCACTTTTATGCATTTGGATTTCCTGTTTTTACACACTTGGCTTTTGGTTTGGACATCACCCATCATTCTTTGTTGTTACTTCATACTTTAGTGTTTGATTATTATTGTTGGACATTATGTTTTAAGTTCATTTATGTTATTTGTTTGATTTGTTGCCACTCACACCATTTATGGCTAACCCCGTAGTTTGGGGGTTAGGGTTCAACTCTAGCCTCACATGTTGCAGGTTATTGCTTAGATTGGAGGTTGGATGCTTGAGTGGGCAGTTTGAGATAATTGGATTATTTAGTGATTGGTGTAAAACTGTAAAGGATATTTGAGATCATTTTGAATTGTAAATAAAAGGATTAGTTTGTGTTGAAATGATTAAACTTCCGCTGGGATTTGTAATAATTGTTGTAATAAAGGAAAGAAAATTTTAGTGGTGTTTGTTGGTGTTTATTGTTGTATTGAAGTGGATTACTGGGATTTCGTCACGTATTTTCTAAGCTCTCATATTAGAAATTCGGGGCGCTACATAATGTATTGAGACTTGTATTTATTTTTGGACTGGATTATTATTGTTTGGGCCTATGTCTCGGATTTTATTATTATTTCCAGACGTTGGATTATTATTATTGTATTTGGATATTATATTGTTTTATTCCAAGTATTTTTGTTCATGAGATCATTATTATTGCCTGCGTAATTGTTCTGTATTGTTTATGTTGTTGAGTTAATCGATTAAACAGCTTATGGGTGACGTTAGTCATTCGCTGGGCTTTTGTCATGTGCTCGTATTCCGTATTTTTGGGAAGCGGGGTGTGACAAGGTTTTTAGTGGTATCAGAGCCTAGGTTTGGATAATATATCAGTCAAACGTGACTAACGAAAGTAAGTTTAGCTTTGATTGATATATTAGTCAGACTTGGGTTTATATTGGTTTGACTCAATAGTATTTGTAATACAGAGATCACATGAATAATTGATAACCAACAATCTGGAAACTTGTCTCTTTTGTTTCCTCTTTGGTCCCTTCACATTGAGTGTCTTCATTTCTTTTTATCCCTTGTCTCTTCCATTCATTGATTTCTTGCTGGGTATGATTTCATTCATTTCATACTCATATCCCTTTGATTCCAGTGTCATCTGTTCTTTTCCTTCCTGCTTGGTCCGTCAATCAGCATCGCTTGATCTGCAACGACATGTCCAATGCTTGGAGCTTCACCATCAGAGTAGCGCAGCGGAAGCGTGATGGACCCATAACCCGCAGGTTCTAGGATCCTCTTGTTGTTCTCTTCCTTGCATTGTTTACTCCCTTTTCATGCATTTGCATTTGTTGTCATTCATTGAATCTTTATTCAACATCATTCTTGATTACTCCATTCATATCCATGTTTTCTTATTCTGGCATTGCCACCATTTTGTTGCTTTTCCTCTAATCCCCTATTTTGTTATTTCACCGATTCGGTTTTGTTTTGTCCTATATACTGCCTAAGCAAATTTCGAGGACGAAATTTTGTTATAAGGTGGGTAGGATTATAACCCCCATTTCCGCAAATATGTATTTTCTGTATATTTTGCTGTATTTCGATATTTATAAATTCATTATTTGTTAAAATCATTTTGGGATTTTATATTAATGTGTTTTTCTATCGATAATTATATTTATTTCGGATAATTTTGTATTTTAATCTACTTCTATGTCTTAATTGATCAACTATTTTTATTTTGAGCTTAAAACAAATATATTATTATTATTAGGTGATTTCAATAAAAATTGTTAAACACGAATATTATTTTGTTGTATGATTTATTATTTAAATTAATTGCTATTTTATGATTATCTATTTAAAATTCATATACTGGATTATTTTATTAATATACCGGATCATATCTTCCTTGCGGATTCCCAAATTATTTTTTTGCCCAGTTTATATTATATTCATTAGTATTGTTTATTTATTTATTGGGGTTTAAATTTTTGTTCGTGGAATCCTTCGTTTTTCGTGATTGGACTAGTTTGTTGATTCTATTTTCTTCTATCTAATTGTGAGTATTTTTATTCATTCTCGATTGATTTTGATCTATCTCCTAATTGAACCCTAAAATCCAATTTGATGTGTTCTTGACCCAAACCCGCTTTTATTAGACCCTAAACCATTAACCCAGTACCCTAATTGTACCCTATAAATACAACTCTACCATAAACCCTAATTTTTGGCACACAAATCGAAACTCTCGATGCCCTCTCTCTCTCCTCCTGTTTCTCTATCCTCTTTCTCTCTCCCCGTTCAGAAAATCCCCAAAACCTGATCACCTTCCCCGGCCAGCTCCGACCACCCCCACCTCCGGTGACTTCCCCTGGCCGTCGCCTCCTCGTCGACGCACCGCCTAGACACCCCCAAACCCGAACCCCTGTCCTCCTCCTCTGGTTGCGATCGACAGCAGCCAGAACCCATTGAAATCCCAAATCCCGATAACCTCTTCCCTCCCTGTTCGATCACCGGCAATGCCCTAGTCGCCATCCACCGCCAGCGCAACCCTCGACCGCCCTTCTCCTCTTCCTCGACATTAACGGCAAAACCTAACAGCCCTTCTCCTCTTCCTCGACATTAACGGCAAAACCCAACAGCCCTCTCTGTTGTCTTCCCCCTTACCGCTCGACGCCAACACCGACGCCCTCGTCGCCGTCCTCCCTGTGTCACTGCGACGCCGCCTTCGACCCTCAGCCAGCGCGCCGCCATCCCTGGCCATCGCTGTTGTTCTCTCTTGCTTTATTGCTGCTTGTCTCCTTGTGTGCTGTGTTGTTGCTTTGGGATCGTATTGCACGTATATTGCACGTATTATTGGTGGGTTGAACTAGTTCGTGAGTTCGTTGCTTCGGGATCTGTATTCCGTTATTCTTGGTATCCGTTTTCACCGATTAACAGGCAAATCACCATCCCCTTCAATTTTTACTCGTATCAAATTCAAGTTTTATTGAAATTCCTGCAAGTAGATCTCTTTGTTATCGTATTATCCTTTGTTATCCCTTTCATTGGGTTTATTGTGGGTTTACACGAGCTAACCCCAATATTCTTGACATCGTGCCAATTTGACTCTAAAGTTGGATCTTTAATGAATGCATATAGAATTGTTAATAAGATTATTCATACAAGTCACAACACAAATAAATTATTGTAGAGACAATCGTTAGGTTATATATTGTTTGATCATTTGATGAATGATTGATATTAGACTTGTATGCGTGTGTGGTTCTAATTTTATTTATCATGTTTGGATACCTATCATGCTAGATACATAATTTATTGACTATAGAATCGAAACCCATCATGTTTAACTAATTTTATGTCCAAGAAAAATACCCTAAGAACTATACATGTTGCTGACCTGAACTTGATTGCTGTTTTCGAAGCAGTAAATGACCTTAAAATAAAATATTTTCTGAATATGAAATGTAGCCCCGAGTGTCTAGTTGTCAATAACATCCAGAATTTTCGAATTTCGTGTTTTGTAGAAAGAGTTATGCCCATTTTACTGCAGCTGTATTTTTACATTCCAAAATTTTAGATCTCTCTTTTTAATGTATTAATTATTCCTCTATCGTACCATTGCATGAATTAATGAATGTATGTTGCATTGCATGTTCCCAATGAATTATTGTCACTATTGTAACAGTCCTATCCATGTTATCAACCTATTGTTTTCTTATTGATACTATTGTTCACCCATTGTCCCTTAGTTGCAAATTGTATTGTTGCATTGATAAATAATTTACAAGCCGGGGTTTAAGGGTTGACTTTTCGTAGTGGACAATATAGGAACTGTACTTGGAGGAGGGGCCCGTGTTTCCCTAAATAATGTTCCGGCTATTGTTTTATCGGTGATTGTGGTTTTGGCCGTAACCCAACCTATCGTGTATTGTATCGTTGCCGATGACCGTACCGTACACCGAAAGGTGAATAATGTTTAATGTTGAAGAGTACATGAACTATAGAGCCCACTACTAAGTCTAAAACGTAACTTGTTTGTATGTAGCAACCATGTAGTAAAAGGATGGATGCATGAAGTGCTACATTAGTTAGGATATAAAATAATTAATAGACTCAAGGATTACACTACGTCGACACTACATATAGTATCTTTTGATATCGAATATTAGCTAAGTGTTACCGTTATTAATAATTGATTATTGTTACCGCCTATTGCATGTTTATAGCCACTGTATCAATTATCATGATTATTGTCCCATGTTATTGATTCCTATTGATTCATTGATTCATTGTCATACCGTTATTCCATTGTTCCTTGCTTTCTCTGCTTGCTGTCCATGACTTGCTCTAAGGACAATTATTTTTCTCTTTTTAGATGAAATATTTACAGGTAATAAAGGAGAATTGCCTACTGGAGTAGGAGAATAAACATTTTGAAGATTTCTGCTTTTAATTTGCTTATCGTTTAAATGACTTAATGTATTGAGACTTGTATTTATTTTTGGACTGGATTATTATTGCCTGCGTAATTGTTCTGTATTGTTTATGTTGTTGAGTTAATCGATTAAACAGTTTATGGGTGACGTTAGTCATTCGCTGGGCTTTTGTCATGTGCTCGTATTCCGTATTTTTGGGAAGCGGGGCATGACTTGTCGAAGTTTCTAGGCAATTGTAGGTGGCAATGCTTCAAGCCGAGACTCAGGCAACCCGGATCGCGCTGTTAGAGGTGGCCTTGGCGAAGGGGAAGGAGCAGATGGTCCTGGAGAGGGAGCTAGAGGCTAAGGAGAGAGAGTCTGCCGTAGCGAAGGCTGAGGCGGAGGAGCACTTGGCGACGAATATGGAGAAGGCATATGCTAGGGCCCTTGATGAAATTAGTTAGCGGGTTCCTGGTTTCGATTGTTCGGGGTATGACTTGTTCAAGAAGGCCTCCGCCGCTGGTAAGGAGGGGTCAGGAGAAGAGATGGAGGAGGAAGAGGATGCAGCGGATCCTTCTGTCGTGATCGTAGAGGGATCAAATGCTGCAACGGGAGTCGGAGAGGAGGTGCGCGCTCCCGAGGTTCCTTCTACCGAGGTGGACCCAAGATTCTTCTTCTTTGTTGTTTTTGCTTTTGCTTAGCCTAGGACTTTTGTATGGATGCCTAATAGCAGACTAGCAACCGCTTGATGTATCTTTATTTTGAATCAATGAAAATCTTATTTTGGTTCTCCTAACTTGTGTTGAAAGTATTGAAGTTTTGTATTTGAGTCTCCGGCCTTAATTTGATCACGATCATTCTTGTTGAAGTAACTATTTATTCTTTTGTCCTGGCAGATTGTCGTGTAGGACGGGGGAACTTATTATTCAAGCGAGATCGCACGCCTCCGTATCAAACTCCAAGTGGTGGAGCTGAGGCTTGGTCGCTCACGAGATGGGATTTTTAAGGCAGAGACGGAGCTTGGTCACTTAAGAAGGGTGTTAGCTCACAGGGAGACCGAAGAGAGGCACTGTGGCGAAGTTCTTCGAGATCAATTCCCAGCTGAAGTGGAGGATTATTGTAGCGAAGGTGAAGGTCCCCCTGCCAAAGCTATAGCAGGGAAGGATGCAGTAGTTGAATGTCTTTAAGGTTCTTTACTCAATACCAGCGCCGAAAGAGATGAGCTGAAGAATGTAGTGCTTGAGAAGAGCTTAAAGGTAACTTTTTGAGGAAGGCTGCCTTTGAGAATTTGGGGGAAACATGCCAGGCTAGTATGGTGCATGCTCAGTTTGGTCGTTTAAAGTTTAGGGTGAAGGAAAGTACCCTTAAGGAGATCCTTGTCGAGCAAGAGGTGGAGATTAACCGACTTAAACGGCTTCTCGAAGGAGCAAAGACCTCATGTTCCTAAGAAGAGTACAAGTAAGGGCGGTCGTTCCATGAATTAGCTCTTCGCTCATATGGAGCTTCGAAGAATCCGGGAGATGCCTAAAGCAGTGTGGCTGGTGCTTCGAGCACCTCTTCGGCTGGAGAGGTAGCACGTAGTGTAGATCGTGCGACTCGGACTCGATATGTTGGGTTGGAGTCCTCTTCAGGTGGTCCGAAGGAACGGGGTAACGCTTTGGGTGCCGAAGAAGAGCCACATACACTAAGTGTCTCTTAAGAGTAACATCCCCTACTACGACGGGGCAAAGGGAACTCTGGAGGGTGTCTAAGGTTGTAAGGAGTTGTAATTTAGTTCTTGTTTCTTGAACTTGCTTCGATATTCTAGGTTTTAAATGAAGAGATTCTCTAAGTGTTGAAGCCTTATTTCTTTTCATTGTGTCCCCTCTATATTGTGATATCGTTTGAGAGTTTCAATAGTTATAGGAGCAATTCGGAATGGTCAGCTGGTCCGCACTTGCTTGTTTGCAAGTGGCTAAAGCGGCGTCGAACCAAGTGTTGGACTTTGAACTTGTTGTTTAAGAGTTTCAACAGTTGTGGGAGCAATTCTGAATGGTGAGCTGCTTCGCACTTGCATGTTTGCAAGTGGCTAAAGCAGCGTCGAACCAAGTGTTGGACTCCGAACTTGTTATTTAAGAGTTTCAATAGTTGTGGGAGTAATTCCGAATGGTGAACTGCTCTGCACTTTCTTGTTTGCAAGTGGCTAAAGCGGCATCGAACCAAGTGTTAGACCTCGAACTTTTTTTTTTGTGGTCGTCATGACTTAGACATGTATGCATTAGGGTAGAACAACAATTTTTGCAGAAAAATAAACTAAGTTTTTATAAAAAAAAAAGAGAAACCAAGTGATTGCTTCTATGTTGCAAGCCTTTATTACATGCTTTGGCCTCATCACAAGTATCGGCCTTATTGAAAAGAAAATAAAAGAAATGAAAAATAGGGAAACTAGCTTTCTTGATACTTCATTAAGTGCTTGGCGTTCTAGGTCCTTGGTTTCTTCTTCTCCCTCGGGTCTTCAAGTTGATATGCTCCAGGGCGGACAATTTTGGAGATCATGTACGGCTTCTCCCAATTAGGAGCTAGTTTTCCTTTCTTGCGGTAGGAGATTTCTAGCTTGTGAAGAACTACACCTCCTTCTCTGAGGTAAGTGGGGCAGACCCTCTTATTGTAGGATAGATCGACTCTTTGTTGATAGACCTTTTGTCAAATGGATGTCCTCTCTCGGATCTCGTCAATGAGGTCGAGGTTGCCTCGGAGGTTGTTGGAGTTCTGTTCTTCACTGAAGGCTAGTAGGCAGAGAGAGGGTAGGTTGATCTAAAGGGGTATGAGGGCTTCAGAGCCATATGTTAGATTGAAGGGGGATTCTCCTATCAGGATTCTCTTGGTTGTTCGGTAGCACCATAGCACATTGGAGAGCTGCTCGACCCAAAGTCCTTTTGAGAATTTGTCAAGTCTTTGCTTGAGGCCGCATAGTGCCGGTTGGCATTCTCTGCTTGACTGTTGGAATGCAGGTGGAAAATTGTGGAGAACCGATGTTGGATGCCAAGGTCGGCGCAGAACTTGCGGAACGTCGCCCCTGTGAATTGAGTTCCATTGTCAGTCACCAGGATTCGAGGTATGCCAAACCGACAAACAATGTTCTTCCAAAAAATCGGTTGGACCTATTCTCCATGATCGCTGCTAATGGCCCAGCTTCGATCACTTGGAGAAGTAGTCGATTGCCACTACAAGGAATTTCTTTGACCAATTGCTGGAGAGAAAGGTCTGAGCAGGTCCATCCCCCACATAGCAAATATGATTGGACTGGATAATGAAGAGAGCTCGGCTTGAGATGCCCGTCGGATGGATGAGAACCTTTGACAAGAAGTACATTGATGAACATGTTGTTGAGCATCACTTAGGAGTGTAGGCTAGAAGTAACTATGATTCAAGATCTTGTTGGCGAGGTATCTAGCTCCCATATGAGCGCCCCCGATCCCTTCATAGATTTTCCTGAAGGCGTACTGGGCTTCTTCGGGAGATAGACACAGCAGATTAGGTCTTCCATCTGCCTTAGTGTAGAAGCGCTTGTACATGATTCTCTCAATGAGTGTGTATCGCTATGCTCTTGTTCGAACTTTTCTAACTTCTTTAGGATCTTTGGTAGGGTTCCTTATCTAGGAATTCGAACAGAGGCTTCATCCAGTTCTCCCCGTGTGTTGGGGGAGGTATCACCATGTGCTCGAGACTTTCTTCTTCGATGTTGGGCTTGAGGAGGACTTAAATCAGGGAGGTGTGGTCAGGTCCTTGAAGGGCATGCTACCTCTGGCATTGCAGTTGGAGAGATAGGGTGGGGTTAAGTTGACATTTGGTTCTAAAAGTTTGGCTTTCTCCCTCTCGAAGACTCAAACTCATTTTTTTTTTAGCCAAGGCTATCGTGATGATTGAAAATGATTAAAGACAAGTAGATATCATGGATTTTTCTCGGCTTTGATAATACAATTCATGCTAAAAGTGGAATATTTTTTATGCTCTTTGTTTCTCAAGTGTAGTATTTAATATAATAACCAGTAATATTGTCATATTTTCTCTATCCAGTGAAACTAGATTCATTGTTCCAACTAAGAAAGTTGTGATCTACCAGAAGGGTATAGTTTATACAACCAGCAATTTAAAAGAAACAATGGACGAAATATGACCAGATTGATAGTTGTAATTTACTAATAAAATAAGACATATACCAACCTCTTTACCTGACATACCCTTCCTGTTATTGTAAAAGATCGGCCACATGAACAGCTTTTTATACAAAACAGCTCAGTTGTCATCTATTGGCTGCGAAACCTGAAAGACATTTCAGAAATAGGAACTTCTAAAAATTATGACAAACAAGGTAAAAGAAAAGCATTAAGTAACCATGTTTGTGAGTGTGAATTGTTCAATAAACAAATTACGGAGGCCTTCTCCTTACCATGTTTGAAATCGAGGAGAGCAAATTGGACTGCTGCTCCATCAGGCTTCCAATGAAAAAGCTGTTCATTAATAGATTGTGTTTTCTTAATATTTAGCACGGGATAAGATTAACAAATTAAGCAAACCTAGAATCTTGAACCTAATCTGAGGTAGAAATAATGAATGAGCCAAGTAAAGAAATTTCTTTTGCAGCACAAACGGTGGGAAAAGATCCACAATTCAATTACAAAGACAACAAGTTGAACAGGACAGGAGCACCAAATTGCTTTAATAGGTTAAATGCAGAGTTATCAGGGCATCACTTATGGGTTCCACAACTTCAATCACAAAAATTTACCAGTGATTTAAAAGCCGAAATTTGAAGCGGATCTCAAATTGGTTAACGTCTTCTCCAATCCTTCTTTTTTTTGGTAATGGATCTCAAATTTCGATGGATTTCATTTCGAATGGGATTAGAAAGCGGCCCATGAGAAAAAAGACGGCCCAAAATGATTATTTTATTCCCTGTTGCTGCTAATTTTTTTGTGTGGGAGCAAACTGATGATGTGAATTCTTTTTAGAAACAATAAAATATCTGACCTTTTATTTTTCACTGATGTTGTCTGCTGCAAACTGATCTCGACTTTGAAATCTGACTCGTGTGAACGCTTGGATCTGATCTGAACGGTTGTGGTCACTCTAATTGACCTGCAAAAGTCTGAAACACCGGATTTGCCCCCGGCAACAGACCCTTTGACGCTCAAGTCAGAACTCAGAAATATGTGAGAGTTTTTATTAGTCAAATACTTTATTGCTTTGTTTCTGTAGAGGTCATGGGTATATTATAGTCGCTTTTGGGACCAATTTCAAGATATTGATTTATCTTTACTTCCAGGTGTTCTGATAAAGTTGGTTATTATCTTTTTCATGAAGAGATAGGAGTGGTTGTGAAGATAGAGTTAGGAATCTTCTCTTGTAAAGATATATATGATTTTTAAACTGTCGCTTACAGGTAATTATGAGTTTAAAATGATATGTAGATAATCATGAACTCCTTCATACTGGGCCGATATGGCAACCCAGTTTGATAAGCCTATTTTGGGTTATTGGGCTTAGAAGAGGTCCAACTCTCTTTTACAGACCCGTTTCTGGTAAAATTTACCATTTTACCCTTGAGAGCTTTAAGATTCGTGCCCGATTTGAACGGTCCCGATTTGGCTCTATTGGAGGTTTCTACCACCTATTCTACACCTACTCTACAATAACCTCCATTATTAGTATGCCACCTAAGGTAGTAAAGAAAAAGTAGCGGAGAAGGTAGTGGGTGTAGCATTACCTTTAATTAATTAATTGTTTCTCATAATCCTCTAAATTAATTAATTAATTAATTAAAGTCTACTTTGAACACAAAGGAAACACTTGAGTGGATTTCCCGAGCACCATGCGTCTGCTTCTCAAATAAGAGAGCGACAGATTAATTTGTTACAAAAATAGAGAGATGGAGAGATGTAGCCAAAAATCCAAGTCATATGGCTCTTTATTCATAATATATATATAGGGGAAGTTAGGGTTAGAGTGTGCATGGGCTGCTACCTAGTAGGTGGGCTAAGGCCGTCACCTTAATAGATGGTTATCCACCTAATAGGTGATCATGGTTTCACAACACTCCCCCTTGGATGCCCACTTTTAAAATATTGCCTCATTGAAAACTTTCATAAAGAAAAAAACCCACATTTGGAAAAAAAAATCTTAGCGAAAGAAAAGAGTACAACTAATACTTCAAGAATATGATTCTTCAGGAATCTAAGTGGGAGCAACTTACATTGCCTCATTAAAAACCCAGTGGAAAAAAACTTCATCGAAGAAAAAGAGTACAACACGCAACGACATTTTTCAGGACGTCTCCATCAGCATCTTTAGAATGCTTGCATCTGCAGGATGCTCCCCCCAAAACACTAAAAACTATTACATTTAGGTCTTACATCAATGAAAAATCACCCCCCCCCCTCCCCCAAATAGTACATTTGGTCATTACATCGCAGCCCAAAAATTTATCGGTCTATACATTTATATGCTCATCTGCTGAAATCTTGTTATGTTAATCTGCTGTACTAACTTTTGAAATCTGGACTTTTGGGAGAGATTTTTTGAAGAGATTTGCAAGGTTCTCTGAAGACTTGATCCGCTTTACATCAATCATCTTTGGTGAGTTGAAGTTGGTGGGTGAAGAAAAACTTTGGTGAGATGTGCTTTGTCATGTCTCTTTTGAGGAAGCTTTCTTGAATTTTCTTTATATAGGCTGCATCATCCTCATAAATGATTGTAGACTTGTTTGTGACTTATAGATGTTCGCAACTTGCCCTGATATGCTGAACTAAATACCTTGACCCTACACATTCTCTACTTGCTTCATGAAGTGTCAGTATCTCATATTGATTGGTCGATGTTGCTGCAATTGTTTATTTGATTGATCTCCGTGAGATAGCTGCACCACTATTAACAAAAATATATCGTGTTTGTAATCTCCCCTTATGGGGATCAGATAAATAACATGCGTCTATATACCCACAAGGACATCACATTCACATGAATAATATAAATCAAGTTCTAGTGCATTGTGCTAAAAGGGAGTGCACCTACTGCACTCAAATAAGTTACTTCAGGACCCAGAATATATTCATTTTCTTCTTTTGGTTGATATGGATCCTGGTCAACTTCCAGTAACCTTACCACCATAGGTGTACTGAGCAGATGACAATCACTCATATTGAATCTCTTCAGGAGATTTTAGTATATTTGTAACTCCCTTTTTTTATTTGTGCTGAATTGTATCCCTTTCCTCTCTTTGTGTTATTGTAATTATATTTTCAATGCAAAATTTCAATTCTTCTTTTGAGTCTAAGTTGTGTTTTCCATTTCATTATTTTGAACCCAATTCCTAGCCCATACTCCTACTCTATTAATTGTTTTAATCATAAGCCCAAACCCAGCCCAACAATATTGTTATCCTTGTTTATTAATGTAAGTCCAACTAATTAAACCCAAACCTGCATTGGTGTACCCAAATACGTTGACCCAACTTAAATCCACTAACTCAATTTTTCCCAGAATTCTCCAACTCCCCCTCACGTTCACCACAAATCACTCTCCATATCCCCACTAATCCTAACTAAACCCTTGACACCCTCCTTAATCACTATAACTAATCCATATTAATCAACTTAATCTCCTCCTAATCACCATCAAACCCAAACAACCACTTCACCTTCCACCTCTCTCTCCTTCTACCGCTCTCATCTCTTCCCTCATCACCGTCGACCGCCGTTGCCGCTGCCGCCTTGCTGTCCCTTTCTGTTCTCGTTGCTGCTATTCACTGCATGTGCTGCCATTGTCGTTGTGTGCACATGTCATTGTGCCGTCGCTCGCACGTGTTGCCGCCGTCGCTTCGTTTTGCTCGTTCTCACTGTATAAAAGGCAAGTATCCCTTGTACACACTTTTTGTTCTCGTACAAGCCTTTGCCTTGAATCCTGCAAGTAGTTTTGTTTGAATCATAGTGACATAATTTCGTTCTTTACTCCTTCCACATGATGATTTAAATCTTGGTCGTTAATATCTATTATCTTACTCGGTTCTTGTAAATTTTGTACACGTAAAATGATCATGAATATCCTTGTTATCACGTGCATTACATGAACCCATGACAAAGAGTCATAGACATATAGATCCATGCTAAGATTTATGTTATTGAACGTGTTATGATGTGGTAGTATAAATATTTAATTCGATAATTATTACCGTAGAAATGGGAAGTTTTCATATTGGTAATTGTAGAAACACCCTTGTACTACTAGTCATTAATGCTCTGTTAATATCTCATGGTAATATATGCAATTGTACATTTCAATTGTCGTTAGATAAATTTACCATGTTGCTATCCCGCTGCCTAGCCTATATTAGAGTGGACTTTAGACCCCATTGATGTTAGAATTAGATCAACCCTTATAAATGAAAGTCAGAGCTCGTCAAATCTAGTTTCTGGAACATTTGACGGATCTAAATTTCTAGTTGTAGATAATGAGTTATCATGTTTTTCGTACTACTAGGTCTACACATTCCAGATTGTTACTTACAGCACACCGATATGTTTCACAAACTGAAATGTCATGTTAATGGGTGAATTAGGACTTCATATTTATCAGCATACTACTAGACTTGATCAGGAGTCGTAATTTAATTTTTAAAGGATTTTTGAATAGATTTTCAAACCCGTTATATACATGTAAACTTGGCCCTAAACTTGTAACATCCCGAATTCCAAAAACAACTGAATTCGAGATTTCAACAGGATCTTTTCGTCTCATTCGGTACAATTTTACAAGGAATTGAAACTTTTCACTTTACATCAGAGTTACAAGAGATTTTACACTTTACATTTTACAGCAGAAGCATATACATCAATAATTCACAAATGATGACAACAGGAAGCAATTACAACATTACACAAAAAGATGCAGCAATAAATAATCTTTGAACATCGGTTCCCCTTTAACCTTTACCAAGCCAATTATCCTGCATATAAAACTGTGGGTACGTCAGTTTATTCAACCGACGATAATTATACATGGCCATCCTCTCTATGCCTAGAAACAGTATAACGATTCTCATTGCTTAACAAATCACAAACTTGTTCACATATCAAATGAAAGTAAAGGAAAAAATCTTAATGATGTCGTGTTGTGATTGTGCACTTAATCCTTAATGCAATTATTATATTAAATGACACTAATACGCACTTATTCGGATTCTATGCATCTCATACTACATAGGTCCGAGGGCAAGCCTCTTAATCGTTCTTCACTTTATAGGGTTCAATCCCTCGCCATGACTTAAATCTACTACTGTAATTACGGTAAGTATCTTAGATGATTTATGAGTACAAGCACGTGTACCGGACCCTAGAGGGGAATCCCACGCTATGTCTTGACTCATCAAGCATGCATTCTGTGGCAATTCAGCCTCCTTCCTGACACACGATCCTCTTGCAGTCACCAAATATCCCACAAGTGTTGCTAAGGTCCGATCATTACTGAGTAGTGCACACGCCATGTCTTGACTCATCAAGCATGCATTCTGTGGCTCACACCCGCACCGTAAACTCTAGCTCTCATTCTTGTGTTTTTCTCTCACTTTCATCACATCTCCACTATGTAATAATCCTTAGTTTTTATTAGAATCATGAACAAAATCAAAGCTCTAGAGTTAGCCTCTCCAATAAACCGGACTTATTCATTCATTCAAACATGACCAACCTTGGTCTTTCTTTTCAAATTTTATTTCATTTCCTTCCAATTGCCGGGGGAGACTTAGCTACTCTTGTTTCAATTCAAATTCACAATTTCCAACATTGAGCGTTATTAGCTCATAAGTTCATTTTTTTCATAATCATAACAGTTTTTTTTTTTTTGCTCATAGCTTTCACATTCATACAACTTTCACAAATTCTAATAAATGATTCACTTCATGTAAATTCATGCAAAGACAAATAGAGTTTACTGTCATAACCAATATTCAACATAAGATTCATAACCTTTATCATAAAACAAATCATAGAATTTCTGATATGCCAAAAAGTGATCTGGGTAGTCGACTTAGAGCTTATCCAGTCGACTTGTTCAGTCAAATAAAGTTCTTCAATAAACTGCTCGGAAGAGTCGACTGCTGCACATGGCCAGTCGACTGTTTCGCAGCGTTCAAAAATTTCAATATCATTTACAGGGGAGTCGAATGTCATTCATACCAGTCGGATGTCCTAGGTGGTTCAACTATACAACTTTTCATGTTCAGTACAGTCGACTGTTATATGCATTCGGTCGACTGAACAGGGTTAAATTTTGAATTAAGAGATCATCTCTTTATTTTGTTCTTCAATAAGCACACATCATTTTTGTCACACTACAATATGTACATTGTCCACACGACCATGTGATTCTTATCTGTTTATCAACATCACAACATAGTTTTCAATTGAAGGTAAATTTCACATAACTAGTATTTTCTTTTATTCAAATACAATTCTGATCATACACTTGTCTTTTTCTCATTACTTGTCTACAGAGATAAATATCAATTCCAAACTTAGCATACTAGAATATTAGGATTTAACATACATCATTTCATGGAATTTCAATCTGAACATAATTTATATTTCTCGTGTCAGTCGACTGCTCATATTATCGGTCGAATGTACAGGTCGTTTCCAGTTTTCTAAATATCATTAGTTCTTTATCAATCATTCACATTTTCTACATTACATATAGCATGAAAAGATTTCAATTAAGCAGTCATTCTATCACTTCAGTTTACACATGCATACACAATTCAAACTCAATTCTAACATGAATTCTATTCTAGAAGTCATGAGAAACACTCACCTTGTTGACGAAATAAACGAAATCTAGTAAAAGCCTTCTAGTGTGATAATGTGACTTCTCCTCCTTGCTCCTTGCTAATCCGAGAATCCTTCTGCAGTGATGACCGGCCTCCAAGGTACACACACTCACAACTCTCTTAAAAATATATCTTTCTCTTTCAATGGATCTTTAATGAAGAAGACAATGGAGGGGGTATTTATACTACATCCTTGGGTGAAATGGAGGGTTAGGATTTAGTAGATGGTTATGAGATGGAGGGCTAGGATGAGAGTAGGAATTGTATTAACTACCCACAACTAAGTAACCACCCCTACACTATCTCCACCTCTTCAAAAACCGGCCAAGGAGAATAGTGTGCAATGCACACCATGTTGCATGCACGTGCTACTCTAGTCTCCATATAAAAACTTGTACATATACATTTTATAAAAATAATCTTTTAAAAGATGTTTACCTTACAAGTTGTTATTAAGAGAATTAATCCATGGGCTTGAATTGATGGGCCACAATAATAGCTTTTACAAAAATAAATTAGATTTTTGGGCTTTAGTTTATTTGAAACAAAGGGCTTGTTATAAAAATAAAAATTAAAGGACATATATACATATATTTCAATATACATACTCATCATTCATAATGAAAGTAATTATAAGATTTCATATTACGAAAAGTGGCACGTGCACACTACGTGCAAAATAAATAATTTTCATAAATGAAAATCGGGGCATTACAAAACTACTGTTAGAATACTAGACCAGTAAAGACCTGAACGTTTGACCCATTAGAAGTTAAAATAGTTCAAAGAAATTTAAATAGAAGTTGTATCCCTCTATGTGAGGAACCCAGAACACTTGACGGATTCTCAATCCGACTTGTAGAATGCAAAATATCTTAGTTTTACTACTATACTGTCGAAATTCTAGATTTGCTGTTTATAATTACACTACCATGTTAAATGAATTGGAACAGTAGGATAACTTAAGAAATTAGACCTGAGAATTTTAAGAATGTTAATTACCAATGTCAGAAACCTAATTATAATTTTTGCAAGAATTTTAGTTAATTTCTTAGATGAATTATCCATATAATAGCTTGATGCCGAGTTGCTGACTGCACAACAAACTCATAAAGAACTAGCTATAGACCTTGTTTCTGTAGTTGAAATGTATCGTGTGAATATGCATCAGAACAAGCAAGGAGTGTAGTTTCTAGAACTCCTGGCGGAACTGATTTCACTTTCCTGTAGTAGCGGAAAAGTTAGGTTTTGTGTAGCAACGCCTTGCTGCCCAGAGTTATGCCTTCATGTTTTTAAATACATATATGTTTGTATCTTGCATTTTATGAACTGAAAATATTACCTGCACTACATTGACCTTGACACCCTCTTGATCCTATCCTGTTACCTGTTATCATCTCCATGTTCATATTGGCTATTATAAAAGAATAACAAGCCAGAAAATAAGGGTAAGACCTAACAGTGGACGATATAGAAGATTGTACTCGGAAAGGGGCCAGTGTTTTTCCAAGCTAGTGATTTCTGTTACAAATTACATAGAACTAAATGTCATGTAGAACTAAGTGTCACATCATGAGTGACAGGAGCCACCTCTAGACTCCATTACATGATTGCATGATTACATGATTATATGATTACACGTTCACAAGTTACATGGAACTAAGTGCCACATCATGGGTGACGGGGGCCACCTCTAGACTCTACGGAGGCCACCTCTACACTCCATTACATGATTACATGATGCCTGTTTACATGATTTGCCGAGTACTTGACCCTGTATAATTCACCACTAGAGTCTAAATGTTAACATGCTTGTATGCAACCGAACATGTGGTATGGAACACTATATTGCGTGCATTAGATAGGACTTATTAAATGAATAGACTTAACACTAACACTGAGCACATGCATATTCCTGTTTACATGTTACATGTCCCGTTTACAAGCTATATAATTCATGTTTACTCGTTTCATGATTCATGTTTACATGTTACATGCTCAGTATCAGTTTCATGATTCCTGCTCATAAGACAAGTTACCTAATTCTCAATTACATGTTGGTATTCCTCATTACATGATTTGTTTCCTATACACATGATTTCCTGTTCTTGGTATATTCATGTTCTTGTTACCTACTTGTTTGTACTACTTGCGGCCCATTACTTGCTTTAACGAGTGTTCTCCTTCCCCAACCCGATAATGAATTTACAAGAGTAGGAGAAGAATTGCAGAAGGAATTAGTGATCAAGTGTTCTAAGGAATGAAGATGGATCTCTGTAACTCCTATTTTCCCGTATTTATGTTTTATACTGTTTTGTGCCTTATTGTACTCCCTCGTCTATTTGAGATCATGTATTTTGTTCAGATTGAATAAAATCGTTATTTTCGTCTCAACTCAAATTTTGGGTCCTTTTATCAAATTCATTTGGGTGCCATTTGTATCGTTCTTCATGAAAAATGGACCAATTCTTCTCATTTATCTCTTTAATCCACATTTTAGTGCATTTTGACCATTTCTCTTGTTGGGTTCTTTTTGAAACGGAAACCCAAAACCCGCGAACCCACAAACCCTACTATATAAACCTCAATCCCCTAACCCTAGCCTATACTGTTAAACCCCCAATACCCAGCTACTTTTCTCCTCCTTCATTCCGTTTCCTTCTCCATCGTTCCCAACCCACTTTCGATCGCCTCTCCGATCGTCTCTCCCCCCCTCCCCCGCGACCACTGCACCATCATCGGCGCCTCCAACACCAACCCCTCGACCACCTCTACATCTCCGCTTCGCCACCACCACCACAGAACCCCACCGCCATCTCTCCATCCTTCGAACCCAAAACTCTGATCCCCTTCTGCTCGCCTCACCCACCTTCGACCTTCACCCCGTCGACCCCACAGCATCACCACAACCTCCATCACCGTCGCCTCCGCCACACGCCACTGAACCCCAACACCCACTCCCCTAACTCCTCCCCTGTTCTTTGAACCAAACAGAGGGCACCCACCGTCGTCGCCTCCCGTCACACTCGTGCCTCCGCCAGTGCCGCAGTCGCCGCGTCGCTCCTCGACGTAGCATCGCCGTCGAAGCCACCACCGTGCGTCGCTATCTCCCCCTTCCCTCTCGCACTCTGTTTCGAAGCAGCGAACGAAGAAGAAGAAGAAAGGGGAGAAGGGCGGGATCAAATCTCGACCGTTGGATCGCGCCAAGATCCGCGCCCGTGATCACTGTTCGGTGTTCGCCCAGAGTGAATCCCAGAACCGCTGTACGCTGTTTGGCCCCGATCCGGTGTGCGGAATAAATACGATTGGTGGGATTTGCTGTCCCGTGTTTTGGCACTCCTGATCCTGCTCGCTGTTTGCTGTTTGGGCTTGGATCCGGTGTGGGGAAAACTCGACCTACGGTGATTTTTGCACGTGCTTTTGGAGAACTTCTTCCGGAATTTTTCAACCCAATTTTCTACAATAAGTGGATCTAATCATCGTCAAATTAAGGCAAGTATCCTTGTACATTTTATTGTTCTAGTACAAGCACCCTTGAAATACTACAAATAGTTAGATTGTGACTCCTCCTTGAAATTCGTTGTAGATCAATATTGAACCTTCAAACTGACAATTCTAAGATTCACAAAATTTTCTTGTATTTAATTTATAATTATTGGACTCTTTTACCCTTGAACACATGAACACATAGACATATGAATTAAGGAGCTCTAAATTTGTAGATACATGTCACATTCAATTTTTGATGAACTTGCAACCTTTTGACTTAGGAAATAATTATTACTCGCTGTTTGAACCACAAATATCATGTATTTATATCCCACAATAACTTAGACGCCGATGACAAATTTCCATGTAAATCTAAACTAGTAAGTTATTCCCACATGTTGCTGTCCTGAATCTTCTTTTGCTGTTTCGACCCATTTAACATTAGAATCTGAACCCGAGACCTGAATAGAAGTTGTATCTCTGGATGTCTAGATGTCGATGACTCCAAAATTTTCGAATTTGGAGTTACGGTCTAGGGGTTGTGGCAGTTTTACTGCAGCTGTGTCGGTAGACGCAGATTCGCAAAACTGCTGCACACCTTTACTTTGCGAATTTATTTAACTATATAAACAGCGAGCATTTGACTTGAAATTTTATATGCGGTTGATGAACACCCTATAGGATATCCCCAATTTTTCTTAGAATTAATTCTCATTATTCCAACCCTGTTTCACATGTATAAACTCAAATACACAATTTTGCCTGAACAAATGTAACAAGCCGGGGTTTGAGGGAAGGACTATAGAGTGGACAACATAGATAAGTGTACTCGGAAGGGGGCCCATATTTTCTAATGTTGTATGTTAAATGGAACTAAGTGCCACGTCATGGGTGACGGGGGCCACCTCTAGAGTCTACGGGGGCCACCTTTAGAGCCCATTATATGATTACATGATATATAGTTGAGATCACATGGAACTAAGTACCACGTAGAACTAAGTGCCACGTCATGGGTGACTGGGGCCACCTCTAGAGTCTACGGGGGCCACCTCTAGAGTCCATGATTGATCACTTGCTTGATACTTGATACCTGAGTACGCCGCCCTATGGACTCCATTACTAGGTCTAAACAAAATTGCTTTGACTGTAGCAACCATGTAGTAAAAAGATGGATGCATGAAGTGATACCTAGATAGTAATAACTACAAGACTTGAACATGAAACTTGAATATGACACCTATTACTTGATACATGATGATATGATACATGAAACATGATACATGAGACTTGAAACCTGAAACTTGAACTTGATACATGTTTACTTGAACCTTGATGACTTGTTACATGAGACTTGATACTTGAATAATAACACTTGACATTTATAACTTGATACTTGTGACCTGACAACTTGACACTAGATTTGAGACTAGATACCTGACACTTGAACTAGATGCGTGTCACTTGAGGTTAGATACCCTATGTGTTCACTTGTTACTTGTTTTTACCACTAGTATTTGTTTTCCAGCCTATTTACTTGAGTTATCCTTCTTGTTAGCTAGTTCTTGGTTCTTCCATTACTTGTTATATCCCTGTTACATTCTTGATTCCTGTTCCCCATACTTGTACTCGTTTTTACTATTTGTGGCCCTAGCTTGCACTAAGGGCATTTTCTCTTGTTTTTTCCTGTTCTCCTTTTTTTAATATTTATTAAGCAGACTTTGGAGACGAGCTACCCGCTGGAATTGGTGAGCAAAGGTTTTAGCCTTCAAGTGGAGAAGAACTTGATTAGAATATTTATTTCCTGCATTATTTGTTTTCTTGGACTATTATCTCTTGCAAATTTAAGAACTTATAACGGGCTGATGTTTCCGAGTTTTAACTTGATCCAGACTTGAAACTATTTGGATGTTTTATTATATTTCAGTTGTTTCTGTTGCTAATAAATTATTCATGCATGCTTGGTTATGTATATCTCTCTTGTTATACTCTGGTTCTGATGCTGAGTCGATCTTACAGCTTATGAATAATGTTAAGATCATTCGCTGGGCTTCGTCATGCACTCGTATTCCGTACTTTGGGAAGCAGGGCGTGACAATCTCACCCTGCTTTACTTGCTTTATGTTATATTCTTAGTTTTATTTGTTTTACTGCAAACTTTGTATTCCGGGCATGTTATCCCGAAGTTATTTCTTTCTGGATTTTGTTTATTTATAGACTACTGTATGATTCATTTATGTTATTCCTGTTTATGTGATTATAAGTTGCCTGCGTGGTTGTATTTACTTTCATATTGTTGAGTTGATTATGACAGCTTATGAATGATGTGATTATATCATTCGCTGAACCTTAATCATGTAACACCCCAAATTCCAAACAAACTGAATTCAAAGTTCCACAGGATCTTTACACTTTCCTTAGTACAATTTTACAAGCAAATAAAAACTTTTTTGTTACATCAGAGTTTACATTTACATTACATATTCACTGCGAAAGCAATTTACAACAATTTATATAAACTGAAATGTACAACACTTGAATCAATCTTTAATCAGCATGCATTCTTTAGTCTTATTAATCACTTTATCCTGCATAGAAACTGTGGGCGCGTCAGTTGCTTACAACCGACAAAATATTATACACGGCTATCCTCTCTATGCCGAAACAGTATAACGATTCTCAAATACTTAAACAAACCACAAACTTGATCACAAACATAACTACAATGGACTATCCTATTGATGTCGTGTTGTGCGGTGCACTTAGTCCTTAATGCAGTTATGTATATTACATGATACTAATGCACACTTGTTCAGATTCTATGCATCCCATACTACATAGGTCTGAAGGCAAGCCCTTAACCGTTCTTCATCTTGTAGGGTTCAATCCCTCGTCACGACCTAAACTACTACTATAACTATGATAAGTATCCTAGATGTTCTATGAATTACGAGCTTATGTCTAGATAGCCTGGAGGAGAATCTCATGTCATGTCATGATGCATCGTGAAGAACCTACGGACAATTCAGCCTCCGTCATAGGACATGACACCACCCGCAGTCACCAAACACCCCACGAGCGTCGCCTGCGGTAGGACTCCTGGAGACATATCCACATCATGTCACGACGCATCGTGAATACAGCCTGTGAATATGCTCACACCGTAGCTCTGAGGCCCTCATAATCGAGTTTTTATCTTATTTTCATCACATCTTCACTATGTATCTAGTCCTTAGTTATTTGAATCATGAAAAAAATCAATTCTCTAGAGTTTGCCCATCCACTATACCGGTCTTAATCATTTATTCAACATGACCCAAATCTTGGTCGTTTCATTTCAAATTTTATTTCAACATATTTCTTTTCAATGCCGGTATGAGGCTTAACTACACACTATTCTCAATTTCAATTCATAATCACAAAATTGAGTTTTTCATACTCATAAAGTCTTGATCTGATTAACAATGATTCTCACTTCATGTTCATAGCATTCGTATATTCATATTCTTTCATAATTCATCAAGTCATTCAATTTCAATTTCATGTACAATAACATGCATAAACAAATATATTCAACTTGTCATAAAAATGGTTTTTTTCTTTCCATGTAATTCTCTTAATACTAATTTTGTTTGATTCTCATACTAATGTTCATTTCATTTATTCAACTCAAAAGGCCACAAGTCGTATTTTCATACATAACCCAATTCAATTTGATAATAATAGTCCATAGAAAAACACAATTAGATTCATTCAAAAGTTCTTTATCACTTAACATAATTTTCTCATAAAATAAATCACTTTTATAATTTTCCAAAGGTAGATTTAAATAGTTTCTTCAACACAATTTCACTTCTAACTCACTTTTATTTTTGTCAAATAGTTCCCAAATATTTTTCATGAGTTCTACATGATTTTAGAATAATTAATATATTTTTTTCGAATTTTTTAAAAGCCAAGAATCAATTTTAAAATCCCAAAAATAAAAAATTACACTATAGGCCAAGACCAGGTATTGAACCTGCGACCTGAGAGAAGCCAACCGCAACTGCAAGCCAACTAGGCTAGGGTGCAACCACGATGAGTGTAGGGAAAATAGTGGGTAAGTATTTGGGTTTCGGGTTGGGGTTTATTCAAAAAAAATCAAACCAGAGGCTGAACCTAGGTTTCGAACTCGAGACCACACGGGTCACCCGCATGCTACAGTGGCGCCCAAGACCCACCGAACCAACTGACCTAAGAGGTCAGATTGTTACAAAGTGGAAAAGAATTCCTTTGATCCGATTCTTTATTCCTTACTAGTCTTCAAAAATTCCCACAACGTTTTTAGTTCTTTTTCTTCTCTTTTTAAGTCAAAACTCTCCAGATTTTAATGTAAGTACAATTACAGTAAACCAGTATTTTTAAATTCATTATTTACTAATAATACATGTAGTTTTGATCTTGTTTGGTGTTCTATGTCCATAATTTCGACATTTAGAACAATCCCCTTTTCACAAAATTTACAATCTAAATTTTTACAAAAATACTTTGTTTCTTCATTCTCTCATTATTTAACCATCTACATTAATTTAGGACATACAAAATTTTTTCTTTTTCTACAATAGAGTTTACAAATAATTCCACATGAAGCATTCAATTCATCATTTGTCTCATAAGCATAAATTTCTTCACATAGCATACTTCTTAGACATATAGCATGGCAAACATGATAGTTTTCTAGCACTTTAATTCACAAATAATCAACTACCAACCATTTTAACAACATTTTCTAAATTACTATCTCACCCCTAATTAGGCAAACATGAGTCCAATTTCAACTAGTTGTTCTTTAATAATTTCATCGAATTATTCCTAGCATGATCTCTAGATTTAGAAGCATGAGAAACACCCACCTATTGGAGAAAAACGAAATGCAAGCTCCTAGAATGCAAGAAAATGGCCTTCTCCTCCTAGATTGTATTGCAAATTTCCTCCCCTTCCTTGAGCTTGATGAAAACCGAGCCTTCCTGGTGCTTGATGATGATGGCCGGCCTCCTCTTGAATAGAACACACACAAACAAAGCACTCTCTAATCTTTTGCTTACTAGTATCTCTCAATCTTTTGCTCTCTTATCTTTTCTCTCTTGATGAATTGTTTAGTGTACTAATGAGAAGAAATATAGAGGTATTTATATACTTTTAGGATGAGAATAGATGGCTAGGATTCAATCAAGGAGTCAGAGATCAATGATCAAGATGAATTGGAAAGTTGTGGTAACTTCCATGAACTCATAACTACCCCTCAACTACACCTCCACTCTCCCTCTCTCTTTCTCCATAATCTGGCCACACTAAGGGTGTGCAATGCACACTCTAGTGTGTGCACGTGCCCTTTCTAGTACCCCCCATTATTAAGTTGTACAAAAATCAATTAATTAATTGTCTACTAATTGTATTTACATGATAAGTTATGATAATTAAAAGAGTAATTAATTTACGGGCTTCAAAAATAGTGGGTTTTAGGCTCATGGGCCAAAATAAATTATTTAATTTATTATGATGGGCTTAAAAATAGAAAAACAATCTTAGGCTTTTAAAATAGGTTTTTTAGAAGACAAAGAGAAAGAAAGGAAATATTTGTTCATGTTATGAGAGACAATTTTATAAGAGAACATATACCCAAAATTTGTACATGCACAACACGTAAAATCAACAATTCTCATTAAACAAATAAAAAAAAAATTCAGGGTATTACAAGTCACGACCCCGCATCTTGTTATATCCTGGGAAGCGAGGCGTGACAGGTTTTTAGTGGTATCAGAACCATGTTTGACCCTAACTAGTTTGAGGGTTTAACCAGGCCTTAAATCAACAATATCCGCACCACATTAATCACATAAATGTTTAATAGCCAATTTATCATTTGGAATACTCACCGGTTTTGACTGTATGCAAACTATAGCTCACAAGGGTTCTTCTTCTTCTTCCGAGAATTAGTCTTCTCCAAGCGCTGCAACAAGTGATGTAACTTCAACAAGTGCATAACGAATTGATGAGGGCAAGCTTGGAAGCTGCAAACCGAGTCGTCATCGGACTCGTGCCAGGATTTCTACCACCGAGGCCCGCTACAGTGGTAGATTTCATATGGTTGCACCCATACAAGTTCACGGGTACTGAGGCTCCACTGGAAGCTGAACAGTGGTTGATTCGAATTGAGCAGCTATTGCAAGTAGCGCGGATTACCAATGTCGACCGAGTGGATGTCGTAAGCATCCAGCTCATGGACCTTGCCCAGATCTGGTGGAGGGAAGAGACTGAAAGGTTGGAGAGGCCTATCGCCTCGGCCACTTTCACCGAGAGCTTCTTGATGTATTTCTTTCCCAGCGTCACCAAGGTTAAGATGGAACAACAATTCATCTCTCTAACACAGGTCCGTCTATTTGTATTAATTAATGTTGCATTTCTTTACATACACATCGTGTAGCAATGTTAAACTAAACGTTATTATAACACAGGGGACTCAGTCTGTGGATGAATACGCCGTAGAGTTCACTTGACTTAGCCGCTTTGCTGTAGCCATGGTGGTGAATGAGGAAGACAGGGCCCGTTGGTTTCTGCTAGGTTTGGACTTCGACATCTAGGACCGTCTGGTTGCCCACCTGCACCGCACTTTTGCTGTAATATCCCGGACGGATATTACCTTATATAAATTGATATTTTATTATTACTTCATTATTATTTTGTTTTTAATTCCAAAATTAGAATATTTTGGTGATTTTCATCCGGTTTGTCCATAGACATTATCTGTATCCAGATATCGGTCAATATATATCCGTATTGTATCAAATTGATACCGTGATCTTCCGAACTAATAATAAAATTTATTTTATTATTATTTCCGAGATTTAATTATTTTAATGCGGATTATGCGAAGATTTTTCGATATACGGACATATATGCGCACGTACGAGTAGTATGTCGATTAGTGCATTATACGAATTGTGTGTTGTGTATTTTGGACAACACTTATTTTGCTATGACAAAACCTAGTAAGGATGTTAGGGTTTGATTAGGAGGTTAAATCTAGGGTTACAAAGACATAAGGGGTTAAGGGAGATTACTAGAAAATACCTCTCCCACACCACACCTCCACCACATAACACCTCCCTCCACCTCACCCCTACTTTCCCTAGGGTATGGCCGGCCCCCAAAACATGGGAGGGCCTTTTTGCACTTGTGTGTGTGCATATTTGCACTTTCCCCCTCCTATTCCCTTCTATAAATACCCCATCCTTCTCCTCCTTCTCTCATTTTAGAAAACAAAAAGAAAGAAAGAAAGGAAAGGAAAAGAAAGAGAGATAGTCTCATACTAACAAAGAGAGTTTTTATTGTAGGGTTTTCCTAGGTGATTCTAAAAGCTAGGGAAGGAGAAGGTTAGCAAGCAAGTCCTTCCAATAGAAACCAAGGTGGGGGGTTCTCCATTTGTTTCTTTGGTTGTTTGTTTGTTTGTTTGTTTGTTTGTTTTGTTATTTGACTTCTTCTTCTCAACTTCTTGTTTTGTTTTCTTTTGTTTTGATGGGTGTGTGGTTGTGTTGTGAATGATAAATAAAAGAAAGAAAGTCGTAGTAGTAACTACTAAACATATAAAGATCAAACCTTTATTATTGTAGTTGTTGTTTATGTATGATTGTTGGACTAAAAAGATATATTGCATATGACATTGAACATACAACCGATTGGGGGTTGTAGGACTTGTAGGACTTTGATTGAACTTGGACTAATGATAATAAGCATATGTTCTATTGTAGTTTTCTTTCTTAAATAAAAAGATCTTTTTTTTTTATTAATCACTAGTTGTAGAAAATAAAAAGATCTTTTCTTTTTATTAATCACTAGTTGTAGAAAATAAAAAGATCTTTCCTTTTTATTAAATCACTAGTTGTAGAAAATAAAAAGATCTTTTCTTTTTATTAATCACTAGTTGTAGAAAATAAAAAGATCTTTTTTTTTATTAATCACTAGTTGTAGATTAAAAAGATCTTTTCTTTATTAATCACTAGTTGTAGAAATAATCTTCTCTTTCTTAACCACTAGTTGTAAAATAAATTAAAAAAATGATCTTTTCTTTTATCACTAGTGATAATAAAGACCAATAGGCAACTAAGTAGTAGCATGCTAAAATATAAAGTAGTAGTATATTGATTAAATGAAGAAGTAGTAGCAAGTAGTATAAATGTCTTTGTCCATAAAGTAGTAGTAGTAGTAAGCTGTATGTTGTGAATGAAGTAGTAGTAGTAGTAGATAGTTGGGTGTTATGTTTTTGATTAAAATGGAGTAGTAGTAGTAGTAGATGTTGTAGGATGTTTTCTAAAAATATCCTATCATGTTTTTATGTTTAGAATGTTGTAGGACTATTTCTAAAAATATCCTATCATGCTTTATGTTTGGAATGTTGTAGGATGTTTTCTAAAAATATCCTATCATGCTTTATGTTTAGAATGTTGTAGGATTATTTCTAAAAATATCCTATCATGCTTTATGTTTAGAATGTTGTAGGACTATTTCTAAAAATATCCTATCATGCTTTATGTTTGAAATATTGTAGGATGTTTTCTAAAAATATCCTATCATGTTTTATGTTTAGAATGTTGTAGGATTATTTCTAAAAATATTCTATCATGCTTTATATTTATAATGTTGTAGGACTATTTCTAAAAATATCCTATCATGTTTTATGTTTGGAATGTTGTAGGATTATTTCTAAAAATATCCTATCATGCTTTATGTTTAGAATGTGGTAGGATTATTTCTAAAAATATCCTATCATGCTTAGAATGTTGTAGGATTAATTCTAAAATTGCCTATCACATGTAGGAATGACATATATGTTGTAGGTTTCTTTCTAAGATTATCTATCATATTTTTATGCTTAGAATGTTGTAGTATGCTTTCCAAAATTACCTATCATGTTTTAGGAATACTATTTCATGCTTAGAATGTTGTAGGATTAATTCTAAAATTCCTACCATGTTTAGATTAGTCTATTTATGCTTGGAATGTTGTAGGATTCAACCTAAGAGTTTCCTACCATGTTTAGATCAACTCATTTATGCTTGGAATGTTGTAGAATTCAATCTAAGAGTTCCCTACTATGTTTGGATTAATTTTATTATGCTTAGGATGTTGTAGGATCCATGATAAAATTACTTACCATGTTAGTTTAATTCTAGGTAAGTGATACACCATGCTAGTTTAATTGTAGGTATGTGATATACCATGCTAGTTTAATTGTAGGTATGTGATATACCATGCTAGTTTAATTGTAGGTGGGTGATATACCATGCTAGTTTAATTGTAGGTAAGTGATATACCATGCTAGTTTAATTGTAGGTATGTGATATACCATGCTAGTTTAATTGTAGGTTTGTGAAATACCATGCTAGTTTTAATTGTAAGTAAGATATATGCCATGCTAGCTTAATTACAAGTAAGTTGTATGTCATGCTAGCTTAATGGTAATTAAGTTGTATGCCATGCTAGCTTAATGGTAATTAAGTTGTATGCCATGCTAGATTAAATGAATACTCATGATACCCATGCTTAGATAAGTATTTGTTCATGCTATGTTAGTAGATGGTCATGCTTAATCATTATTTATGCTAAGTAAGTAAGTGTCATGCTAATTATTGATCATGTTAAGTTAATGGTATCCATACTATGACATTCATGCTTAGAGAAAAGAAAGTACCCATGGTTAGTTGTAGAGATTTTATGTTATGTTCCATACCATGCTAAAGTTCAAATGCATGTTTAGAACGTTGTAGGAGTAGTGTTAGACTACCTACCACGCCTTGGAATGTTGTATGTTATATTAGTTATCTATCCATGCTTGGGTTATGGTGATTAGTCAAGATAAGTAGTAAGCTTTCACGCTCGCTTGACTATAGTGGACTCTATGTCTAGGTCGTAGTGATTTTTATGCTTAAGCTCGATGTAAGCACAAGCAAAATCACATTCATACTTAGGAGTGTGATGGTGAGTAGTTCTGTTTTGTAATTGGATTACCGTAGGAAGATGCTTACGAGTGTATGTCATGCTTAAGGCATTATAGGTCGAAGTAATAAGATCGGGAAGACCACTAGTAATAGTTAGTTGATAAAGGCTGTTATGCCGCCTTCGGTTCTTCCTTAGTAGAATACCGATCATAGACTATTGGTAGATCCCTATGTTGCTTCTAATAATTGATGATCAAGTTTGTTAGTAAGCACGTTTGATTGCTTCTAGGATTGATTACCTGTATAGGTTGTTTGCATATAGTTATGCTCGTACGTCGCTCGACTGGCCCGTATGTAGCTGTGGGTCTCATACGTAGCTTAGTTGGCTCGTATGTAGGTTGTCGTCTCGTACGCGGCTCGACCGGCCCGTGCGTAGCGATTGGTCTCATACACGGCTTATTTGGCTGGTATGTACGTGGTTATCTCCTACGAGGCCCGCCTGGCTCGTAGGTAGTTATTGTTTCATACGTAGCTTATTGACTCGTATGTGGTTGTTACTCGTGTATAGCTTGTTAGCTAGTACACAGTTCGTTGTGCTCGTCTGGGGTGATGTTACCACCCTAAGGGCTATCGACCATCAAGACATATGTTTTCTCACCCTAAGGAACTGTGGAGGAGTCACTCCTTGCGTACCGTCGAATCTTAACCAGGGTAGGTTGATCGAGGACCGGAGTATAGACGAAATCCAAGTCTAGGGTAACGGCATGCATGTATATTCGCACGGCCAAAGTCTTGGATCGATGAGCCACGAACCGGATCCTGAGGGATTCTGGTAAGTCTAGGTTGAGCAGCCTAGTAGAGTTGTCTTGCGAAGCCTAAATTAAAGGCCTAGCAGGTTGTGTTTATAACATTGTCATCCCTAGGATTGTTCGAGTCAGGGACATCATTAGGATAGTGACTTACAAGGACTATTTTACTTAAACCCTTTTTGCCGGGAGAGAGGAGTCAGTTGTAGGGGGCCCCTTACACTAACTCGTCCCTTGAGGCAGATCATAAGTGATGTATTGGGTTGTACCTTCCCGTCAAAAGGATACGCACGGTGCCGTCTCACAAGTTGAGGACACGGGTTGCGTATCTCGCTCTGTTAATTCCTGAAATACCGTTGCTGGGGTACCACAGGATGCATTTGGGCAGTCCTGCGCTTGCGATACCCCAAAGGGTGCCACAGGGTAGGCTTCGTGCTACCCTGCGCTTGCGAAACCCTATGGTTTGATTTTGGAACGATGCCCGATATACTGGGATCGAGTGAGGTCTGGCATGCCGGGTAGTAGTGGAAAACGGAGACACCATAAGAAGACTGCATGGGGGGGGACTTGACCTCTTCTGCAACCTCACAGAGTCATGGAGTATTGTCAGGAACAGGTTGTGTACAATTAGAGTTCATAACGCGGGTTCAATCCCTATATATGGAGAAACGGCTTGAGATGGGGTCGCATGTAGTATGGGCTGCATGTTGCTTCGGAGACTTGCTGACATTAGAATAGGAAGCGTCCTAGCTCCTATTTAAATATCGCATTAGAGTCTAGTCCCAGCACTCACGAACACTTAAACTACACCAACACCATTGCTATATTTTGTATATTGTTTGGGAGATTCGCTGCTATATGATCAGCCTTTAAGCGTCAGTGAATACTGACGTCCCCACTTCCATAGGTACTGGATCGCCGAAGTACAAAGGCGAAATTCAGGAGGACTCAAGGCAAGGAAAGCAAGGAGTCAGTGTTATGTTTACTTCCGCTACAGTATATATATTGATTATGCATTAGTTGAGAAGTACTCTGATGTAAGATGTTGAAGGTTGTAATACTTAGAAATGTAAAGGTAATATTGTAACTCTATTGTAAGGTATTACAGTTGTACAACATTCAGACTTGTAACACATTGTGTATTGAATAAAAAGTTTTAAATTCTCCTGTTTTTCTGTGTATTGTGACTAATTGACGAAAAGGTCTTGGCTCGTGTCACGGTTTTCTAGTATTGGAAATCGAGGCGCTACAGAGTGGTATCAGAGCTAACTTCAATTTACAGTCCAACACAGCAGGAAAATTAAACTTGGATGCCTTTAGGAGTCGGGTCTTAGTTAGTTATAGGCAATCGTAATTCATATTGTTGTTCCTTTCAACCTATGTTTTATGATTTTCCTATATCTGGACTAATTCCAGTATGTATATTTTAGGATGGTATTCGAAGATTTCCTAACCGAGGGTGTATCGATGGAGTAGAGTGAGCAAATTACCGGAGGAAATCCTAGAAATCGGAAGTAATGTCCATAGGTCATGTCCAATTCTAAGGAGGGAGTAGACACCGAATTGCAAATATCGGGTTCTTTGGAGAACCAGTTCGTGGATGAGCCACTTGGGAGCCGGAAAGCAGCATAAGCTTTCTTTCCTCGAGTTATTAGGGTATGGATGTTTGCCTGTTTCCTAACTTAACGTAGTTCTGAGGACAGAACTATTCTAAGAGGGAGTATTGTAATATCCCGGACGGATATTACCTTATATAAATCGATATTTTATTATTATTTCATTATTATTTTGTTTTTAAATCCAAAATTAGAATATTTTGGTGATTTTCACCCGGTTTGTCCATAGACATTATCTGTATCCAGATATCGGTCAATATATATCCGTATTGTATCAAATTGATACCGTGATCTTCCGAACTAATAATAAAATTTATTTTATTATTATTTCCGAGATTTAATTATTTTTATGCGGATTATGCGAAGATTTTTCGATATACGGACATATATGCGCACGTACGAGTAGTATGTCGATTAGTGCATTATACGAATTGTGTGTTGTGTATTTTGGACAACACTTATTTTGCTATGACAAAACCTAATAGGGATGGTTAGGGTTTGATTAGGAGGTTAAATCTAGGGTTACAAAGACATAAGGGGTTAAGGGAGATTACTAGAAAATACCTCTCCCACACCACACCTCCACCACATAACACCTCCCTCCACCTCACCCCTACTTTCCCTAGGGTATGGCCGGCCCCCAAAACATGGGAGGGCCTTTTTGCACTTGTGTGTGTGCATATTTGCACTTTTCCCCGTCCTATTCCTTTTATATATACCCCCTCCTTCTCCTCCTTCTCTCATTTTAGAAAACAAAAAGAAAGAAAGAAAGGAAAGGAAAAGAAAGAGAGATAGTCTCATACTAACAAAGAGAGTTTTTATTGTAGGGTTTTCCTAGGTGATTCTAAAAGCTAGGGGAAGGAGAAGGTTAGCAAGCAAGTCCTTCCAATAGAAACCAAGGTGGGGGGTTCTCCATTTGTTTCTTTGGTTGTTTGTTTGTTTGTTTGTTTGTTTGTTTTGTTGTTTGACTTCTTCTTCTCAACTTCTTGTTTTGTTTTCTTTTGTTTTGATGGGTGTGTGGTTGTGTTGTGAATGATAAATAAAAGAAAGAAAGTAGTAGTAGTAACTACTAAACATATAAAGATCAAACCTTTATTATTGTAGTTGTTGTTTATGTATGATTGTTGGACTAAAAAGACATATTGCATATGACATTGAACATACAACCGATTGGGGGTTGTAGGACTTGTAGGACTTTGATTGAACTTGGACTAATGATAATAAGCATATGTTCTATTGTAGTTTTCTTTCTTAAATAAAAAGATCTTTTCTTTTTATTAATCACTAGTTGTAGAAAATAAAAAGATCTTTTCTTTTTATTAATCACTAGTTGTAGAAAATAAAAAGATCTTTCCTTTTTATTAAATCACTAGTTGTAGAAAATAAAAAGATCTTTTCTTTTTATTAATCACTAGTTGTAGAAAATAAAAAGATCTTTTCTTTTTATTAATCACTAGTTGTAGATTAAAAAGATCTTTTCTTTATTAATCACTAGTTGTAGAAATAATCTTCTCTTTCTTAACCACTAGTTGTAAAATAAATAAAAAAAATGATCTTTTCTTTCATCACTAGTGATAATAAAGACCAATAGGCAACTAAGTAGTAGCATGCTAAAATATAAAGTAGTAGTATACTGATTAAATGAAGAAGTAGTAGCAAGTAGTATAAATGTCTATGTCCATAAAGTAGTAGTAGCAGTAAGTTGTATGTTGTGAATGAAGTAGTAGTAGTAGTAGATAGTTGGGTGTTATGTTTTTGATTAAAATGGAGTAGTAGTAGTAGTAGATAGTTGTAGGATGTTTTCTAAAAATATCCTATCATGTTTTTATGTTTAGAATGTTGTAGGACTATTTCTAAAAATATCCTATCATGCTTTATGTTTGGAATGTTGTAGGATGTTTTCTAAAAATATCCTATCGTGCTTTATGTTTAGAATGTTGTAGGATTATTTCTAAAAATATCCTATCATGCTTTATGTTTAGAATGTTGTAGGACTATTTCTAAAAATATTCTATCATGCTTTATGTTTGGAATGTTGTAGGATGTTTTCTAAAAATATCCTATCATGTTTTTATGTTTAGAATGTTGTAGGATTATTTCTAAAAATATCCTATTATGCTTTATATTTAGAATGTTGTAGGACTATTTCTAAAAATATCCTATCATGCTTTATGTTTGGAATGTTGTAGGATTATTTCTAAAAATATCCTAGCATGCTTTATGTTTAGAATGTGGTAGGATTATTTCTAAAAATATCCTATCATGCTTAGAATGTTGTAGGATTAATTCTAAAATTGCCTATCACATGTAGGAATGACATATATGTTGTAGGTTTCTTTCTAAGATTATCTATCATATTTTTATGCTTAGAATGTTGTAGTATGCTTTCCAAAATTACCTATCATGTTTTAGGAATACTATTTCATGCTTAGAATGTTGTAGGATTAATTCTAAAATTCCTACCATGTTTAGATTAGTCTATTTATGCTTGGAATGTTGTAGGATTCAACCTAAGAGTTTCCTACCATGTTTAGATCAACTCATTTATGCTTAGAATGTTGTAGGATTCAATCTAAGAGTTCCCTACTATGTTTGGATTAATTTTATTATGCTTAGGATGTTGTAGGATCCATAATAAAATTACTTACCATGCTAGTTTAATTGTAGGTATGTGATATACCATGCTAGTTTAATTGTAGGTGGGTGATATACCATGCTAGTTTAATTGTAGGTAAGTGATATACCATGCTAGTTTAATTGTAGGTATGTGATATACCATGCTAGTTTAATTGTAGGTATGTGATATACCATGCTAGTTTTAATTGTAAGCAAGATCTATGCCATGCTAGCTTAATTACAAGTAAGTTGTATGCCATGCTAGCTTAATGGTAATTAAGTTGTATGCCATGCTAGCTTAATGGTAATTAAGTTGTATGCCATTCTAGATTAAATGAATACTCATGATACCCATGCTTAGATAAGTATTTGTTCATGCTATGTTAGTAGATGGTCATGCTTAATCATTATTTATGCTAAGTAAGTAGGTGTCATGCTATTGATCATGTTAAGTTAATGGTATCCATACTATGACATTCATGCTTAGAGAAAAGAAACAACCCATGGTTAGTTGTAGAGATTTTATGTTATGTTCCATATCATGCTAAAGTTCAAATGCATATTTAGAACGTTGTAGGAGTAATGTTAGACTACCTACCACGCCTTGGAATGTTGTATGTTATATTAGTTATCTATCCATGCTTGGGTTATGGTGATTAGTCAAGATAAGTAGTAAGCTTTCACGCTCGCTTGACTATAGTGGACTCTATGTCTAGGTCGTAGTGATTTTTATGCTTAAGCTCGATGTAAGCACAAGCAAAATCACATTCATACTTAGGAGTGTGATGGTGAGTAGTTCTGTTTTGTAATTGGATTACCGTAGGAAGATGCTTACGAGTGTATGTCATGCTTAAGGCATTATAGGTCGAAGTAATAAGATCGGGAAGACCACTAGTAATAGTTAGTTGATAAAGGCTGTTATGCCGCCTTCGGTTCTTCCTTAGTAGAATACCGATCATAGACTATTGGTAGATCCCTCTGTTGCTTCTAATAATAGATGATCAAGTTTGTTAGTAAGCACGTTTGATTGCTTCTAGGATTGATTACCTGTATGGTTGTTTGCATATGGTTATGCTCGTACGTCGCTCGACTGGCCCGTATGTAGCTGTGGGTCTCATACGTAGCTTAGTTGGCTCGTATATAGGTTGTCGTCTCGTACGCGGCTCGACCGGTCCGTGCGTAGCGATTGGTCTCATACACGGCTTATTTGGCTGGTATGTACGTGGTTATCTCCTACGAGGCCTGCCTGGCTCGTAGGTAGTTATTCTTTCATACGTAGCTTATTGACTCGTATGTGGTTGTTACTCGTGTATAGCTTGTTAGCTAGTACACAGTTCGTTGTGCTCGTCTGGGGTGATGTTACCACCCTAAGGGCTATCGACCATCAAGACATATGTTTTCTCACCCTAAGGAACTGTGGAGGAGTCACTCCTTGCGTACCGTCGAATCTTAACCAGGGTAGGTTGATCGAGGACCGGAGTATAGGACGAAATCCAAGTCTAGGGTAACGGCATGCATGTATATTCACACGGCCAAAGTCTTGGATCGATGAGCCACGAACCGGATCCTGAGGGATTCTGGTAAGTCTAGGTTGAGCAGCCTAGTAGAGTTGTCTTGCGAAGCCTAAATTAAAGGCCTAGCAGGTTGTGTTTATAACATTGTCATCCCTAGGATTGTTCGAGTCAGGGACATCATTAGGATAGTGACTTACAAGGACTATTTTACTTAAACCCTTTTTGCCGGGAGAGAGGAGTCAGTTGTAGGGGGCCCCCTTACACTAACTCGTCCCTTGAGGCAGATCATAAGTGGTGTATTGGGTTGTACCTTCCCGTCAAAAGGATACGCACGGTGCCGTCTCACAAGTTGAGGACACGGGTTGCGTATCTCGCTCTGTTAATTCCTGAAATACCGTGGCTGGGGTACCACAGGATGCATTTGGGCAGTCCTGCGCTTGCGATACCCCAAAGGGTGCCACAGGATAGGCTTCGTGCTACCCTGCACTTGCAAAACCCTATGGTTTGATTTTGGAACGATGCCCGATATACTGGGATCGAGTGAGGTCCGGCATGCCGGGTAGTAGTGGAAAACGGAGATATCATAAGCAGACTGCATGGGGGGGACTTGACCCCTTCTGCAACCTCACAGAGTCATGGAGTATTGTCAGGAACAGGTTGTGTACAATTAGAGTTCATAACGCGGGTTCAATCCCTATATATGGAGAAACGGCTTGAGATGGGGTCGCATGTAGTATGGGCTGCATGTTGCTTCGGAGACTTGCTGACATTAGAATAGGAAGCGTCCTAGTCCTATTTAAATATCGCATTAGAGTCTAGTCCCAGCACTCACGAACACTTAAACTACACCAACACCATTGCTATATTTTGTATATTATTTGGGAGATTCGCTGCTATATGATCAGCCTTTAAGCGTCAGTGAATACTGACGTCCCCACTTCCATAGGTACTGGATCGCCGAAGTACAAAGGCGAAATTCAGGAGGACTCAAGGCAAGGAAAGCAAGGAGTCAGTGTTATGTTTACTTCCGCTACAGTATATGTATTGATTATGCATTAGTTGAGAAGTACTCTGATGTAAGATGTTGAAGGTTGTAATACTTAGAAATGTAAAGGTAATATTGTAACTCTATTGTAAGGTATTACAGTTGTACAACATTCAGACTTGTAACACATTGTGTATTGAATAAAAAGTTTTAAATTCTCCTGTTTTTCTGTGTATTGTGACTAATTGAAGAAAAGGTCTTGGCTCGTGTCACGGTTTCCCAGTATTAGAAATCGGGGCGCTACATTTGCTGTAGTTCTTGATGCAGCTAGAGTCCAGGAGCAGGCTTACAATAGGAGGAGCATAGCTCAGTGGTCGATACAACATCCTATTGCCTCTCGTCCTACAGGTGGGCTGATGCGGAGGCCAGCTCCAGCCCCAGCACCAAGGACAATGTCGTGCCCATCTCCTGCTCCTAGGTGAGTTGTGACTTCCGCAAGGTTGGTCACGTGCACAAAGATTGCAGGGCAGCTAACCGCCAGTGCTTCATGTGCGGAGCTAGCAACCATACTCTCCGGGAATGCCCACGGAGGAGGTTGGCTCCACCGGCTGGAGGATCAGTCCAGCCAGGAGCACCAACTCGTGGCTAGATCAGGCCACCGCTCCCACCGCAGAGGCAGTTCTATGGTCAGAGGAGGGCAGCTCCTGGGGAAAGTCATATTAGAGGTCGTGGCCAGGCCTACAACCTGACCGCGGAGGAGGCCGAGATTGCCGAGGGAGTCATTGCCGGTATTATTTGTTTATTGCTTTCAGTCATTTCAGTCTATCTTGTACTTATTCTTCTTGCATCATGCATTCTTGCCCATACATTTGTTCACTCACACCCTTCGACTTGTTACTAGGTATTATACTAGTACACTCTTTCCCTGCTCATGTTTTGTTTGATTCGGGTGCTACCCATTCCTTCACCTCTTCTAGCTTTGTTGGCTGACACCAATTGCCTAGCGATGACTTGCAAGATGCTTGGAACATCAGAACAGGTGGAGGTGTGATTGTCCATTCTAAAGTGTGCAAGTTGAGCCCCTTGCTAATTGGCGGCATGGACTTCAAGGCAGATCTCATCGTTATCAGCAATTCTGGGTTCGACGTCATTCTTGGGATGGATTGGCTGGGCGCTAATCATGTTGTAATAGACTGCAGAAAGAAGAAGGTGGTATTCAAGATTCCAGGTCACCAAGAGTTTGAATTCCACACTAGGTGAGACACTACTTGGGCATGACCAGAACTCTGTGAACCAGGAGGTGGGTACACGAGAATTGTTGTGCACTGATGGTGGAGTTGCACCTTTAGTTTTGTGGGAGTTTCTGGACGTCTTTCCAGAGGAATTGCCCCGGTTACAGCCGGACCAATAAGTAGTGTTCAGTATTGATGTCCAGCTTGGTACCACGCCAATCTCGATGAGTCCCTACAGAATGGCACCATTTGAGCTGGCAGAATTGAAGGTTCAAGTCCAAGAGTTACTGGACAGGGGCTTTATCAGGCCGAGTGTTTTGCCTTGGTGGGACCCCGATTCTGTTCGTCAACAAGAAAGATGGTAGTCGCAGGATCTGCATTGACTATCGGGAACTGAATAATGTCACGGTGAAGAACCGGTACCCATTGTCGAGGATTGATGACCTATTCTATCAGTTGGGAGGTGCTTCAGTCTTCTCCAAATTGGACCTTCATTCGGGTTATCACCAGGTTAAGGTGAAGACCGAAGACATTCCGAAAACGGCGTTCCACACAAGATATGGTCACTATGAATTTGTGGTGATGCTGTTCAGAGCCACCAATGCACCTGTAGTGTTTATGAGCTTGATGAACAGGATGTTCTCGCCAAATCTGGATAAATTTGTGGTGGTGTTTATCGATGATATCTTGGTGTATTCTCAGAATATGGAAGACCATGCAGAGCATTTGAGGGTGGTCTTGCATACTTTGAGAGAGAACTGGCTTTATGGGAAGCTCAACAAATGCGAATTCTGGTTAGATCGTGTTGCTTTCTTAGGCCATATTATCTCGGGCGATGGAGTTTCGGTCGATCCATCGAAGATCACTGCGGTCAAGGATGAGGTTCAAAGTTTCTTGGGGCTAGCAGGGTATTATCAGAAGTTCGTCCTGAATTTCTCGAAGATCGCATGACCTCTTAATAAATTGACGAGGAAAGAGCAGAAGTTTATTTGGGATGGAGCCTGTGATAAAGCCTTCTTGGAATTGAAGAATCGGTTGACTTCAGCACCTGTGCTAACTATACTTGTAATACCCCAGACCAGCCGACTAGTACTGCCAGCAGTCGACTGGTAGAGGACAGTCGACTGGTACTGCCAGCAGTCGATTGACTATTGAGATTTGTGAGTAGATTTGAGAAATATAGTCCCATATCGGGAATTTGCGAAGATAAATTGAGTATAAATACTATTGCCAAGGATCAAGAGTCACCAATTCGGTTAACCACCTTTTGAGAGGCAGCCTGTGGTGGGCAGTGGAACTACATAGTATTTATGATTTGTCTGAGCATTGGGGCGGGGCGTTACAATACTCGACAGTTCCAGAGGCTTCATGATTCACTGTGACACTTCTGGCAAAGGACTGGGCCTTGTACTAATGCAGGGAGGCAGAGTTGTTGCTTATGCATCTCGACAGTTGAGGCCTCATGAGAAGAACTACCCTACTCATAATATGGAGCTTGCAGCTGTAATCTTCGCATTGAAGTTATGGAGGCATTACTTGCTTGGAGATAGGGTGGAGATTTTCACAGATCACACAAGCCTCAAGTATGTATACACTCAGAAGGAGCTCAATATGAGGCAGATAAGGTGGCTTGATTTCATGGTAGACTATGATATCAATTTGCAGTACCACCCGGGTAAGGTGAATTTGGTACCCGAAGCTCTGAGAAGGCGACCCACCGCCATGTTTCTAACTGAGCAGAGAGAACTTCTGGAGAATATGAGAAGGTTGGATTTTGAAGTGATTTTGCACGGTACACCACAACAATGTATGATGTTGCAGTTGCAGTCTTCATTATTGGAGCATATCAAGGAAGCCCAGGCTAGGGATGAGCAATTACAGAAATTACGAACGGAAGTGGAACCAGGCCTAAGGACCGACTTGCTCATTCACACAGATGGCTCGCTTTGCTTTGGATCTAGATTGTGTGTACCAAAAGGAGAAGTCAGGTAGAAACTACTCGAAGAGGCCCACTGCTCGCCCTCCTCCATTTACCCTGGAGCCACTAAGATGTATAGAGATTTGAAACAACACTTTTGGTGAAACGACATGAAGAGAGCGATGGCTAGGTTTGTGTCCCCATGTCTGATTTGTCAGCAAGTGAAGGCAGAGCATCAGAGGACCGCTGGACTCTTGCAGCCTCTTCCAATTCCAAAGTGAAAATGGGAGAACATCACTATGGATTTTGTGACGGCATTGCCGAGAAGTCCTAAGGGTCATAATGCTATCTGGGTGATTGTAGACCATTTGACTAAGAATGCCCACTTTATTCTTTTCAGAGTGGGATAGTCTACAAAAAGTTTGGCGGAAGTACATTCAGGAGATTGTGTGATTGCATGGGATTCCTGTCAGCATTTTATCCTACAGAGATAAGATATTTAGGTCTCAATTCTGGAAGAGTCTTCAAGGATGTTTAGGGAGAAAGTTGAATTACAGTACCGCATTCCACCTACAGATAGATGGACAGTCGAAAAGGATAATTTAGACCCTGGAAGACATGTTGAGGTCCTGTGTTCTTCAGTTTGGAGGTTCATGAGAGGATCATCTACACTTAGTTGAGTTCTCGTACAATAACAGTTACCAAGCGAGTCTCAAGGGAACACCGTTTGAGGCACTGTATGGTCACAAGTGTAGATCGCCAGTCTATTGGGATGACATTGGCGAGAGAAAGCTTTTGGGGCTGGAATTGATCATCAAGACAATCAATGCAGTGACTCAGATCAAGAAGCACTTGCAGTCGTCTCGGGAAAGGTTGAAGAAGTGGGTCGATTGTCATCGGAGGTCTTTGGAGTCAGGTGACCATGTTTTCCTCAAAGTGTCACCATGGCGATGAGTTATCCGCTTTGGTGGTGGGGGTAAGCAAAGTCCCCGATTCATCGATCAATTTGATGTTGTGGAACGAGTGGGCAAAGTAGCTTACAAGCTCGCACTGCCACCGACACTGTCTGGAGTCCATGATGTGTTCCATGTATCCCAACTAAGGAAGTACATAAGGGACGACGATCATGTGAATGACTACTCGGAGTTTTCCGTGAGACCGGATTTATCATGTGAGATTCGACCGATCTCTATTCTAGACAGGCGTGAGAAGGTCCTGAAGAATAAGGTCATCAAGCTTGTTCGAGTCTCATGGAACCTTCACTCACCCGGTGAGTCGACTTAGGAATAGGAGGAAGAGATCCGAAAGAAGTTCTCCTATCTCTTCGAGTATTTTTGTTTTGTTGTATCTTTTTTTCCTTTCTTGGGGCTATCCTATGTTCCACCGAACGAATTTCGAGGACGAAAATTTTCTTGTAAGGTGGGTAGGATAGTAACTCCCATTTTTTATTTGTGCGGAATTGTATCCCTTTTCCTTTCTTTGTATTATTGTAGTTATATTTTCAATGCAAATTTTCATTTCTTGAGCCTAAGTTGTGTTTTCCATTTCATTATGTTTTAACCAAATTCCTAGCGCATACTCCTACTCTATTAATTGTTTTAAATCATAAGCCCAAACCCAGTCCACCAATATTATTATCCTTGTTTATTAATGTAAGCCCAACTATTAAACCCAAACCCGCATTGGTGTACCGAAACCCGTTAACCCAACTTAAACCCACTAACACAATTTTTTCCAGATCTCTCCAACTCCTCCTCATGTCCACAACAAACACTCTCCATATCCCCACTAATCCTAAATAAACCCTTCATCCCCTTCTTAATCACTCTAACTAATCCATATTAATCAACCTAATCTCCTCCTGATCACCATCAGACCCAAACAACCTCTTCACCTTCCACACCTCTCTCTCCTTCTGCCGCTCTCATCTCTTCCCCCGACCACAACGCCCCCCCACCTTCCGACTGCACGACCGCCCTACTCCGCCACTACAATCGTCGCTCAACCTCGCCATTGCCCCCGCCTTCTTCTCCTTCATATCTCCATCACTGAGCCATCACCAACTCTGGCACAGCCTCCTTCAAACTCGTTGCCACCCACCCCGTCGCTGCCTCCTCGTCGCCGCCCATTGCCGAAGCATTGTGACTGCACCCCTCGACCCCCCGACTGCCTGCTCGTCTTCCACTCACAGTCGCTGCTCCATCTCCTACAACCTCTCACCTTCAACCCCGTCCATTACCGGCATCGTCGACCCATCACCGTCAACCGCCAATGCTACCAGTCCCCATCGACCATCGTTGCCGCTGTCGCCTTGCTGTCCTTTGTAATTCTCATTGTTGCATTAATGCACATGCTGCCGTTGCCGTTGTGTGCATGTGTCATTGTGCCATAGCTCGCACGTGTTGTCGCCGTCGCCCCATCTCGCTCGTTCTCACCGTATAAAAGGCATGCATCCCTTGTACACTCTTTTTGTTCTCGTATAAGCCTTTGCCTTGAATCCCGCGAGAAGTTTTGTTGGAATCATCGTGACATAATTTCGTTCTTTACTCCTTCCACATGATTATTTAAATCTTGGCCGTTAATATCTATTATCTTACTCAGATCTTGTAAATTTCGTACACGTAAAATGATCATGATTATCCTTGTTATCACGTGCATTATATGAACCCATGACAAAAAATCATAGACATATAGATCCATGCTAAGATTTATGTTATTGATTGTGTTATGATGTGGTAGTATAAATATTTAATTCGATAATTGTTACTGTAGAAAAGGGAAGTTTTCATATTGGTAATTGTAGAAACACCCTTGTACTACTATTCATGAATGCTCTGTTAATATCCCGTGGTAGTATATGCAATTGTACATTCCAATTGTCATTAGATAAATTTACCATGTTGTTGTCCCACTGCGTAGCGTGTATTGTAGTGGACTTTAGACCCCGATTATGTTAGAATTAGATCAACCCTTACAAATGAAATTCAGAGCTCGTCAAATCTAGTTTCTGGAATATTTGATGGATCTGAATTTGTAGTTGTAGATAATGAGTTATCAAGTTTTTTCGTACTGCTAGGTCTATACATTCCAGATTGTTACTTATAGCACACTGACATGTTTCACAAATTAAAATGTCATGTTAATGGGTGAATTAGGACTTGAAATTTATCAGCATACTACTGGACTTGATCAGGAGTCATAAAATAATTTTTAAAGGATTTTTGAATATATTTTCAGACCCATTATATACATATAAACTTGGCCCTAAACTGCTGTTAGAACACTAGACCAGTAAAGACCTGAACGTTTGGCCCAGTAGAAGTTAAAATAATTCAGAGAAGTTCAAATAGAAGTTGTATCCCTCTGTGTGAGGAACCGAGACCACTTGACGGATTCTCAATCCAACATGTAGAATGCAAATTATAAAAGTTTTACTACAGTACTATCGAAATTCCAGATTTATTGTTTATAATTACACTGTCATGTTAAATTAATTGGAACAGTAACTTAAGAAATTAGACCAGAAAATTTTAAGAATGTTAATTACCAATGTCTGTATAGCACCCCGAATTCCTAATATATTATCTTAGAAAATACGTGGCACAATCCTAGGATCAACTTCAATGTAATAGTACACATAGCCCAAAAACACAAATAATTTTATTCCAACTTTTATTTCAACAATCTTTACAAATACAGCGGAATACAAAATACCTTGAATTACAACATTCTTTTTACAACACTTTTTTTTACAAAATTTTTACACAAAGCTGTATTCCATCAATTTATCTCCAAAACTATCCCAAGCATCCCAACCTCCAAACTCTAAGCAACAACCTGTAACACATGAGGCTAGAGATGATCCCTAACCCCCAAAACTAAAGGGGTCAGCCATAAATGGTGTGAGTGACATAAAAACATACAACATAATTAAATCATAAAACATAAAGTCATCAACAGCATGTATTAACAACAAAGATATACGAATGAGAAATAACAAAGATGTAAAGCATGAAAACATCATGGAATGAAAACAACAAGTGAAGCTAGACTACGTATCGAGTGTAGAAAACATGAAAACCACATGCATAAAACCAAGTCAAGAAAACAATCTCTATGTGCTGAATCTCTAATGCATACTTGTCGGAGTCTATGCATCCCACTCTACATAGGTCCGGTGCAAGCCCTTAACGATCTCCACTTTATAGGGATAACCCCTCGTTATGCAACTAATCCTACTACGGTGACGGGAAACAAGATTCAGAATACTCCGCGAATAGGCGTCACTGCCCTCGACGCGCAAGCATCAGGTACAATAGCTCAAAAACAACAACCGAAGAATCATCTCCCTGCCGTGTACCCCACGAATAGGCCTTCAAGACCCTCAACGTGCAGATACACCCGGTACATTCTGTGAATAGGTCTGCCGACCCTCAACACACAAATGCACCCTGCATGTTCCATGAATAGGCCCGTAGACCCTCAACACGCGAACATCTAAATACCATGTACCCCACGAATAGGCCTTCATGACCCTCAACGTGCAGATACACCCGTTACATTCTGTGAATAGGTCTGCCGATCCTCAACACACAAATGCACCCTGCATGTTCCGTGAATAGGCCCGTAGACCCTCAACACGCGAACATCTAATACCATCTAGTTGGACTAACAAGACCATAAGCCTATACTTACGTTTCTCAAGTTCCATCACAACTCCACTAGTGCCTGTCCTTAAGTTGATTATTATTAAACCACCAAAATCCTCATCTCTAGAGCTACTGCGTCCTACCGGACTTAAATACTCAACAACAACTAAACCAAGACCCCTCAGGTCTAACTCAACAAATCTCAACAGCTGGTTTACCGGACTCCCACTCAACTCCTAGATATCTCAACAAAACCACAATCCACAAATCCATCGTGAAAACGATCATAAGGAGAAACCTCTCCAACAAAACCCAAATCTTTATATAATTCCATAATCCAAATACAACTATAAAATATTTTGAAAATATATGTTTTGTAGAAACAGTAACCTTTGGAATAATAAGTTATAGATTAAAGTATTTAGAGTAAAAATCATTTGAAAGAACATTCATAGATATAAGGATACATCAGTATTAGTCGACTATAGAAAACATAAGTCGACTGTCCAGAAAGAAAATTTCATGGTTTTAAGAAAATAAGCTAAGTGTTATAAGTTGACTTATAAAAGTCATAAGTCGACTTACCAGAGGATATAAGTCGACTAATAAAAGTCATAAGTCGACTTACCAGAGAATATAAGTCGACTTATAAAAGTCATAAGTCGACTTACCAGAGAGAAACTCCAGAAATCCTTAAGAAAATATTCTAAGTGTGTCAGTCGACTGAAAAGGGTCTAAGTCGACTGTCTAGAATGGATTTTCAAGAAAACTAATGATCATAGCAGCCGGGTCGTACCAGTCGACTAAAAGGTCATGCCAGTTGACTGTCGGCCTACAGACTGCATAGTTTGGTTGTGCATATGTCAAAACTAGGGTTTTTAGGAATCAGTCATATATCGAAATAACTTTCTTTTATTTTTCAAATCTTATTAATACCAAAATAATTAGATTTAAACTTATCATTTGAGAAATCCAAGTTCAAACAACATCTTTTACAAAAAACACAATTCCCCAATTTAAATCCTCATAACTCAAATCCTCAAAACCTGGTCCTCTAGACCATTAACCATTCACCAAATTCCTCAACTAAATCTCAACTATTCTCTATAGTTGATTCATGAACAAAACCAATTTATCCTCAACATGGTCAAGTTGTTTTTATCCAACTCACCAATAGTCCAAAATCTCATCTTTAATTTAATTTATGCATGGCATTTATCAGGCTCAATTAAATCAACAATAATCCAATCATTTTAAGAAAATATGATCTAAGCAGTAGCAGTCGACTGCTTCGAGTCATCAGTCGACTTGCTCACAATGGAAATCTAACATTATTAGCCTACTAACGATTTATATTAGGTTCTCAACAGATCTAACATCGTTCACATACAAATATCTAGGGTTCTTCTTGGAGATCCAATTTTTCATCCATTTATACATATACATATTCAACATCCAATCAATCTAAACATTCATATTATATTCAACATCCAATCAATCTAAACATTCATATTGTTCTCATATGACGTACACAAATCAAAGAGAAACAATAAAAACAACCAAACAATTATATCTACTCATCTACAACATACACAAACAAAATAAACAAAACAATGTCACTCACATAGTTGGAGAGATCAAGCGAATATCACGAAGCACGATGAAGAATCCCCTCTTTTGCAAAGAGTCCAAGATCTCCTTTTCAATCACCAAGAAAATAAAAATATAATAAAACTTGTGTTGTGCAGCGAATGACGGCTGCACACCCTCTTTTATACAGGCCAGAAATAAGGGATTAGGGTTTTAGAAATACATTTGCAAAATAGCCATTTTTCAATTTATAACTTTACATATATAACCTTTCTTAGTTAAAATAGTTTAACTAAATCAAAACCAAATCAAATATTTTTATCACTGAGTTTTTCAGTAATCCCGCACAGCCCAGCCAATAAGAAAATTTCGGATTTACAACTCAGGGTGGCGATTTTGCACAAAAGCCCTTCCTTTTGTAATATTTGCAAATACATCATAAAATATTCATAAAAATCCAGAAAAATCAGAAATAATATCTAATAATATATATTATATTTTCCAATTGAAATATTTGACTTTTACTTTCCAGAGAAAAACATTTGCACAAGATTCTACATAAATTCCATATTTGCAAAAACACCATTTTTGTTTAAATTTTCACCAAGTCGACTTTAAATAAAATCTAGATATATTTAAATTTAAATGCTAACCATGGAAAACCAAAATATCAGTAAAAACGAATTTTCATAACTGATTTAAGATCCAAACGGCTTTTTACATAAAAGCCCCTCTCTTTCGAGGTATTTATAAAAATAGTTTCTTTATTCAGAAAAATCCCAAAATTTAGAATATACTCCATTATAATTAGGAGAATTTACTAAAAATATAAAATTGGTTATTTATACCAAAAATATTTGCACGTGTTTCGCACGTGTAAAAGATAAATCTTTAGAAAATATTTATTAAATCTCCAGAAAATCATTTTAATTCATTTTCAAATATTTAAAATAATATTTCAAAATACGGGGTTCTACATCACTCCCTCCTTAGAAGAGTTCTGTCCTCAGAACTACTGGTAATGGGGTTCAAACAAACACACCAATAAGGAATGAAAACTCATGGATAGAAACATAATTTAAAGAAATGCAATCACACGAAAGAATGCATTCCAACAAAAGAAATACAAACATTCAGAAGAAACACAATCATGCAAAGAATTCAGAAAAATAAACTTCTGCTGCGCAACTCTGATAACTTGCCATCGGAAGCCAACTGTAACAACCTCTGAACTCCTGCATCCAACTCTGACCTTCCACATCTGCTTCGTCCTTCCAAGAATCAATGGCCATGCCCTCCTTAGAAAGGACATGACTAAGGATAGCCACCTCAAGACCTTGCCTGGAAACACCTTAAGGTCCACACTTAAGACTAGCAATAATTTGGGCGACACAAATGCATGCAAGAAAACAGTATCAAATAAAACTTTTGTTTTTATTCCATTAATCCAAATAAATCTTGTTACATGAAGAAAAATACTTAATCTTCAATTATTCCCCAAATAAAAGTTTTACTTAATACAAAATGAATAAGTCCAAAATTCTTGCACACACGGATCGCATTCCTGAGTTACCCGCATCCTCCTCAGTCAATGCGGACTCTCGCCCCTCTTCAGACCCTTGCCTTTCCCTGCACCATCTTTCTTCAACTGCGGACAGTTTGATCGAATATGCCCTTCACGACCACAACGATAACATGCATTCCGAGGTTTGGTCCATGCTGCTCGATTATGACATGTCTGTCCACAATTGAAACAAGTTTGCTTCGCCAACTTCGGACACGCTGGCCGGTAATGACCTGCCTCCAAGCAGTAATAACAAGTCACTTCCTGAGTTGTAGGTGCCTTTTGCACTGGATCACTGAACTTGGCTTGCCTTCGCTGGGAATCCCTTCCCACTCCAACCTGACGTTGGCCGCCTCCTCTTGAAAGACTCGACCTGCTTGATAGGATCAGTGTTAATAAACACTGGTTCAATCCTATGATTCCGATTCTGGTTCCGAATCTGTGCCAAATTAACTGCCATCAATGCATTTAAGGTCTGATATACCCTGGCAAATTTGGCCTCGAGATCAATTCCAGTTCCTTGAGAACTTCCAGATCCATCGTCATTGTTGCCCCCATTCCAGGGTCTGGATGCAACTATACTGATCACTGCAAAACGAGGGTAAGGTTAGAGCACCACACACACAATTCATACTCACATCAATACCCTTTGGCAAAACCTCAATTGTACCCCAAACCAAACATCATGTTCTAATTCTATGTGATACTCACCCTCTAATGTCCACACCTAGGTACTCACACTCTAGTGTCCACACCTAGGTTGGTTTTCATACTATGTCTATTATTACTTTTGAAGCATGCTCTATACCAATCTGTAGCGCCAAGAATTTCTAATATAATATCTTAGAAAATACGTGGCACAATCCCAGCAACAACTTCAATGTAATAGTACACATAGCCCAAAAACACAAATAATTTTCTTCCAACTTTTATTTCAACAATCTTTACAAACACAGCAGAATACAAAACACATTGAATTACAACATTCTTTTTGAAACACTTCTTTTTACAAAATTTTTACACAAAGCTCTATTCCATCAATTTATCTCCAAAACAATCCCAAGCATCCCAACCTCCAAACTCTAAGCAGCAACCTGTAACACATGAGGCTAGAGATGATCCTTAATCCCCAAAACTAAAGGGGTCAACCATAAATGGTGTGAGTGACATAAAAACATACAACATAATTAAATCATAAAACATAAAGTCATCAACAGCATGTATTAACAACAAGGATATACGAATGAGAAATAACAAAGATGTAAAGCATGAAAACATCATGGATTGAAAACAACAAGTGAAGCTAGACTAAGTATCGAGTGTAGAAAACAGAAAAACCACATGCATAAAACCAAGTCAAGAAAACAATCTCTATGTGCTGACTCTCTAATGCATACTTGTCGGAGTCTATGCATCCCACTCTACATAGGTCCGGTGCAAGCCCTTAACGATCTCCACTTTATAGGAATAATCCCTCGTTATGCAACTAATCCTACTATAGTGATGGAAAACAAGATTCAGAATACTCCGCGAATAGGCGTCACCAGTCGACTGTCGGCCTACAGACTGCATAGTTTGGTTGTGCATATGTCAAAACTAGGATTTTTAGGAATCAGTCATATATCGAAATAACTTTCTTTTATTTCTTAAATCTTATTCATACCAAAATAATTAGATTTAAACTTATCATTTGAGAAATCCAAGTTCAAACAACATCTTTTACAAAAGTCACAATTCCCCAATTTAAATCCTCATAACTCAAATCCTCAAAACCTGGTCCTCTAGACCATTAATCATTCACCAAATTCCTCAACTAAATCTCAACTATTCTCTATAGTTGATTCATGAACAAAACCAATTTATCCTCAACATGTTCAAGTTGTTTTCATCCAACTCACCAATAGTCCAAAATCTCATTTTTAATTTAATTTATGCATGGCATTTATCAGACACAATTAAATCAACAATAATCCAATCATTTTAAGTAAATATGATCTAAGAAGTAGCAGTCGACTTGCTCACAACAGAAATCTAACATTATTAGCCTACTAACGATTTATATTAGGTTCTCAACAGATCTAATATCGTTCACATACAAATATCTAGGGTTCTTCTTGAAGATCCAATTTTTCATCCATTCATACATATACATATTCAATATCCAATCAATCTAAACATTCATATTGTTCTCATATGACGTACACAAATCAAAGAGAAACAAACAAAACAACCAAACAATTATATCTACTCATCTACAACATACACAAACAAAATAAACAAAACAATGTCACTCACATAGTTGGAGAGATCAAGCGAATATCACGAAGCACGATGAAGAATCCCCTTTTTTGCAAAGAGTCCAAGATCTCTTCAATCACCTAGAAAATAAAAATATAATAAAACTTGTGTTGTGCAGCGAATGAAGGCTGCACACCCTCTTTTATATAGACCAAAAATAAGGGATTAGGATTTTAGAAATATATTTGTAAAATAGCCCTTTTTCAATTTATTACTTTACATATATAACCTTCCTTAGTTAAAATAGGTTAATTAAATCAAAACCAAATCAAATATTTTTATCACTGAGTTTTCCAGTAATCCCGCACAGCCCAGCCAATAAGAAAATTTCGGATTTACAACTCAGGGTGGCAATTTTGCACAAAAGTCCTCCCTTTTGTAATATTTGCAAATACATCATAAAATATTCATAAAAATTCAGAAAAATCAGAAATAATATCTAATAATACATATTATATTTTTCAATCAAAATATTTGACTTTTACTTTCCAGAAAAAAATATTTGCACAAGATTCTACATAAATTCCATATTTGCAAAAATACCATTTTTGTTTAAATCTTCACCAAATCGACTTTAAATAAAATCTAGATATATTTAAATTTAAATGCTAACCATGGGAAACCAAAATATCAGTAAAAATAAATTTTCAGAACTGATTTCAGATCCAAATGGCTTTTTACATAAAATCCCCTCTCTTTCGAGGTATTTATAAAAATAGTTTCTTTATTCAGAAAAATCCCAAAATTTAGAATATACTCCATTATAATTAGGAGAATTTACTAAAAATATAAAATTGATTATTTACACCAAAAATATTTGCACGTGTTTCGCACGTGTAAAAGATAAATCTTTAGAAAATATTTATTAAATCTCCAGAAAATCATTTTAATTCATTTTCAAATATTTAAAATAATATTTAAAAATATGGGGTTCTACAGTCTGGAACTTAATTATAATTTTTGCAAGAATTTTAGTTAAGTTTTTAGATGAATTATCCATATAATAACTTGATGCTGAGTTGCTGACTACACAGCAAACTCATAAAGAATTAGCTGGTAGACCTTGTTTCTGTAGTTGAAATGTATCATTGTTCCTTTGATGCACGACATGTGTCAAACTAATGACCTTAACGTCCACACTTGAAGCATGTATCACTTGGTCCCCTATCACTTGAAGGGGGCTGTTGCTGTCCTTGATTAAGAGTTAGCTGCTGGCTCATAGTGTTATGTGACTCGACTAGCACAATATGAGTGAAGTAGATCCCTAATGATAAGGTGGAGAATTTCTCTAGAATGAACTTCTGGTTCCCTATACTCGAGGTTACACAAAGGTATTCTTTATTTTCAATACTCAATGTTTCAATATGATACATGTATAATTACTTAAAATTTAGTAGGTTTCTTCTGGAATTTCGAGAGTATAAGGCATTCTGAATAAGTAGATGAGTTCCATTAGGTAAAATTAAATGTGCTCCACCGGTGCCTTCAATAATGTGAGCAAGACCAACTATCTTGGATACTACGTTCGATCTAGAATTAATATTAGAGACGAAGATCGCATTCTTAATAATGGTGAGGGTAGTAGCACTGTCAATAAGACAAAAACTATTTCTATCTAGTTTTTCCATGCGTTCCATCTCCTAAAGATACAATATTTGATCAATTTATTCAGGAATTCTCGACATTTATAGAAAGAATGAAAAATTCCTCTTAAATATTCATACACTTTAGCATGAATGTATCCTTAAAACATGTTTAACAAATAATAAAGGTTTTATGTAATATGTTAAATATTCTGGACTGTTTTGCAAATTATTCCACTTTGTGAAAACGTGAATCAGTAAAACAATGCAAAATTGTATATAACAGTCTTAATTGCATAATTGAACATAATCAATGTCACAAAGGCTTACTGTTATGGGAGGATTTGCAAATCATTAATTATAGGGACTGAATTGCATAATACGCACTACCATATGATCATCAAAAAGCAAAATAAAATTAAAGAAATAGATATACCTTGAAATGGTTATCTCATAAATTGCCTAGCAACTATTACTGATATATGCCAAAAGAACTTCAAATTTGATACCGTGAAATCATAATCTGATGACTAAAAGATTTCAAAAGACCATGAATATAACCTTCATATATTGAACATATCAGCAGAGAGTTACAATGCTAGAACAATGCAGATTAAATACTAAGATTTAATCGCATTCAGTACCAATATTAGCTGGAATAATGATGAATCCAGATTCAGAAAATGAATCAAGCATGTCCATGTACAACATTTTCTCCTGAGAATATTATTCCTATAAATTTCCAGTGAAAGCTAATAAATAATTATAGCCAAATAACACACCTAACCATAACCTAGATTTGAACTATGACTTGTTAATCCTTAATTTGCTCTGCAGCCTGCTTTGATAAGATAAGGCATAAGCATTGTTGTAATTCAGCTAGGTCAATGATAAAATAACAAAGGTTCAATGAATTATGAACCTTGAACAAACAGATGTTAACCAAACATGATGCAAGATTAGAAAAGTAACATATTAAGAAATAGTGAAATTGTTCGTGTCACGCCCCGCTTCCAAAATACGGAATACGAGTACGTAACATAGGCCCAGTGAATGATGTAAACACCATCCATAAGCTGTACTAGACTAACTCAACAATATGAACAATAAAAATAGCCACGCAAGAATGATATAATCACATGAATCAAAGATAAACATTCAATATATAATATCCAACACAATATCCAATATTTGGGAATAATAATAAACGACGGGAACATAAGCCCAAAACAAAGTATAATATCCAGAAATGTTCAAAAGAAACAAATCTGGCAAAAAAATAAACTAAGTAGCTCAATCTTTAGTTCCATCTTCTAGAATCGTTGCTCACCAAATCCTGCTGGTATAGATCCCCCAGTACCTATAAATTCTTGATCTAAAAATAAAGAAAATAACGTCTTTAGAGCAAGTCGTAGAAAGCAAGTAGAGAGAAACAGAGAATAATAGGAAGTATGTATATCAAAGAAAAGGGACGAGATCAAAGTCAATAACAAAATTAAAGATAGACAATAATATGAAAGGTCTATATTTAGTCATGCATGTAATGAAATGATGTAAATTTGAATTCTATCTTGATGACGATATATAGGATCAAGCATGGAATATCAAATGCTGGTTATTAATCAATATATTAATCTATCTAGTGCACGTACCACTGCGTCCCATGTGTTCCATACCACAGTTTCAGTGCAAGCACACAGTGAACATTTTAGCCTGATGTTGAATTCACGGATTGTGTATTCGGTAACAAGATGACAAGATATCATGATAGCGTGATTACACAATGACAATCAATTCTCCACCTTCCCTGTAATAAATCAGGCAAGCAAGAAGGCCTTTACCGAATACATTTTCCGATCGTTCACTACCAAGTCAACCCATAATACCCCCGCTTGTTATTAGTTTTTTCATCCTATGTGAGCATGCAAGAAGGTGTCAAGGTTGTATTATTCTAGGTGTGACTAATTCTACTCATTACAGACAAAGCAAGAAGCATACATATTAATTGCACACCAATTACACAATTTGGACAGCATGGCATTGCTGTACAAAAATACAGATTACCGCTACTACAGATAAGCAAATCTGGATCCGTCAGAAATCCTAGAAAATAGACTCTCTGCCAGTTCCAGCGAATATATATAGGACATATAAAAGTTACAGAAACTATGTCGAAATTTCTATTCTTTTCAGATTTTATGTTCAGGCAGCAGATATAGATTGTATAAACACATAAATAGGTCAAAAAACTCATCAGTTAAATCTACAAAAATTCAGGGTGGTTTCTACTCATGTCTAATCTCAACCAAATTTATTCCATATTTTTATTTTACTGTTAGTATGTTCACTTTAATTATAGAAAAAAAGATACGCATAAATTTGTGAATCTGGAAATTCTGACACAGTTTTACTAAGAATAAGATATCTCACAGATTATAACTCGGAATTCAGATCCGTTAAAAGTTCTGGAAAATAGATTCATGGGGCTGTAAATCATATTCAGAAAGTATTTCAAATTATAACAACAACATGGTCGAAAATCTGATACAAAAAAAACAAACAATAGTCCAGAATTTATTTTGATATGTATAAGAAACAACTTAATCATGAAACCATATAGTTCATGCTAATTAATAATCAAAGTGATGCTAGATGTTTAACGTGCATAATTCCAGTTTTAAGATGCAATTTCACAGGCATGGTAATCAATTCATCGAATCAAATCAATCTAACATATTCAATTCATCAACCAATTCTATAACATGAATCTAGTTATTTTTCATGTAAATGTGCATATGCAATATACAATAGGGACTAGGTTTTAGATCAAAGATGTAGGTACGATGTTAAAAATATATCTGGTTAGCTCGTGTAAATCCTCAATAAACTTAACGGAATTTCAAATAGCAATATGGAAAAAAAATGGGATTTACTTGCAGAGATCAAGGAATCTTGAACAAAACAATAAACTAGTTTAGGAAGTGAGTTGCTTTTATATGAGAGATTCGAATATTTAGAATAATGGGATAAGAATCCCGGGCGACGAACTGCGAACACGGAATCATGAAAACACGTGCGAGCTACGTGAAAAACAGCAAAATGACAAACACCCTACACCGGATCAAACAAAAAACACCGGATCAATCCTCTTTCTTCCACAACAGCACACACCAAAGAAAACCCAACTCTACTCTTCCGCTCAACAGCGACAGAGAGAGAGAGAGACGGCGGGAGGGAACGACGACTACAGGCGGCGACTGGCGGCAACGCCAGCCCACGACGAGGGTGGCTGGCGGCAGGGTGCTGGCAGTCGGGAAGCGACACAGCAGCAAGAGCTCGAGCAGAACTCTGTTTTTCACCAAAAACAGAGGAGACAGAGACGACGGGGGTAGGGGCTCTGGACGGCGACGAGGGCGAGGGGTGAGGGGTCTTTGGTGGTTGTGGGGGACAATGGAGAGGATCAAGGTGGTCGACGAGGCGGATAGCGGCGACTGGATGGGTTCGAGCAGTGGAGCGGCAATGGCAGGTTCGGTGGATGGTGAAGACGATGGGATGAGGGGATGGTGGTGATGGTGGTGATGATGTGGGGTCAACGAGGAGGGGGCGGCCGAAGTGGTGGTCGGAGAAGGTGACGAGAGGCGGACAGGGATGGGTTCGGATGAAACAGAGGAGAGAGATGAGAGTTGGGGGTGAGGAGAGAGGAAATAGCGGCGGTAGGGGAGAGAGAGAAATAGGGATTATAATAATTAAAGTATAATGGGGTATTTATATAGGGAAATGAGAAGTTGGGATTTTGGGTTGCGGGTTAATGAGTTTAGGGTACAGGTTTAGGCTCCAAAAAGAGAAAAATACATAGAAATCAATGGGATGAATATATAGCGGAACAATTCAAACTCAAAATACGAAAAACAAAGATTTGCAGTGAGCCAAAAATAGCAGAATTCAAGCCAAAAGAGTACGAAATGATCAAAGAGAATAAATGAACCTAAGAAAAGCAAAAAATTTATTATTAAAAGAAAAATAAAATAAAATACAATAAAATTCAAAATAGGAAAATAGGGGTTACAGTTCGTATCTTCATCATACAGAAACCCACAAAGATAGCCTTTAGAAGACTGGCCACGAAAAATGATATAAATCAAATTCCAACAAGTAGAAGTGTGATAGGCCATAACCTTAACAAAATAATGCAAAACCAATCATAAAAGGGTTGTGAATTAAGATAACTCTGTAGTATCTCAGTTAATAAAATGCCTAGTAAGAATTGGAATGATTTATTTCAGGCGTGGAACATCTATATCATAACTAATTCTTTATTAAAAATTAAATAAATGATTAAAAGACGGATGTACAATGTCTAAATCATGGCAATCTTATTAACCATCGGGAATTTATACCAGCTACCAATAAATCTTCAGATGTTAGGAATTACACACCAAGTTGAGTGAACACATCGATTTTAAAACAGTAATCTGATTGACTAATCTCTGTGTATGTATGTTGATGTTTATTTTAAAACAGTAAAATGTATTAAAAGCCAAGTAAACAGTAAGTAATCAACAAGTATTAGAAAGATCAACATAGAGATTGATGCAAACATGTTGCAAGAACCATGTGCTCTCCCTGACGAACGATCTCATGTTCTTATTACACAGTGTAACATATATTACATGTCTATATCATAAGAACTAAACAAGTATAATGGTTAAATCTCAATAATGCATAAGGGTTAAATTTTAATGAGTCGATTAAAATAGAACAAACTTATTCATGTAATAACTACTGGAGATTAGAATCACATAGTAAATATTTGACAACAGCTATATGTATAGATAGCAACAACTCAAAGATTATGGCATAATATAAAAGGCTTTATCATATGTAGTAGGTTAAACTGAAAATATAACCTGAAATATATATCGGGTTGGATTAAAATAGAATGGCGACGACCGACGATGGTTTGCCATCAATCCGAGAGGGTTACATAATGGGTTTTTTATAATGGTTAATGCTAAGTTATGGAATTAACAACTAACCATGGGGTTAGGGTTTTCATACATGATATGATATGAATTCGGTAAAAGAAGAAATGCACAAATTAGTGATAAAATTTCTACGGAAAAAATCCTATGAATCCTAGCACAGAGTATCCAGATCATGTTGCTAAAACCCTATTAGTTAGTCCCTCACAATTATTGTTATTTCCAAGGCTCATAGGTTGATCTTGGGCGGGCGGGACTGTGCATGCTTCGATACTATAAAGGATCTAGTTGTCTGTAGATAACCCCCTCTTCTCATCTTCTCTTTCACTCTCTTTATTCTTAATTAATTTGTCAAAAGAGGTGTTGATGATGGTTTTTGAAATCAATGAAACAAACTGCAATGTTTGTTGAGGTTCTCAGATCTACAAAGGAAATAAAATATTATGTCGATTAAAACAATTATTATTTTGGCTAAATTTGGTTTAGACCCTTGGCTTTGACTTGATACTGAATTTCTAGTTTTCTTCTTCTCTTTTCCGATGATGGTGAGGCAACTGATAAAAATTCTGGCTAAATAAAGGTTAAAATATTGTACGTATCAAACCCTAGTACCATCATACTGCATGGTCACAGTACCATCATGGGACCCGCAGAATTTTACCATCAAAACTAAATATGCAGTATCATCATCATATTCACAATTAAATCAAACAAAACCAATCATGCCCTATATTTTCGTTCAAAGCCTTTCATAGTCAAACATGATACAAAAATCAGATCTTGATAGAATAATAAATTCTAGATTACAAAGATGAGATTTTTACTGAAAGATTAAGATGAATCTTTCTGAAGAGATTAAAAAAGAAGATGCGTGCATACCTTTCTTCGAAGCAATAATAAAAGTCGTGTTGATACCGTGTTACAAAAGTAGAGAGATTGAGAGATGTAGCCGAAAATCCAAATCATATGGCTCTTTATTCATAACACATATATAGAGAAATTTAGGGTTAGAGTGTGCATGGGCCGCCACCTAAGTAGGTGGCTCATAATTAACTTATTGTCAATTATTAATATTAACATCATCATTAATATGTCTAATTAATTTGTTTTAAGTCCAATTTTCTTGAGAACCTATCAAAGCCATCCATTATAAATTTATAACCAATTAATTCAACACTTCTACGACAGCTAAAAGCTTTTATTTAAGAGTAATGCTACATCCACTACCAAGTTCACTACATTTCTCTTCACTATCTTAGGTGGCACACTCCAATAGGTAGGAGAAGATAGAGTAGGTGGGAGAACTCTTCAATAGGAGTATGCTACCTAAGGTAGTGAAGAGAATGGTAGTGAAATTGGTAGTGGCTAAAGCATTACTCTTTATTTAACATACCCTCCATCAAAGCTGGCTTTATTAAAGAGTTGTATTAGAGAGGGTGTTTTTTAAAAGGGCAAACGTCATGAAACCACTATTCATCTCTAATCTATAATCTCTAATCTCTATTCTCTAATATTATAATGGGAGAGTTGGGGTTGTCATTTGTCAATATACAAACTCGTGCGTTGTACGTGCAACTCCAACTCTTCCATTAATTATAACAACAACAAAAAATTCACCTATAAAACGTACAACGCACGTACAAAATAATTTTATAATCTTTTTTAATACTAAACATACACATATATTGCACGTACAGCTCAAATTTTACTTACAAACACTTGCATTGCACGTACAAACTATAGCTTTTTCTTTAAAATATTTTTTCCAATTACGTGCAACGCACATCACTACTAAAGATATGGAAATTAAGGGCGTATATACCCCGGCGTTTAGGAAGAGCGCCAGCGGGTTGGAAGCAATCCCCAGCGTTTATTTACAAACGCCGGGCTTTGTTGCCTATTATTGTGCCCCAGCCCAATTTCCCCACGTCCTTTTCTCTCTTTCGCTCTTCGCGCCCCTTCCCCCAAAACCCTACTTCCTATTTTCTCACTTCGCGCCGAATCCCCCCAAAACCCTGTTTCCCTCTTTCGTTCTTCCGCTAATTTGATCCCTCTTTCCCTCGTCGCCCTCAATCTCTCTGAAACCCAATTTCATCTTCGCTTTCCCTCTTCAATTTTGCACCCGTTCAGTTTGCTCGCCGCAGCCATTCGCAATTGCATTTGGCGCTGTCGTCGTCATCGCCCTTTCGTCGTCATCCTCATTCTCTTTCTTCATAAACCCTAGGTAATTATTCTATAAACCCTCTTTATTAATATAAACCAAAGATGAATGACGATTTGTTAATCTGAGTTTTGGTTTTTCTGAGTTTCTTTTAATTTTGTTAATCGACTATAGAGATCTGATTTTTCCCCTTTACATCTTTTTCTTATTTGAAGTGCAGGATCGTTAGGATCACTACCCTCATACTGGTCAGTTACTTTGGTTTATTCTTATCTGCTAATGTTTGCTGTTTATATTAGTTGAATAAGGGGAGTGGATTGTGCCTTGAATTAAAAAAAAAAGAAAAAAAAAGAAGGGATTGGATGTCAGATTTATGAATTGCACTTTTAGTTAGTTAATGACTTATATGGGTTGTGGGCAAGTTTGCACTTTTAGTAGTTTTCGGTGTTAGAGTTTTCTTTTGTGCATGTTATGACACAAGTAAATGTGGGAAATATTGGCAGGCTGAAAGTGTCTTCAGTTTTTTTAATGATTGTTTGTGTTTGTAAGTTCATTTGGTGAGTGTGCATATCAGGGTGAGGTCGTAAGTTGATATTAATACAACAGTGTTAGAAATTATATTTTTTTAGTTGTTATGTATTGCCACTTTTAGTTGTTTGTATTTTATCTAGAATATCTAGATTCTTAATTAATAGAGGTGGTATTTCATCATATCTGTTGTCAGTGCAAGGGACACATATATTGTGCAATTACTTAGTTTAATTGGTCTCCAAAATTTATGACTTTGTTGTTGTTCTCCATCATATCTGTCATTTTCTAATTCAAATTAAGTAGCAAACTTATCACATGTGTATCACATTCGGTAGTCCCATACTTTTTTACATCATGATAATTGGAAAAAAGAAATTAAAAATGTTTTCAAATGTAGTTTATGCTTTCTAACAAATGATAAATATATCTACAACATAATAAAGGACAAATTTTAGTGATTGTTTGTATACACAATGTAGTATAATTATACTCCTGGTCGATGCGAATGACCATTCAAACTTGAATCTGATTTCTATATCTAATCGAGGTTTGAGTACACTACAAGGAATTTGCCATATACCAACGGACACCTGTAGTGACGGATCACTAAAACCGTGGGTATAGGCATCATATACCTACAGACGTGTAGTAAACTGTGGGTATAGATATCCTATAGCTTTAGAGCTTTTAATCTGTAACTATAAGTTTTACTGACGGGATTAAACACCGTGGGTATAGTCCATAATTTATTTTTCCCCCAACTTTTTCATTTTCCCTCCCCCACCCAAAATATTTCCTTTATCCCTCTAAAACTCCTAAATCCCTCTCTCCTCAAACCCAATCTCAACGTCGATCTCCTAAATCCCCAATCCCAAACTTCTCCCCAAACCCAAGCCAACAAGCCAAACTCCTAAATCCCTCTCTCCCCAAACTTCTTCCTCGACGTCGATATCGATGAGATCTCCCCGCATCCGCCGCCTCCTCCTCCTCCTCCGCTGCTGACGTCGGTATTAAGGTTCGCCGATTTTGAATATGTACATCTTCTATTTTGAATAATTAGGGTTTCGATTGGGGCAATTAGGGTTTCTGAATACTTTTGTTTTATTTGTGAATTCCACAACATACTTTTGTTTTGTTTGCAAAAGGGCATGATTTTCTTTTGTACAAATTTGTCGATTATCCTGTCAATTTAGGATCGAAAGATTGGAGAAGTAGTCAAACGTCCATCGATTAAAAAGGTATTAAATTTGATTACAATTTCAATTTCTAGGGTTTAATACCAAAGCTTTGATTCTAGGATTTTACTAGAAAGGAAAAATACTACAAATCATAATATTTTTGTAATTAATCAAGTGGCTTTCTAGGGTTTTAATCTAGTTAAGTGTTCAAAAAAAAGGGGGGGAAAAATCCTTATTTATTTTGCTAATTTGCACCCTTGTTTGTTGAAATGAGTTATCAAGTGATCTTGGATTATCAATTTAGTGCATATCGATAGATAATAGATGCTCTGATCAAAGTTTATTGATTATTTGTTGTTAATTTAAGGAGCATGGAAGGTGTTTGTGGAAATGCCGTTGAGATATTTTTTAGATATAGCGTAATTTGATTAATTGGGATTACTCAAAAGACAATTATACGAAGTTTGATTTAATTCATTATTATCTTACCTTGTTATGCATTAGTATTGGTAATCCATTATTGTCATTGTCATTGTCATTATCTTGAATCGATTTAATTATTGAAATTGCAACTGTAATGACTGAGCTCCAACTATCCCAATCCTGTTGACATGGATGGTAAGAGTCTTGTTAACTCTTTTTATAAAGCATCACTTCACTTGTTTTGTTGTCATAACGAGGATTGTAGCATCAAAGCTTATATTTCTATCTTTTGAGATAGTGACTCTATTGATTGATCTAACGAGGATAACCAAGATTATTGATGAGGGGGTGACAATTTATGAACCATACTCCTTGATCAATTCTGGGGATTCGCTTCCTTCTGAAATGCAACCGAGGGTGTTGATTGATCTTGGTAAGTGATTTATCCTGCCGTGAACACTGCTCGCTTTTTAATCTTTAACTCTGAAGGTGCGAGATAACTTTTACATTAAATATAAGAAAGTATCTTCAGATTTTCTTGGTGGGCAGACACATGATCTTTCTAGTGTATGATAAAATTAAAACCATCTCTTACTCTACAAATGATCTTTAGTTATTTTTGTCAGTTAAGCAAAATAAGTATTGTGTAGGTCTTTTCACCTTATGGTCATGTTGAAGATGTCTATCTTATGAAAGATGAATTAAGGCAAAGTCGAGGTATGTCCTTTCACACCTTTGTATGAAATTAATTACATGGAAACCCTCCCACGCATATTAGTATCAAATCTAAAAAATTCTCTTTGCTCTGGTCTACCAGTTTTACTAAAGGTTACTTCTGATCTCAATTATTCTCCTTCTACTTGCACCTTTTCAGCAAATTACATGGTTGTAAGATGCATTTCCTTGATTACATTAAATAATGAAAGAAGATCCTTACTCCTTCAGCATTTCTTGGAGACTGGCCAAGGTGAGTAAAAGATTTATGTGTTCTATCTGGGTGCTATACTGATCATATCGAGTTCTATAGTAATTGAGCATTAATGTTAGGTTTTTGGTTTGTTTTTGTTTGGATAAAGAGCATTTATGTTAGTTGATTTACAGTATGAGTGATAATACTATACATATTTCTTGTCTAACTAGTGTCTGATAATATAAGACAACTACTGCTACAACAAAGCCTTCTCTCCTATATTGGGTTCATTCACATTCTCAACTCTATTAAGAATTGCAAATCCTATTGTAGCAGTAGTAGTTATGAAGAAATCAAGTTAATAATTGATTAAAAAACATCGGAGATTTTCTTGTCGTTTGTAGTCCAACTTAATTGTACTGTATCATTACATCTTTTTATTGTTGTACATTGTAGCTTACTGGCTGATGTAACTGATTGGAATTAACCTGTAAAGATTAAGCTACCAATTAGTTACATAGGCCAGTTGTTTCGACATGACTTCAAGGTAAACTAGTTCAAATAAAATTTATGTATATTTTCTGTAATAATCCAGGGGTACACATTGAAGGAGCCTATCGGAGTTGTGGGCCACATTATACCATGGAACTTTCCATCATCTTTACTCTTCTTCAAAGTTAGTCCTTCCCTAGCTGCCGGGTGCACCATGATCGTCAAACCTGCTGAGCAAACTCCACTCTCCGCCCTCTTCTATGCCCACTTGGCGAAGCAGGTAAGTTCTCTGTGCGTCTTCTATATATAATTTTTGGATTTATCAATACTATATTTTGAATACAGAATTCAAAATTCAGTTTCCTAGAGGTAAATTCTAATATGGGTGGAAATTTATGGAAAATCATTTATATTAAATTTGTTCAGACAATTGCGTGTATTAGAGGGAATAAGTATTCTTCGTGCATTTGATATTTAAATATCAAGCGGGACATTTTTAAGTAAATGTAATTTCTAATTGCAGGCTGGTATTCCTGATGGAGTGATTAATGTTGTTACTAGTTTCGGACCCACAGCTGGTGCTGCCATTTGTTCTCACATGGATGTCGACAATGTAGGGGTGTATCTGAAATTTTGAACAATTTCCAATATCGAATTGCTAACTTAACATAAAAGCATATTTCTCCAAAAATAAGAGGAACATTACTTATTAACACTTTCCTAGCATAAATTTTGGATTGTCTTTGAAAATTTGGAATTGTTTTTGAGGAACTGGAAGACATTTTACAGTTTATCGCTGCAAATTTATATAAATTAGCTTCCAAAATTTACTTGGTAACAAGCTTCAATTTCTTATCAGGTTAGTTTCACTGGCTCAATCGAAGTAGGACGGCTTGCAATGGAGGCAGCTGCAAAGAGTAACTTGAAGCAAGTATCACTTGAACTTGGTGGCAAGTCCCCTGTCTTAATCTTTGACGATGCTGATCTGGATATGGCTACAGATCTTGTCCGAATGGGTACATTTGCCAACAAGGAAATTACCGTCCAACAAAAATTTTTCTGTTCAATCTGATCTGAATTAAAACTCAAGTGTATTTATGAAATATCAGGGAGAAATTTGTGTCACTGGGTCTCGTGTATATGTCCAAGAAGGAATTTACGACCAGTTTGTAAAGAAAATCACAGAGAAAGCCAAAAGCTGGGTAGTTGGGGACCCTCTCAATCCTAACGTTCACCAGGGACCTCAGGTATTCTTTTCTCTTACATTAGATATAAACTTCATTCATTGACTGACATACTCTGTTGAGTAGTTCCATCAAACCTTAAATTTAGACTAGTATAAAAATATTTTGAAAAATGGTGAAACATTCATTCACATATCCAAAATCGCGAAATACTGCAGGTCGACAAAACACAGTTCGAGGGAGTGCTTAAATACATCGATCTTGGTTTGAAAGAAGGAGCAAACTTAATCACAGGAGGAAAGCCTTGTGGAGAGGAAGGTTACTACATTGAACCCACAATATTTACTGATGTCAAGGTAAACCATGTTAACTACTTACTAATTGCTATTTTTAAAAGATAAATTAAGTGCATGATTATACAATTATATACTGATATCTAAAATGGTCACATTACGTTTTAATAGGAGGACATGAAGATATTTCAGGATGAAATATTTGGGCCTGTGATGTCCCTCATGAACTTCAAGTAATACCGACTTGTGCTTATCCATAAAAGATGCTTTCTTTTGCCCTTATTTGATTACTTTATTTTGTACAACTATGTCTCTAAATTCTATCTATTCTTCTTGATTCAGAACGGTGGATGAGGCAATTAAGAAAGCCAATAGCACAAGGTACGGGCTTGCTGCAGGTATAGTTACCAAAGATATAAACGTAGCGAACAGGATGTCAAGATCGATACGAGCAGGAACCATTTGGTTGAACTGCTACCTTGCTTTCGACAATGATGTTCCCTTTGGTGGGTGCAGGATGAGCGGATTCGGGAGAGACCTGGGATTGCATGCTGTTGAGAAGTATATGTAAGTGAAATCTGTTGTCACCCAATAAGCTGTAAATTTGGCATTCTTTGTTTGTGTCAAAGTTTTAGTTGATTGATCAGTATCAGAATGTAACAAGTTGTAAATTTGATTACCTGTATGAAACAATCTCCCAATATTTCCAATTCTGAGTTGATTACTGTAATGGTTATGAATCTGTGATTAACATGATCGATGTTGATCTCTTGTAATGATTATATCTGAGGATGAAGAACTAAACAAATACAATAATGAGGCTGGAACATCTCAGTCAGCCTAAAATACACAAAAATAACTATACCAACGGAATAAATATAGTGGGTATATATTCAAATAATTGGATGCGAAAACCATCGCTAAAACCTATAGCAATGGAGTTTCAACCGTGGGTATAGGAAAGCAAAAGGTGTCTTTAAAACCTATACCAACGGATACGAAACCGTGGGTATAACACTGAGGTTTTGTCCAACGGGTGAAAAAACCGTCGCTATAGGCTATAGTGACGGTATTTTGCCGTGGGTATAGCTAATTAAAAACGACGAAAAAATATGTCCGTTGGTATAGGTTTTACGGGCTATACCTACGGTTTTTCGCCTTTTACCCACGGATTTTTGCTGTCACTATATGTCAAATTTCTTGTAGTGGTAGCAAATAAGATTTTATTCTCTCTCAGGTAATTGGATACCAAGTTGCTTAATCTACATAATCTTATCAGATTTATAAGCATATTCTTGTTTAAGTTATTCATTTTCTTTTCTTTTCTTTTTCCCTATGCTACAGATTGCCAAAGTTCCGGTGGGATGTAATCCGGCTTCCTTTAGGGCCTTTGAGGTAATGCACATTATTATTACATAGCAATAGATAAATGAAAGTGACTATATTGTGGGAAAATTGAATGCATAGTTTCAACTTCTCGATAATTTCAGTATACAATTTTAAAGTTACTGTATTGATGACTTATACCGAATAATAGTTGACTTTAAGGTGGCAATATGGAAAAAAAAAACTTGCTCATTATGGGGCTTAGGAACTACTGAGGCAAATCATTTTATTATGGTTCTAACACTGAGCATTTATATCAAAAGTTTGTAGGTAAAATCTTTTATCTGATATGGCTGATGCTTCTCAGTATTGGTCTGATAGTTAAGAAAATGCAATTTAACATTTAGTAGTTTTTTTATTAATACTTTGGATAACAGATTACTAACAATAGTATCTATCCAATTGCCATATTGAGTATGGGCATGGTGGCATTATTGTGACAAACAAAGTATATGACTAATGTAGAAATCTAATAGGACTCTTGAATGTAGAGCATCATGCTCTAATTCGACCCTTTTGAAGATGAAATTAAGAGAACGGCTAGTAGTTTTCACTACCATGACTTTACCATTTTAGTGGTTGCCTTTTGTGAATTTGATTCCACTTTGGCTCAGAGTTCTCTGATCTACGATTTGGGTTGATGTGATTCTCTGGTTTATAATGTTAATCTGCCTCTTCATTACTATGTTTAGTCTCTTCCCTGTCCAGGACTGGGCCAATCTGGAGATTTGTTCCTTGGGTTGAGCTTAAACTAGAAATTTATTAAATGGTCGGATCACCTACCTGCGCTTTTATCTAACTCAAGGTGCTCTTTTGCTCATTATTTATGTGACCTGGAACTCTTGACCACTTAATAGAAGTTGATGTCAGGACTTAGACTACTAATCTAAAATTGGGGGACTGGACAATGTTTTTATGGAGCTTCTTGACTGTTTTATTTTGTAGCAGACTAATGTTAAAAACTTGGATAAGGAGGTTGGTATCTTTGCCAGTTTTTGTTTTTGTTTTTGTTTTTTAATTTTAAAATCTCTTCTGATATCACACATGCAGTCTTCCTCAAATATTTAGTTTATAAAACATTCATCTGGTAAGGAGAGAGGTCATGCGGCTCATATAGAGGGTATTTTAATCTTTCTAACCAATCATCTTCTTTCACATTTTGGGATAAATTTTTTTGCTTGTATTATACTTTGTATTAAATGAGTGTCTGTAATTTTTCCCTAGCATACGTTTTTTTAAATATTACTTTCTTTTATATATCTGCAAGGCAAATTGGATATGCACTTGTACCTATGATTGCTCGAGGGATAATGCTTGGTCCAGATCAGCCAGTTATCTTGCACATGCTTGACATTTCACCTGCTGCAGAGGCTCTGAATGGAGTTAAGATGGAGTTAATTGATGCAGCATTTCCCCTTCTTAAAGTTATTTGCTTCCTATTAAATATGTTAACAGTTAACAAAGCATTTTCCCCTTCGTATTTCTCTTTTTCCGATTAATACATTGTTTGTTTGAATTGGTGTATCAGGAGTTGTTGCGATGACTGATGTTGTCGAGGCCTGTACTAGGGTTAATGTAGCTGTCATGGTTGGTGGATTTCCAAGGAAAGAAGGAATGGAGAGGAAAGATGTGATGACGAAGAATGTCTCTATCTACAAGTCTCAAGCATTTGCACTTGAAAAGCATGCTGATGCAAACTGCAAGGTATGGAAGATTGAGTATTTTTCTCATATGATCTATTTACTTAGCAGTCTAACCTTTTTGGAGCAAGAAAACAAATTACATTTGATGACTTGCTCTGCCCACTTGTAACACAAAGATTATTTGAGTTAAATTGTGCCCTGTGTACATACCTTCTTTTTGATTTGATGATCTTATATGTGCTGCAACACACACACTCACACACTAGATTATGGGCATGTTCATAATGAAACAGGTTGGGTTCACATTAGTTGAGATTTCTGAGCAGTTGCTTATTTAAATGTTTACTTGATTTTATGCACTAGTTTATAGCAATTAGTTTGGAGTAGTAAATATTGCATATTTGGTGTCTGCCTCTTTATACCTAACATGCTAGCATGATTTTGTTGTTAGTAAAATCTTCAATCAAAAGATGTATGCAAAATTTCTTAATTGACTAATAAACATATAAAATTGTAATTGAAAGAGAGGCCAGCCAAAGACACTCCTCTCATTTTATACATCTAGATTAGCTAAGTTGTACCAGTCAGAATTGTATCAGTTAGTAAACAATGTGAAGATTCTAACCATATGCATCTTATTTAATTCCAGGTAGCTTGAGATGGTGGTGTACACTGAGGATTTGACTCTCAGGCGTGTAGGATTTGACTATTAATGTTTCTGTTTCTTTTCTTTCTTCTTTTATAGTGTTTTATGTCTTGTTTATTCGTGCAAATTTGTATCCTAAGAACAATGCAAATCAGACCTTATATATGTATGAGATTTAAGATCAATGAAACAAATTTCGTATGTATGTTGTCAAACTAATATTAATTTGAATTTTGTTATATAATGACTTCGGTGAACTGCTTAATTATGAAATATATCGTATTGATCATTATTATGAATTGTGTATAGGTTTTTTTGTGTATTTAAATATTAAATTTGTTTTTTCTGTACTTTTAAATAAGAAAAAAAGGGGAAAAAAAACCTTCCCCGGTGTTTTGAAACGCCGGGGTTGAAGGAATCCCCGACGTTTCTAAGACCTTCCCCGGCGTTTCTAAAATGACGGGGATTATAAATGCTAAAAAAAAAAATTTAATCATAAACCCGGTGTGTAAAGCACCGAGTTAAATACTAAAAAACGCCACGGTTACCTGAATATTGCCCGGCGTTTGGAAGCGCCGGGGTTTCCATAAATCAAACCCGGTGGGAAAATGGACGGCATTTGCGGCGGCATTTTGGGAAATGCCGTGGGGTATATCCCCGGCGTTTTTAAACGCCGAGAAAAGGAAAAAAAAACACCGGGGTTTAAGTTCTTGTTTCTAGTGCATCCAACTCCAAAAATATTTATTAACACGTATATTGCACGTAAAAATCCTCCAACTCTTATCAAAATGTGCATCACACGTGAAAATACTAGTGTTTAATAAAGAAACTATTTTAAGTCTATTTATATCAAATGACTACTTTGCTAACGTCAAATTTTAATTTAATGTTTTCATATGTCTGAAAAAAAAATATTTTTGCCTTTTCTCTATTAGGGTTTAAGAATGAAATGACTCCCAAACTTTATCATAATTCTCAAATATTACTGAAACATTTTATAATACCCAAATAGCACCATAAGTTTTTAAGATAAGACCAAAAATCACCTCCCGTTAAGGTCTATTAATTTTTGAACGGAAGGAGTATGAAATTACAGAAATAACTCCATGCCTCTCTAATGTCTCTTCTTCCCATTTTCTTACATCTTTTTTTTTACAGTTTTTTTTTCTTCCCTTTTACACTCTCTGTAACAACCACCACAAATTAGTCGGGTAAGACCACTGTTGAGCACCAGGAATCGTGAAAACGGGAGTGAAATATGTGATGGAGGGCCTCGGTATCTCAAGAACTCACTGCAGTCTTGAAAGGTATGAACAATACCATTCAATAACTGATGGATGGTTGGAATATGATTATTTTGGGGTTGTATAGTATTGTTATTGTCAATTTGTGATTATTGTTGATGGATTTAGTATTTTTTCTTCAATTTAGGGTTGAATTTGGGATTATTCTAAGTTAGGGTTGAGTCAGATTTGTTCTTATTTAGTGGGCTTATTTTGTTGTTATATTGTTTTTCTGTTGTTGATTGTTGATTGTTGGTGAGGAGGGATTGAATATATTTTCTTCAATTTATGGCTTATTAGGGCTTATTTTTGAAAAGTTTGTTCTGTTTGTGTTTGTATGGTTGTGCATTGTTTATTTTTGAAGTTATAATGATGAACTTGTGCATTTGTTATTGTGCTTGTTGTGTAACGGGATGATAGATAGAGTTAAAATGTTGATGTTGTACCATGGGCATTGGAGAGCAATATCCAGGACTAACAAAAAAATGAACGGTACAGAAGGAAAAGCATTATGATTGACTCCGGGGAGTGTACTTTAGATAACTTGAGTGAGAGGCTTCATTCTTTACTACCATACAAAGAGGGTTATATGATGAAACTAACATATGCAAAGCTTGGGACATCTCCGAACACTACAACACAGGTTCGTTTTACCGGCGTATATTTCTCGGTGTTTTACCATTCGCGCCGGGGTAGGGAGTGACCAGGAATGGGGCGTCAGATTGGATGGTTATACACCGGCGGTCTCTATAAAACGCTGGGGAATCATGATATTCACCGGCATTTTAATAAAACACGCCGGCAAATATACAGATACATTCACCGGCGAAAGAGTATGGAGTAATTAGACATGATGTTCAATATGCAGATCAATGGAAGTTGCATCTGGAGAAGAAGAAAACATTAGATCTGTATCTATCTTTTAGGCCGCCAAAAAATTGCAATAAGTTTGGTATACATGCAGGTGAAACTATCCACTGAAGGAGGACTAGATACATAGATAGCAATAGGTTTAGATTGGCATTGAGACAATTCAGTATAAAAAAAAACTTCATATATTGGTTGAACAAGAATGACACAACTGTAATTGTAGCAGTATGTGATATGCAGGATTGTCCATGGTGTATTAGAGCTGCTAGGATGTCAGACAAGGTCACATTTTAGGTGAGAATGTATCAACCAACCCATAATTGTACCGACATTAATATATGTGGGAATGAAGCTACTACTACACACTGGATTGTAGAGAGAATTGTAGGAGATATAGAAGTCAATCCTAATTTGAGACCTAGGGAGATTAGTCAATGGATTGAAAAGAAATATGGTTTTAAGATTGGATATAAGTAGGAATGAAAAGGTAGGGAAGCAGCTAGTCAGTTGGTATTTGGCAACATTGAACAGAGCTTCAACTTAGTCTATTCTTTGAAGGCAGAACTGAAGGCAAGAAATCCAAGCAGTCACATAGAGATTGAGTTGGAGAATGACAAATCTTTTCATATAATGTTTGTATCTATTGAGCATTGTGCAGATGTTTTCAAGTTAGGTTGTAGACAAATTCTTGGCCTTGATGAGTGTCATCTGAAGGATAAATGTCTAAGCACTTTACTTGCAGCCAATGCACTGGATGGAATTAATGGGTCATGCATTGTAGCTTTTGCTGTTGTTGAATCAGAGAACCTGCATTCTTGGTATTGGTTTATTTAAAACTTGAAAGAAACTCTTGGAGATGACATGAAGGATATCACTATCATGAGTAATTAAGAGAAAGATCTACAAGAAGCTGTGTCTTTGTTGCCTGAGGCAAAACATAGATATTGTGTTAGACATCTATGGAAGAATTTCAAAAAGAATTTATCTGGTGAAGTGTAAGATTGGTATGGAGAGTAGCTAAAGCATACTTAGTATTGCAATACTGTGATGTGATGGGAGCATTAAGAGCATTATCTCCAGAATTTGCATCTCATTTGGAGAAATACACTCACCTTTGGAGTAGAAGTCAATTTACATCAAGATCAAGGTAGCATCACTACATTACAAACAACTTGATTGAAAGTTTCAATGCTTGGTAATGGAAGCTAGATATCTCCCTGTTGTTGATCTTGTAGACAGCTTGACATTCAAAATTATGGAAAAGATGGATGTTATAAGGCAAATGGCAAGAAGATGGAAGGGAGTGCTAGTGTCAATGGCTGACAGATACATAAGAGACATAAGCAAGAAGGTGGGTGGTTGGATAGTGAGAAAATAATATTATAGGAATGTAGAAGTTGAGAGTGTGGATCAAAGGGAGGTGGTTGACATGGTCAACAGAATTTGCTCATGCAGAGGATGACACCTTACTGGTCTCCTTTGCATACATGTAGCAAGGGTCATTGCCACAATGAGTAGAGTTGGCTGGGCTGAGTTTGTGGATCCATTCTACTACATGAACATGTATAAATTAAAATATTATCTCTTTTACTTTCTTTAAACAAATATTAAGTCTCTTTGAAGTAAACATGTATCATAATTTGATTATCCTATGATATATGTTGTAAAATTAATACCCTAGAGTATAAGATGACATATCAATACTCTATTGGTACTCTTCCTTTTAAAGCTCAGTGGCAGCATCAAGAGCTTGGAAACATTGTTGGAGCACCACATACTAGGAGGCCAAGAGGCATACCTAAAACTACAAGTGTTAGAGCAAGAGATGAAAATGATGTTGGTAGTCTCAAATTAGCAAAGAGAATAATGACATGTTCAAGATGTCATGAAAGCAATCACAACAAAGCCACTTGCAAAGCACCAATTAACCTAACTGTTGAAAGAGTGTAAGGAAGAGGCTCCAATGTTGGCTTGAATAGTCAATCATCCACATGAAATGTGCAGAGGTGAAGTTTCTAATTTACACTCATATATTTGCTGATTACAGATTTCTAATTTACATGACAATCATGTAGGAGGGGTCTATACAAGGTAGGAGTGGACAGAGTGGAAAAGCTGGTGGAGGAAGACAGAGATGCAGAGTGGCAGTCACAAGATTAAATGAAAGAGGCACAGAAAGATATACTTGCTACACTATAATAAATCTTACAATATGAAACAATAACCTGCTAATATGAAGGAGGTATCTTACACTTAGATCGGTACATTACAATAACCTTACATTACAATAATCACTACATACAAGAACACTTTCATTGAACACATTACAATAATCAGTACATATATACATCATTATAATCTCACAATATTGCACTAAAAATTGGAAGAAAAAAATCATATTACAAACACCATTGTTTCACTTTAATAAATTTTCCATGAAATCATATATCCCATGCACCACCACTAGGCAGGGGCAGCAACTCTCTGGCTTGGGGGTTGGAGAAGTAGTGGGTGTCAAAGTGTATTTAAAGTACTTTTCAACTTATTGACATACATTCCTCCTAGTCATGATATATATTGCATGACTGTGTGGTGTGCATGTCAAAAAGTTGAAAAGTAGCATGTATACATTTTGACACCCTCTACTACTCGAACCCTAAGCCAGAGAATTGTTATCTTTGCCTAGTAGGGGTGCATAGGATATATGTAGGGGAAACATCTAGTTCTGCATCCAAGAACATTCAGAATAAACACTCCTTCCTACCCGTTGAGGGAAACCCAGATTGTATATGACGCATGGAAACACATCTATCTCTCTCCTTAACTCATATTATAACTCATGATCGTATATGACGCACATAATTTTCAATACCTTCCATACCATTGAACTGTACATACCAACAAAGAGTATCTTTTTCTTCTTCTTATTGATCATATTGAACTGCCACATAATTTTCAATACACTAGTGCGGTTGGGGCATACATAGCCACTGATGGGGGTGTGAATTGGTCAAGCTATAGTACTTAAGTCAGTTACTAGTCTCATTCATTGACAAATCTAAAAAAAATCAGATGTTCATTAATACATATTCCCAAAAAAACATAACTCCTTTAGTACAAGTCTCAAGACCATTGATACAATTCTCAAGAATTCTGATACAAGACTCCAAAATCATATTATAGTACAACTTTCAAAAAAACATAGCATTAAAAAAAACAAAAACATTAAGTGACCACTGACACAAGTGTCAATAATTACAACTCTTCAAAGTAAAAAATTGTAAACAGTATACAATGATATATTTTTCAAAGTAAAACATATACAATGGTCACTGATATGACTCTCAAAACACTCTCTTTTATGTATACATGCACTAGTGTTTGTATTTTCTCATCCAGATTGCCCATATTGTGTGTATGTTGAACATGTCACATGAGTAATTTATGATACTATGTCCAATAGTAGGTGATGGTCATATAACTTCTTCTCAAGCAAGTATTGTAGACAATAACCTTGAAGTTGATGCATCTCATTCAGAAGGAACAAGAAGAGGAGTTAGTGATCCACATGCTCAGTGGCTAGGAGTTTATATTTTACCAATTTCTCAACCAACTCAACCACCAAATGCAGTGAGAAGGAGAGGCATGACTGTACCATTGAGAGGCAGGGGTGAAAGAGGTAGGAGTAGAGCTGTATGGATGCCATAGATGAGCATAGTTGATATAATTGGTTGTATTATGTGAAAACTTATGTTGTATTCTTGAGAATTTTCTATATGTTGGCTTGAAACTTTTGTTGGAAATTTATGTATCAGTTAAGAACAATGTATCTTTTGGTGTAATAGTGTGAGCTTATCTTGAAAAGTTTCACATATACAGATACTTATCTTGAAAAGTTTCACACATACAGATCATGTTTATGTATCATATTGGTATGATATATTAGTTTGGAGTTATGTATCAGTATGCATCAAAGGTTAATAGCAACAACTATACGTATCTATTTTTGTAAACCAATTTTTTGGAATGAAATAGCAACTATATGTATCTATTTTGTTGATGACTAGTAGTTTTATGTGTATGTGTGTGTGTTTTAATATTGGTAGCAGCTATATGTATCGATTTTGCTGATGAATAGCAGCTGTATTGTATGTTTGTGTATTTCTGTATTGGTAGCAGCTATATGTATCTATTTTGTTGATGAATAACAAATGTATGTGTATGTGTGTTAGTTACTGAATGAAATAACAACTATATGTGTATGTTTTTTTATGAATAGCAGTTGTATGTGTATGAGTGTGTATTTTTGTAAAAATAGCAACTATATGTATCAGTTTTGGGATGAGTTACAGATGTATGTGTATGTGTGTGTGTTTCTGTATGGTGGTTCAAGCTGTATGTATCTATTTTGGGATGAATAGCAGTCATATGTGCATGTGTGTGTGTGTGTGTTTCTGTATGGCGGTTCAAGCTGTATGTATCTATATTGGAATGAATAGCAGTCATATGTGTGTGTGTGTGTGTGTGTGTTTCTGTATTAATAGCAGCTATACATATACATGATCAAGCTGGTAGTGCACATTGACAGTACACAAACAATTCAAACTGATATCAGCTAATTTATACACAGCCAATTCACATTGATAATACAAATATTGCACCAGAAACACAAATACTGACAGTGCGCATAGAAAACATGATCAAGCCGAATTGCTAAAGCTTCATTCATTCATTCATTCAAATTACAAAAACTTCTTACAATATCCAAATTATATTATCATCACCTTTCATACATGATTTGCATCACATTAACAACAAGAATATAGAGAACACGAAGCACAAAACAAGTAGGAAGCACCGATGTAAAACCATTATTCATCTTCTCCAACTGAACAATCTCCACGGTTAAATTCACCTGATCAATTTCATCTTGTTCAACACCTCGTTCTGTTTAGACAAAATTACTTTCAACTCCACCATCTCTTTCTCATCTCCATCATACTCCATTGATGACCACTTAAAAACCCTGCATCCAAGCTCATCTTTGTGTTTGTAATTGAGGCAAAAGTAGAACAACTTGATTCTTACCTCTCACACACTCGATGATCATGGCTCTCCCCGGTAGTTCACAATCGCACATTGATATGGCTAAAAATAGGGTTAAATCAGAATCGTCCAAATGGGACGCGAATCTTAAAGCCTGGGGGTAACATGGTAATTTTACTTATGAACGGGTCTGAAGTGGGTACTGGGTCTTCTTACCGAAAGCCCAGTAACCCACAAACAGATCCATCCTAACTGGGTGCGGGTTTCAGCCCGCAGCAAACCCGGTCCAGCAGGATAGAATTAGGGTTTCTGATTAAACCTAATCAACGGCCTTGATTCATATCTATCCTTTCACTGGGAAATTAGGGATTACATTCCTAACCTGATCCTAGGGATTACGTTCCTAATCTGATCCCAACGGCGGCTATAAATACCCCCCGATCCATCACCATTAAGGGGTAATCAATCTTTTTCCAATTTACTCTCTCTCATAATCTTTCCTGATTACTGACTTGAGCGTCGGAGGGTGCGTCACCGGAATCAACTCCGGTGTCTCGTGCTTTTTGCAGGTGAACGGCGGGAGTCAGCGGTCAAACTCTGGCAGAAGAAGTTAAGGTTTGATTATTCAGTTTTCCTAAGAATCCACAAATACTATCTGTTTGCCCCCACACTAGATTCAGCGGTAACAGATTGGTGCCGTCTGTGGGAACCAACAAATAGCAGCCCTTCCTCTTCCCGTTGGTCAGATCTACCTAGCCATGCCTCCCCGAAAGCTAAGATCCAGAGGGTCCAACCGTGGACCCACTCTTCCTCAACCATAACAGGAGATCCCCCTCCAGACCGTCCAGCCGGCGGGACTTCCTCCTTAACCTGATCAGGCCCCGCAGCAGGACCAACCTCCTCATCAGAACCTCCAACCCCCTCAGGGTCAGACCGGGCCTCAGAATGCCGGTGCGGGGGGCTCTCGTCCCAATCCTCGAAACAACCTCTTCAACATGACCACGTCTCCGTGCACAACCCCTCTACCGACTCCATGGCATCTCACAATCCCCGGGCCTCCGATGACCTCCGCAACACCCTTAACAATCAACATAAAGAAGAGGATCTTCGCCACCGTTTGGATGAAAGGCGGCCTCGAGAGGGAGTCTCCTGCCAACAACATCCAAATGAGCGATCTCCTCATCGCCGAGAACATAGGAGGTCTCCGCCTCACCGAAGACGGGATCTTCACCGCCGTTTGGATGAAAGGCAGCCCCGAGAGGGAGTCTCCTGCCAACAACATCCAAATGAGCGATCTCCTCATCGCTGAGAACATAGGAGGTCTTCGCCTCACCGAAGACGGAGAGAGTCCCCCGAGCACTATAGAATAAGGCCTCGCTCACCGAGAGATGATAATGCTCCTATCACCCATGCCGAATTCCAGAAGTTCCAGGCAACCATCTTGCAAGCCCTCCATCTCCGACCCAACAATAATAATGCTCGGAGGGTCCCCACCCCTCCTCCGGTCCAAAGTCCTCGCCAACAGTCCCTAACTCCTCTCCTAGCTCCTAGCAACCCCCAGCACATTCCTAATCCTCGCCACTCTCGGAGCTACCGTCGTCGTAGCCCCCGCTCTCCCTCGTACGAAGATGAGTCCAGAGGCTCATTTGAATATCGTCAAAGGGATGACACTGTTTACCGTCGTCTCCACGAAATGGAGAGGCACTTAGGTCAGCTAGACAGAGAAAAAGAGCTTAGAGGAAGAACCCTCCGTCCGAGCCGACCTCCTTTCTCTCGAACCATCATGGAGGCGCCCGTTCCAATAGGCTTCATAATTCGAGACTTATTCCGGGGAGTCCGACCCCGTGGACCACATCGAAAGCTTTAAGACCCTCATGCTAATCCACCAAGCTTCCGATGCTCTGCTGTGCAAGACCTTCCCCGCTACTCTCAAGGGTTCGGCCTGGAAATGGTACTCTCCCCTCGCCCCATCTTCAATATTCTCCTTCGAGCAATTCGAGACCCTCTTCGTCACCCACTTCGTGAGTAGCCGCCGAACTGAGAATGTAGTACCCCGTATTTTTAAATATTATTTTTAAAAGTTTATAAATGATTAGAATGATTTTTTGGGGATTTAATAAATATTTTCTGGAAATTTATCTTTTTACACGTGCGAAAAACGTGCAAATATTTTCTTGAAAAGTGCAAAAAGCCAAAATTATTTTATAGAAAATCATTATTTATTATTTGGGATTTATTTATAATTTTTTCAGATTTTTTCTGAAATTAATTGGATCTATTTGCAAATATTGGGAAAAAGAATGACCTTTTTGCAAATTTGTCATTTTGAGGGGTGAAAGTGCAAAAATATTTTTCTGGACTTTTTAATCAGTGCCGGCTGGAGTTGAGAAGTTATTTTTCTTTTAAATCTCAATTTAATTAATTCTATCAAGTTCCAAGTATAGGAATCTATTTATGTAAAGATATATTTTCGAGAGGTTATTTCGCAAATATGTCTAAACCCCTAAGATCCTATTTCCGGGTATTTAAAAGAAGAGAACGCAGTCGTCATTCGCTGCAAAACACAAAGATTTATTATTTTTGGAGGATTGAGAGAAGGATCTTGGATTTCGCAAAAAGGGAAGGCTTCTTGTTGGATTTCTTCATTTCAAGGTGAGTGACATGTTTGTTTGCTTTATGTATTTTGCATGTAATTATTTTGTTGATTTGTTTATGTATGTGATTGGGTACAATTTGGTTGTTTGATCTATGAATGTTTATTGGATCTGGGATATTGAATTGTATTGCTAGAAAGCATGTTTAGGGTTGAACATGATTAAGCATATTATGGATTGGATGAAAAATTGGATCTTGTGAAACCCTAGTGATATGTGATTACAAATTTGATTATGGTTATGAGTTAGGGTAGAAATTCAAATTTTTGAGAAAATTGAATGGAAGAGTTATGAATCAAGAGATCGTGTCTTGAGAATTGAAATTTGAGGAATTAGTTGATTTGAGGAAATACACCTAAATTGGGGATTCTTTGAGATTTTGATATTTTGAGGGTTTGGATCTGAATACGAACTATTTCAGTGATCGATAAAATTTTTAAGAAACTCAATTTTGAATATATGCACAAATTCATGTTTTGATTGAAGGAAATCAACAAAATCTCCATTTTTATGATTCAAGTAGTTTGATTTAGTTTTGTGGACTATTTTGTATTCTACTAGTTATATTTGATCATATAAGAAATATGTTTTTCGTAGAAATCATTTTCATGAAGTAAAACTACGTATCGGTTGAATTGTGCATAACCAAAACTATACAGTCTGTAGATCGACAGTCGACTGGCATGACCTTTCAGTCGACTGATACAACCCGGCTGCTATGTTCTTTAGTTGTATTGAAATTTCTCTCTGGTAAGTCGACCTATGACTTTTATAAGTCGACTTATAACACTTAGAATATTTTCTTAAAGATTACTAGAATTTCTCTCTGGTAAGTCGACCTATGACTTTTATAAGTCGACTTATAATACTTAGAATATTTTCTTAAAGATTAATGGAAATTTTTTTCTGGGCAGTTGACTTATGCTTTCTATAGTCGGCTGATATGATGTATCCTTATATCTATGAATGTTCTTTCAAATGATTTATTCTCTAGATGTTTTGATCTATAACTTATTATTATTTTACTCTACCCCCTATTGAACATCTATTTTCAAGATGTTAAGTTGAACAATTTATGTTGGAAGTTCAGTTTGGATATTTGAGTGTGAGTCTCTAGAGGGTGTGTGTGACACTAGTATACCGGCGGTTGAGTATTTATGTTTGGGCCTGTTGAGGCATTTAGTTGATCAGTTGTTGAATTAAGTCCGGTAGGGTTCACCAACTCTAGGAGATTCGTTAAGTAATTAAATAACCTAAATAATATGGACAGGCACTAGTGGTGATATGATGAACGAGAACATGGGTTATGGACCTCAGTATGGCTTGCGGTGTGAGATAATCCCCGAAATTATCTAGGTGTGAGTGAAATAGTCTCCGGAATTACCTGTGGTGTGGGATTGATCTCCAGAATTATCGGAGTCAAGGCGACGCACATGTGGTATTCGTGTGATGGGGTGCCATTGCTTGCGGTGTGGTGTATTCTCGAAGATTCCCAGGTGTGAGTGAAATAGTCTCCGAATTATCTGTGGATAGAGATTGACCTCTGAAATTATCGGGGCATGGGCTAATACTCACAGTTTATCTTTATCTCGTAGTAGTCATCGTGTTAGGATTAGTTGCATAGCGGGATTGAACCCTATAATGTGGAGACGTTTAGAGCTTGCACCGGACCTATGTAGAGTGGGATGCATAGACTCCGACAAGTACGCATTAGAGAGTCAGCGTATAGACTTGTGTTTTCTTGACTTGGCTTTACGCATGTGTTTTCCTGTTTCCACACTTGACACTTAGTTAGTTTCACTTGATGTTTACATATTTCCTTGCTATGTCATATTTATGTATTCTTGTTTATTACATGTTGTTTATGAATCCATGCTTAATATTTATTTATGTTGTTTGTTTTTATGTCACTCACACCTTTATGGCTGACTCCTTTAGTTTTGGGGATTAGGGATCATCTTTAGCCTCATGTTTACAGGTTGTTGTTGATTAGAGCTTGGGATTTGGATGATTAAGTTCAGTTGATTTAATGACATATGTAAAATGAAAAGTGTTGTAAAGAAAAACGAATTGTGATTTAAGATGTATTGTATTCCGCTGTGCTATGTAATTGATTATTTTAATGAAAGTTGAAAAAAAAAATTATTGGTGTTTGGTTGTGTTTAATATTACATTGAAGTTGATGCTGGGAATTGTGCCACGTATTTTCTAAGATATTATATTAGAAATTCGGGGCGCTACAGAGGTTGGTATCAGAGCATGATTCAATAGTAATAATAAACATGGCATAAAAATAACCTAGGTGTGGACACTAGAGTGTGAGTACCTAGGTGTGGACATTAGAGCGTGAGTATAACAAAGAACTGAAACATGATGTTTGGTTTGGGGTACAGCTGAGGTTTGCCAAAGAATATAGATGTGAATATGAGTTGTGTGTTGTGGTGCTCTAACTTTTCCCTCGTTTTGCAGTATTCAGTATGGTTGCACCTAGACCCATAAATGGTGGTAACAATGGTGATGGATCTGGAGGTTCTTGAGGAACTGGAATTGATCTCGAGGCCAAATTTGCCAGGGTGTATCAGACTTTGGAGGCACCGATGGCATCTAATTTGGCTCAGAATCAGAACCAGCATCAGAATCATGGAGCTGGACCAGGATTGGTTAATGTTGATCCCATCATGCAGATCAAGTGCTTCAAGAGGATGAGGCCGCCAGTATTCCAGGGGCAATCTGATCCAAACGAAGCTGATGATTGGATTAGGCAGATGGAGACAATCTTCGAGGTCTCAGAAACTCCGGCAGCCAATAAGGTAAAGTTGGCCACTATGCAACTGGAAAAGGATGCTGGTGTTTGGTGGCAAACGGTGAAGAGGACATTGGGAGACCAGCAGATGACTTGGGAGGCTTTTCTGGAGGAATTCAGGGATCACTTCTTTCCCCTAGATATCCAGGAGAAGAAGGCGACAGAATTCTTGAATCTTCAGCAGGGCAGCATGACCAGTGCGAGAGTATGAGACCAAGTTTGCTCAGCTGTCGAGGTATGCACCAAAGTTGATAGTTGATGAGGCAAAGAAGGCCAAGAAGTTTGAGCAGGGCTTAAGGCCAAACTTGAGGACGAGAATGATTCCGTTGGGCATACGGAGGTTCGACAAGCTGGTCAGGAGAGCAGCTATGATAGAGAAAGACATGGACCAGTTCCAGAAGAAGCAAGAGATCTGGAACAGGAACAAGAGGCCAGCATCAGGTAAGAGTGGACAGGGATTCCCGGCGAAGCAAGTCAAGTTCAGTGGATCAGTGCAGAAGGCATCTGCAACTCAGGAAGTGACTTGTTACTACTGCAAGGAGGCAGATCATTACAGGTCAGCGTGTCCTTAGTTGGCGAAGCAGACTTGTTTCCAGTGTGGGCAGTCAGGATATTCTAAGCCATATTGTCCACAGTTGAGAAGGATGGTTCAGGTGGAAGCAAATTCCAGAGGCAAGGGCGAGTATTTGCATTAACCGAGGAGGACGCGGGTAACTCGGAAGATGTAATACAGGGTATGCAAGAGTTTTGATTTTTATTTTAAAATCAATGTAATAAATAAAACCCTTATTTGAGAATAATTGGAGATTGAGTATCACTCTTCATATAACAGGGATTGTTTTGATTAATGGAATAAAGGCAAAGGTTTTATTTGATACTGGTTCATCGCATACTTTTGTGTCACCAAATTTTGTAAAGGTCTTAGGTGTGGAGGCTAAGTTGTTTCCAGGCAAAGTTTTATCGGTGGCAATGTCGTCAGGTGAAGAATTGATTGTGGATCGATATTACAAGGGACTGTGATATCAAGATTGGCGGGAGATTATTCGGCATAGATCTGATTGAGCTGCAAGTCTTAGGAATGGATGTGATCGTGGACATTGATTGGATGGCAATATATGATGCCACAATTGAATGCAAGCAGAAAGAGGTGTTAGTGAAAGCACTAGGTGGTCCCGCAGTGACTTTCCAAGGGAAGAAGAAAGTTCCGAAGGTGGCTGCAATGGTATCCAAGATGGTGATTCCAGATGAAGTCAAAGGCATTCCGGTTGTCAGAGATTTTTCTAAGGTATTCTTGGAAGATTTTCCAGGATTACCGCCGCAGAGAGATGTGGAGTTTTGCATCAATATTCATCTAGGGAGGGCACCGATTTCTAAGGCTCTGTACAGGATGGCACCTGTAGAGCAAGACGAAGTGAAGAAGCAGACTGAGGAGCTATTGAGCAAGGGGCTTATTAGGCCGAGTTCCTCGCCATGGGGTGCGCTAGTGTTATTAGTCAAGAAGAAGGATGGGTCAATGAGGATGTGCATTGATTACCGGGAGTTGAATAGGGTGACTATTCAGAACAAGTATCCACTGCCACGGATTGATGATTTGTTCGACAGGCTTCGAGTAGCAGCTGTGTTTTCGAAGATTGATTTGAGATCAGGGTATCATCAGGTTCGAGTCAAGGAGGAAGATGTGAGTAAGACAGCTTTCAAGACTCGTCATGGACTCTACAAGTTTTTGGTGATGCCATTCGGGTTGACGAATGCGCCAGCAGTGTTCATGGATATGATGAATCGGGCATTGAGGCCATTTATTGACTCCTTCGTGGTGGTTTTCATCGACAATATTTTGGTGTATTCGAAGTCGGAGGAGGAGCATTCTATGCACTTAACAGCGATATTACAGAAATTGTAGGAGCATAGCTTGTATGCCAAGTTGTCGAAGTGTGAGTTTTGGAAATTTGATGTAGCTTTCCTTGGTCATATCCTTTCTAAGGAGGGAGTGGCCACTGATCCTCAGAAGGTTGAAGCAGTTAAGGATTGGCCCAGGCCAACATCTGTGAAGGAGGTCAGAAGTTTCTTGGGTTTGGCTGGTTACTACAGGAGATTCATCCAGGGTTATTCTCAGATCGCAGTTCCTTTGATAGGTTTGACCCGGAAGAATGTAGTATTTTCATGGACTGATAAGTGTGAGGCGAGTTTCCTTGAGTTAAAGGAAAGGTTGACTACTGCACCTATCTTAGCTTTGCCACAAGCTGGAAGGATTATGATATCTTCAGTGATGCATCTCTCAGAGGTTTGGGCTGTGTCTTAATGCAAGAAGGCAAGGTTATTGCTTATGGTTCGAGGCAGTTGCGCCCGCATGAGAAGAATTATCCGATGCATGATTTGGAGCTAGCAGCTATTATCTTTGCCCTGAAGAAGTGGAGGCATTATGTTTATGGTGAGAAGGTCAATATGTACACTGACCACAAGAGCCTGAAGTATATTTATCAACAGACGGATCTAAATCTTCGGCAGAGAAGGTGGTTGGAGGTATTGGAAGACATTCGCCCTGAGATCAAGTATCATCAGGGCAAGGCGAATGTGGTGGCTGATGGACTTAGCAGGAAGAGTAGTTTATCAAGTTTGATCACTACTCGAAGCGAGTTAGTAGCAGAGATTGATCAGGCAGGTATCGAGGTGGTGCTGCAGGGTTTGGGGGCGTCTTTGGCTTAGTTGAGGCTACAACCATCCTTGAGAGAGAGGATTGTGGAAGGTCAGAAATCAGATTCAGAGATTCAGAAGATGTTGCAACAGGTTTCAGAGGGCAAACTATCAGAGTTTCGTGTCCAAGATGGAGTTCTTTGGATGGGTGAGAGGTTGTGTGTTCCGGATAATGCAGATTTGAGAGAGAGTATCTTGCAGGAAGCACACAGTACATTGTTGTCAGTACATCCTAGAGGCATGAAGATGTACAGGGACATCAAAAAGCACTTTTGGTGGTCTGGTATGAAAAGGGATGTGGCAGATTTCGTGGCAAGGTGTCTGACTTGTCAGCAGATCAAAGCAGAAAATCAGAGACCTGGAGGTTTGTTATAGCCGTTGCCCATTCCGGAGTGGAAATGGGAGAATATCAGTATGGATTTCATCTTGGATTTGCCGAGGAGTTCGAAGGGCAATGACTCGATTTGGGTTATTGTGGACCGTTTGACTAAGTCGGCTCACTTTCTAGCCATGAAGATTACTTGGTCAATGGAGAAATTGGTTGAGTTGTACATTGGTGAGATTGTGAGACTTCATGGAGTTCCTGTGTCGATCGTTTCCGACAGAGATACAAGGTTCACTTCAAGATTTTGGAAGAGCCTACAAGCAGCTTTAGGCACCAGAACTGATTTCGGTACCGCTTTTCATCCACAGACCGATGGTCAGACGGAGAGGGTGAATCGAGTGCTGGAAAATATGCTGAGGGCTTGTGTTATGGATTTTGGTGGTAGCTGAGAGAGATACTTGGCATTGGTTGAGTTTGCTTATAACAACAGTTACAATGCGAGTATCGGAATGGCATCGTATGAGACTTTGTACAGGCAGAGGTGCAAGACACCAGTTTGTTGGTACGAGGTTGGCGAGAGGCAGATGTTTGGTCCTGAGATCGTGCAGCAGACGTCAGAGCAGATTGAGCTGATTCGCAAAAGGTTGGTTGAGGCTCAGAGTCGGCAGAAGAGTTATGCTGATACTCGACAAAGGGACTTGGAATTTGAGGTTGGAGATGCAGTTTTCCTCAAGGTGTCTCCGACCAAAGGAGTGATCAGGTTTGGTAAGGGAGGCAATTTGGAGCCAAGGTATATTGGGTCATACAGGATCGTGGAGCGGATTGGCAAGACAACATATAGTTGAAGCTTCTAGAGAAGTTGGCACAAGTGCATGATGTATTCCATGTTTCATTGTTGAGAAAGTATGTGTCAGATCAGAATCATCAGTTGGTAGAGATTCCTGAAAGTCTGCAGGTGAACTTGAGTTACAAGGAACAACCTGTTGAGATCGTTGACCATAGGGAGAAAGTTCTTAGGAGTAAGGTGATACCAATGGTCAAGGTGCTGTGGAGGAATCAGCAGTTCGAGGAGGCTACTTGGGAGCCAGAGGATCGCATGCAGAAGGATTTTTTCTGAGCTTTTTGTATGAATGTATTTTCTTTTATGTGATTGTAATTCTTTTGAATGATTGTACCTTTGAGTTGAGTTGTATTCCTTTTATTTTGATTATGTTGTCATGTGCAATTGATTGGACTATGTTTCCATTTATGAGATATTGTTTTCTTTGTTGGTATGTTGTTTGGACTCATTAGTAGTAGTTCTGAGGACAGAACTCTTCTAAGGAGGGAGTTATGTAGTACCCCGTATTTTTAAATATTATTTTTAAAGGTTTATAAATGATTAAAATGATTTTTTGGGGATTTAATAAATATTTTCTGGAAATTTATCTTTTTACACGTGCGAAACACGTGGCAAATAATTTCTTGAAAAGTGCAAAAAGCCAAAATTATTTTATGGAAAAATCATTATTTATTATTTGGGATTTATTTATAATTTTTCTAGATTTTTCTGAAATTAATTGGATCTATTTGCAAATATTGAGAAAAAGAAGGATCTTTTTGCAAATTTGTCATTTTGAGGGGTGAAAGTGCAAAACAATTTTTCTGGACTTTTTAATCAGTTCCAGCTGGAGTTGAGGATTTATTTTTCTTTTAAATCTCAATTTAATTAATTCTATCAAGTTCTAAGTATAGGAATCTATTTATGTAAAGATTTGTTTTCGAGGGGTTATTTCGCAAATATGTCTAAAACCCTAAGATCCTATTTCCGGGTATTTAAAAGAAGAGAACGCAGCCGTCATTCACTGCAAAACACAAAGATTTATTATTTTTGGAGGATTGAGAGAAGGATCTTGGATCGCAAAAAGAGAAGGCTTCTTGTTGGATTTCTTCATTTCAAGGTGAGTGACATGTTTGTTTGCTTTGTGTATTTTGCATGTAATTGTTTTGTTGATTTGTTTATGTATGTGATTGGTTACAATTTGGTTGTTTGATCTATGAATGTTTATTGGATCTGGGATATTGAATTGTATTGCTAGAAAGCATGTTTAGGGTTGAACATGATTATGCATATTATGGATTGGATGAAAAATTAGATCTTGTGAAACCCTAGTGGTATGTGATTAAAAATTTGATTATGGTTATGAGTTGCGGTAGAAATTCAGATTTTTGAGAAAATTGAATGGAAGAGTTATGAATCAAGAGATCGTGTCTTGAGAATTGAAATTTGAGGAATTAGTTGATTTGAGGAAATACACCCAAATTGGGGATTCTTTGAGATTTTGATATTTTGAGGGTTTGGATCTGAATACGAACTATTTCAGTGATCGATAAAAATTTTAAGAAACTCAATTTTGAATATATGCACAAATTCATGTTTTGATCGAAGGAAATCAACAAAATCTCCATTTTTATGATTCAAGTAGTTTGATTTAGTTTGGTGGACTATTTTGTATTGTACTAGTTATATTTGATCATATAAGAAATATGTTTTTCGTAGAAATCGTTTTCATGAAGTAAAACTACGTATTGGTTGAATTGTGCATAACCAAAACTATACAGTCTGTAGGTCGACAGTCGACTGGCATGACCTTTCAGTCGACTGATACGACCCGGCTGCTATGTTCTTTAGTTGTATTGAAATTTCTCTCTGGTAAGTCGACCTATGACTTTTATAAGTCGACTTATAACACTTAGAATATTTTCTTAAAGATTACTAGAATTTCTCTCTGGTAAGTCGACCTATGACTTTTATAAGTCGACTTATAATACTTAGAATATTTTCTTAAAGATTAATAGAAATTTTTTTCTGGGCAGTTGACTTATGCTTTCTATAGTCGGCTGATACTGATGTATCCTTATATCTAAGAATGTTCTTTCAAATGATTTATTCTCTAGATGTTTTGATCTAAAACTTATTATTATTTTACTCTACCCCCTATTGAACATTTGTTTTCAAGATGTTACGTTGAACAATTTATGTTGGAAGTTCGGTTTGGATATTTGAGTGTGAGTCTCTAGAGGGTGTGTGTGACCCTAGTATACCGGCGGTTGAGTATTTATGTTTGGGCCTGTTGAGGCATTTAGTTGATCAGTTGTTGAATTAAGTCCGGTAGGGTTCACCAACTCTAGGAGATTCGTTAAGTAATTAAATAACCTAAATAATATGGACAGGCACTAGTGGTGATATGATGAACGAGAACATGGGTTATGGACCTCAGTATGGCTTGCGGTGTGAGATAATCCCCGGAATTATCTAGGTGTGAGTGAAATAGTCTCCGGAATTACCTGTGGTGTGGGATTGATCTCCAGAATTATCGGAGTCGAGGCGACGCACATGTGGTATTCGTGTGATGGGGTGCCATTGCTTGCGGTGTGGAGTATTCTCGAAGATTCCTAGGTGTGAGTGAAATAGTCTCCGGAATTATCTGTCGATAGAGATTGACCTCCGAAAATTATCGGGGCATGGGCTAATACTCACAGTTTATCTTTATCTCGTAGTAGTCATCGTGTTAGGATTAGTTGCATAGCAGGGATTGAACCATATAATGTGGAGACGTTAAGGGCTTGCACCGGACCTATGTAGAGTGGGATGCATAGACTCCGACAAGTACGCATTAGAGAGTCAGCATATAGACTTGTGTTTTCTTGACTTGGCTTTACGCATGTGTTTACCTATTTCCACACTTGACACTTAGTTAGTTTCACTTGATGTTTACATGTTTCCTTGCTATGTCATATTTATGTATTCTTGTTTATTACATGTTATTTATGAATCCATGCTTAATGTTTATTTATGTTGTTTATTTTTATGTCACTCACACCTTTATGGCTGACCCCTTTAGTTTGGGGGGTTAGGGATCATCTCTAGACTCATATTTACAGGTTGTTGTTGATTAGAGCTTGGGATTTGGATGACTGAGTTCAGTTGATTCAGTGACATATGTAAAATGAAAAGTGTTGTAAAGAAAAGAGAATTGTGATTTAAGATGTATTGTATTCCGCTGTGCTATGTAATTGATTATTGTAATGAAAGTTGAAAAAAAAAATTATTGGTGTTTGGTTGTGTTTAATATTACATTGAAGTTGATGCTGAGAATTGTGCCACGTATTTTCTAAGATATTATATTAGAAATTTGGTGCGCTACAGAGGTGACCAGCATTTCGCTTCTCTATCTCAACCAGAAGAAAGGTGAGAAGCTGAGAGACTATGTGAAAAGGTTCACCGTGGAAGCCAGGTCCATCGCTTTCCTCGACCAGTCGAATGTCCTTAACTCCAGCCTTTGGTCCTCCCTCGCCAAGAAGCCCCCACAGAACTTCTCCGACCTTCTTCTCCGAAGCGAGAAGTATATCCGGGTTGAGGAAGCTGAGCAATGCCCCACTTTTGAGGGACCAAAAGAAAGGCAGGTGAAGAAGAGGGAGCCAATAAGCTCCAGAAGGACAATGGCGGACAGCGCCGCCCTCCCTCCAGATTCGAAAAATTCACTCCTCTTAACGCCAACATTTCCACTATTCTCATGGAAGTTGAGAAAGAAGGGGTGATACCTCCTGCCCCGAAGATGAACACCCCTGGCAAGAAGAGGGACAAAGAGAAGTGGTGCCGCTATCACCGAGACCATGGCCACGACACCAATGATTGTCGGGCCTTGAAGAACGAGACTGAGGCCCTCCTTTAGAGGGGGTAGCTATACAAATTCGTGAGAAAAGATCGAACCGACCTTCCTCCTCCTCCTGGGGGGGCTAACAAGCGTCCTGAACGACGCGATGAGACACCCGAATTCGAAGAGGAGCGTGTTCTACACCTCATTCATGGGGGCCCAATGGGGGGCTCCTCCAACTCCTCTCGAAAGGTGTTCATAAGAGAAGTTAATTCGGTTCACGGCACACCTCCCCCTAAAGGCCTCGGAGTACCCATCACATTCTCAGATGAAGACCTGGTGGGCGTCCGAACCCCCCACTGCGACGCACTTGCGATCAACCTCCATATGGCAAATTTTAAGGTAGAAAAGATACTGGTGGACAATGGCAGCTCCGTTAACATCCTCTTCCTCGATGCTTTCAAAGGACTCAAGCTACCCGGGACAGGCTTAAGCCCACCGACTACATGCTCCATGGGTTCACGGGAGTGACAGTGACTATCGAAGGGGTGATCACCCTCGACGTGATCGCTGGCAAATCTCCTACTACCCGAACAGTGCCGATGGACTTTATGGTCGTTGATGTCCTCGCAGCTTACAATGTCATCCTAGGCCGGCCCGACCTAGCTGCTCTCGAAGACGTCCCTTCTGCTTATCACCTCAAGATGAAGTTCCCCACCCGGGCAGGAGTAGGGGAAGTTAGAGGTAGTCAGGAAATGGCCCGCAAATGCTACATGACCTCTACTGGGGGTCCAGTCCTCTCCCTCGAAACTCTTGAAATCCCCCAAGATGGTGTCCGACCAACGTCCGAGCCGGTGGATGAATTGGAGGAAGTGCTCTTCTCTGAGCAAGATCCGAACTGCAAATTCTTTATCAGCAAGACCCTCCCATCTGCCCTAAGCTCGGACATAGTCCAATGTATTAGAAAGAACCGTGACCCCTTCGCATGGTCGGATGCCGACATGCCAGGAATCTCTGAAGAGCTCCTCGTCAACCACCTGAGTGTTGCACCAGGGTCCAGACCGGTTCAACAGAAGAGGTGCAAATTTGCTCCCGAGCGCCAACAAGCTATAAAAGAAGAGGTGGACAAGCTCCTTAAGGCTCAGTTCATACAGGAGGTCAATTATCCCGAATGGCTCTCAAATGTTGTGATGGTAAAGAAAGCCAACGGGAGCTGGAGAATCTGCATCGATTTTACCGACCTGAATAAAGCATGCCCCAAAGACCCATTCCCTCTTCCAAGCATCGACACCCTGATTGACGCCACTTCGGGCCATGAGCTTCTCAACTTCATGGACGCTTTCTCAGGATACAATCAAATCCGCATGTTCCCCCCGGACATCCCGAAGACCTCCTTTGTTACGGATCAGGGCCTCTACTGCTATAGGGTGATGCCTTTCGGGTTGAAGAATGCAGCCGCCACCTATCAACGCCTCGTTAACAAAGTCTTCCAAAATCAGATCGGCTGTAACATGGAGGTGTATGTTGATGATATGCTTGTGAAGAGCATCCTTAGGGGCCGACCATGTTACCGATCTGCAAGAGGCATTTGATGTATTAAGGAAACATGATATGAGGCTCAATCCGAACAAATGTGCATTCAGAGTCTTGTCAGGAAAATTCCTATGCTTCATGGTCAGCCAAAGAGGGATCGAAGCCAACCCCGAGAAGATCAAAGCCATACTGGACATGGCTCCTCCCAAAAATGTGAAAGAAATTCAGAAACTAACCGGGCGCCTCGTAGCTATAGGGCGCTTCCTTTCCAAGTCAGGGGAGAATTGTCTTCCCTTCTTCAAGGCTCTCAGGGGGGCTAAGGGCTTCGAATGGGGTCGACAACAGCAGGAGTCGTTCGATCAGCTTAAAGCCTATCTAGTCAACCCCCCTCTCCTCAGCAAGCCTATCCCTGGGGAAACACTCTACCTCTACTTAGCTGCCTCCGAACAAACCCTCAGCGCTGTCTTTGTGAGGGAAGAAGACAAGGCTCAGAAGCCCATCTATTACGTAAGCAAGGTACTTCGTGATGCCGAGCTTCGTTATCCAAGGCTAGAAAAGATGGCTTATGCCTTGGTTATGGCAGCTAGGAAGCTTCGCCCATATTTCCAGTCCCACTCGGTGGTCGTTCTTACTGACCAGCCGCTGAAGCAAGTCCTGCACAAGCAGGAGACCTCTGGCCGCCTCATGAAGTGGTCGATCGAGCTGAGCCAGCATGATATATCATACCAGCCCCGGACCGCGATCAAAGCTCAGGCCTTGGCCGAATTCATTGTTGAGAACACTATCCCTGAGGTCAGTCGAGCAGCAAACGGGCCTCCTATCTGGTCGGTATATGTAGATGGATCCTCTTGCACTGAAGGGAGCGGAGCCGGGGTCATTCTGGCAGGCCCAGATGATTTCGTTCTTCAATACTCCCTCTGCATTAACTTCAAGGCCTCCCACAATGAAGCGAAGTATGAAGCCCTTATAGCCTGGTCTCGGAATGGCCCGCTAAGCAGGGGCATAATGCCTCCGCATATTTAGTGACTCTTAGCTGGTCGTGAATCAAGTCTTGGGTGAGTATGAAGCGCGAGATGACCGAATGGCTAAGTATCTAGCCAAGGACCAAAATCTCATGGCTCTATTCGAAGAGGCACTTATTCGGCGAATCCCCAGGGAGGAAAATGCCCAAGCAGATATCCTCTCCAGGTTAGCCTCTTCCTCCTTCCAAGGTCTCGAGTAGACCATCTTGATTAAAGCGCTCCTGAGGCCGAGCATAGAAGAAGAAACTTCCAACTCAATGGAGTCACTGCTGGTTCAACTTCAAGATAATTGGATGAAACCCCTGGTAGAATTTCTAAGGGATGGGCTCCTCCCCGAAGACCCTAAGGAAGCTCGTCGAGTCAGAACCAGAGCGGAGCGCTACACCCTTGTTGAGGGGATCTTGTACAAACGCTCCTTCACACAAGTTGACGGCAGACCCTACCTGAGGTGCCTTTCCCCGGAACAAGCCATGTATGCCTTACAAGAGCTTCATGAAGGCATAGGCGGAGCACATTAAGGGTCCAGATCACTTGCCCGAAAGGTGTTGAATTATGGATACTTCTGGCCTACCCTCCTCCAAGACACCGAACGACACGTTCGGCAATGCAGCTCTTGTCAAAAGCATTCCAACATTCGTTGCCTACCCCAAGCTCAGCTCATCTCCCTATCAAGTCCGATCCCCTTTGTAATGTGGGGAATGGATTTACTAGGGCCATTTCCCCCAGCTCCTGGCCAGCTCAAATTCTTAGTCGTGGCAATTGACTACTTTTCAAAGTGGATAGAGGCTGAGCCCATGGCCACAATCACCGAGAACAAAGTACTTCAATTCTTTTGGAAGAGCATCATCGACAGGTTCGGCGTCCCTCGAGTCCTTATAACAGACAATGGAACACAATTTACAGGGGCCGCATTCCGAGCTCTATGTGAAGACCTCGCCATCCAACAACGCTTCTCCTCCGTCTCCCACCCACAGTCAAATGGTCAAGTAGAAAATCCCAAACGATAAATCCTCTCCGGTATTAAGAAGAGGCTGGATAAGTCCGCTAAAGGCTTATGGGTTGATCAGCTCCCTAATGTACTGTGGAATTACCACACTATCAAACGAACCCCTACAGGAGAGTCGCCATTTAATCTCACCTATGGATCTGAAGCTGTGATCCCCTTGAAAGTCGGTGTACCCTCTCCTCGCCTCATTGCCTATGAAGAAGAGCAGAATGCCAGGGAGCTTCGGGCGAATCTGGATCTGATTGATAAGCTCCAGGAAAGAGCCTCGATTTGCCAACAAAGCTACCGAAGGTGGATCGAGCCGTCCTACAACAAGAGAGTCCGTCCCACCAACCTCAAAGAAGGGGAATTGGTCCTCAGAAAGTTAGCTATATCATTCCCCAGTCAGAAGAACAAGCTAGCCCCAAATTGGGAAGGACCCTACAAGATCACCAAAGTGGTTTGGCCGGGGACATACCGTCAAGAAGACCTTGAAGGAAGAGAGATTCCCAAGATATGGAATGCCGACCATCTCTTGAAGTACCAAGAGAGCGCATGAATGCCTCTCTGAGTACCTTCAGATGTCGAACCGTTCATTTTCCTTCACTTGTACTTTTGCTTCTTTATTTCTCCAATGTAATAACGGCTCGCAACTTAGAAGCAGCCGACTATTAGTTTTCAATAAAGAACATTTTTCTTCCTATTTTACTTGTGAATTGCTTGTATCTCTCTGTTTTTACCTTCATACTCAAACGACGAGTTCGGAGTCCAAAATTTTGGCTCGACTCCGCTTCGCAAGTTCGCTCTCAAGCGAGCTAGAAGTGGTTCGCTATTCGAAATTGCTCCCACAACCGTTGAAATATACTCAAACGACGAGTTCGGAGTCCAAAACTTGGCTTGACTCCGCTTCGCAAGTTCGCTCTTAAGTAAGCTAGAAGTGGTTTGCCATTCGGAATTCCTCCCATAACCATTGAAATATACTCAAATGACGAGTTCGGAGTCCAAAACTTGGCTCGACTCCGCTTCGCAAGCTCGCTCTTAAGCGAGCTAGAAGTGGTTCGCCATTCGGAATTGCTCCCACAACCATTGAAACATACTCAAACGACGAGTTCGGAGTCCAAAACTTGGCTCGACTCCGCTTCGCAAGCTCGCTCTTAAGCGAGTTAGAAGTGGTTCGCCATTCGGAATTGCTCTCACAACCGTTGAAACATACTCAGACGACGAGTTCGGAGTCCAACACTTGGCTCGACTCCACTTCGCAAGCTCGCTCTTAAGCGAGCTAGAAGTGGTTCGCCATTCGGAATTGCTCCCACAACCGTTGAAACATACTCAAATGACAAAGTTCGGAGTCCAAAACTTGGCTTGACTCCACTTCCATAGCTCGCTCTTAAGCGAGCTAGAAGTGGTTTGCCATTCGGAATTTCTCCCACAACCGTTGAAACATACTCGAACGACGAGTTCGGAGTCCAACACTTGGCTCGACTCCGCTTCGGAATCTCGCTCTTAAGCGAGCTAGAAGTGGTCCGCCATTCCTAATTGTTCCCACGACCGTCGACGCATGCGAAATGTCCACAACTAGACTAGACATGGAGAAAAGAACTTAAAAGAACTAACGTTTGATTCTTATGACTCCTTTCGAATCGAACTACCATGCACATCCAACACACAAGCATCAGAAAGAAAGCAAGCTTTTATTTCATTAAAAAGTTCGACAAAGGAACCCAAATTACAAGACCAAGTTACTACTATGGGGCGCTACAAAAACTCAAAGAAGCATTATTACAACTTATTCAATGCTCCTTTGGTATGGGGATGTTTCGATTCAAAGACACTTGGGGACGGCATCTCCTAACTTTGGAGCTCGTCTGTACCGAGACGCCTCTTCGGCGCTGCCTCCAACCGTGGCCCCAACCGAAGCGCCACTAGACGAGGCAGCCACCCTGCTTTGAGCATCGGCCGGGCTCCGCCTAACAAAAGGCGAACGAGTCGCGAGTTCATAAAAAGAGATTCCCCTCCCGCTCTCTTCGCGAGTACATGACGTGCTCCGAACGTTGATTCTTGCTGGCTGAGGCTTCAGTCGAGCGACTTCCTTCTCGAGCTCGACAATCCGATCCTTCAAGGAGTCGTCCTTCACAGAAATCTTAAAGCGAGCAAGCCGAGCAGAACCTTCAGTGCCAGAGCTATCGGCTATGATTCGATGAAGGTGGGTCACTTCAATGCTTCTGTCGACCGTAACCCCCCTCAACTCGTCGACCTTCGCCGACAACTCGTCGCGCTCGGCCATCAATTTACCTACTGCCGAAGCTAACTCGTCTTCCTCCACCAAAAGTTCTTCCTCAGCTATCTTCAAATCTTGAACTTCCACCACAAGATCACCTTCCATTCGAGTAACGTCGAACAGCGCCTTTCGGAGCAACTCCACCTCGCCTTCAAGATGAATCTCGCGAGATCGCTTCCGTAGTTGTTTTAGCTCAAAGAAATACCCTCTTGCCATTGCCTTGACATCCTCTAGATCTAGCTCACTTTTGAGGATGCACTCTCGGCTGCAAGAGAGGGCCCGCTTCGCCGTTTTCAATTCAGTACGAAGACGAGAAACCTCAGCTGCTGAACTCGACTCGACCTGAAAAGTGAAAGAATATCAAAGGAGTTTTCAACACTTAGCGAAATTTCAATGTGTTCACAACACTTGAGTTCCTGACACGAACAAAAAGTGCAACACTTAGCGAAATCTCGATGTGTTCACAGCGCTTCAGCAAAATTTCAATAATAGTATCATCACCCTCAATACAGCAAAATCTCAAGACAAGGCGAACACAAGTCAAAAAATTTCAAACTTTAGGCCAAGATTTCAAAAGCGGGAAGTCGTTTCATTAAAAACCCAAAATATACACAAAAGCGGTGGCCAGTCCGCAATTAGGCGTTACTGCAAAAACAAAACAAAAGAAGCAGAAACAATGAGAGAATAGGCAACTAAGTCAGGGGTAGACCTCGTGATGTCGTTCCGAAGCATCGTCTCTCGGCACGGTGACTATCGCGCCCTCGATGCCCACCTCGTCCTTGGCATCTTTGCCCTCCTACCCGGGGGCGAGCTCGGCCAGAGGCAGTTCTTCCTCCCCCTCTACGGGGTCGTAGAAGTAGTAGGAGGAGTCGTCGAACCCAGGGATGCGAGCGGCCATGTGCTTCAGTGCTCGGGAATACGCCTCCTACATGTTTGTCAGCATGTGGGCCTCGGCCTCGTCCCGAACCGCCTGCTCCGTAGCCGCACCTTCGATGCCTGGCTGCTCAGAGCCTCCTCTGACGCCCTCAGTGCCTTGGACAGCTCCTCTTCGAGACGAGTCGTCTCCTTTTCCAAAACTTCAACCTTGGCAGCCTCGGCGGCCGAGTGCTTCAGCGCCTCGGCGAGCTTCGCCTCAAGACCAGCCACCTCGGTTGCGCGCGAAGCGGAAAGCAACTGCTCGGCCTCGAGCAGTTTGACCGCCTTGGCACGCTCCGACTGCTCCCGATTGTTCAGCATGGTCTTCTCCTTCTCCTTGCTCGCAAACTCTTCGAGCAAGTGGTTGAAATGGCATAGGGTCTGCAGGCGACACAAGAAACTATTAGGCCTGAGCGAAAAAACTTGGAAAAATTTTATAGAAGTTTTTGATACTCACCGACATGGTGTTTCGAGCGATCTGCATAGTGTCGTCGCCAACGGTACCCGCCTTAAGCGCGGCTCAGTCTTTGGGGGTCGGTAGGTGCTTCACCGCCTGCATGCAGATGCCCCCGTCTCCGAGGAACCCGTCCACCTTCATCACTTACCAGTCGGGGACGAAGAGGCGCTTGTGCTCCTCGATAAGGATCTTCTCGACCTCGGCGGTGAGAGGGGGGACCTTGAGAGCCAAGGCCGCGCTCACGTTGAACGCTCCACTCGACGACCCGGGCGCGTCAACCTGATCGACTTGAGTCGATGCCTTCGGTGGGGCTTTGGCGGGCGTCTCCGAGGGAGTGAGGTTTGGCACATCCGAAGGCGCCTCGGCCACCAGCTCCACGACGGTCGGTAGTGCCGAGGGGACCTTCGCGGCTCGACCCCCTTGAGGCCCGGCCACAGTCCTCTTCCTCTTTCTCGACTCCTGGTCCTTCGCCGCACGAGCCTTGGCCATCAGTCCTTTGTAATCCATACCGGGGGCCTCTAAAAAAACCAAGCAGAAGGAGTTAGAAAATTTTAACAAAAAGATAAAGCTGAAGCAAGAAAAGAAGAGAAAAGCGTACTAGGGTCGATCGGACTGAGACCCCCACGAAACAAGACCTCCTCGGTGATGTCCTTCCAACTAAGGGTCGGAAGACCGAGGAGCTTCTCCACCACCTCTTCCTCTTCTTTAGTGAGCACGTGCTCCTTCTTCGCCCGCTTCGGAACTCCGATCTTCCACTGCGTCGGAAAGACCCACGGCACGGGAGCATAGATGAGGAAGTAATTCTTTTTCCAGTGCTTGATCGAGTCTGGGTTCTCGATCAGTTTCACGCCCTTCCTCGACGACAGATAGTACCTCTCCTCCATCTTGCTCATCTGGTAGATGCGGTAGAGGTTCCGAAGTATGACCATCTCCGGCTGCACACCAATTTCTTGGCACTGAAGGACGAAGGCAATCACGTGTCGCCACATGTTCGGCATAAACTGAGCGGGACTCAGGCCAAACCACCGCAGCACCTCGTTTATGAAAGGGTGCAGTGGCAGTCGAAGTCCAGCGTTCAGTGCGTCATACGGGAAGACGCAAGTATCGGCCGAAGTAGATGTGCATGCTCGGACACCGGGGCCGGGGAGTAGAAGAACGTATTCTTTGGGGATCCGAAACCCACTCCTGATCCGATGCAGGTCCACCTCGGTCAAGATTGAGGAGATCTGATCCACCTCGGAAGGGTCCCTCGGATCATTCTCCTCGTACGACAGAGCCGTGCCCTGCATCACCTTCTCCAACAAGTCTTCAGGGTAACTCCGCACACCCCCAATGCTCGATATGACAGACGGGTGCCGACCCAATTCTCCTGCCGTCTTCAGATGCTCGACTATCGTCGTCACCCCGATCGGCTCGGCAACCTCCTTCCCCTTGCTCAGCCTAACCGTTGTCACCTCGATTGGCTCGATGATCTCCTTCCCCTTGTTCGACCTAACTATCACCGCTCGACTGATGTCTTGGTCCGAGGTGGGGGTCTCATCCTCAAAAGAAAACTTAACCATTTTCTAAGGATAAGGCGAGACACTAACCTTGAAGTGACGTGAATGGCCAGAAAAGATTGCCGGAATCTGAAAGCGCCTTGCCACGACAGCTAGTAGCACCACCTGAGAGCGAAAACTCAGCTAGTAGAAAGTAAAAGTGAAAGTAAGAAATGAAAAGTGAAGAATGAGGTAAAGTGTGAGGGGGGTGAAGACTTATAGTAAAAGAAACGACTCTTGGGCTTTGTAACGTAAAGACGCAACTTTTGGGCCTCCCCTCAAGGCATTATGAAAGCCCAAACGACGGTTCACAAGAAGTAACGACGGTTCGGTATAAGCCGCTCCGCTCGGCTGCACCTCTAGCCCCAAGTCGCCAGTGCACCCTACTTAGCAACCGAGAAGCGCTCAGATCGGCCCACGATTCCTCGGAAACCGAGCAACTGCCAATCCGAGCTGCAAATTTGAGAAAAACGGCTTTCTCCCCAAAATTCATGCAAGATCTCGATCAGGCAGCTCAGATCATGCCACCTCCTGCAAAACAACAAGATAGTATTTTCTCGAGAACTGAGCCTACCTCGAGATCCATGCCAAGATCCAATGGCCCCGATCTCTCCACGTCCCTCGAAACCAAGGCCCGAGAGACAAGCGATCCGAGCTGATCAAACATAGAAGAAGCTCGGAAACCGAGCAACTGCCAATCCGAGCTGCGAATTGGGGAAAATGACTTTCTCCCCAAAATTCGTGCAAGATCTCGATCAGACGGTTCAGATTGTGCCACCTCCACAAAACGACAAGATAGTGTTTTCTCGAAATCTGAGCCTACCCTTGAGATCCGCGCCGTGATCCAACGGCCCAGATCGCTTCACGTCCCTCAGAGCAAAAGTCCGAGCGACAAGCGATCCGAGCTGAGAAAGTAACTTGGGTTCCCAATCCGACCGACCAGAATTCCGAGCTACTCGCAATACAGGAGAGAACGAAGTCACGTTGCTCGGAATCCGAGCAAATGGCAGTCTGAGCTGCACATTTGAAGAAAAATGCAACCGAGCAACCCCAACCATCGGATCGTTGCGAAAATCGCGCCAAAAATGATAAACGGCTCAGATCGTGCCAACGCCCACAAAATGACAAGATAGTGTTTTCTTGAGAACTGTGCAACCTCGAGATCCGCACCGTAATCCAATGGCTCTGATCGCTCCACGTCCCTCGGAATTCCGATCCGAGCGGCTGGCGATCCGAGCTGCTCACGCAAAAGAAATAGCACCAAGCTCCGTAGCTCAGATACCGATCAACTAGCTATCCGAGCTGCTCATATGGAGAAAAGAATGCCAAGCAATAACAGTCATCGGATCTCCTAAAAAATCGCACTCCGACCTGATGAGCGGTCCAGATCACCCCACGTCGCTCGGAATCTGTGCTTCGAGCAACTGGTGATCCGAGCTGCTCACACGAAGAAAATGGCGCCCAGCTACGTGCCTCAGATTCCAAGCAACTGGCCATCCGAGCTGCTCGTGCGAAGAAAATATTGCCGAGCGACTCTAACCATCCGATCTTTCAGAAATTCATGCCCGCACGAGATGGGCCGGCCAGATCTCGCCACGTCATAATTTGGTATTAAAAATTAATTTTTATTTATTAAAATTATTTTATTATTTAAAAAATTGCGAAAAAATAATTAAAAAATTGGGAAAATTAATTAAAAATTCTAAAAAAACAATTACAAATTTAGGGAAACATTATCGAGCCTCTAAGAAAATAATTATTGCTTAGAATAATTGATTAAGACCCCCGAACGACAAATCAACACTTCACAAAATTAAGTAAATGAACCGAAAAATAGATAAAGGTTAAGAAAAATACCAGAAAACCAGAGGGGCTCAAGAACAACCCAGAGCACGCAACTGACACAGAAAATCACCATACTGCCTCACGCAAAGATTCGACACATCCCATTTGGACTCCGATACAACCCCGCAAGCCATTTAAACAGTAAAACTACTCCTCAAAGGCTGATCAAACTCAGTATTCAGGAGTGGGGGGCTCGTGATATGGCTAAAAATAGGGTTAAATCAGAACCGTCCAAATAGGATGCGAATCTTAAAGCCTGGGAGTAACATCATAATTTCACTTACGAACGGGTCTGAAGTGGGTACTGGGTTTTCTTACCGAAAGCCCAGTAACCCACAAATGGATCCATCCTAACTGGGTGCGGGTTTCAACCCGCAGCAAATCCAGTCCAGCAGGATAGAATTAGGGTTTCTGATTAAACCTAATCAACAGCCTTGATTCATATTTATCCTTTCACTGGGAATTAGGGATTACATTCCTAACCTGATCCTAGGGATTACATTCCTAATCTGATCCCAACGGCGGCTATAAATACCCCCCGATCCATCACCATTAAGGGGTAATCAATCTTTTGCCAATTTACGCTCTCTCATAATCTTTCCTGATTACTGACTTGAGCATCGGAGGGTGTGTCGCCGGGATCAACCGCTGTGTCTCGCACTTTTTACATGTGAACGGCGGGAGTCAGCGGTCAAACTCCGGCAGAAGAAGTTAAGGTTTGATTATTCAGTTTTCCTAAGAATCCACAAATACTATCTGTTTTCCCCCACACCAGATTCAGCGGTAACACACATCAATGTCATCTAAACTGATGTTCCCCAGCATGAACTTGTGGCAGACATTGGTTCGATGGAGATTGCGATGGAGGTGTTGAGATGGAAGCTGAGATACAGTACACAATTTGAGGGACTCGATGAGAAATTGAGTGAGGAGCTAAGTGAGTAATTGAGTGATTTAATGATGATGAGAGTTAGGGTTTATACAAACTTCAATTAAGAAACAAACAGAGCTAGTCAGGGGTTTAAGAAGAAGAAGGAAAATGGATATTTCGATATTTCATACACTTCTTAATGGGTTTTGACTCGTTAAGAAGAATATTCGGGGAATATTCCACTCATTTAGCGGAAAGATTAACGACATGTGCTTTTGGTCATATTTTAAAACTTCGAATGTTATTTGGGTATTATAAAAAATTTGGGCGTTATTTAAAAATTAGGCTAAAGTTTCAATATCATTTTGTTCTTAACCCTATCTATTAAGATATCCAAAAAAAAACATTCTTCTTTGATTCTTAATGGTTGCCAACGGTTGGGAATCAAACGAATTCAAAACATTCCATTTGGAATTAATATAGAAATATAGGGGTTAATTTGCAAAAATTCCTATCTCTCCCATAGTTGCCTTTTCCTATGCCTCCATCTCCTTCATCTCCTCTACCGTAGCCTTCTTCAACCCCTGCCCCCTTCCCCTCCTCTGTCAGGTATCTGATTGCGATTGGATCAGGGTCGTGCCATTGATGAAAGAAGAAGAGGATTAGGGTTTGAGAGATTGAGATTTGGGGAAGAATGATTTGGATTTTTATTGATATTTCAAAGATTATTTAGCTCAGGTGTTATAGGTGGAGAAGTGGCGATTATGCTGCAGGTTAAGATACAAAAACACGTGCTCAACGCACAAAAGACCTTCCTGCCATCTTCCCGCTACAACCCATTCAAACACAGTAGTGCGCAGACACGAAATAAATTGATACAGACTCAAAACTCTGATACGAACAAAAAATTAACAAAAAACAGAAAAGTCAACTGTGATCATTGAAGAAGACGAATTCTGCAGGACCCTCCATTGATGTAGAGCATCACACCGACGACCTTGACAGCTCCTCCCCCCTTAAATACCAACTTGCCCAAGTTCGAAGTCCGAAAACCTGCGCCGAAGCTCCTCCACATCAACCCATGAGGCACATTTATGCCCAAAGTTTTTCCACTTAATAAGTAGCTCAATTCCCATTCGATTTTGCTTTTTGAACACTCTTATATCTAACACCACTTTAGGAACATCTTGCGAGTTAATCTTCCACCCACCAATAAGGAAGTTCAGTTGATATGTTGGGTAGGTGATCACCATAACACTTTTTAAACTTTGAAACATGAAAAACAAGATGGATTACTGACCCTTCAGGCAACTATAGGAGATATGCCACTGCTCCTATCTTCTCAATCATTCGATACGGCCTAAAACACTTCGAAGCCAACTTTTGTGGGGTCGAGTTTCTTATTGATACCTGTTTGTATGGTTGAATCTTCAATAACACCAAATTGCACACCAAAAATTCCTTCTCTGTGCGTTTCTTACCAGCAAAGAACTTCATGCACCCTTGAGCTAACGAGATGTTATCCTTTAGCAGCTTTACAATTGCATCTCTAGACATTAATTCCTCCTCAACGACAGGCATGCTTGAAGTCCCTCTAACATATTGAAGCAGTGAAGGTGGAGGTCTACCATAGACCCCTTCAAAGGGTGTCATCCCAGTAGACACATGCCAGTTGCTGTTAAACCAAAACTCTGCCCACGAAGCCATTTGAACCAATCTGCAGGTTTTTGGCTGCAAAAACAACGCAAATACAACTCCAGTGCCTTGTTGACAATCTCCATCTGGCCATCACTCTGGGGATGATAGTTCATTGATTGATTTAGCTTGCTATTCTCCAATTTGAAGAACTCTCTCCAAAACTTGCTTACAAAAATGGGGTCTCTATCACTCACGATGCTTCTTGGCATGTTGTGCAATTTATAAACATGATCCACGAACACTTGGACTATAGAATGAGTAGTATACGAGTGTGGGATCCCTATAAAGTGTGCATATTTGGTTAGACGATCAACTACCACCATGATGACACTTTTACCACTGCTTTTAGGGTAATCCCTCTATAAAATTCATCGAAATGTCTTCCCAAATTCGATCAGGAATAGGAAGAGGGTGAAGCAACCCTGCGAAATGTAGAGTCTCATGTTTGTTTTTTTTACACACCAAGCATTCCTTGATCCTCAACTTATTATCTTTGCTCATTCCTTCCCATATGAAATTCCTTTGGATCCTCTGCAGGGTTTTATGAAACCCATAGTGGCCTCTCACATTTGATGCATGATGATAAAAAAATATCAAATTCCTCATATCTGCTGTAGGGCTAATTAAAGCATTTTCTTTATAATACCAAACTCCTCCCACTTGTTTGTACAGTGCAGGGTCTAACTGGCCATTGAGTAATTCCCTTGCAGTGTGGTGAAATACGGGTTGTGCTGAACCATGAGTTTGATGTCCTCTAACCATTCAGGAACTACAAAAGTGATCTCACAACAAGTCTCCATCTCTCCTTCCCTCCTTTATAGTCCATCAGCCACAGGATTGTCAACTCTTTTCTTATATTCTACTGTGAATGTATACCCCAACAACTTCCAGAGCCATTTTTCTTGAATTTCCATATTAATTCTTTGATCAAGAATGTATTTTATACTCCACTGATATGTTCTTATGATGAATGAATTCCCCAAGAGATACTGCCTTCATTGCTTCACCACTTGTAAAGTTGTAAAGACTTCTTTTTCATAAGTTAATAGAGCCAATAGTTACCTTTTAAACCTTTATTCATATAGGTTACGGGATGAGACTCTTGAATAAGAACCACTCCCACCCCAGCTTGTGAAGCATCAGTCTCAACAACAAAGGGTTTCACAAAGTCAAGTGCCTTCAATATTGGTGTAGTGGTCATTGCCTTTTTGCGATCACTGGAAGAAGATGTTGCAACTGAGGTCCATTTGAAGGAGTTTTTCTTCAGGAGTTGAGCAAGGGGAGTTGCAATACCACCGTAATTCTTCACGAATCCTCTGAGTTCCTTAACTATTTATGGCTCAGGGTAACTTTCTACAGCTTGAATTTTACTTGAGCCGACTGAAATTCCTTCTTCACAGATGATGTGACCCAAGTATCCAATTGAGTTCTGACCAAATGTGCACTTACTAGCTTTAGCAACCAATTGGTGGTTCCTTAGGACTGTTAAGGTGGTTGATACATGGAGGAGGTGGTTCTCCCAAGAAGAGCTATAAACCAGGATATCGTCAAAGAAGACAAGCACAAATTGTTAGGTTTCTAATGCAATCACAGATTAAATACACATCGGAAAAATACCAAAAAATATTGAAACCTAGCCATGGATCCATGCGAAAACCATAAATCGGATTTAGGAGTTATACCTTAAAGATGGATCTGTTGTCTCCACAGTATGCCGATCACAACACTACACTATTGTGGTGCCTATACGGTATCCACACGAACGGAACGAAATATGGCTCTCCTTCAGACCGTGGTGCTAGCTGCGGGAAGGGGATGTTCCTCTTCACGATCTCCCTCTCTCTCTCTCACTTTCTGTGACAGCTAGGGTTTTTCATGTGTATATTTTTTCACAGATACATATCAATATAGGTGCAGAAAACGAACCCTAAGAGAGTAAGGAGGTTGTTGGGCTCACAATCTGACCTGAGTCAGATTCGTATGTGGGCCTTTGAGCTTTAGTCGGTCCATTTAATCAATTAAATGTCCAACCAATGTCAGGAGTCCAAGTCTTACTTGGATCCCTAATTAAATTCATCTTATAAATTTAATCTCAATTTCGATCCACTCTAAGTGTGTGACCCTGTAGGTTCTCATTACGTTGACAGTAATACTAAAATTATATTCTAGTATTACAAATAGTGAGCGGTATCTAGCAATACAACACTACTAATCTAGTAACGGGAATGTCAGTGATTTGACAAAACCTATCCGTGACCAATATTACCATGTAGTCTTTTCCCTTTGTCCAGATATCTTAACCACAAGGCATAGAGCGTGTCATCCTTGTATAGTTCAATCTTTAGGTTTCTTAATGTCTCAGTAGACTTACTAAAAAAAATGAGATCAATATCTAATATTGACTCATTTGAGCACAACCATGCATTTTACAGTCTCACTCAATCGAGGGACCCATAGATATCGCTCATATTATGTAAGAGGGATAAATCATATCTAAGTCACTCACTTTTCTCCGCATGATTTGTGGTATATCCAATAGTCGACTTTATAATCACCTTATTACAGGCAATGTTTGACGATATCAAAATATATAACTTAACATGTAGGGAACCATAGTGACATCAAGTCAAAGTACTACGTGCACCATGGTCACTGTGAAAACTGCTTATGACACTCATGTAATGATCCATGCAGCGTTCTCATGGTGGGTCAGTCCAGTACAGTATTACTCTAATATGTATCTATGTGAAGACTTGATATCTCATATCCATGACCCGTTAGAATGATCATCAGTCTATACACACACTAGTATCTATATATTATTGTTATCCTAATTCACAATAATACTTGACTAGGGATATTTAAGAACAATGTTCTTATTTCAGCCAATATGATCTCACAATCAAGTCATGCACTTGATATCCCATGACATTGAACTTTCTATTCTAAGGACCTCATTATATTCATTTAATTCACAATAAATAACACAATAAATAAAATGCCTAAATATAAAATAAATATTATGATACAATGTAAACTAGTAATGTCAATACACAACTGGCCTCTAGGGCATACACCAACACAAATTTGCGGAGATACTCTTTAAAAATCTCATTCATCAAGCATTGGAAAGTTTTAGGGGCATTAGTAAGCCCAAAAGGCATTACTAAGAATTCAAAATGGTCGTGGCGAGTGCGAAAAGCAGTCTTTGGGATGTCAGAATCCTTAACTCTTATTTGATGACACCTCGACCTCAAGTCAATTTTTGAAAAATATTTAGCTCCATTCAACTCATCAAGGAGCTCATCATTGATGGGGATTGGGAATTTGGATTTAATTGTTTGGTTGTTAAGATCCCTTCAGTCGACACAAAGATGCCAACTACCATCTGATTTCTGTACTAGAATCACCGGAGATGCATAGGGGTTGTTGCTTGGCCCGATGAACCCTGACAAGAGCATTTATTCTACATGTTTATCAATCTCATTTTTGTGGTAGTGGGTGTGCTTACATGGTCTAATACACACTGGTTTAGACCCTTCTATTATTGGGATCTGGTAATCTATGGAATTCTTGGGAGGCACTATCATTTGATCAGTAAACACATCAGGGAAACTTTTGAAGAAGTTGTTGCAAATCTGTAGGATCAGTATGTAACTGAGAGAAACTACTTGACTCTTCTTCACTGCACAAAACCTCTTGCACTTGGATCATGTAGGCTTGACATATGCAGTTGTTCATCTTAGCTAGCTCATCAGCCTCAATGAACTGCAGTTGAGGATTTAGAATCCCTTGCAACCTTTTCATACTTCCTTCAACCTTGAAATCCAGTGTCATAAGACTAAAATCCAAGGTTACGGGGCCAAAATACCTTAACCAATGTGCACCAAACACCATTTGAGCAGGGCCTAAGGGTAGGATCAAAAGTTCAGCTTACAGATTAACTCCATGCACTACAAAATTAACATTGGCCACTTTTCTCTCTCTGTACATGCACTGACCATTAGCCACTGTGACCTTGTAATGAGGCTCCTTCAAGATGTGCAAATTGGCCCTTAATGCAGTTTGAGGATCTAGGTAATTGTGCATTGAGCCGGTGTCGATAAGGATGTTAACTTCCCTACCACTAATTTTTCCCTTGACTCTCATAGTTTAAGGATGGACTTGTGTGCCTACCAGGGCATGAAAAGAAATTTCTGGTTGTAGAGTGGCTTGAATTAGTGTTTGCAAAGTAGTTAGGAGTGGTCTTCAGCTTGAACAGCTTCAAATGCAGCTTCTTCAACCTCCTCTTCCTCCAACCCTTCTAGGAAGTAGAATTTTTGAGCTTTGCAAATTTGCCCCTAAGTGTATCTGTAACCCCTGTTCCCGTACATATATAATTTCTGAATAATTTTCTGTATTTCGAATTATTTATAAATTTAGTTGTGTTAAATTCATTTTGAATTTTCTATTAAATCTTTTCTAATTAGAAATTATGTTTATTTCGAATAAGGGTATATTTTACATTACTTTCTATTTTATAATTGAACGAATATTTATATTTATATTTTAGCTATATAACCTCGTTGCCATCATTTTGTTATATTATTATTATTATTATTATTATTATTATTATTATTATTATTATTATTATTATTATTATTATTATTATTATTATAAAATGAATTTTCTATTAAATCTTTTCTAATTAGAAATTATGTTTATTTCGAATAAGGGTATATATTTTACATTACTTTCTATTGAACGAATATTTATATTTATATTTTAGCTATATAACCTCGTTGCCATCATAAGGGTATATTTTACATTACTTTCTATTGAACGAATATTTATATTTATATTTTAGCTATATAACCTCGTTGCCATCATTTTGTTATATTATTATTATTAGCCATCATTTTGTTATATTATTATTATTATTATTATTATTATTATTATTATTATTATTATTATTATTATTATTATTATTATTATTATTATTATTATTATTATTATTATTATTATTATTATTATTATTATTATTATTATTATTATTATTATTATTATTATTATTATTATTATTATTATTATTATTATTATTATTATTATTATTATTATTATTATTATTATTATTATTATTATTATTATTATTATTATTATTATTATTATTATTATTATTATTATTATTATTATTATTATTATTATTATTATTATTATTATTATTATTATTATTATTATTATTATTATTATTATTATTATTATTATTATTATTATTATTATTATTATTATTATTATTATTATTATTATTATTATTATTATTATTATTATTATTATTATTATTATTATTATTATTATTATTATTATTATTATTATTATTATTATTATTATTATTATTATTATTATTATTATTATTATTATTATTATTATTATTATTATTATTATTATTATTATTATTATTATTATTATTATTATTAGTATTAGTATTATTATTAGTATTATTATTAGTATTAGTATTATTATTAGTATTATTATTATTAGTATTATTATTATTAGTATTATTATTATTAGTATTATTATTATTATTATTATTATTATTATTATTATTATTATTATTATTATTATTATTATTATTATTATTATTATTATTATTATTATTATTATTATTATTATTATTATTATTATTATTATTAGTATTATTATTAGTATTATTATTATTATTATTAGTATTATTATTAGTATTATTATTAGTATTATTATTATTATTAGTATTATTATTAGTATTATTATTATTATTATTAGTATTATTATTATTATTATTATTATTATTATTATTATTAGTATTATTATTATTAGTATTATTATTATTATTATTATTATTATTATTATTATTATTTATTTTTTTTTTTTTTTTTTGATGTAACGGATAGAGTCCAAAGACTCCAGCCAACAGATCAATTATAAAAATAACGTTTACAAAAAGGGTTTTACCAGCGGTAAAACAGAGGATACAGCAGTAAGGATAATATACAGCTATGCATATGACTACTACAAAACGAGAGTACAAGAAGGAAAACAATACATCCGAACTAAACGCCTGAAGGGGAGAAAAAGCGGACTCCCCTGCCACACCAGAATGACCATCGAGCCGAAAGCGGAGACGAATGGGGAGCCGACTCACAGATGCCATGCCCACTAGAGCCCAGCCACAGAAACCACAGGGAAGCATGACGCCAACCACAGCGGAGCCAGAGCCGGGAATCAGCAAAACCGACAGCAGAGACAAGAACAACCCAATGGCAACAAGCTCAGAGCTGAAGGGAAAGGCGCTGGGAGCTGAAGGCAGAAGAAGTCCTCCACTAGCGCACCGAAAGAAAACACACAACGCGTGACACACAAACCCAAAACAGAGAGCGTAGCCCAAACAAATACCACCAAATAAGGCAAAACCAGAGGAAGACATCGGTAGATAAAGCTAAAGGCCTCACAAAGAGCAGAAGCTCACACAACAATACTCAAAAGAAAGTAGTCAGAGCAATGAACAGAAATAAACAGTACAGACAGGAACTAAAGCAACATAAGCACAGTCGCAGAAAATAAACAATAGGCATAAAAGCACCGCAGAGAAGTGCTCCAAACACATCAGATAATACAGTAAATAGGGAGATAATAGTAGGGGATAATAAAAAGCCAAGTTTCCATTACAAACAGATCCAGACCAAAGGAAGTGAGAACTCGAGGCTCCCACCATCACAGCCTACAAAGAAACAACAACCAGCCCAGATGGGAGCAACAAGTCCCGCGGGGGACCAAAAAAACTACGCTGGTATACAGCCAGTCACAAAAAACCGCTAGGGCCAGCACAAACCAGAAGGGATTTAACCCTGCAACAAAAATCGAGGGATAATAAGATAAGAGTGAAATAAAGAAAGTAACAAGAGAAGTAAACTAGAGAATTAATTATAACGCCTGCAGATTTTTAAGACACATAAAAGATTGCATTAATTTGTCAGACGCTGACGCGGAGTTGTCTTTGAAAGAAGGGTTCGACGCCCAGAGATTAAAAAGAAAAAAGAACTCGTCAATAATAGCAGCTAAAGGTTTGCGCTGGAGGCGGAAAAGCCTATTATTTCTTTCTTTCCAGGATATCCAAATAATGATATGGATAGATAAAATCCACGCGCTTCGGAACGAGCCATTCGAAGGCGGGAACTCCCAAACCGAAGTTAAGGAGGGAGGAATCATATGCAAATTCCACGCAAGAGTGACAATCTTCCAAAGAGGGATAATAAAAGAGCACCGGGTGAAAAGATGATGGATGTCTTCTGGGGAATGATCACATAGAGGGCAGAGTTGGCCCCAGGCGATATTTCTTTTGTTGAGGATCTCTACAGTGAGAAGTTTGTTGTTAAAGGCTAACCAAGAGTTAATTTTGACTTTCAAGGGCACACTAGATGCCCAGATGAAATGCGAAACAGACGAGCGTGTTCCTCCAGAATTGAGGAATTTGTAAAAGGAACGAACCGAGAAAATGCCCGAAGTCGACCAACGCCAGGAAATCCCTTCAAACGGGAACCAAATGTAGCCATTGAGGAGACTAATGAGACGATTGAATTGTTCAATGAGATGGGAGGGGATTTCAGAAATCAAAGGAATTGACCAGTACCTCACATTATCAATAAAAGTAAAGGATTCTGCTACGGTGGCCTCAGGGGCCGCCGCTAAACGGAATATGGAAGGGAAAGCCGAAGACAGTTTAATATTACCGATCCACAAATCAGACCATAGGTGAGTAGAGAATCCTTCCGAGCATAAGCGGTATATGCTACAAAGGAAAGCATCAGAAGCTTTCCAAACACCTTTCCAAAATGGAGAGGCGCAGCGGGAAGTGGAAGGGGGAAACTCCCACCAATTAGAAGAGGATCGGTAGTTTTTGATGCAATGAATCCAAGGAAGGTGATCGAGATTGTGGAGTCTCCAGAGCCACTTACCGAGGAGAGCGATATTATGGTCTCTAATGTTCAAAACACCAAGCCCTCCCTCCTCTCTAGGAGAGCAAATGAGTTTCCAATTGGCTAAGTGCGAGCCGGGCTTGTAAGAAGCGGAGCCCGACCAGAGGAAATTACTCCTGATCTGATCAATCCTTTTGATCACCCAGGAGGGGAGGAAAAAGAAAGACATCAAATATTGAGGCATAGCCGACAGAACAGAGTTGATGAGAATTAATCTGCCACCACGAGAGAGTGTTTTGCCAGACCAAACTGACAGTCTAGACTCAACCTTGTCGAGCAGAGGAATCCAGTCAGATCTAAGGAGCTTACCCCATCTGAGGGGGATGCCCAAATAAGAAATAGGAAAGTTGGCAATGGGACAATTAAAGACGTTGGATACTTCAGTTTGACGATTGGGGGATCCGCTTAACCAAATTACCGAGGATTTTTGGTAATTGATGGATAAACCTGAAGCCAATTCAAAACAATAGAGAAGCAATTTCAGGTTACGAAGAGAGTGAAGATTGGGCTTAGTAAAAATAATGGTATCATCCGCGTATTGGAGGTTTAGAACACCCTCGAAGAGGGGAGAGGAACCCAGGCCTTCGATCATATGCAAGTTCCCAGCGTTCCTAAGGAGTTTGCTAAAAACATCCGCAACGAGGGAAAAGAGAAGGGATGAGAGAGGGTCTCCTTGGCGGAGACCACATTTAATTTTGAATTGGTGACCTTCGGTTCCGTTGACAAAGATGGCGGATTTGCCCGAATAAAGGCTGGATTTGATCCAAGCGATCCATTAGGGGCCATTATTATTATTATTATTATTATTATTATTATTATTATTATTATTATTAGTATTATTATTAGTATTATTATTAGTATTATTATTAGTATTATTATTATTATTATTATTATTATTATTATTATTATTATTATTATTATTATTAGTACTATTACTATTACTATTAGTATTATTATTATTACTATTAGTATTAGTATTATTATTAGTATTAGTATTATTATTAGTATTATTATTATTATTAGTATTATTATTAGTAGTATTATTATTATTATTAGTATTATTATTACTATTATTAGTATTATTATTACTATTACTATTACTATTATTTTTATTATTATTATTATTATTATTATTATTATTACTACTACTACTATTACTATTACTATTATTATTATTATTATTATTATTATTATTATTATTATTATTATTATTATTATTATTATTATTATTATTATTATTATTATTATTATTATTATTATTATTATTATTATTATTATTATTATTATTACTATTATTATTATTACTACTACCATTATTATTAATTTTCGTGTTTTCATTATTAGTGTTGTTATTATTATTTTTGTTAAAGCCCAGTTTTGATCTATATTATATTATCTAATTATTTAAATTAAAGCCCATTGATTTGATCTACATTTTATTATTAACTATTTAATTTGAAGCCCAAAATTTAGCCCATCTCCTATTAGATTTTAACCCAAACCCATATCTGTCTCTTATTGGATTCTAGCCTACTCTAAACCCAATACCCAAAACCCAATTCCCCTCCTATTTGTGTGTTGACCAGATCAATTTTACTCCAACAATCAATCCCAAGAATCTCTCCTAAATCATGTAACCTCCAATTTAATATCTCTAATAATCAGCTTATTGATTGATTCCCGTAACCCCCTTCTCCCACTAACTCCTCTCTTTATTATTATACATTAAATCATATTATAACTCTTCCCATACTCTCTCTCCTTCTCTGTTCAAATCCAAAAACAGAGACTCTTTCTCTCTCTCCCCGCACCCTCTCTCTTCCCCCCTCTGTTTCCCGAACGAAATCAGCGAAACCCAAACAGAAAAAAAACCCCACCATCTTCCACCTTCTCCTCCCTCGTCGCTCCGCTCCTTCCGCTCACCCTGTTCCTCACCTCGACACCCTCCTGCGGCCAGCTAGCGTCGCCCCCAGTCGCACCACGATAGCTAGCCGCCATTGCCGTTCCTCTTCCTCCTCGTTCCCGCTCCTCCGCCTTCGAGCGCTTCACGCTCGGGCCTTGCGCCGCTCGCCATTGCCGTGATGCTCGTCTTCTTCCTCTACCACAGACTCCCATCGTCACTCCCGTCGCCTCCGCCTGCCATTACCCATCGCCGATGTCGCCCTCTCGCTACTCCTCTCTTCCGTCGCTGTCCAGCTAGCGCCACCTACCTCTCTACGATGTAGCCTCCCTGCATCATCGGTCCACCCTCTCGCTCTCATCCCGTCGCATTTCTCTCTTTCTCTGTGGTAAATTAGGGAAAACAGAAAAAAAGTGGAAAAGGAGAACATAACGGAGAGATTAATTTTTTTGGTGTGTGGGTGTTGTGTTGGAGTTTGGGATTGATCCAGTGAGTTACTGGTTGTGAAGTGGGTGTTTGTTGTACTTTGCTATTTTGGAGAATAGAAGGGCTTCGCTTGCTGTGTAGTGTTTTGTGAAGTTGGGGATCATCTGGTTGCTGTTTAGGTGTGTGTTGTTGGCGTTTGGTATTTGTGTGGGAGATCCGATCGAGAAAGGAGTTTGGGGTGTTTGCTATTTTGGAGAAAGGATTGGATTGCTTTGTTGCTGCTGGAATATTTGATTGCTGTTTTGGAGTTGCTGCCACGTATCTTGCACGAGCGTCACTGTTCGAGATTCCGATCCCGTTATTCCCCCGTTCACACCGGAATCGTCCAATCAGGCAAGTTTCTCATGTACAAATTCGTTTGTTCTAGTACAAGCTTCTTTGCAAAAATATCGCAAGTATATTTTTTTGACTCTAATTCTCATTCATAAGTCGAATTGAAAACTGTTGCTATACATAACCCTTGATTTCGTATTCGTACATGATCGCGAATACTTTGTTGCCCTATGCATGACATGAACACAAATTAATACACACATATGCACTCTTAGGATTTTACATGATTATGTGCATGATTTTCTTGCCCGAGATAGTAGTTAAATATGATATCTAGTTATTTTTGATTAAAATTAATAAAAGTAACAAGCTGGGGTTTAAAGAAAAGACCACAGTAGTGGACAATATAGAAGAGCATACTCGGAAGGGGGCCTGTGTTTTTCCATGATTACAAGTTATATGTAACTAAGTGTCACGTAGAACTAAGTGCCACGCCAGAAGTTGACGGGGGTCACCTCTATAATCCATTACATGATTATATGTTTATATGTTTCACGCTACATGTTTACACTATGTTTGACCCAATATGTTTCACGTTATATGTTTGCACGTATCTCGATACAAGATACAAATAATATGTTTTTTCCTAGTACGTGACCTATAAAATTCACCACTAGGCCTAAACATAACTGATTGTACGTAGCAACCATGTAGTAAAAAGATGGATGCATGAAGTGCTACCTAGATAGAACCAAACATTAGACTTAAGATTAACATGTGCACTTGCATGATCCAATTACATGTTACATGTTCATATTGAGTTGATATTTGTTTACTTGATTACTTGTTTACATGACACTTGTTCCATAATGCCTTGTTCATAATCATGTTTACATATTGCATTTTCCCCCTATTTCATGACTCTCGATTCCTTGTTCTTTTCCTGTTTTTCTTTGTTTTATTTTGTACCTGTTTCCCTTAGCTTATATCGCTTGCGGCCTGTGACTTCTATTAACGAGCATCTCCTTGTTTACTTTTTTCTTTTCTTTTTGCAATAATATACTTGCAGGCCCGAATGGAGAGTTACCAGAAGGTGTCGCTGATCAAGTGTTTTAGCCTTGTGTTTTATCATCTTTAGTTTGTGTTTTAGTTCATGCAAACGCTTTATTGTAATCCGGACTTGTTTGACCCGTAACTATTTGTATTTCCCAGTTGTTGGTTATATTATGAACTATGTCATGAACTTTCATTATCATATTGTGATTTTAGCGTGGTTTATTTTGTTATCTTGTTGTTGAGTTTACTTGTACAGCTTATGAATGGTGTATTCGCACCATTCGCTGGGCCTTAGTCATGTGCCCGTATTTCCGTATTTTGGGAAGCGGTGCGTGACAAGATTTTTTAGTGGTATTATAGCTTAGGTTTGGCTAATGTGTTAGGTGACTAATACATTAGACAGACTTGACTTAGCCAGGTTAATTCAACAATATGTGCACCATGTTAATCACATGGATAATGTATAACTAACATAATCTGGATACTCCTCTTATTTGACTCCTCAGTTCCTTCATTTCTTGGTTGTTTCGTCCCTTCCATTTATCCACATTCATTGATTCCTTATTGGGTATAATTTTGTTTGGTTGTACCCATATTATTTTGATTCCGGTGTCTTATTCTTTTCTCCCTGCTCGGTTCGTCGGTTGGTGCCATGTGGTCTACAACGGCAAGTCTGCAGCTTCGAACGTAGCCATCAGAGTAGCGCAGCGAAAGCGTGATGGGCCCATAACCCACAGGTCCCAGGATTCTCTTGTTGTTTCCCCTTCTATGCTTGTTGACTTATTCATTTAATTTCATTGTCATCATTCATTGAATCTCTATTTGATATCATTTTGATCACTTCATCCTTATCCATATTCTTTCTCATTTTTGTGTTGCCACATTTTGTCTTTTTTCCTTTACTTCCCAGTTTTTCCTTTGCCCAAGTTATTTTCTGCCTTGTCCTATATACCGCCTAAGCAAATTTCGAAGACGAAATTTTGTTGTAAGGTAGGTAGGATGGTAACCCCTGTTCCCGTAAATATATAATTTCTGAATAATTTTCTATATTTCGAATTATTTATAAATTTAGTTGTGTTAAATTCATTTTGAATTTTCTATTAAAATCTTTCCTAATCGGGAATTATGTTTATTTCGAATGAGGGTATATTTTACTTTACTTTCTATTTTATAATTGAACGATTATTTATATTTTAGCCAAATCAAAAAAAAAAAAACCGGATTTACTTTAATAAATTGTTAAACTAAAATTCCTATATTTTTATATAACCTCGTTGCCATCATTTTATTATTTTACTATTATTATTATTATTATTGTGAGTATTATTTTTATTACTATTATTATTATTATTAGTGGTAGTGCTATTATTACTACTACCATTATTATTAATTTTCGTGTTTTCATTATTAGTGTTATTATTATTATTTTTGTTAAAGCCCAGTTTTGATCTATATTATATTATCTAATTATTTAAATTAAAGTCATTGATTTGATCTACATTGTATTATTAACTATTTAATTTGAAGCCCAAAATTTAGTCCATCTCCTATTGGATTTTAACCCAAACCCATATCTGTCTCTTATTGGATTCTAGCCTACTCTAAACCCAATACCCATAACCCAATTCGCCTCCTATTTGTGTGTTGACCAGATCAATTTTACTCCAACAATCAATCCCAAGAATCTCTCCTAAATCACGTAACCTCCAATTTAATATATCTAATAATCAGCTTATTGATTGATTCCCCTAACCCCCTTCTCCCACTAACTCCTCTCTTTATTATTATACATTAAATCATATTATAACTCTTCCCGTACTCTCTCTCCTTCTCTGTTCAAATCCAAAAACAGAGACTCTTTCTCTCTCTCCCCGCACCCTCTCTTTTCCCCCCTCTGTTTCCCGAACGAAATCAGCGAAACCCAAACAGAAAAAAAACCCCACCGTCTTCCACCTTCTCCTCCCTCATCGCTCCGCTCCTTCCGCTCACCCTGTTCTTCACCTCGACGCCCTCCTGCGGCCAGCTAGCGCCGCCCCCAATCGCACCACGATAGCTAGCCGCCATTGCCGTTCCTCTTCCTCCTCGTTCCCGCTCCTCTGCCTTCGAGCGCTTCATGCTCGGGACTTGCGCCGCTCGCCACTGCCGTGCCGCTCGTCTTCTTCCTCTACCACAGACTCCCGTCGTCGCTCCTGTCGCCTCCCCCTGCCATTACCCATCGCTGTTGTCGCCCTTTCGCTGCTCCTCTCTTCCGTCGCTGTCCAGCCAGTGCCGCCTACCTCCCTATGACGCAGCCTCCCTGCTTCGTCGCTCCACCCTCTCGCTCTCATCCCGTCGCAGCTATCTCTCTCTCTCTGTGGTAAATTGGGAAAAACAAAAAAAAAGTGGAGAAGGAGAACAGAACAGAGAGATTAATTTTTTTTGGTGTGTGGGTGTTGTGTTGGAGTTTGGGATTGATCGAGTGAGTTACAGGTTGTGAAGTGGGTGTTTGTTGTATTTTGCTGTTTTGGAGAATAGAAGGGATTCGCTTGCTGTGTAGTGTTTTGTGAAGTTGGGGATCACCTGGTTGCTGTTTAGGGGTGTGTTGTTGGTGTTTAGTGTTTGTGTGGGAGATCCGATCAAGAAAGGAGTTTGGGGTGTTTGCTGTTTTGGAGAAAGGATTGGATTGCTTTGTTGCTGCTGGAATATTTGATTGCTGTTTTGGAGTTGCTGCCACGTATCTTGCACGTGCGTCACTATTCGAGATTCTGATCCCGTTATTCCCGTGTTCACACCGGAATCGTCCAATCAGGCAAGTTTCTCTTGTACAAATTCGTTTGTTCTAGTACAAGCTTCTTTGCAAAAATACCACAAGTATATATTTTTGACTAATTCTCATTCATAAGTCGAATCAAAAACTGTTGCTATACATAACTCTTGATCTCTTATTCGTACATGATCGCGAATACTTTGTTGCCCTATGCATGACATGAATACAAATTAATACACACATATGTACTCTTAGGATTTTACATGATTATGTGCATGATTTTCTTACCCAAGATAGTAGTTAAATATGATATCTAGTTATTGTTAATTAAAATTAATAAAAATAACAGGCCGGGGTTTAAAGAAAAGACCACAGTAGTGACAATATAGAAGAGCGTACTCGGAAGGGGGCCTGTGTTTTCCCATGATTACAAGTTATATGGAACTAAGTGTCATGTGGAACTAAGTGCCACGCCAGAGGTTGACGGGGATCACCTCTAGAATCCATTACATGATTATATATTTATATGTTTCACGCTATATGTTTACACTATGTTTGACTCGATATGTTTCACATTATATATTTGCACGTATCTCGATACAAGATACAAATAATATATTTTTTCTTAGTACGTGATCTATAAAATCCACCACTAGGCCTAAACGGAACTGATTGTACGTAGCAACCATGTAGTAAAAAGATGGATGCATGAAGTGCTACCTAGATAGAATCAAACATTAGACTTAAGATTAACACGTGCACTTGCATGATCCAATTACATGTTACATGTTCATATTGACTTGATATTTGTTTACTTGATTACTTGTTTACATGCCACTTGTTCCATAATGCCTTGTTCATAATCATGTTTACATATTGCATTTTCTCCTATTTCACGACTCTCGATTCCTTGCTCTTTTCCTGTTTTTCTTTGTTTTGTTTTGTACCCGTTTTCCTTAGCTTGTACCGCTTACGATCCGTGACTTGTATTAACGGGCGTCTCCTTGTTTTCTTTTTTATCTTCTTTTTGCAATAATATACTTGCAGGTCCGAATGGAGAGTTACCAGAAGGTATCACTGATCAAGTGTTTTAGCCTTGTTGTTTATCATGTTATCTTTAGTTTGTGTTTTAGTTCATGCAAACTCTTTATTGTAATCAGGGCTTGTTTGACCCGTAACTCTTTGTATTTTTCAGTTGTTGGTTATGTTATGAACTATGTCATGAACTTTCATTATCATATTGTGATTTTACATGCCTGCATTGTTTATTTTGTTATTTTGTTGTTGAGTTTACCTGTACAACTTATGAATAGTGTATTCGCACCATTCGCTGGGCCTTAGTCATGTGCCCGTATTTCCGTATTTTGGAAAGCGGGGCGTGACAGTATCTCTCGTCACAGTTGAAGTAGAACCCCTTTGCTTTCCTCTCCCTCATCTCGTGAATGTTCAATCATCGAGGCACAAAATTGAATGCTGTAGTGGAGGTAGGGTAAGGGTTACTGGTGGTGGTGTGTGGACTTGCTAGTTTTGTAGGAGGTACAGTAGCTGTAGGTATATGTTTGGATACAAATGTGGTTTTATAACTCCTGTTCATACAAGCCATCTTCTCCTCAAATCCTCTAGCCAATCCAATAGCCCCGTTTACATTTTTTGGTCGTTGCGATTTCACATCCTAGCGGATCTTGTCCCTTAGTCTACTTATAAAGGTACTCAAATAATGAGCTTCGGTCCAATCTTCCACGATGTTGGAGAGTTTATCAAATTCTTGGATGTAAGTCTCAATGTCACCGTATTACTGCAATTTTGATAAAATCCCATTATAGTCTTGAAACTCCGTCGGCACGAATCTGGTGAGCAACTCTTTAAGAAACCCTGACCAAGTCACCTCATAAGCTCTTGGTTTCAAATGCCTACGGAACCATTGGGTATCTCTACCCCTCAAATTAAGCGAGGCATACTTCAGCTTATGTGTCTCAGAGATTTCATAGAACTCTAGAAATTGCTCCACACTACAAATCCACTCTATTGGGTCTCCTTCTTGGAGTATTGGAAACTCTACTTTAAAGGGGATTCTAAACACATTTCCACTATCACTTGCCCTGTAAAATTGACGAAGTTGGGGTAGGGTTTGTTACCTCCCTATTGTGGACCTGATGAGGAGGATTCGGAAGCAAAGGAGGATTGGAAGGTCGTGGTTGGGATTGCTGCATCATCGCCATCATCGCTTCCATCGTCGAAAATCTCTCTCCAATGCTCATTGTGATGGCATCTACCCTCTCAGAGAGTTATCCAGTTGGAGTTGAGTTTCTGTCATTTGGCTTCTCAGATTCACCACTTCCCCTTCAATCTCCGTACTCCCCTCATTGCGGCCATCGTTGTCAAAGTTATTTTGCTCTGATACCAAGTTGTCAGGGTTCTGATTGCGATTGGATCGAAGTCGCGCCATTGATGAGAGAAGAAGAGGATTAGGCTTTGAGAGATTGAGATTTGGGGAAGATTGATTTAGATTTTTATTGATATTTCAATGATTATTACAGCACAGTTTTATAGGTAGAGAAGTGTCGGTTATGCTACAGGACAAGATACAAAAAACACGTGCTCAACGCACAAATGACCTTCCCGCCATCTTCCTGCTACAACCCATTCAAACACAGTAGTGCGCAATGCACGTAAAAAACTAATACAGACTCAAACTCTGATACCAACAAAAAACGAACAAAAATCAGAAAAGTTGACTGCGACCATTGAAGAAGACAAATTCTGCAGGACCCTCCATTGATGTAGAGCATCACACCGACGACCCTCGCATCCTCCTGGCTTGCTTTCCGATATCCGATCTCGCCTCCACACTTACCATCAACTCCTCCCAACAAATTTTTATTCTCCAATTATCAAACCCATTCCTCTTTTGTACCCCAAAAGAGAAAAAAGAAAAAAGAATCAAACCCATTCACTGATTCAAGATGAACATGTGCACCAAAATCTGTGAAACAATGAAGTAAATATTTTATCTTTGATGATGTTCCACTAAATTGACTACCATTTTTCTTAAATTGATCATTTGGATCTCACCAAATGATGGTGAAGTCGTGGACAGATAGTGGAGGATGAAGAAATGGAGGAAAATGAGCGACAGTTGTTAGTGAAGTTGTTTTCTGATTGCAAGACTCAGGAGACTTGAGGAGGACTAATGAAAGGGATGAACATTTTACAAATTACCCCTATCTTCTTCATATATTGAACCAATATACAGTGTATCTAAGTGGGCTCACTTCTGGCCATTGGATAACATTGAACGGCTAGGATTCAAAGTATTTCAAAAAAGGGAATGATTTTTAAATATTTTAGTATATATAGGAGCATTATCACAAATACTCGAGATCCGGACCCGGCATTGAACCGGAACCGATTGGATCAATTGCGGGTCGGGTCCGGGTCCCAAATTAGGACCCGTTGTATGTCCGGATCTAGGTCCAGGTCCGGGTCCACTCAAAACGAACCCAGACCCGGTCAAAAAACACTCCCAAAAGTCTAGAATTTGAATAATAGGATTACTAAATAGGCACGTAACTGGACCACTGCTCTTCTCTCATAATTTCTAAATGCTTCCACGTCATTCCTCCTTCAACCTCGAAGAAGAAGAAGAAGAAGAAGACGACGACAAAAATGATGATGGTGATCTCCATCTCCTCTTCTATGTCACTCCAAAATGATGATGGTGATCTCCATCTCCTCTTCTATGTCACTCCTCCTTCATTCTTGAAACACCAGCTCAACAACACTCTCCACTCTAAAACCCTCAGATCAAAGCTTCCAGATCTAGAAAAGTTTCAAAATTTTCAACAACCAGGTAACAAAAACCCTAAACCTTCAACCCAATTTTAGCAATTTCGAAATAAAGAAATCCCAAAACCCCTTGCCTTCGCTCCCTCGTCGCTGGCCGCTCACAGCTCGCTGCTCGAACTCACGCTCACAGCTCGCCGGATCCGATGGGTGGCATTTGTTTAATAGGAGTCCGGGGGTCTGGATCCAATTTTTAGACCCGTTCCTAATTGGATCCGGATTCAGATAGTGAAGAACCCGACCCGAAATGACCTGATACTAGTGCTATATGTTCGGTAAACGTCCAAAAGTCGGCCCTCCAATTATAGGACAACTCATATCTAGGAAAACATTAAATTAAAATATGATATCAGCAAGGTGGTCATTTGATCAAAAATAGATTTAACGTTCTTCTTGATTAAACAAGAAATCTTGTGGCGGTCTCATAAGATTTGTCCTTGTAAAAAAAATCCCTCGTCTGAGCATGAATTTTTGGTAGGCGCTTAACTCACATTTTCAAAGAAATATGTAACTGAACCGATCTGATTAACAGTGAACCGATTGAACAAGATTCAAGTTGAAATGGTAGGTTCAGACTATCTTATTAATTTTACAGAAAACTAGGTCATAAATGATTTCGTTTTACATAAAATTAAAATTATTGGGAAAAAAATTTGAGCTGAATCGATCGGAATAACAGTGAACCGTCTAAAATCAGATTCAAGTTGAAAAATTAGGTTCATATTATTTTATTTATTTTTTATTCCTTTCTTGAAAAAACAAACGTGCAAAATATAAGTTTTGGATAGGGGTGGCATCAGGGCCGGGCTAGCCTGGAACCAGCACGGTCCGGCCTGTTTGGTCCTCGGCCCGGCCCGACCAGCCCAAAACTGGGTTGAACCGGGGCCAATTTGTCAAAAATTGAAGGACCGATCCAGTTCAATAAAAGCAAAAAGAAAGCCCGAAATGGGCCCGACCCAGTCCGGTTGGACACGGGACTGGGTTGAACCTGCCCAGGCTGGCCCGCGGGCCGACCTTTGAAATTTTCTTTTTTTCCAATTTTTTATAAAAATATTGTGTTTGTGTAATTACTAAAATACCCCCAACAGATTTATACTATCTAGTTATTGGGGGTATTTTGGGAAATTCGAAAAAAATGCATATTCTATATATACAACCTCATTTCATTCAATTTTCTTCACATATTCACTCAACTCTCTCTACTACCTCTTATCTCTCTCAACAAATCAACAACAATCAACAACATTCAACTACTCTCTTATAAGGATCAACATCAACAACATCACCAACATCCAACAACATCAACAACAACACTACAAGATCTCAACTCTCTCTACCTTCATTCTTCAATCTACATTGTACACTCGTACGGTATTTTTGTATTTGTATAATTTTTAGAATTGACATTGTTGTTTGTTCTCATTTATTTCTCTCAATTAAATTATGTTTTGTTGTACTTCTTCTTCTTCTTCTTTTAAGATTTTTTTTTCAATTTGGTAAACATACACTAGTTTATTCATTTAATTGTTGTTGTTTTATTGAAATATTTCTTCTTTTTTTTCAGATTTTTTTATTAACATAAACCAATTTATAGTAGAATTTTATTTAAATTTATTTGTTTTGTAGAATCATTTTCTATAACATATACTAGTTTATCTTTCTATACTTGTTTTGTAGAATTAAATTATAAACATACACTACAATTAATTTTTAAAATACACTAGAATTAATTTTTAGAACATACACTAGTTTAGATGGCATCTAATCGATCACGCGGTAGACATAGTAGCTAAGAGTACACTAGTAGTTGTCACATTCCTTCCATTCCAATTCCATATGTAGAGTGAAGAAACACTTATAAATTATGATAGTACCAGATTTGCCCGTGAGCACATGTCTACGGCACGTCTTCGGAACGATACAGCATATGAAAAGGCTTGTAAACAGTAAAACAACAATTATATAGTTCAAGTTTGAATAGTATACCAATAATTAGTTGTAAATAAAAGTCCATGTTTCCATTAGTATATGATGAAAAACAGTGGCGGAGCTATGTGGGGGCCGCCCCAAAATTTTGAAAATCCCCTTAAAATTTTTGAAATTTTTTAAAAACCCCTGTTAAATCTATTAAATTTTATTATTTGGCCCCCCTAAAAATTATGAAAAAATACCTATATATTTATATATAGTTATAGAATTTTTTCTTGGCCCCCTGAAAAATTTGTTCTGGCTTCGCCCCTGATGAAAAATAATTATAAATGGGAGCATAAAATCCAACTTCTTAGAAATTTGAGGGTGGAAGATGATGAAATTTAACTGTTGAGGAGATTTTTGATATTTTCAATGTAACATGAGCAATAAAAAAAAAACATAAAAAAACTAAAAATTTACAAATCTGAAATATGAAATCTAAATTTCTGAGTAAATGGAGAGAGAATGAGAGAGAGAGAGAGAGCTAATAAAATAAATAAAGGAGTTGTTTTGGTGGGGGATTTGAATTTGAGTTTTGGGGGGAAATTTTTTGAGGAAAAAATGTGGGGAAAATTTTTTAGAGGGAAAATATGTTTTGGAAGAGTGAATCTGAACCGTTGATTTGTTTCGATTGAAGGTGAACCACTTGAGAGCTTTCTTTGTGTTTTATTATATAGATTCCCGATATTCATGAAACACACACAGATTAAGTAGAACTAGAAGACATAGAACCACAACCATCGGAACAAGACCCTTCTCAATCCCGTAAAACAAAAAGGAACACTCCCGAAGTACACAATTATTTTGACTATGTCCATTCACAAAATGATAAGAGTGCACGACTAAAAATATGTAAGAAGTGTCAAACACCCGATAAGTTTAAAATAGGATCGGGAACGGGTACACTTCAGCGTCACTTAAATAAATGTCAACCCAAAATTTCTAAAGACAATCTCACACAACAAAAAATATACCCTATGACCAGTCAAGTAGATAGTCATAGCTATGATCATGATATCGTTCGTAGGAAAATGGCTAAGTTAGTAATTAGAGATGAATTACCTTATTAATTCATTTGGTGAAAGTAGAAATGTGGAGACTTTTGCCCAAACCGCATTAAACCCCCATTATAAAAAAATTCTAGAAATGTAGTTAAGGGTGATTGTAAATTAGTTTACAATGAGGCAAAGGATTTTTTAGCAGCAACACTAATATCACTAAATACTATAGTTTCTTTGACATCGGATGGGTGGGTATGAGTGAACGGCATACCAATGAAGTGTGTAACATGTCATCAGTTAGATTCTGATTGGCTACTACGAAAAAGAATAATTTCATTCGGATTTGTTAGGTACCCACATAAGGGTAAAATAATTGTCATACACATCATGGAAGCATGTAATAATTTCCTTATTTTTGATAAAGTTTTTGCAGTTGGTTTTGATAACGCCTCTAACAATACTAAGGTAATCGCTAGTTTGAAAAATTACATTAAATCCTATAGAACCGGTAATTTTTCATGTTAGGTGTGCTTGTCATATTTTAAATCTTTGTGTACAAGATGCACTAAAATATGGACACGATGAAATTAATGCAATGAGAAATTGTGTTCATTTTATTACGTTGAGTGGTCCAATATATCAAGTTTTTCATGATTGGTGTCAACTTAGGGGAATTGTATTTAATTGTTTTCCTAAACATGTTAGACATCGTTGTAATTCTAATTATAATTTATTAGGTGTTGTTCTTCACTATCTTTTTAATCTTATAGAATTTTTTATTGCAATGTGTATACAAGATTGTATGTTAGATGATGATTTTTGGTTTTTTGTCGATAGTTTGTAAAAAATTTAGAACATTTTAATGATGCTACTTTACAGTTTTTAAAAACATATACAACTACATCTAGTGATATTTTACTTGCAATTGTCACTATGATGACAACAATTAAAGAATTGATTAATGACCCTTTTATTGGAGAATGATTTATGCCGATTATATTAAAATTTTAAAATATTTTCATCTACTTCTTATGTTATATTGTGGTGCTAGTGTAATGAATCACATGATTAAGTTAAAGGGCACAAAAAGATTAATTGAGACTTTTTATACTTATGCTCCACACGATGAAATACAAGATTTTGATCATGTTGTTTTCAATCTTGTTAGTTCTTCTTCTTCTTGTTAGTTCTTCTTCTTCTTCTACATTATCAAAGGGAAATGGTCTTGCAACTAGTAGTATTTTAAATCTTATAAAGTCAAAAAAACCAATTCACCAATTCACCAAATGAGTTGAATTGGTATAATGCAGAACCTCCCATTGATAATGTAGTAGATGTGTTTTATTTTTGGAAAACCAAGAAAAATATTTTTACTATTCTTTCTTTTATGGCTAAAGATTTGCTAACTATACTGGTGCCAACCGTTGCATCAAAAAGTATTTTTTCTCTTGGTGGCAGGATTATGAGCCCAAATAGCAATCGCTTGACATCAAAGAATTTGGAGATATTAGTATGCGTCGAAGATTGGATGAAAGCGGAAGAGAGGACCCAAGATTTATATGGAGTACACAATGGCTCAACAAGTAGCGACGAATGAATATTCAGTACAATGAAGTTTGGATAATGTATTGTAAATAGTTGGAAAATTTAGGGAGATGAGATTCTATATTTAGGTTAAGTAGAAGTGCACAATAATAGTCCATTATCTGCTCTTCAATATAAATAGAGGTCATCTCGATTTCTAAATACAAATCTTTTCCTCATATTGTAATTTGATAATATTTGTATGAAATGTTACTAATCTATTTAATTATATATGAAACTTTGTAATTCATAAAAACAATTTAATTTATGAATATCTCTTTTATTTATATGTTCTTGACAATTCTGACAATTTTTCTTCTCCTTTGTTTTTATAAAAAAAAATAAAAAAATAAAAAAAAATTCTACCCTAGCCCCGGCCCGGCCCGACCCCCGAGCCAGGGGCAAGGTCCTAGCTGACATTTCCCCTCCGATGCCTGGCCCACCACTCCTCCCAGCCCGGCCCGTTAGGCCCAAATGCCACACCTAGTCTTGGACCTTGATTAACAACAGCAAATATACTCCTAAACAAGATGAAAATATTAAATAATTTAGTAGTAAAGTAAAACTTCTTCGACCAAACTCGATTCAACCCAAGTCAAAGCTGGTTACACCCTAAAAAATCAGACCCCTCATCTCCAATTCGATGGCAGGTTCTAGAAATTGCTAAGTGTTTCCTTTAAGAGAAAAAGGAAGAAAATGTGGCATATGAGGAAATTTTTTCCTATGACACCTTAAAAATCCTACCACCTCCTCCCAAATGCATGATCCACACTGTTCAAACTGTTCAACATTTCATAAAATATAGAGAGTGAAATAATATCAAAGTTGAATGTGTTTTTCTCTGTATTTAATGATCACAATAAATGTATTGCTGAAAAATCGTGATTTTACACTACAAGAAATTTGCCATATACCTACGGACACCTATAGTAACATATTACTAAAACCGTGGGTACAGACATTGTATACCGACAGACGTATAGTAAACTGTGGGTATAGGTATCCTATAGCTTTAGAGTTTTTAATCCAATTTATTTTCCCCCAACTTTTTCATTTGCCCCCCAAATTCCAAATACCCCCAATTTATACAGTATCTCTCACGCTCACACCCATCTCTCTCTCTCTCTCTCTCTCTCTCTCTCTCTCTCTCCTCTCTATCTCTCACACCCGAATACCTCTCTCCCCAAACTGCTGAAATAAAAATTGTAGATCTCTCATTCCGAGGGGGTGAAACGCAATTCGGAGAAAAAGATAATGGGGGCTTTGGTCGGGATCTCAATTCGGTGAAACGCAATGCTGATCTCAGGGCTGATAATGGGGGCTTTGGTCGGGATCGCCTTCGTCACTGGTTGGAGTCGGATGATGAAACGTCGCAGCACCAAGCGCATCTCCAAGGTTCGATTTTTCAAATTTTATTTTTGGTTCATCTGTAATACAAGACAGTGTGATGCACACATACATGAGTTTTGGGCAGTTTTTATCTATTTTCCTGATGTTACTTTCCTGGTCAATATTTTTTTTTTGTTGTAATTTTTACCATCCTGATCAATTTTTTTTGTACTTTACTCTCTACTTAAATTGCCTGACATTGGGAGTTTTTGAAGTTATAAACGAGGAAGGGAGAAATTGTCCCTTTTTTCATGATATTTCAAAGCATCCTATTCACAGTATTTTTCTGGTTCTTTACTTATTTTCTGCCTATTATTTGCAGTCGTGTGTTGACAATATAAGTACAAGGTTGAGTCCTGATGCTGGTAAGGCAATGACAAAATCTAATCGTGAACAGAGTTCTAAGACAAGAGTTCTGGTAAGATCTTATTTTCTAACACATTTTGTACTGTATTTGTTGCTGACTTGCATTACATAAGTTGACACGTGATTGACTCGTAGTAGATGTAGTTAAAAATGGGGTAGTTAAAAATAATAACATGATTGACTCGTAGTAGATGTAGCCCCAAGGAGTTTTTGAAATGAAGAACATAATGTTATCATGGAAGGTATGATGGTGAAGAGTCTCAAGATGAATTGTGATTTAAAAGAGAATTAAGCAACCTGCTGTGATATCATAAATAAAAAGATGAATTGAATCTGCTAAAATATTTGAACTAGAGCCATGAATTTTAAATTTGCTTCTTTGTTTATTTTCATTTTAGCATGTGTTTGTTAAACAATTATGCTGCTTAAATAATTGATGTTTTCGAATCTCCTTCGCTCTCTTTTAGTCATAGCATCAATGGATGCAATCTTAGAATGGGTGAGGGTAAAAGGGATCGCAGTGGAACTTGTTAGAGTAATCCTTGAACAACTTGGTTGTCGCCTATGCACAGAGGAGACGGGCATTATATACAATTGGTGACAGTTTAAAACATATCCATGAAAATACAAGTCTAATATGTTTAGCTTTATTTCTGTCCTCTGGCTACTGGTCTTTGACATTGTTATTCATGGATCTCCTGATGTAGATTTGAACGGAATTATTGAAACTTGCAAAAACAAAGCGGTACTTTTGTTTAAAATTGTATGCATTTAAGAGAAATAAAGCTTTTGTTAAATCAACATTCATTGTTGCTTTTCTGAAAATTGTATTCTTTAGTCCTTTTTTACATTGTTAGGTTGAGGAGACCTTGTATTGAAAATATGGAAAAGAAGCATATAGGATCTTCAGGTTATTGGCCAAGGAAGGTTGCTATTATGAAACAGATCAAGTAATTCTTTTTTCTTAAAATTATTCTGAGATATTGGATTTTATATTCTTTATAAAGTTGTTGTATGATTAAGGGATAAATGCAAAACATATGTGAATGCTTTCGAATATCAAAAATTAGTTACTTCAACCTTCGTTATCATGGAGATAAATCATGGTTTCAATACTTTGAATATATAGTACTCTCAAATTAGCACTATGGCTTTTTTTTCAGTAACTGCTTGCACTGGGCATTATGGTTAGCATATTTCAAGTTTTTTTGGGGGGGTCATGATCTTGTCAAAAAGCCTTCAAATTTTTTTGCTTTACTTCTTTTACTTTTACTTGATACTGATTTTCACCAATTTAGACAATTAGACATTTTTATGCAGTACTAGTTACCGTGAACACTTTTGAGGCCCTTTAATTTGTAACAGTTGATTTGGATTGTTGTTTAGGTGGACTGGTTGATGAAGCGTGGATCAAAGAATAAGAATTAAAATTGCAGTGGTTATCGTAATTCACAGGGTAGTCATATTTACATAGAACCATAGAACAGTTGAGGGCCCATAGTACATGTTATTTTCTTATTATAGTGTGTTACTTAATAAGATACTAGTTGAGATAGTATCCAAATTGGAGATTTGGACGGATGCTTTGCAGTTGAAAGCATCTAGAACTAGTTGGTCAAGACAGAGTATATTAGTATGCAACTTTTAGTTGGAACATTAAAAGAACTGAGAATAAACTTCACATTGTCCGTAGAAGAATTATGTAGAGTCATCCTGTGGACAGCAATAATCCTGTTTTTGTATAATCTATAATTTTATTGCTATAAGTAAAAGAACAGAAGTGATAAACCAGTGAAATTTCGTCAGGGCTTGACACTTGGTTGAAGCCTGCTTCTGCCCATTTATAGTTTCACACTTTCACTTTCACTAGACTGGCCTAGCGAGAAAGCTAATGCTCATAGTACATAAGCTCTAATTAGTGTATTTTTCTTAGGAGTCCAAGTTATATATTTGAAAATTTTGTTTTTCATTAGAAGCTATATATATACAGCTGAGAAAAGCTCTACAGTTGAAGGATTTTGGATGAAAATTATGTGAAACCATGACTGCTTGAAGCTTGTGTTTAGTTGTATCCCAATTGTACTGTCTTCAAATTATTTTGTACATATGCATGAATGTTGTGTATCTTAGTTTTCGATATCATGTTTTGGGCAATCTTTTGGCAACTAACCATGCATCTTAAATACATTTATTCATGCCATCAAGATTTTTGTAAAATTTCATTTCTTCCTGCACTAATCATTGAAGAAGATAAATTCTTTGCCTATAGGCATATGTAATTCTTTCTTGTCACTGTGCCTCTTTCATAATGAATCTAAAACCTATTACTTTTCTTTCTTTTTCTTCCTTCTCTTTTGCAGGACCTTGATCTCCCTGATATAATAGTCTAATCAGAAAAGTGGGGAATATCTTTTGAAAAACTGCTGATAATCCCTGAGCAAGATGACTGGCAGTATTCTGATGGGAAGTCAACCTCCTGTGTTGCCTTTATACTTCAAATGTACAAAGAGGCAGGACTCTTTGATCCAATTGCCAGCTCTGTACAAGTCACTGAGTTCACTGTAAGTTCATATGAACTTGTTGGATTGAATAAATCACAAATCATCAATTGCTAACTACTTCCATTTGACATTCCTTGGCAGCAAACCTACACGACACTTGAAATCTGAAAACTCTTTTACGCCCTTTTTTTCATATTCAGATAAAGGATGCCTACAGCCTTAATTTCTTCGAAGACAACCCAAGTCGTCTGCCCGAGTGGTGCAACAAAGATGACGATGTGAAGCTTCCTTACTGTCAAATTAAAGGCAAGTATCAGATGGAATTACCTGGATACAACACCATGTCACCATATCCCCACATGAACGAGCATTGTCCCTCTTTGCCTCCCAAATATGTCAGATCGGCGAATTGCTGAAGTCAATTGAATGTTATCTTATAATGTCATTGAATATGTTGATCGTAGTTTAAAGTATTGATTCTCATGTCTGCACACATGAATTCAATTGTGCATTTGATTATTAACTATTTTGTAATTTGACATACTTGTAATACTTTATTAATTTTTAATATGATTGAAGTTTAATTTTTTTAAATTTTATTTCATAAACACATTTATCTATTTTATTGTGTATTTAGTTTATAATTAGATTAATATTATAAAAGAAAATATTAAATTATCATACGTGTAATTAATAAGAAAATTTTTTGTATAGAGCGATGGGTATATATTTAAATATTTGGATACGAAAACCATCACTAAAACCTATAACAATGGAGTTTCAACCGTGGGTATAGGAAAGCAAGTGGTGTTCTTAAAACCTATACCAACGGATACGAAACCGTGGGTATAACACCGAGGTTTTGTCCAACGGGTAAAAAAACCATCGCTATAGGCTATAGCGACGGCATTTTGCCGTGGGTATAGCTAATTAAAAACGACGGAAAAATATGTCCGTTGGTATAGATTTTATGGGCTATACCTATGGTTTTTCGTCTTTTACCCACGGATATTTGCTGTCACTATATGTCAAATTCCTTGTAGTGTTACAACCACATGATGAATCTAACAAAAAATACTGAAATTTAATATTTTTCTTCACTTTATACTTATAATTTACACGTGTGATGCACGTCTTTATAAATATATATACATATATTTAAAAATTCCGACGTTGTCTGGCATCGAACCTAAGACGTTCTCTATATTAGTTATGCATGTGCATTGCACGTGTTTGTTCGGTTACAATGCATATATTTATTTGGTTACAAATGGAGTTTGTTTGGTGACAAACTCTGTAACCCATGTTTTCCTAAAAATGTATTTTTGTGTATTTTCTGTATTTTAAAAATTTTCGCAAATTATTTTTTTGGTTTTCAAATTCTTTTGTCAAAATATATTTTTTGGACCTTCTATTTTAAAATCTGTTTTCGATCAATAATTTTAAATTGTAAACATTTTCTTTGATTTTATATTGAAAAAAAAAATCCTAGTTTTGTTATTATTTCTCTTATTATTATTACTGTTATTATTGTTATCATTATTACTAATTTTGGCGGGTTATTGAAAATCCATTTCTATGTGCTAATTATATTGTATCTATTTTAAATAAAAACTATTTTTGTAATGCAAATTACATTTTTTTTGTAAACAATATTTTTATTTAATTTTCCTATTTAATTTTAAAACCCTAATACTATATCCCATCTAACCCATTATAAAACCTAACCCAAATATCCTATTAACCCATCATACTAAAACATTATCCGGTTTTTAAATAACCCCACCCTATAATTACCCAATACTCTATTACATATGTATACTACCCTGTTTTTAATTAACCTGGATCCCCCTACCCGTTTAAAACCCATTTACATATAACCCATATACAGCCTAACCCTAAACCCTACCCTATATATAACCCATCACCTTGTATCCCGACTCCTACACTCTCTCCCACAGTCCACCCTATCCCGTCAGTCTCCTCTCCTCCTCCCCTGTGCGACTAGCGTCACCCTTGCAGTCGGTGCTCCTCCGTAGCATCAGCCGACCGCAGTTCTGCCAGTAAGACACGCCAGCCAGTCCCCTCGACAACCGCCCTGACAGCAGCACCCACTGCTGTGCGTGCCCCTGTTCCGATGCCCTGTTGCCGACAGCGCCCTCCGCTGCTGTCGGCCACCTGTGCCACCCTGCTCTCCCGCTCTGCTGTGCTGCAGTGCCCCGATGCTTTCCTTCTCCCGTCGGAGCCAGTGCTTGGTGTTGATGTTTGTTGGGTTTTTGATCATGTTGAATATTAGCCATCCGATCGTCGATTTTCATCATGATCATCATGATCATCAAGTCGTGATATGGCCATTGGATCTCATCATCATCTATCTTGGTTTTGATCTCATCTTCGATTGTGGGGTGTGTTCTCATTAGTTCGTTTGAGTTCGTTTGCTCATTTCGGTTCGTGTGATCCGTTTGGTTCGTGATTCTTGTTCGTGATCCATCGTGTTGTGTTCGTGCCCCGGGAACCTATTCTCGTTATTCTTGCTTGAAGTCGTTTTTGTCGTCGTCCCTCAGGCAAGTAACTTGTACTCCAATTCATTTGTTTGATACAAGTCAAAAAGTTCACCTATAGTATAGTTGGGTCTAGAGACGACTCTTGATTTGTGTTTTGCTTGATGGGGTTTTGTCTCTATTGTGAAAACTTGACCATAGTTGCCCCACGACACAATATGGACATGATTTAACATAGGTTTTACCCGTTCTTAATTTTGATCATGTATGTGAGACTTGTGTGCAAATTCGTGTTTTGGTTGAGACCCATATAAAATACTTGGTATGGACATGCTAGATACCCTAATTCATGATGTTTAGATACTTGGTAGACTCGATTTCATGTTTGGGTGTGTTTGGATCAATTTTCTTGAATCTACGTTGTTTTTGTTTTAAGGGGAAAAATTTGTATTTTGTCGCTGTTCTGTTTTGTTTGCTGTGTTAGACTGTGTTAAAGTCAGTATCCTAATTTCGGTATAAAACATGAGTTTTAGATAATTTCGTCTATTTTAAAACCCCTATGACCTCGCTTGATTTTGATTTCGTATGAGTGAGTTATGACTGTTTTAGTACAGAGGTGTCGATCGTTTCCAGATTCTGTTTCTCGGTAATTTTGATGAAAAATCATTTTAAAGAACTATGCTACATATATTATTTTGATCTAAAACTTTGGTCAGTGTTTTTTTATCAAGTTAGGGATTACCAAGGATTTTGGTGAATTTTATTGATGATTTTTATGTGATGTTTCATGCTTGTTTATGAAATCTATACTTGCTGTATTTTGCTCGCTGTTATGTAAAGAACCTTATTTTCACTATGATTCCTTTTACTGTATGAAAATTTTTTGTGAAATGTGAAATTTAGTATATTTTATCTATTTTTATATCGCTTTGGCGGAATTGGATTTCGTTTCACTGGTTGCGAGATATCTTAGTTTTCGTACAGTGTTGAGAATTCCAGATTTGCCAAACTATGTTTTCTTGATGCTTTCTTATTTTTGATGAATGATCTAATTTCACTGAAAAAATTGAAACTTTATATTTAGATACTGGACATATAGGGAAATACCCCAGATTTTTCGTGGATTTATTTATTGAGTTTTCATGTTGTTTTCCTGATCTTAAATTCGTTTTCCTGATTTCTGTCTGAACGTATTTTCTGTATTCAAACCAGTTTTGAGCTATGTTTTTGTGAATTACTATATGACTTATTTATACTCGCTGGATTAGTGTGGAAGTCTATTTTTCAGATCCTTCGATGGATCAAGATTTGGATGTTTGTAGTAGCAGGAATTACTATTTTTGTACAACACTATCGTGCTGTCCTGAATTAGAAAACTAGTTGTTTTACCATGTTATATGTTATCTTATACTTGTACTTGTTTATCTTGCTCCCTGAACCTGATACATGTTTATGCCCTGGTATCCTTGCTTTGTTTTGCGATACATACATGCATGCCTGATTATAATAATAAATAACCAAGCCGGGGTTAATGGGAAAGAACTAGTAGTAGATAATTCAGATCGTGTACTCGGAAGGGGGCCCGTGTTTCCCATATTTGGAATTTGGTATATGATTTGGATTATTTGGAATTTGGTATATAATTTGTATTATTTGGAATTTGGTATATAATTTGGTTAATTTGGAATTTGGTATATAATTTAGATTACTTGTTCCTGAGTACACTGCCCTCTATGGTCCGCTATGAAATCTAAAGCGAAATAGTTTGTTGTAGTAACCATGTGTTATAATATGGGGTGCATGAAGTGCTACTTATATAGTAATCACTACAAGACTTGACACATGATACTTGAACTCGAAACTTGAACTTGACATATGCTTGCTTGATACTTGAATTTGGTATATGAGACTTGAAACATGACACCTGACACATGATTACTTGACACTTGATTACATGAGACTTGATACATGACACTTGATACATGATTACATGATACTTGACACTTGATGCATGTTTACATGTTACTTGTTCCCTTGACATTTGATATATGCCATTTGTACCTATTCACCTTACCATGCTAGTTGTTATATTTTGACATGTGATTAGTTAGTTTGCCCCATGTGCTTGTATCCTACATTATAAGTGGCTCGTAGCTTGCAATTGACGGGTACTTGTTTTCTCTTTTTCTCTTTCCTGTAATTGTTGAATTGCAGATTTTGGAGAACAGGTTCCAGACGGTATTGGTAACATGAAGTATTAGTATTAGATCTTATTATTATTATTTCTTGTAGTTTTCTTGAACAATAATTGTATTCATGTATTTGGATTTATTCTTGTATTTGGGTAATATGACCCAGGATTATTTGTGTTATTCAGATCATGACTATTTGAGATTAATATATTTTATTTCAAGTATTCTTGTTGGTATTTGGTTGATATGTGCATGTGATTGACTTTCTGGCTTCCGACTTTGATTATATTGTGAATGTTGTAAAGATTCTTGAACAGCTTATGGATGATGAAAATCATTCGCTGGGCTTTTGTCGCATATCCGTATTCCGCATTATTTTTTAGAAGCGGGGCGTGACAAACTCTCTCAGTAAAATAATCGAGATTCACGCGCGACACAACAAAAAATGGGGAAAAAAATGCCCCCATCCCAGAGGTGGCCTTTTTCATGGATATTTAATACGTCCCAAGTTGCCCAGGCATGGGATTGGGCACCCCTCCCCCCCCCCCCCCCCCCCCAAAACAACAACTATTTTAAAATATTTTTAATAAAAAAGGTCAAAAAATCAGAAAAAAATGGGGGAAACACACAATTAAAAAAGTAAAGAAAGTCAAAATTTTGGGGGGAAACACACAATGGGCTATTTTTTGATATTTCAATTAAAAAAATCAAACAAAATCTGGAAAATGGGGAAAAAATCTATAAAAATTTGTTTATAAACATATATCAATCTTCTTCACTCTATATAGTATCTATCAATCTTCTACACCCTTCAAAATTATTTCTTTTTCTTTTCACATATAATTATTTGTTTAAATTGAAATTTGTTTTTGTTTCAAACATGTCTTTCAGCCGAAGTTGGCATTGCATGGACGATAGCAGAAGATATTTTTTTGTGCCAATGTTGTGTTAGTGTTTGTCATCACTCGATTGCAGGTATTGAGATGAGGTTGCTGTTAATGTGGAGAATTTTTTTTGGAGAATTTGAGTCAAGGCCAGGATCACATTCAACGGAACAAAGTTTCCAAAGTAGGTGGAAAATTTTGAACAAAGAATTAGGCAAATGGAGGGACGTGAAGAAGAAAGCTCAAGACAATTATCAAAGTGACGAGTTTAGGGGACGAGGTGAGATAATTTGTTTTAGATAATTTAATTGTACTATTATTTATTCAATTTTATTAAATTATATGTGATTAAATTGTGCTAATTGTTAAATTAATATTGTTTATTTTTTATTGTTTGTTCAAGCACAAAGGTGGTACAATCAAGCCACTAAAAAAAATTTCACCCATGAACAATGTTGGGAAGTGGTGAAGAATTGTTCGAATTTTAAGATCATTTCCCCTCCTACAAATGTTCCCATGAATGAGACACCCATACATGATTCACCGGCATCGGGTTCAGGCTCGATGGCTGCTATGCCGATGGATAATATGTCATTGGAATCGCCGTTTGAGGCGGCGTCACCATTCGTGAATTTGAGTACACTAATTGGAAAAAAGAAGGCGAAGAAAGGGATCACTTCCACTAGTGACACGACAAAGTATTTGGCACAACCAACAGAGTAGGGCGCAATGCAGCTTCAGCTGCAAAAAGAAAAAGATGCGGTAGGTATGTTAGTATTTGAGGAACACAGAAGAGATAGAGAATATGCACAGAAACAAAACCAAGATAGGATAGGTCGGAAGATTATTTCCACGGTTTGCACTTCTCAGTCTTCAGCTACATAACAATATTGAAAGAAGGAATGCAGAGATGTGATTAAGAGAAAAAGGCTTTTTCATCAAAAGGGAATAACTAGCAACATGCAAGACGAACCTACAAACAGACATGACGAAACTATTAACATTGATTGGTTTTAATGATGATAATTAGTTTGCTACTTATTTTTTTTTCTTTTATTGAAAGCAAGAAACAAGCTTCACTTAAAGATGAGAGTTTCTCAAATTCCAGTGGTGCTAGGTCAAGTCCTTTTGACGTCTACAATGAATATAAGAATCTTGGATATCGATATAATGCTCAACACGTTATTATTGATTGTGTACATTATTTGATTTGGTTTTCCTCTCAATGCAGGATTGATTGAGAACATTGATTTCATTTTGAGATCCACCGAAGAAGGTGTGCCAAACCCACGTATCAAATGATGCAACAGCCTCTAGGATGAAAGTTCTATTACCATTCATATTCTGGTAGTTTCATTGCCATGCACTCGGACAATTCTTCCACTACCAATGCATGGAATCAATGCATCCAATCATGCCTGGAAAACCAAAGGCCTCACCATTTTGCAGAAGCCTGTAGTAGTCATCAAGTATTTGGACTGTGAAGGGAATGTGTCCCATACAGAGTTTCGACAGTATCACAAAATCTGGTTAAGGACTCAAGGACAATGGATTTGTCTGCCCTAACAATCTCATCCATTCGGTCTACGGATCCACGATATACAAGCATGCGCACGGTGGTTGTTACTTTCTGCCTCGGAAGCAGATCTAAAATGCCTACAAAATCACGTATTTGAAGAAAATAATGGTCATAGTTAACAACATCTTGCCTAATCATGTTGGATAAGTGGGGAGCCATTCTAAATTTGTTTCAAAAGTCGGAAACATAGTACAATGGATTTGGGTTTAAATAGTCTTCCAATAGATTCTTACCCGGTTGTGTCTTTTTTCTTTTTGTGTTCGGTGCACGACCTATGTGTGAGCCACCACGTCTTTGTTGACTTTCTTGATCGATCATAGACACCACTAGAATCACTTCATTGTTATGAGCTGCTCTCACCTTTGCTTCATCGGCACATCTTCGCATATTTATGGAGAAATTAGTGGATAGGAAATTGACACCTGGCACGTTGAGAACCAGGTGGAATCTTATCGAATAGTATTGTTCAAAGTCCTCATTCAAAAGTTTCATATATGTCCAAAATCAAATAAAATTTTCATATCTATAAAAAATCGTTTCAAAAATCATCATCTTGATTTTTTATATCTGTCCAAAATCTGGAAAGATTCTTGTATCTATTCAAAATCATGTCCACATTCCTCATCCAAAATTTTGTAGTTTATCAAAATCTAATAAGATTCTCGTAGTGGCGGAGCTAGGATTTTCTTCCACCTGGAGAGAAATCACAACAACTAAAAAAAAATTCATAGCAGGATTTTTTTTCTTCATGTGGAGCATGACATAATTGTTGCGAAGTAAATTGTGCCTCAAAATAAACCTGATATGCCTTCAGGAAATCGGCAATGCTATCTGAGTGATCCTACAACTTCATTGATTCATTTTCAAGTTTCATCAAGCAGTCCTAAAATAAATTTGGATACCTTCTTTTGTAATGAATTCTCTGCAAAATTAAGAACTTAAGGTAGAACGAGTGAGATAAGCAACACTGACAATACTTGCTATTAAAGCAACTCTGTTAAACAAAATTAAGGATTATATTTTATAGGCATCGACATGATGTGATAAGCCTAAAAAAAGGGTACTACCGAAACTGCATTCTGCAAAAACTAATGGGTGTTCAAAACAAATGGTGAGAAATTACCATGTACTGCCGAGTGAGGCTATATTTCTCCAAAACTTGACAAAAATTGACATGGATCTAAGAGACATTTATAACTAGCATTAGAATGATATAATGAATCCAAGACAACCATCAACCTTGCATCAAAAAACACCTACACCTAACAACTAAACAACCTTATAATCTACAAAAAGAATTTCACCATGTCTCTTGTTAAGTCACATATCAACTCAAAATTCATCGCGCTTAGTGCTTGCTCTGATTGCTCCTACTTGTCAAAGCTATTTGTTGAGCACTTGAGCACCACTTTGATGAGAAGAGTCAGGAACTATTGGGGAAGATGAGAAAAAAATTGGGAGCTAGAGTTCCGCCATTGAGAAGATGAGAATGAGGAGCCAGGGTTTGCGAATCGAAGATTTGGAGAATTGGAGGTTTGGAAATTTGGGGATTGGATCTGGATGGGGAGCTAGGGTTTCGTTGCTTTTGCATGAGCCAAAAATGAAGTGAAGGACTGACGAAGAGGAGAGCGAAAGAAGAGGCTTGTGTGAGTGTTGGGCTTGGACAGAAAATATGATGTGGGCTGCTTTGGAATTGGACCGAAAGAGGAGAGGGGAAGCTAGGGCCAGGCTGAGGGGGAGAAAAAGCTTGTATTTAAAAATTTCTTTGGGCCTATATAAGGGGCTGGCCCATCCCGCTGCTCACCCTGGGCCAGCTATGGCTCTACCACTAGATTCTCGTATCTAACCAAAGTCTTATCAAAATATCTCATCCAAACATTTAATAGTTGTTCAAAATCGGATCAAATTTTCATATATGCAAAAAAAATATCTTCAACCAATATTTTCAAAAATATTATCAATCACAAATATACAAAAAAAATAATAAAATAATTGTGAATATTAACTGTCCGGATAGTTACTATTCATGTGAGTGGGAAAATGTATAAAACTTGAGAGGCATTTACCATTCAGAATGAATAGTAACTGCCTGGGTGCCTTTTTCCTGTTTCTCAGACAATAAAGGTGGAAGTTAAGGCTGTAAAATGAATAGGAGGGTAAGTCTTCCGTTCGAGTCCAGCTCGAGAAATGACTCGACCGTGGACCGTCCGAACTGTTGTACGAACCAAACTTGAACAAATTGTTAAGTCCAATGCTTTATCGAGCTCGAGCTCGTTCACTGACTAGTCTGGTCCGAATTGCTCATGGAAGTAGGAAGCATAGTCCAGTCCGAGAACGGTCCATCCGAACAAATGTAGCTTGTATAACGAACCGAGCCCGGGATATAAAAATTTTCACGCCCCGCTTCCCAAAAATATAAAATACGAGTACATAACAATGGCCCAGCGAATGACTAACGTCACCCATAAACTGTTTATCCTATCAACTCAATAATATAATCAATACAGAACAATTGCGCAAGCAATAATAATAATCTCATGAACAAAATACTTGAAAAGAAGCAATATATAATATCCAAGTACAATAATAATCCAATGTCTGGAAACAAATAGCAATATTCGGGTCATAAGCCCAATATAATGAAATGACAATAGTCTAATAATTAAGTCTTTATCACAAAGCAGCAATTATTTATTAAACGGCGATGTAATCAATTCTTTCACCAATGTTGTTCTCCCAATCCATCAGGCAATTCTCCATCAATACTTGTAAACACTTTATCTAAAAAGATGAGAAAAATTATCCTTAGAGCAAGTCATGAACAACAAGTAGAGAAAGCAAGGAACAATAGAATAACAGTATAATAATGAAGTCAATGGATCAATAGGAATCAATAACATGGCACAATAGCAATAATCAATATCATGATAATCGATGCAACGGTTCGGTATCAATAACACTTAGACAATAATCGATATCAATAGGAACAATGATGAACAAAATACAATGTCGATGTGATGCAAACCCTTAAGTCTATTATTCATTTTAATCCTAATTAATTCACGTACTACTGCATCCCATACTACAGGTTCGATACATACAATCAATTTCGTTTAGACTGAGTGGTGAATTCTATAGATCATGTGTCGGTACGGTAATCACTGGTACTGTACAATAATGTTGCACAATTCATTATAATGATACACTGATACACTGATTCACGAGTTCACGAGTTTACGGGTTCACGGGGTCACGAGTTCACGAGTTCACAATACGAAAGATTGGGGTGTCGTAGTCAGCGTTCCACAATCAATCGGTAAACACTGGCCGACACAGTCACTATATTATTCACTACTCATGTCATTCCCTTAAACTCCGATTTGTTAATTATTTTATTAATACAACAATACAATATGCAATCTAGAGACACGAGATGAACAATAGTATCAATAGGGGGACAATGAAATAGGACAACTAGAATGATAACAATAAGACACTAAGATCATGCAATGCAATACACATACATTAATTCATGCAATAGTACGATATATGAATAATTAATTCAAGAAAATCTGAAAAGTATAGTTCTGGAAATAAAAATACAATTGTAGTAAAATGGGCATAACTTTTGGTACAAAACTTGGAATTCAAAAATTCAAGATGTTCTGAAAACTACAAAGATAAGGCTACAATTCTTGTTCAGAAAGTAATTTATTTTAACCGTTTACTGGTTCAAAAACAAGCAGTCAATATACAGGTCAGCAAGCGATATACAGGTTTTAGGGTAGTTTTCATGAAATAAAATTTATTAAACAAGATGGGTATCGATTCTATTAGTCAATAAATTGTATAATCAGCATAAGGGTCTCAGAACATGATAAACAAAATTATAACACACTCATACATCGATTTATTATCAATCAACCATCAATCGATCAAACAACATACAACCTAGCAATTGTATCTACAATAATTTATTTGTGTGACGATTATATGAACAACCCTATTATCAATTCTATATGCACTCATGAAAGATCCAATCTTTAGAGTCAAAAGTGGCACGATGTCAAGAATATTGGGGTTAGCTCATGTAAATCCTCAATAGACCCAACGAAGAGATGAACAAAGTATATTACGATAACAAAGAGATCTACTTTCAAGAGTTTCAATCAAACTTGAATTTGATACAATTAGCAATTCAAGGGGACGGTGACTTGCCCTATAAATGGTGAAATCGAATACCAAAAATAATGGGATGAGAATTCCGGAGCAACGAATACAAATCCACAATAACACGATCCCACGAACACACAATAAAACACGTGCGAACCACGTGTAAAAGAGAACCAACAAAACAACAGCACACAAAGAGACAACAGCGATGTTAGCAATGGCAAGAGGACTGGTCGATGCTGGTGCTCGATGGAGGTGGCTAGCAGCGGCGCGACGGAGGTAGGAGACGGCGCCTGTGGTGCCGTCGAAGAAAATCCGAGCAAGGGGAAAATCGGAAGGGGGTTGGGTTTCTGCTATTGACTGTCGGAAGAGGAGGTGCAGGGGGGTTTCGGGATTTGGGGGGTTGCTGTGGCTGTCGATGGGAGAGGGCAGTGGGGGTCGTCGGAAGACGGGGTAGCGCCGGGAGGGTGGTCGAAGAAGAAGGGTGCACAGTAGAGGGCTCTGAGTTTGGGCGGAAAATCTGACGGGGAGAGAGAGAACGGGAGGAGAGAGGAGAGAAGAGAGAGAATAAATGGCTAGGGTTTCGAAGATGTACAATTTTTAGGGTTTGCATTAGGGTTGTATTTATAGGGTACAATTAGGGCACTGGTTTGGTGAATTTGGGTCCAATAATAGCGGATTTGGGTCAAGAACAATTGAAATTGGGTTTTATGGTTCAATTAAGAGATAGATCAAAATCAATCGGTTTCAAATAAAAATACCCACAATTAGATAGAAGAAATAGGATCAACAAAATAGTCCAATCACGAAAAACGAAGAATTCCATGACCAAAAATTTGAATCCCAATAAATAAATAAACAATACAAATGCATAGAATATGAACTGTGCTTGAAAATAAATTGGAAATTCGCAAAGAAAAATCAGATCCGGTATAATAATAAAATAATCCAATAGATAAATTTTAAATAGATAATCATGAAATAATAATTAATAATCATAATCATAATAGTAATAAATTATACAATAAAATAGTATTCGGGTTTAACAATTTTATTAAAATAATCCAATAATATTAATACCCTTGATTTTGGCTCAAATATAAATAGTCAATCAATAAGATATAGAAAATAAGATCAAAATACACCGTTATTCGAAATGAATAAAATTTATGATTAGAAAATACTTTAATAAAAGATCCAAATAGAATTTAGCACAAAATAAAATTTACAAAAATCAAATTATAGAAAATATACGGAAAATACTAATTATCGGGAATGGGGGTTACAAAAATTTTGTCTGATCTGGACCGAGCCGGACATAAACCCGTTTGAGTAAATTTTGGTCCGAGCTTGAATATATAGTTGTCTGGTCCCGTCCGGTTCGATTTACAGCCCTAGTGACATTGCTCTAAAGGGTTCAAAGTAAATGTTAGAAGTGAAAGGAAACCTAATAAGCTTTTTTAAATCAAATTTTCCTACATGTATCTTACTAGTTTTGTTAGGAAAAACATTTAATCAAACTATTGACTAAATGTGCAATTTGTCTCTTTTTGAGTTTTTATAGTGTAGTTTTCTATGCTTGTACACTTTTGTTGGGGGGAATTTACGAAAAGTGACAGAATAATAGGACAAATAGTAAAAGCCTAATAAGCACAAGGAAAAACACTTAATAAAACACATCTATTCTTAGAGTGCCCCAGAAGTAAGGTTGTTCTATGTGAAATCCTGATAGCTCTTGGAATATTGGTTTATCCTCAGATTTATGAAGACCTTTGATAGGATCCATTTTCTCTAATAAGAGACATAAGATGAGGAAAGTGTGGTATATTGCAATTATCGCAACGACCTGTGTTTTATAGCTGACATAAATAACTTTTACTTTCGTGGGATTTGTAATAGTATTTCTTGTAATTTTGCTCACATCATGCATCTTATATTTTTTGGGGCTACAGTTGTGTAAGTGGATCCAAGAGGAAAAACCATCAGAGCTTTTGAGGTGGAGGAGTACGATGATGAATATGTGAAGATAGAGCATACTCTCGACTGATACGAAGTTTCATGATCTGATTGTCCACCATCCAGGGTGTTGTTGGAGGGACCTTTTGTAGCACATTGCACTTGTTTGATGCTCTTGTATGTTTTACTTGTGTTGTATTTGTCCCACTCTCCTATGTTCTTTGGAGGTGCTATGTTTTATTTCTTGCCCAGCAGGTATTTTGTGACTGTTCCCAGTACCCTAAGCTTATTTTATTAATCTCTTATTAATAAAATAGGGTGACTATACTCCATTTTTTCTTAAATTATTAAAAAAAGAAGAAAAAAAACTCGCTTGATTCGGATCAATCTTTGGATTGACCAAAAAGCCTACTCACTATTTGGCAAGTTAATCAAGTTCATAGAGTTTATCATGATTTTGGATTTTAAGCCCCCAAATTAACTTTCAAAACTGTTTAAACTTCCAAATTACTCAAAAACATTGGTCATGAGAGATATTGTTGCAATTGTTGTTGAGTTTTTTTTGAAGAAAAGGTGGAATATAGCCACCCTGTTTCATTAAAGAGAGTTTAACAAAACAACCCAGAATACTGGGTACAAATACAAGTCCTACAAACAGAAAAGTAAAACGTGGTCACTACACCTCCAACAAAGCCCTGGAGGGTGGGACCATACAAAAAATAGAGAAACAACAACAAAAGAGTGGGCCCGAGTAAACCCTCCACAAGAGGACCCACGCTCAGCCTAGAGTAGCTCCGAGCACAACCTCCTCGTCATCGTACTCATCCACCTGGAAGGTCCTGGCGATCCTCCCTCTCGGTCCTGCCGCTGCAGCTGTGGCCCAAAAAGAAATGAGATGCATGATATGAATTAAGTTACCAAAAATACTATTACATGTTCCATGAAAGTAAAATTTATTTCTGTCTAGCCATAGGGTCCAAGTCGTCGCTGCCATAGCTATAAACCACGCTTCTTTCATGTCCGCCCTTTCAGAGGCGAACGTGGTGCCAACCCACAGCTCCTCAAAAGAGTGTGGGTACTTAGAGGTGCCAAGCGCTCTAAGTACCTCAACTAGCACCGATTGACTCCTATGATACCTAATGAAAAGATGATCTCTCGATTCCAATTCCGCACTGTAGAAACCACATTATGTCCCAACATTCGGTAACCTCTTAACTAGGTTTTCCCTGGTTAGAATGGCATCATTCAGGACTAACCACAGGAAGACTTTATTCTTTAATGGGGCTTTCATCTTCCACACTATCGACGCCCAACTAGGTATGCATCCTCGGAAGTAAATGCGATTGTAGAGGGAGCAGACCGAAAAGGACCCTGACTGTTCAAGATCCCACAATTTCCGATCCGGGCCCTACAATCACCACACTCCGGATTGAGAAATGAAAATCTGCATCGAGCTTAAGCATGATAAGCCATCATGATCCAGCCGCATCCTGAAGGATGGTTTCCATGTGCTCCTTTTTCAAGACTTGGCCACCGAGATATGAGGGTGGGCAGCCAGTCTGTAAAGGTCGGGGAAAATTTCCGAAGTGGGTGAGGACTACACCATTTATCCCACCAAAACTTAGTGGATGCTCCATTGCCAATGAAGGAGGTCATTCCGCTGTTGAAAGAATCACGAGCCTTCGAAACATTCCTCCAAAACCATGAAACTTTTGGGCCAACCCTGAACCCCAGGTGCCCCGAGCCCTTCCCACAGAGGTAACGCTGTACAAAACCCTGCCAGCCCTCCCCATTGGGATGAAAGGCTTTCCACCACCATTTACCGAGGAGGGCCAAGTTCATATCTTGCAGATCGATTACCCCTAGCCCTCCGTGGCACTTTTTCACGCAGACTTTCTCCCATCTGACTAGGTGATAACCCCCCCCCTTCGAATCCATTCCGTTCCAAAGAAACCTTTTCAGGAACCGGTCATTTCGCTTGATTACCCATTTAGGCATTTCAAAAATAGACATGTAATAAGTTAGAAGATTTGACAAAACAACATTGATGAGTGTAACCCTCCTACCAAGGGATAGGTACTTGCCTTGCCAACAAGACTGTCTTCCACTTTATCGATGATCAGTAGCCAATCTACTTTCCTGAGCTTCCCTGGGCGAATGGGAAACCCCAGATATTTGAGAGGGAAATTTGATCTTGCAGTTCAGAACCGAAGCATGTAAGAGTGCCTCCTCTTCCAAAAGCCCAATAGGGACCAGAGCACTCTTATGGATGTTAACCTGTAGCCCTGACCAAGCTTCAAAACAGTAAAGCACACCTTTGAAGGCAATGGTTTCCTTCAACACGGCATTACCAAAAAGCAGCGTGTCGTCTGCATATTGAAGAATCGTGCATCCTACACAGTTAATACCCCTAGCAACCGGCCAGATCAAAGACGCTAAATGACATCTTTTGATCATGCGATTAAGGATATCGGCCACAATAGCAAACAACAAGGGCGAAAGTGGGTCACCTTGCCTTATACCTCTTTTACACTGGAAAGGGGTTCCAGCTATTCCATTAACCATAATAGCTGTCCTACTTGTTGAGGACACTGCATTATCTAACTAATCCACCGGGTTCCAAAACCTCTGCCCTTAAGCACCTCCTGAAGAGCCTCCCACTCTACAAAGTCGTAAGCTTTTTTGAAGTCCAGTTTAAGGAGATAGCTATCACTTTTCTAGACGTGACAATGATGGATTACTTTGTCAGCAGTGGCAACACAATCCAAGATGCATCTCCCTTTAATAAAGCCATCCTGCTCAGGGCCAATCAAAGAATCCATAAAGCCAGACAGCCTATTAGCGAGTGTTTTGGTGATAATCTTAATCGAAGATTTAAGTAGGCTGATAGGACAAAAGTCACCCACCTTATGAGCCTCTCTGCACTTTGGAATCAACACCACCTCTGCAAAGTTAAGCCTGCCAAGTTTAAGCTTATGATCAAAGAATTCGGTCAACAGAGCCATGACATCGTCTTTGATCTCTTCCCAGAAAGTCTGGTAGAAAAAGATCGGGAAGCCATCAGGGCCCGGGGTTTTGACCTCAGCCTCAGCAAACGGCTTCTCCACCGCACTAAGACCTTGTTATATACTGCCATGGTCGCCCTCCCATAAATCAAACTAGATGGGGGTCCTGAACTCCTGCTTGCCCTGGAACAACTTTTTGAAGTGGGCATTGAAGGCTAAGAGGATATGGGCCTCCTCCTGGATCTCCCCTGCCTCAGTATGGATGGAGAGAATAAGATTAGACTGTCGCCTAGCGCTGGCCATTTTATGGAAGAAGGCTGTGTTCGTGTCTCCTTCTTTGAGCCACAAAATCCTGGAGCGTTGTTTCCATTTAATTTCCTCAAGCCTGTACAATTGAGCGATTTCCTCTCTGAGTTTTAGGAGACGGTTCCTCTTCTCTTAGAAGAGATCCCTAGATTCTTCTAGTGTCTCCAGCTCTTCAATGCCTTCCAGGATGAAGGCTTTCGCTCGCCAGATGGAGGCAAATCTGGTGCGGTTTAATCTGCGAAGTCAAGATCTCAGCCGTCTGATTTTCTCGCACCAGATAGCTGCCGCCTCAGTCCCCCGGGTAGGGAGGAACCAGTTCTCCATGACCAAGTGATGAAAGCCCTGAACATCCAACCATGCTTTTTCGACTCTGAATTTAGCTTGCTTCTGAGCGATTGGATCACCCGTCGAGAGGATGATGGGGACGTGATCGAAATTGGTTTTTGATGGGATCTGACAAATGCCAGTGGGATTTAGCCTGCCAATCCAACGAGACAAGGACCCTATTGAGCTTGGCCAAAATAGGCGATGCTTACATATTGAACCAAGTGAACAATCTATCTGAGACCGGGATACCAACGAGCTCGAGGTCATTAATCACACGGTTGAATTCTTTCCTATCAGCATCGTTGTGCCCCTGCCCCGATGCTCAAACGCAAATCTAGTAATGTTGAAATCACCTCCCACCACCCAAGGGTCCTGCCACCAGGACTTGATAGAGCGCAGCTCAGCCCAGAATGCAGGCCTAAGGCTACAGATGTTGGGGCCATAGACAACTAAGATCACATGAGTCCAGTCGTTGGACCGTCGATTTAACCTGATCGACAAAGAAAATTCTCCGTGGAATTCCTCCAAGCAAGAAAAAAGTTTGGGATTTAACCCAATAGAAATACCACCAGAAGCTCCGGTGGAGGGATATAACCGCCAATCTGAAACCCTAACCCCACCAAGCTTACGAAGCCTGGAAGGATGTGCCATCTTGGTCTCCTGTAGGCCCACAATATCAGCCTTAGAGGAACGAATAACATCTCTCACTATCCCCCGTTTACCATGGTCCTCTAGATCCCTAACATTCCAGAATATTGTATTCATTGGGGAACCGATCATGAAGTACGTGAGTTCACGAGGGTAGTTCCACCCGTCCCTCGCTCCAATTCTCATCCCCTAATCTTATTCAGGAGTAAAGCATTATGTTCAACGTCTCCAACTTCAAGACCACATATTTTGGCTAGACAGAATACAACTGAATTAGACATGAAATTAAAAATGGACGATAAACATGAACGCATACCTCCGCAGTCTGCTCTGGAAGCTTTCGCTACAACAAACTCCAGGTAGTCATCAAGAGACTCAAGTTGTTGTTGTAGTTGGTTCGACTCAAGTTCGTTTTGGCCTTCTTTGCACTGCCAAGTGCCAACCATCTACCTGAAATTTGTCAGGAAGTCTAGAAAAAGAATTATTTTATTTTTGTAAAGAAATAGAAAAGAAGTGTTATTTTCGCATTCGAGAATGTATAACTAATTTTTCATCCTAACGTCATCTTTTCATAAGAAATAGCAAAATTATTGAAGCTTGGTGAGGAGAAAGGGCGAACATAGTAGATGAAATTCAGGAAGAAAAAAGTGTGCTTCAGAATGTTTGTTGTAAAGAAATTAAGTTGTCGAAGTTTTTCAAAAAAAAATTGTTTTGTTTTGTTTGTAAACTACTAAGTTATTTCAGTTTTTTGGTTGTGATGCTGGACTAATCTCATCAAATGCAGTTGAGATTATATGAATTATCTTCAACAATTTTTTAAAATAATAGGAATTATCTTGAATTTATTATTCGAAAAATTATCAAGTATTTCAATCTGCATCATTTTTCTTTACTTGACAGTCTAGTTTATTAGAGCATCTCCAATTGTTTGCTATTTTGGCAAAATAGTAAACGATTTAGCAAACGATCGCTTCAATCGTTTGCTACTTTGCCAAGATATAGGCAACGAGGAACAGTGCTTCGCTATATTTGAGAAACAAAACTGGCAATTTTCAAATATAGCCGACAGAACGAGATGTTTCGTCTTAAATTTTTTATTAATTTTTTCATCGATTGGACGCAACATCTTGCTCCGTGTTTTAATTTTTTTAAAAAAATAAAAAACCTCGAACGATACATGATGTACCGTCCCAAAAAAAAATAAAAAAAATTAAAATAAAAGATGGTACGAACAGCACATGTTGTCCCGTCTCTAGAATTTTTGCTTTGGACGGGATAAAATGTACCATCCAAGGAGTAGTCGCTGTTTTGGTGAATATTTTTTTGTGACTCTTTTAATCTTCAACAGCTATCACGATTAAAATATTGTTCCCAACGGCTATGATACAAATTCAAAATTTTACTCTCTCTATATATATGTTTGAGTTAACAGCGTTGCTTCATAAAAAAATTCATACTCCACTCCTTCTATCAACCGTTGTGTAGTGAAAGTATTATAAAAAATAATGGCGAATCGTGGAATCAGGGGTAGAGCTTACACATCAGTTGAGGACATCACACTCTCTCAATCTTGGATTTCTATAACTTAAGATACTTTGATCGGTGGCGATCAATCGGGGACGCAATTATGGGATCACATTTTCTCCACATTTAAGGCTCTTTTAGGAGGTCCAACCGACCGAACGGCCACTTCTCTTTGTAGTCGATTCCACATAATATCGAAAGAAGTCGCTATATTTATTGCAAAATTGGTCGGTGTAAATAATAGAGCTGCAAGTTGAACAAATGAGGTTGATAAGGTATGTATAACTAAGGCGATATTAATTTTGTATTAAAATTTTGATTTAATTAGTGTATGTTATTTACAATTTTGATAGATTCGCAAAGCGAGAAGTGAATACATGCAATCAAGCGTGAAAGCCTTTCGATTTGATGAATGTTATGAATTACTGAAAGATTTGCCGAAATTTTCGCTATGTACGACCCATGTGTTCGAATCGGCCCCGCATTTCCAATTTGGCAAAAGTGGTAGCAGTCAACATTCCCCTATGACCGTTGTATGCAATTCGGATGTGCGTCCTGACGTGGATTCGTCTACACCCCTCCCTCGTCCCCCTGGGCAGAAAGCCGATAATAGGAAAGGGAAAAAAGTAGCTGAATCATCTTAGTTGGCTGAAATGCTTGAAGAGACTAAAAATTTTAACTTGTTCTATAAGGAGACGGAAGAACGTAGGATCTCTATGAAGAGACAACAAGTACCGCCCGATCTTTTTTTTCCTTCCAAGTGTGTGAGACGGAAAAACAGTTTATTTAAAAAAAACACTCAAACACAACATCATGTATCGTCGTTCCTTTTTTTAATATTGTTTCTCAAAATATAGCAAACGACGATTGCAGAGAAACACTCGATTTGCCATTTTCTATTTTGCCAAAATGGCAAAATAGCAAAAATGATTGGAGATGCTCTTAGAGCATCCACATTCATTTTCGCTAAATTTGACAAAATAAGAAATGACAATATGAAAGTTTATTTATAGTGTTCATTTGCCAAAATATGGAGAAAATAAATAAAAAAGTTTATCAGACGGAACATGTTATTCCGTCTGAAAGATTTGTTGGTAATTTTTAGGACAATTAAAATGATATTAATTATTAAATGGTGTTGAGTGATTTAATTAGTGATTAAATTATCAGTAAACCATAATTAAATTAAGAAACCAAGTTATTATGCCATTAAATTAATAATTAAACCTTGATTAAGAAACCAAGTTTTGGAATGGGACATGTTGTCTCGTCCAATATTTTTTGGTGTCGGACGGGACATGTATTTTTTATTTTTTTATTTTATTTTATTTTTATTTTTTTTGACGGAACATGTTGTTCTGTGTGATACTTTTTTATTTGAAAAATATTTGTAAAAATCCTTGGGCGACACAAGATTTAGTGTCGATCCCCTTAAAAAATTATAAAAAATATGCGATAAAACATTATGTACTGTCCACTATTTGGCAATTGCCAAATTCGTTTCTCAAATATAAGAAACTATTGTTCCCCATTTCCTATAATTTGGCGAAATTGCAAATGAGTGGAACGATCACTTTCTCATAATACGAAAATTTTGACAAAATAGCAAACAAGTGTGAATGCTCTTACACATATACTAGTGTTACCTTGTGCAAATTGCACACACTAAAATACTTTTAGCAAACTTATATAATTATATGGAACTTAAACAATACAATGATGATATGCACTGTGTCTTTTTTTTTTTCAGTTTATCTTATTTAAAAACATGTGCTACTCTTGTCTGGAAAACCCAAATAATGATATTTCTATTTACTTCAGTCATATTCTTTGAAACCACTAAGGGAGATTTCATTAGTTTATATTCTTTTATTATCATGTACATGTACAGTAACTTTAGTTCTTAAACAAAAATACAAAAGTCATTAAAGGATGGAGGTAACTCTATTCAACACCGACACAACACTAAGACATAGTTAAACCCTAGATCCCTAAATTTACAGATGCTCTTTAACTATTTCAATCACAATATAATTAAAAGATGACAAATCTACAAATTAACAAATTCACATTTTCAAATCAACCAACATCATTCTATATTTCTAAAGCAAAGAAAAATAGTCGAATAATTACCGAAGTTGAGCTTACAATGTAGTAATAGATGGGGATGTGGCTCTTCTTGGACTCCTTATTGATGTACTCTGCTATCTCTTCTCCATAGTGTGCTTCTTAACTGCCTTCCCTCTCAAATCAAGCCTTTCATCTTAAATCATTCCCTCTCAAATGAAACATAATCAACATCAGAAGGTGAGTGGTTGTTTATATTATTATTTTATTTCATTTTATTTTGTAAATTGATTGCACGTGTTAGCACGTGCTAGTTTTCTACTTTTCCTCTCCTTGCTATATTTTAATAGAAGGACTCTCTTTCCTAATAGTATAATATATATAATAGTATGCATAATTTTTAAAAATAATTAATTTTAACAATATTTATCGGATGATTATATATATCTTTATAGTTTATCAAGTAAGAATACAATATAGTAATTATACCATAGATCAATGTTGAATAGAAAAATTACTGAGATTGCAGTAAAAGAAAACAACTTTAATCAAAATTAAAGTATAATAGTAAAGCAACTTTAATCAAGATATATGTTTCCTTTTCGGAAACACCCTTAATAAACTTTGGTAAGGTCCTAATGCTAGTCAGAAAAAGCTCAAAACATATGTATTGTTCTGAGCTTAAGAGACTTACATCAATCCTTTAATACAATGCGCATGATGAAGCAGCCCCTTTCTGCACGTCTACATAATGACAATAGATGCTGGCCATAAAACTGGAGCATGGATTAAAAGATATAGTAGAGGACAAAGTTCATCAGCATTGAGAAACCACTACAGAGGATCCCATTGAACATGAAAAACGTAATTGGTAAGTAGTAGACTTTTACCTTCTATATATTCACATTCGTCAGCCATCCAAAATCTGTCAGCAAGACAACACCTGAAAGAAAGTAATTTGAATGACTAAATTGAATCAAAATAAGGCCAAATAATTGTAAAGGTCTTTTGAGCATTTTCACAAACACATCGTGTGCACCACAAATGAGAAAATAATTGTAATCAAGATAATCCCGAACCCAAATTTGAACCTTCCAACATATATAAGCATCTTACTGAACCCTATATTTCGAAGATTGGTGTATAAATCTCTAATCAAATTCAATGTTAAAACCCATTCACTTGAGTTCCATATGCCCCCACCACACAGCAGGCTCCTACAACTAACATATTTTAGTTTATTCATGCATTTTATCAAACAGGATGAGCACATATAGTAAGATTGAAGAATTTAACATGGGAAGATGAAGCCGCACATAATAAACCAAAGGATTTTTAGACATTACTCTTAGATTCATCAAATATTTTCATCTTTTTAGCAAATAATTATACTATATATACAATAAAAAATAAGAGAGGGTGTTACAACTTGATCAATACCTTAATCTCATTTTCTCAATATTCTAAAAAATAATAAATATATAATCCTAAATAAGAGAGGATCTTACAACTTTCTAAATACCTTAATCTTGGCAAGGATTTGGGGTATGGCGTACGAATGCTGCTTGGATTTGGACGGACTGGTGAACGGCGAATGATTACGGTTGAGTTTTGGGCTAGGGACGATGGCTAGGATAGGCGAACGGGGACGACTTGTAGTTGGGTGGACTGGTGGACGACGAACGGTGACGGTTTGGATTGGGGTGGATTTGCGAATGGCGAACGGTGACGGGTGGGTTTTGGGCGAGGATAGGTTGGGGGGATTTGTGGGAGAGGAAGAGTTTTTTGTGTTTTATTTATTTTTAATTTTTTTTATTAAGTTAAAGGTGTGGTCTGCATGTGGTAAGATAAGTTTGAACTCCTACTTTTGCTCTCCTTTTTCTGTTTCAAAATAGAGAAAGGAGGGAGGGGATAATCCTAATAGCTTAAGATACAATATAATTACAACCATTCATAAATACTTTGAGATTTGTGTTAAATTCACATATAGCCAAAATATGAATGATTTTTTAATTATGTACAAGACAGCCTGGTTTCTTCCCTCTTGTTAGAGAAAATCCAAATCCTCTTGACTCTAAAGCGCTGTGTTGAAGGTTGGTGATGAAGAAATGATGGATAAAACAAATGAGGTGAAAAATCAAGAAAAGTGTGGACTCAATAAATCGATGAGACCGGAATGGATCTTGGTAATCTAAATATCTAATCTCTAATCTCTAATCTCTAATAATCTATAACTATTATAATCTATCTCTAATTTCTAATTTCTAATCTCTAATATTATAATTGGAGAGTTGGGGTTTGTAACTTATAGACAACCTATAATTTGTAGACAACCAACCATGTAATTTCAACCATCTTTCTTTACTATTTTAATGGGAGAGTTTGGGTTTGTAACCAAACAAACCCTAACCTTGTGACTAAACAAACTCGTGCAATACACATCAAATCTAAATCCAACTATATATACGTGCATCGCATGTGTCTACCAAATCAAAACATTCAAATATAAACTATTTCTTTTGTTATTCGATATATATTCATTTAATTTAATGATTGTACTTTTAATAGGCGTGCATCACACATACATTACACTAGTTTATTTTTAAGTGAGCGTTATATTAACCATTCATTTACTCAACTGTTATTAGTTACCATAATACCCTCCAAGTTCAAATTTATTTACGACATAATTATTTACATAAGTGTCACTCATCTCTAATCTCTAATCTCTAATATTATAATAGGAGAGTTGGTGTTGTCATTTGTAGAAATTCAACCATCTAAATTCAACCATTCATTTTAAGTGATAGTTATATTAACCTTGCATTTACTCAACTATTGTTAGATAATACCCTCAAAGTTTAAATTTATTTACGACATAACTATTTACAAAAATGCCACTCATATAAAATAAAAGTTTGTGCCATTAGGGGTAATTTGTAAAGAGTATGTGATGAGTAAAGGGAGGTCTCAGGTTTGAGGCCAGATTACGTCTTATTATTTACTATATATAAAAAATTAATTAGAACGTGCATCACACGTACAAATTACTAGTACAGAATAAATGTTGATGCCACTATGAGTAATTTGTAAAAAGAATGTGATGCGTAAAGGGTGGTCCCAGGTTCGAGGCCAGATTATCTTAGTATTTACTTCAAAAAAGAAAGAAAAAAGTATTATTAGGACATGCATCGCACATGAATATTACTATTATAACTATTATAATGGAAGAGTTGGAGTTATTGTCTGTAAATCTATCAACTAACATGTATTGTCTGTGCATAACTAATATAAAAGAGATCTCAAGTTCGAGGCCAGACTGCATCGGAGTTTTTACTTTTAAATAAATGTATTTTTATTAAGTCGTGCATAGCACGTGTAACAACTTACGTGTATCACACTTGCTAACTAATTTAAAGGAGATATCATGTTCGAGGCTAGACCAGGTCAGAGTTTTTTTACTTTGAAACATATAAAGGAGGTCTCAAGTTTGAGGTCAGACTACGTCAGAATTTTTTACTTAAATAAATGTATTTATTTAAGACATGCATAACACGTGTAATTACTATAATAATAATATTATAATGGGGCGTGCATAACTAATATACATAACGAATAAAATTATATATATTTATTAAGACGTGCATCGTGCGTGTAAATTTCTGGTTATCTTTAACGTCAGAATAACATAGTTAAGACATAACCCATCCAACAAATTTAAGATAACCAGAAATATCTTGAACAAGGTCAAGAAAAGATAAACTATCATAATTTGTATATCTCTTGACTCATAAGTGCGTACAAATTTCACTCATGTCATTTTGCCAAAATATTACTGAATGTTAGGCACGATAGTTGAATTATAGTAATACTTAGGGCTAACAACGGGCCGCCCTTGCGCCGGACTTATACAAACCCGAGCTCGAAAAAATTCTAGGGTCCAAGTGTAACTCCCCGAATCCCAAATACACTGAATTCGAGATGTTCTCCAAGATCTTTTCACTTTCTTTAGTACAACTTTACAAGGAATTTAAACTTTTCACTTTACATCAGAGTTTACATCATATATTACACTTTTCATTTGCACAGCGGAAGTAAAAATTTACAACATTTAAATAAATGTACAACAACACGGTAAAATCTTTATGCATCCATTCCTCTTTAACCTTTAACATGTCATTTACTCTGCATACAAAACTGTGGGTACATCAGTTTATTCAACCGACGATAGTTATACATGGTCATCCTCTCTATGCCAGAAACAGTATAACGATTCTCATTTCTTAACAAATCACAAACTTGTTCACATTCAAAAATAAAAGAAAAGAGGGAAATCTTAACGATGTCGTGTTGTGATTGTGCACTTAATCCTTAATGCAATTATTTAATTTACATGACACTAATGCACACTTGTTCGGATTCTATGCATCCCATACCACATAGGTCCGAGGGCAAGCCTCTTAATCGTTCTTCATTTTTGTAGGGTTCAATCCCTCGCCATGACTTAATCTACTACTGTAATTACGGTAAGTATCCTAGATGTTTTCCGACCTACGAACTCATGTCTAGGCACTCTGGAGGGAATCCCATCGCTGACATGACTCATCATGCAGACATCTTGTGGTAATTCAGCTCTCACCATAGACATGACACCACTCGTAGTCTTCAAACATCCCACGAGCGTCGCTACTGGGATGGTACTCTGGAGTAGTATCCTCATCCAGACTCATCATGGGAATTCCTGGGATACGCTCTCGCCGCTACCCAATAGCCCTCATACTCAATGTTTTTCTCTTACTTTCATCACATCTCCACTATATACTAGTCCTTATTTTAATAGAATCATGAATAAAAATTAATGTTCTGGAGTTAGCCTCTCCACTAAACCGGACTTATTCATTCATTTCAATACATGACCAACCTTGGTCTTTAAATTCTCATTTTTTATTTCTTTCCATTACCGGGGGAGACTTAGCTACTCCTTTGTTCAATTTCCAATTCACAACTTCCAATTTGAGCAATTCTAACTCATGAATTCATTTTCATTGCCTCAGCATATCATGTTCATGTAATTCTTCATTCAAAGTATGACTCATTTCATGTGAATTTCTCAATTCAAACTATGATTCATATAAATTCATACAGCAATAGAAAGAGCTCATCAACATCAATCATAAAGTTCACAACTCTTAGCAGTAATCAAAAAAATGAAATCTCTGTCATATCAAAATCTACTCTGTACAGTCGTCTTGGAAAAAGACCAGTCGACTTGTTCAGTCAATACAAGTTCTTCATAAACACTCGGGAGAGTCGACTGCTGCACATGGCCAGTCGGCTGTCCCGCAACTTTTCATGTTCAAAATATTATCCACGTAACAGTCGACTGTCAACAAATCAGTTGTCTGTCCTAGTCTCAACAGTACATATCCATATTCAGCTCAGTCGACTTGCTACTCGCATTAAGTCGACTGGACAGATTCATATTTCAGATTAAGGGATTATCTTTCTTACAGTTCTTACATACACTTGCATCATGATGTCAATTTACAGTATACATACGTTCATTTCTCATAAACATGAAATCTCTTAATTGTTCAGTAATATCGCAGTATGGAATTTCAAGTAACTAACATTGTCTTTTCTTCAAGGAAGTGTTTAAACATGCATTTATACTTATTCATAACTTCCTTGCAGAGGTGAAAATATTAATCTCAATCCATTACACTAGAATACACAATGGAAAAATACTTCATTTCAAGAAACTACTGGATTATTCATAGTTTAAACAAAACATCGGTCGACTGTTCATAACATCAGTCGACTGCCCAGATCATTCTTAGTTTTATTAATCATCGCTAGTTCTTTTTCCACATGCTCATGGCTCCTCAGTCATGTATACCATGAAGAATATGAGTTTAGCCTTACTATTTCATTTTAATTATACACATTTATGTCATGAAACTTCTAACAAAACATGTAGCAGATGTCTCGTACCAGTCGACTTATCCAAACGGCAGTTGACTGTACCGACCCAAACGTCCTTGTTTGCAGTGCTAATATTTCACTAATAGTCTTCCATAATTATCATCATAAACATACTCAAGCAATTCTAGTACGTTTGAATTTACTTCTCATGAGCATAATAATAATCATCACAAATATGACATATTTTTTACTTTAGAAGTCCTGAGAAACACCCACCTTATTGACGAAGTAATCGAAGTCCAGAAAAGCTCCTTAATGCAACGCACCTTCCTTGTTCCTTGCTCCTTGCTCCTTGCCGAAGATCTCCAGATGATGATGCCCGGTCTCCACACACAACTCTCTCACAATAATAATCTCATAAAATAATCTTAGTGTAAAGAACAATGGATGAGAGGGGGGGTATTTATACACCAAAAGGAGTGAGATGGAAGGCCAGGATTTAGTAGATGGTTATAGGATCAAAGGCTAGGATGCACTAGGGAGTTGTGATAACCACCCACACTCCAAAATAACCACCCACAATCATGCCCACTTCTCTACCCAAAACCGGCCAAGATTTGTGCTTTATGCACGTGTACATAGAGTGCACGTGCACACACAAACCACCCCACAAAATTTTGTACATCAAAATAACAAGTCTTTTTTTTAAAGAAATGTTACACATACAAGTTGTAGAAAAAATAGTAAAAGGGATTAAATCCATGGGCTTAAATTAATTGGGCCAAAATAATTATTTTAAAAGAAAGATAAGTAAATTAACATTTGGGCTTTGGTAAAAAAAATGCTTTATAGAAAACAATATTCTTATTCATCATGTTGAAAATAATAGCCAAAATATTACACGTGCACACCATATATAAAAATAAGTAATCTTTCATATATTCGAAAAATCAGGGTATTACAACACTCCCTCCTTAGAATAGTTCCGTCCCCGGAACTACAGTCAAGAGCGAGAAAGAAAGAAAAAAAAGAATATACACACAACACAAGAACAAATAATACAAAGATACAATCAAGCAAAATGCTCAGGATAGTCCTTCAACATCCTCTCCTCAGATTCCCAAGTTGCCTCTTCCACCAAATGGTTTCTCCAGACCACCTTGACCATTGGTATCATCTTATTCCTCAAGACTTTCTCCCTACGGTCAACAATCTCGACAGGAGACTCGATGTAGTTTAGATCCAACTGCAAACCTTCCGGCACTTCAGGCAAATGATGACTCGGATCTGGAATATAACCTCTCAGCATAGACACATGGAAGACATTGTGCACCTGAGACAACTCTTCTGGTAATTCAAGCCGGTAAGCAGTTTTCCCGATCATTTTCAATATCTTATACGGGCCTATAAACCTCGGGACCAACTTCCCGCCTTTGCCAAATCGAACCACACCTTTACTGGGTGATACCTTCAGAAAGACGAAGTCACCAACCTCAAATTCAAGGTCCCTTCTCCGGTTGTCTGTATAGCTTTTCTGCCTGCTCTGAGCTTCCACCAACCTTTTACTGATCAGAACAATCTTCTCAGAAGTTTGCTGCACAAGCTCAGGACCAAACAACTGACGCTCCCCAACTTCATACCAACAAACAAGAGTCCTGCACTTTCTGCCATACAAAGCTTCGTACGGCGCCATCCCAATGCTAGCCTGAAAACTGTTGTTGTAGGCAAACTCTACCAAGGGTAAATGCCTTTCCCAACTGCCTCCAAAGTCTAGTATACAATACCTAAGCATATCCTCAAGAATACGGTTGACTCTCTCGGTCTGCCCATCAGTTTGCGAATGAAAGGCAGTGCTGAAATCTGTCTTGGTACCCAAAGCTGTCTGAAGACTCCTCCAGAAATGCAAAGTAAACCGCGCATCTTGATCAGACACAATAGTTGAGGGAACACCATGAAGCCGGACGATCTCGCCAACATACAACTCAGCCAACTTGTCCATAGAAGCAGTGAGTTTCATTGCCAAAAAGTGAGCGGACTTGGTCAGTAGAACGACTATAACCCAAATCGCATCATTGCCTTTAGGACTCTTAGGCAATCCCGTAATGAAATTCATACTGATGTTATCCCACTTCCATTCCGGAATAGGTAACGGCTGTAATAGACCTCCGGGTCTCTGATTTTCGACTTTGACTTGCTGACAAACCTCACACTTCGCAACAAAATCAGCCACATCCCGCTTCAAACCTGACCACCAGAAATGCTGTTTGATGTCTTTATACATCTTAGTACTTCCAGGATGTACAGACAGAAGAGTAGCATGCGTCTCCTGAAGAATACTCTCTTTCAGGTCCGCCTGATTTGGAACATACAGCCTACCTCCGAACCACAGCACTCCATCCCTGGTTTGAAATCCGGGCAACCTGCCAGCCCCAACCTGCTCCTTCATCTCCAAAATATCAGCATCAAGCTCCTGACTTGCAATAATCCTTGCATTCAAAGTAGGCTGGAGTCTCAACTGAGCCAAAGATGCTCCCAATCCTTGCAAAACAACCTCAATACCTGCTCGATCCAACTCCTCAACTAGAAGCTTCTGAGTTGTAATCAAACTGGCCAAACTGCTCTTGCGATTTAGTGCATCAGCAACAACGTTAGCCTTTCCAGGATGATACTTGATCTCAGGTCGCATATCCTTGAGCACTTCCAACCATCTTCGCTGCCTCAGATTCAGGTCCCTTTGCTGATATATATACTTCAAGCTCTTGTGGTCCGTGTACATGTTCAACTTCTCGCCGTACACGTAGTGCCTCCATTGCTTCAAAGCAAAGATAATCGCAGCCAACTCCAGATCATGAGTCGGGTAATTTTTCTCATGTGGTCGTAGTTGCCTAGACCCATAAGCGATTACCCTACCTTCTTGCATTAAGACACAACCAAGCCCACGATGTGAAGCATCGCTATAAATATCATACTCGACACCTGCTCTAGGCAGAGCCAAAATAGGTGCAGTAGTCAGCTTCTCTTTCAACTCCTGAAAGCTTGCCTCACATTGCTCGGTCCACTTGAAGCTCACATTCTTCTTGGTCAGTCCAGTAAGCGGCACAGCTATCTGAGCATAACCTTGAATGAATCTCTTGTAGTATCCAGTCATCCCAAAAAAACTTCTGACTTCCTTCACTGTAGTAGGCCTAGCCCAGTCTCTCACTGCCTCTATCTTCTGAGGGTCAGTTGCCAATCCCTCCTTAGAAAGGATGTGACCTAGGAATGCCACTTCAGATTTCCAGAAATTACACTTGGATTACTTGGCATACAACTTCTGCTCTTCCAACTTCTGCAAAACTGCTGCTAGATGCTCGATGTGCTCCCCCTCTGACTTGGAGTACACGAGAATATCGTCGATAAATACCACGACGAAAGAATCAATGAATGGCCTCAGAACTCTGTTCATCAAGTCCATGAAGATGGCGGGTGCATTCGTCACTCCGAATGGCATAACTAAGAATTCGTAATGCCCATGCCGAGTTCTAAATGCAGTTTTGTGCACATCTTCAGCTTTCACTCGCACTTGATGGTATCCTGATCGAAGATCTATTTTGGATAATACAGCTGCTCCTTGTAGACGATCGAACAAATCATCAATTCGAGGAATCGGATACTTATTCTGAACAGTGACCTTATTCAGCTCTCGGTAATCGATACACATTCTCATCGATCCATCCTTCTTCTTTACCAAAAGCACTGGTGCTCCCCAAGGTGATGCACTAGGTTGAATAAAGTCTTTCTCCAACAGTTCCTCAATCTGCCGTTTCACCTCATCCTGTTCCACTGGAGCCATCCTATACGGTGCCTTAGAAATTGGTGCACTTCCCGGGTGAACAGTGATGCTGAACTCTACATCACGATGTGGGGGTAACCCAGGAAAATCTTCCAAGAACACAGTCGGATAGTCCCGAACCACAGGAATCCCTTGCACTTCCACAGGAGTCTCTTCCTTGCGGATAGCTGCCACCAGCTTAGAACATTTCTGCTTCCCTTGAAAATTGACTTCAGGTCCTCCTGGAGCCTTCACTGTTACCGTCTTGGTCTTGCACTCGATGCTTGCACTGTACACCGACATCCAATCAATACCAATGATAACATCGACTCCCAAGATAGTCAGCTCGATCAGATCAATGCCAAAGACTCGATCTCCAATCACAATCTCGCAATCAGTGTAATACCGATCAGTGGTCAAAGTTTCCCCTGACGGAGTAGCTACTGCTAAGATCTTGCCTGGAAAAACCTTCGGTTCAACTCCCAACACTTTAGCAAATCTAGGAGACACAAATATATGAGAGGATCCAGTATCGAACAATACAACAGCTTTTATTTCATTAAGATAAAGTTCTCCTGTTACATAATACACACCATTACATAACAGTTTCACAATATGAACGGGAAGAAGAAATGACAAAAATCACTAAACATCAGCCCTCGTACCAGAGATGACCTGATCTGCCTCATCAGCATCAGCTTCCCTCAAGGCAAATACTCGCCCTGGTTGGTACGGCCTCTTCCCAGTCTGCTGTATTGGCACATTGTGATTGCCAGCCCGTGGTTTGAGACATTGAGATTAGTAATGTCCCGTCTCACCACAGTTGTAGCAAGTGACTACAGAAGGTCTCACCACATTGTTCCTAGGCCCTCCAGCTACACTGATAGCGTTCGCCCCTTGTCGGTTTGAACCTTTGTGCAGATGGTTGTCCCTTGAAACTCCCAGAATTGGCGGGCCTCTTATAGGACTGCCAGTTGTTCCTCTGGTTCTGAACAACATGGAACTGCTCCATATCCGCCTCCGTCGCTGCTGCCCTCTTGACCAACTTGTCAAATCGCTTGATACCAAGAGGTATCATCCGGGATCTCAAGCTTGGCCTCAGTCCATGCTCGAACTTACGGGCCTTCTTCGCCTTATCCATCATCAGTTCTGGAGCATACCTGGAGAGCTAAGTAAACTTAGTCTCATACTCCCTCACTGACATGCTGCCTTGCTGAAGTGACAGAAACTCCATTGCCTTCCTCTCCTGAACATCGGAGGGGAAATAATGACTGCGGAATTCATCCAGAAATTCCTCCCTGCCAAGCACTATACCTCCCATGGTCCTCCTCATCGACTGCCACCAAACAGCCGCATCCTTCTCCAGTTGCAAAGTCGCCAACTTGACCTTGCTGCCCTCCGGTGTCTCCAACACCTCAAAGATTGTCTCCACTTGCCGAATCCAGTTGTCAGCCGCATCTGGGTCTGACTTTCCCTCGAATACAGGTGGTTTCATTCACTTGAATGATTCCACTAGCTTAATCGCCTCGGGCACTGGATTCACTGGCCCCCTTCCTTGGTTCATGGCCACTGCATTAAGCGTCTGGTAGATCCTTGCAAGTTCGGTCTCCAGATCAAAACCTTTCCCATTCCTAGCTCCTCTTCTCGACATATTCTGATGCAAAAGATCTATTAAATTCGAAGTATAAGACAAGAACTTAAATCAACTTGCATTTCATTGAATTCCAAAGTTTATACATTCAAATTAAAACATTTCTTCAACATCAGAATAAAAGAAATAGCAGCTACAACAATCTAACTCCTACGGTTCCTCTTCGCTTTTCGAAGTTCTCCCCGTAGTTCATCAACTTCATCCTTCAGCACATCTGTCAGGCTCTTTCTCTTCTCAAGTTCCCATACCCGGTGACTGAGAACAGAAAAATCGTCCTTTCGCTTCGCTAGTTGAGCTTCCAATACTCCAACTCTCTCTCGCAGGGTTTCCACCTGCCTCTGAAGAGAAGCAACAGTGCTACTCAGAACTGGTCCCTCTTCTTCATCAGAAGAAGAATCGTCAGACGAGTCTGGATGAGGGGTAATTTCTCGAGATTCAGGCCATTCCTCCTCATCAGAATCTGCTTGCCCAGGGTGATACTCATCCTCAGAATCAGCCTGTCCAGGATGGTACTTTTCCTTAATGATATGCCAGTCGTCGTCTCCAGCAGGGTCGAAGTGATCAGCCATCCTAGAAAGTAGGGAGGAAGGAGCAAAAGTCATAGAGCAACACAAATATAAGTCACTTACATTTAAATCTCTAAACTCAAACACAAACTCTAATGTCCACTTCTAGGGTGTCGTTCCTTATAAATTTTTACAAGTGTAGAAAGCGTAGAAAGCGTGGCTCTGATACTACTCTGTAACGCCCCGAATCCCAAATACACTGAATTCGAGATGTTCTACAGGATCTTTTCACTTTCTTTAGTACAACTTTACAAGGAATTTAAACTTTTCACTTTACATCAGAGTTTACATCATATATTACACTTTTCATTTGCACAGCGGAAGTAAAAATTTACAACATTTAAATAAATGTACAACAACACGGTAAAATCTTTATGCATCCATTCCTCTTTAACCTTTAACATGCCATTTACCCTGCATACAAAACTGTGGGTACGTCAGTTTATTCAACCGACGATAGTTATACATGGCCATCCTCTCTATGCCAGAAACATTATAACGATTCTCATTTCTTAACAAATCACAAACTTGTTCACATTCAAAAATAAAAGAAAAGAGGGAAATCTTAATGATGTCGTGTTGTGATTGTGCACTTAATCCTTAATGCAATTATTTAATTTACATGACACTAATGCACACTTGTTCGGATTCTATGCATCCCATACTACATAGGTCCGAGGGCAAGCCTCTTAATCGTTCTTCATTTTTGTAGGGTTCAATCCCTCGCCATGACTTAATCTACTACTGTAATTACGGTAAGTATCCTAGATGTTTTCCGACCTACGAACTCATGTCTAGGCACTCTGGAGGGAATCCCATCGCTGACATGACTCATCATGCAGACATCCTGTGGTAATTCAGCTCTCACCATAGACATGACACCACCCGTAGTCTTCAAACATCCCACGAGCGTCGCTACTGGGATGGTACTCTGGAGTAGTATCCTCACCCAGACTCATCATGGGAATTCATGGGATACGCTCTCGCCGCTACCCAATAGCCCTCATACTCAATGTTTTTCTCTTACTTTCATCACATCTCCACTATATACTAGTCCTTATTTTAATAGAATCATGAATAAAAATTAAAGTTCTGGAGTTAGCCTCTCCACTAAACCGGACTTATTCATTCATTTCAATACATGACCAATCTTGGTCTTTAAATTCTCATTTTTCATTTCATTTCCATTGCCGGGGGAGACTTAGCTACTCCTTTGTTCAATTTCCAATTCACAACTTCCAATTTGAGCAATTCTAACTCATGAATTCATTTTCATTGTCTCAGCATATCATGTTCTTAATTTTTATATTCATGTAATTCTTCATTCAAAGTATGACTCATTTCATGTGAATTTCTCAATTCAAACTATGATTCATATAAATTCATACAGCAATAGAAAGAGCTCATCAACATCAATCATAAAGTTCACAACTCTTAGCAGTAATCAAAAAAATGAAATCTCTGTCATATCAAAATCTACTCTGTACAGTCGTCTTGGAAAAAGACCAGTCGACTTGTTCAGTCAATACAAGTTCTTCATAAACACTCGGGAGAGTCGACTGCTGCACATGGCCAGTCGGCTGTCCCGCAATTTTTCATGTTCAAAATATTATCCATGTAACAGTCGACTGTCAACAAATCAGTCGTCTGTCCTAGTCTCAACAGTACATATCCATATTCAGCTCAGTCGACTTGCTACTCGCATTAAGTCGACTGGACAGATTCATATTTCAGATTAAGGAATTATCTTTCTTACAGTTCTTACATACACTTGCATCATGATGTCAATTTACAGTATACATACGTTCATTTCTCATAAACACGAAATCTCTTAATTGTTCAGTAATATCGCAGTATGGAATTTCAAGTAACTAACATTGTCTTTTCTTTAAGGAAGTGTTTAAACATGCATTTATACTTATTCATAACTTCCTTGCAGAGGTGAAAATATTAATCTCAATCCATTACACTAGAATACACAATGCAAAATACTTCATTTCAAGAAACTACTGGATTATTCATAGTTTAAACAAAACATCGGTCGATTGTTCATAACACCAGTCGACTGCCCAGATCATTCTTAGTTTTATTAATCATCGCTAGTTCTTTTTCCACATGCTCATGGCTCCTCAGTCATGTATACCATGAAGAATATGTGTTTAGCCTTACTATTTCATTTTAATTATACACATTTATGTCATGAAACTTCTAACAAAACATGTAGCAGATGTCTCGTACCAGTCGACTTATCCAAACGGCAGTCGACTGTACCGACCCAAACGTCATTGTTTGCAGTGCTAATATTTCACTAATAGTCTTCCACAATTATCATCATAAACATACTCAAGCAATTCTAGTACGTTTGAATTTACTTCTCATGAGCATAGTAATAATCATCACAAATATGGCATATTTTCTACTGTAGAAGTCCTGAGAAACACCAACCTTATTGACAAAGTAATCGAAGTCCAGAAAAGCTCCTTAATGCAACGCACCTTCCTTGTTCCTTGCCGAAGATCTCCAGATGATGATGCCCGGTCTCCACACACAACTCTCTCACAATAATAATCTCATAAAATAATCTTAGTGTAAAGAACCATGGATGAGAGGGGGGGTATTTATACACCAAAAGGAGTGAGATGGAAGGCCAGGATTTAGTAGATGGTTATAGGATCAAAGGCTAGGATGCACTAGGAAGTTGTGATAACCACCCACACTCCAAAATAACCACCCACAATCATGCCCACTTCTCTACCCAAAACCGGCCAAGATTTGTGCTTTATGCACGTGTACATAGAGTGCACGTGCACACACAAACCACCCTACAAAATTTTGTATATCAAAATAACAAGTCTTTTTTTTTAAAAGAAATGTTACACATACAAGTTGTAGAAAAAATAGTAAAAGGGATTAAATCCATGGGCTTAAATTAATTGGGCCAAAATAATTATTTTAAAAGAAAGATAAGTAAATTAACATTTGGGCTTTGGTAAAAAAAATGCTTTATAGAAAACAATATTCTTATTCATCATGTTGAAAATAATAACCAAAATATTACATGTGCACACCATATATAAAAATAAATATTCTTTCATATATTCGAAAAATCAGGGTATTACACCAAGCCCAACCCGATTTTGAGTCGGGGAGCTAACTTCGAACCTGGACCCGACTCCGAATTAAATCCAAAAGCCCGAGCCCAGCCCGGTTTCTTATAAAATCAATGAAAATGAAGGGGAAAAAACACTAAACTATATACTGAGGTGGAAGCGGCAAGAGCGGAGGGAGTATCGGGGGCAGCGGGAACAGATGCTGCGGTGGGAACAGTGGCTGCGGCGGTAGCTAGAGCGGAAGCAACAGCAGGAGTACCATGGCAGTGGCAACCGATGGAGGGGCAGCGGCAACAGTGGAGGGAGCGCGGCAGTAGTGGAGCGGAGAAATTAGAGGGTGACCGCTTGGAGGAAGAAGGAGAAAAAGAGGGTGGATCTAGAAAGTTGGGAAGAGAGATAGAAATTAAAGGAAGAAGAAGAAGATGTCGATCTGGAAAGTGGTGGAGAGAGATACATAGTGGCATAAATGAGGAGAGAGAAAAGGGGGGAGTTACATATAAAATCAATATGTGTAGCATGCGAAAGAGTTGGCATTATAGCACCTAGTGATACCTTAGCTAAATATTGATTGTATATGTTTTGTGGTACAGGCCGGACCAATACTGATGTGTCAATAGGCGGACAGAAATCTTGCGGCGATATACGAGGCACAAAAGGTGGTGAGTCAACTGGGATAGTAATAATCCTCGATATTTGGCGAAAACAACGATCCCCAAGATACCATACACCCTATAATGTAAACAAGTTTATAACAAAACAGAAAAGTTGTTTTACGCTAAGAGTAAAGAAATATTTGTCACGAACACAGTAAAAAATATGGAAAATAATACATGCGAGCAATACTGAAAGATAACTCGGTGACGAGACAAAATGTTCGCAAGCCCATTATCACCCTTGAACTCGTGGGATGATCCCGAACAAGGCTGCCCGATGATAGATGTAGACGAATGCATCTCCAACTGATGTCTTGCGATAGAAATATTATACCTAACTTGGTCTGTTATATTTGTCTCCAATTCATCTTTGTTCCAACTTGTAATTCTGGGCCATTTATTTGTGAGATGTTCCGTCCTTGTTGTAACACCCCGGATTGTACGATGCTTATATCTAAGTATATATGTATTTTATCTGTATGCGTGCATATGATTGCAGTGTTTTGTTTAATTTTGCTATTGTTGGTGTGCGGTTAGGTTTGCGGGGCGGTTCATAAGGATGGTTGTGTTCTAGAAGATGCACGAGAATGAGGAGGACCGATATTGGTGTGAATACTAGTTTTTGGTACGACACCTATGCAAATATAATATTGTATGATACTACGATGGGTATATCTTGCATACACTCGATAAACCCCTCGTCCCCCATCTAAGAACCCATTTAAGAGCTAAATAGGGCAGTCAATCCATTGCACCCAAAACCATTGGCTAGAGACCATGGTTTGTCACCCAAAACCACCCTACACTCTACCCCCTATCCCTAGAATCCGGCCACCCTCTTTCCCCTCTCTTTCCCTACTCTTTTCCACTAAAAACCCCTTCATTCTTCTCCCATGTTCTAAAAATTTCATAACTCAAACCAAAGAAAAGAAGAGAAGGAGAGAAAAGAAGAAAGATTGAAGAATGAGCTCTTGGAGTGATTCTTGAGGAAGTGAAGCTCAAAGCTACCATCTACACTACAATCAACTCAGGATGGGGAGTTTCTATAAACCTTTATTTTTGTTTCTTGATTGATTTCTTGCATGCATGTGTAGTAGTAAGAGTTAGAATGAATGTTTAAGAAGATTGGAAGTTGAAATCAGAAACTAGAACAGGAATCTTGATCTGTATGCTATCTTCTAGATTTTCCAGAGAGACAACCACATGGAATTTGATCATGAAAATTTTATAGATTTTTCCTTTATATTTCTAAATGATTCACGAATTATTTTGGATTTTTCTGAGATTTTTTGATATTTTAATAAAACCTTTTTTGGAACAGTGCCGTAAGACAGTAGCAGAAATTGGTTACTATGGTACCTGAGATGGTTGGATTTTTCATAATTAATAGGAGCAATATCTTAATCTGAAATTTTTACCTTGTTTTTTCACTTATATCTAGACTATATATAAAAATTAATAAAATATTTGGAGGATGTTACAGGCATGTTAAAAATTAATCTAACAACCGTATCTAGAGCTATAACTGAAGAACAAGATGCTTTTTGTGCTTAATTGAAACATGAAGAACTCAGTGTAGACTTGAAAATTGCACATGAAACCTTTTGCATGTTGTTTCTTATGAAGTCTAGTTTCTTTACCGTAAATTTTGTGACTATTGGATGAGTATATGATTTATGATGATTTTTATAGCACGTACTGAGCTAGATTCAGTCATATTAGACACCCTGTAGAGTTGACACAAGTGAGGCTCCTTAAGAGCAAATTTTGAGGAAGTGCTTCTTTAGAGGATTGTAGTAGACATCAAGACCTTTTTAAAAAGACCTATTTGAGGTTTTTCCAGTAAGTGGTTGATTTATTATGATTTTTGCAATACTGGACAGAAACCAGGATTTGAGCTGAGTGCTCTGGTTGAGAAAGTCTTAGTATGTGACTTGGTACACTTGAGAGTAATGTGTGTTTTAGGGTGATCTATTCGCATATTTTGGACTTCTGAACAACTAGAGTATTGTAGAGGATATTCACACTTTCCATAGAACTTGAGTTTGTAGCATTCTAATGAGTGAGCAGTGTTTTATGCTACCGGTAAGGTGCAGCCCGTGTACAGGAAATACACAGGGTGGGGCTTGAGATGCCATTTTAAGGAATTAAATGATGGAATTTGAAGTTATGATCAACTAGAAAGTTGTAGTCTAGGTTCTTACCTTTCCGGATTAGGCTTGTCCAATTGGAGTTGTATCGAGGGAGTTATGACCTTTTTAAGTTTCGGGCAGAAATCCCGTAGGTTGCTTAGTATTGGGTGTTGACTAGGTATTGTGAGAACTTTTCCCCTGTATACTATTAGAGTTAATAACACTTTTCTGGGGACGTTTGGTATCTGTTGTTGGTTTTGTTGACTCCCATAGTAAGTGTGTGACTCGAGTTAGTCACTAGGATAAGGTGATACCCTGCATCTGTCAACCCTAAGTTGTGAGCTTTCACCGAAGCGCAGGACATCCAAGCCATGCCATCAATTTAAGTTCATTGCCCAGGTTAGGATTGAATGCATACATTCATTACCCGGGTTAGGGGTGAATGTAGGCCATGGCACTGGACAATTCCAAGTCCAGGGAAGTAGCGAACCGAACTGGTATCGCCAGGGCCAGAGGTCGACAGGCAAGTTTCGACCAACTACAACCTCCTTGGGCACAGACAATCTATTGGGATCAGGTTGAGTACAAGAGTAGGATGCATGGCGAGGATTTGATTCCCTAAACTATGGAGAAAGATGGCTAGATTTGGGGTGTATGTAGTATGGGATGCGTTCGTTTTCCAAAGTCTTGCTTGCATTAGAGTCAGGCATGTGATTTGCTGCATCTGGTCATACGGTCATGGCATACCACTGCACTAGAACCTGAATCCATTAAACCCTTGGTTGGCACATCACTTTTCTTTTGCATAAAATTATGGTTGTGATTGTAGTTTAGAGGATTGCTGTTATTATCAGCTTTGCGTCAGTCGAAGTACTGATGTTCCCCACCTTATAGGTATCCGTAGCCGATTTACAGGTACTGCAGAGCTCGAGTTGGTCCAAGCATCCAAGGGACGTATGCAAGTGTTATTATGTTGTTGTAAATATTTTAATTCTCATTTGGTTACTGTAACGCTTGTAAATGTAACATTTATATGGAATAAAAGTTTTAATTTTCCTCTACTTTCTATGATTGTGGCTATTTTGAAGTTCGACTCCTGGAGTAGGATCTCAGGTTTCCAGTATAGGGATTTGGGGCACTACAGAAGTTGGTATCAGAGCAGACTTCAAATATTACTCCAACACAGCAGGAAAATTGACTTCGATGCATTGCGAGAGTTTGGTTTAGTTAGATAGTTGATGATTATAATTCATAATGTTGCTTTTACAACTTATGCTTTATAATTTTTTCTGTATCTGGACTGATTCCCATGTTTTCTCTTGCAGATGCCGAGCTTGGACAATGGACACTCAAATGGATGGACTGATGGACATGGTTCTGCACCCCCACTTCCACCTCCACCCCCACAGCCCACGGCCATAGTGCAAGCTATCACCATGTTGTCCCAGAAACTGGCTGCCTACAAATGGAGCCACGGGCAGCTAGAGGATCGTTTCGAGAACCTCGCACGGGCATTGATAAACGGTGAGAGGAGAGTGGCCAAGCTAGAGAGGGCCAAGAGGAAATGAAAGATGAGGGTAGTACTTTTGAAGCACCGGTACAAGGAGAGGCTGGGTCAGCTGCAGAGTAGATATCTGACACTGTAGGCTCAGGTCTGTGACATGCAGGATCTGTTAGACCGGATGACTGCCAAGGATAGCTTCGAGGTTGGCGACTCGCCAGGAGCAGGAGAGCAGTGACCTTCCCTAGTGTTGTAGGATTTCTTTTGATGTGTAAAGATGACAACCAATCTGAATAGCTAGGCTAGCATGCTATTGTTTTGATGGGTGTGGTATGAACCCATGTGATAATGATGTGATTGTATGATAACAAATCATTGTAAAACCCTTTTTGAAATGAATGGAACTAGTATGTTTTGACCAATGCTAGTGTGTTATGGGTTTTTGCATTACGATTGTTGGTTGGTGATGTCTATATTAGCTTTCAGATGGCAGGAAGGACTAGAAGCAACCGGAGCGACCAGAGTGAATCCGAAGGCAGTAGAGCCAACGGTACTGGCCTTGATGTAAGGGAAGAATTTACTTGGGTATATCAGATAATTGGAGCATTTGTGGAGGCTAGCCGGAACCAAGCGCCGCCACAAAGAGCACCAGGAGTTACGGTGAATACTGATCCAGTGAAGATGGTGGAATCATTTAGGAGGAAGAAACCGCCAGTCTTTGAAGGACAGGCTGATCCCATAGCTGCTGACGACTGGATATGTCAGGTGGAGACAGTATTTGAAGTGCTAATGACTCCTGAAGACAACAAGGTACGTCTAGCCACAATCTTACTAGAGAAGGATGCCGGAGTTTGGTGGCAGTCCGTGAAGCGTGGTCTTGGAGAAGGACAGATCACTTGGGAAGATTTTCTTGAGGAATTCCGACAACACTATTTCCTCTTGGATGTGCAAGAGGAGAAAGCAATGGAATTCCATATTTTGAAGCAAGGAAATATGTCCGTCAGAGAATATGAGACGAAGTTTTCTCAGTTATCAAGGTATGCGCTAGAGATGGTCCATGAGAAAGAAAAGAAGGCCCAGAGGTTTGAGCAAGGGCTTAGGCCTAGACTGAGGTCGAGGATGGTTCCCTTGGGCATTTGCCGATTTGACAAGCGGGTAAGAAGAGCTCCGGCGACAGAGGCGGATATGAATCAGAATCAAGGAAGGACGGAGTTTTGGAACAAAAGGAAGAGATCTACCCCAACATCAAAGTTTAAGAAGCAGGGCAAGGGCCAGAAGTTCCAAAAAATCAGTACCAATATAGGAGAATTCAAGCCCAGAAGTAGCTATCACTGTGGAGAGCAGGAACACTTTATGGATCGATGCCCTCGGAAGAATGCACTGAAATGTTTTCAGTGTGAACTAGAAGGGCATATCAAGTCAAGCTGTTCCCAACTTGTAAGGAACAACCACAGGGCAGGGTCAGGAGCAACTGATAAAGGAAAAAAGCCTATGCGTCAAGGAAGAGTGTTTGCCTTGACCAAGAAGGATGCTGAAGAAGATGGAAGGGTAATTACTGGTATGTAAGGAAATGGTGTACAAGTTCTAAAGTTGTATTTTGGTTTTTTTGGGGAGTTGATGGAGGATGAACTGTTGTAACAGGGCATATATATATAAATGGAATTTTGGCTACGATCTTGTTTGATAGTGGATCGACTCATTCTTTTGTGTCAAAATCTTTTTCGAGAGAATTAAGATGCACACAAAAGGCAATCCCAGATCTAGCTTAGACAGTGGCTACGCCATCAGGGGAAACCCTTACTACAGATTTATGCTACAGGGAATGTAAGCTCCAGATTAGTAGAGAAACCCTAAGTAACGATTTGTTGGAGTTGGGTTTTGCCAGAACAGATGTGATTATTGGTATGGATTGGATGTCGAGGCACAAGGCAAGCATTGACTGCAAGGAGAAGGAGGTAGTCATCTCAGCTGAAGGAGTGGAACTTGTATTCCACGGGGAGAAGAGATCGAAGGCAATGACTTTTGTAGCTGCCAGTGAAGTACGGGTACCTGAAGAGGTGAACAAAATACCAGTGGTCAGAAATTTTCCACTTGCATTCTTAGAAAAATTACCTAGAATTTTCCCATACTGTGATGTCGAGTTTAGCATCACAGTTCAGCCAGGTAGCGCTCCAGTATCCAAAGCACCTTATCGGATGGCACTGGTAGAGCAGAATGAGGTCAAGAAGCAAATTGAAGAATTCTTGCAAAAGGGATTTATTAGACCAAGTGCATCACCTTGGGGAGCACCAGTGTTGCTTGTTAAGAAGAAGGACGGGTCATCCAGGATGTGTATTGATTATCGGAAATTGAATAAAGTCACTATTCGAAACAAGTACCCAATTTCCAGGATCGACAATTTGTTCGATCAGCTTTAGGGAGCAGCAGTATTTTGCAAGATTGATCTACGGTCCGGATATCATCAAGTGCGAGTCAGGGAAGAGGAGGTACCTAAGACAACTTTTCGAACTCGACATGGACACTATGAATTCTTGGTAATGCCGTTTGAAGTGACTAACGCTCCAGCAATCTTCATGGACTTGATGAACCGAATTCTACGTCCATTTATCGACTCATTTGTCATGGTCTTCATCGACGACATTTTGGTATATTCAAGGACAGAGCAGAAGCATGCTGAGCATCTGAAAGCAGTCTTGAGCAAGTTACAAGAGCATTAGTTGTATGCCAAATTAACTAAGTGTAAGTTTTGGAAATCGGAAGTTGCATTCCTAGGCCATATTCTTTCTAAGGAGGGAGTGGCAACGGATCCTCAGAAGATAGAAGCAGTCAAGGACTGGCCACAACCAAAGAAGATGACAAAAGTAAGGAGTTTTCTGGGTATGAATGGATTTATCCAGAATTATGCAAGGATCGCTGTACCCCTTACAGCCTTGACCAAGAAGAACCAAAGTTTCGACTGGACGGAGAAGTGTGAAGAGAGTTTTTAGGAACTGAAGAACCGTTTGATCTTTGCACCTATAATGGTCTTACCTTAGGAGGACAAGGACTACGTCATCTACAGTGATGCGTTGTATTTGAGATTCAGGTGTGTGCTGATACAGGAGGGAAAGGTTATAGCTTATGGTTCGAGACAGCTACGACCACATGAGAAGAATTACCTGACCCATGATTTGGAACTTGCAGCCATAATTTTTGCTTTGAAATCATGGAGACATTATATCTATGGAGCAAGGGTGGAGATATACACTGACCATAAGAGCTTGAAGTATATCTACCAGCAGAAGGACCTCAATTTAAGGCAGAGGTTATGGTTGGTAGTACTCGAAGATATCAGGCCTGAAATTATATATCATCCAAGAAAAGTCAATGTGGTAGCAGATGCGCTCAGTAGGAAGAGAAGTGTGGCTACATTGGTAGCGACCCGGAGGGAACTAGATGAGGAGATCAGGCAAGCAGGCATTAAAGTGGTTACACAACACTTAAGTGCAGTTTTGGCACAGTTGGTGTTACGACCAAGCTTGACTGAGCAGGTAAAAAAGGCTCAGACCGAAAATCCAGAGATGGAAGACATGAAGAAGCAAGTGCGTGAAGAAAAATTGCCCGAATTCAGTAGAAGAGAAGGTTCGATATGGTTTGGTAACAGACTGTGTGTACCGACGGACGAGGAGTTAAGGGAAGACATCATGAAGGAAGCTCACTCCAATTTGCTTGCAATTCACCTCGGAAGCACTAAGATGTATCATGATATAAAGCAGCACTATTGGTGGTCAGGGATGAAGCGAGATATAGCAGAATTCGTGGCCAAATGTCTGACGTGCCAATAGGTTAAGACCGAGAATCAGAAACCAGGAGGATTGCTACAGCCTTTACCCATTCCAGAATGGAAATGGGAGAACATTAGTATGAATTTTATTACCGGATTACCGGGGAGCCCTAAGGGAAACGACTCAATATGGGTGATTGTGGATCGATTGACGAAGTCAGCACATTTTCTTTTAGTAAAGATGACCTAGAAAGTCGAGAGGCTGGCCGAGATCTACATCGAGAACATAGTAAAGCTACATGGAGTGCCAGTGTCGATAGTATCCGACCGAGATGCAAGATTTACGTCTCGATTCTGGCAAAGTCTATAGTCAGCATTGGGAACTAGAACAGACTTCAGCACGGCTTTTCACCCGCAGACGGAAGGATAGACGGAGAGAGTCAACAAGATTCTTGAAGACATGTTGTGGGCATGCATTTTGGACTTCGGAGGAAGTTGGGGAAAATACCTAGCCTTGGTAAAGTTTGCTTATAATAATAGCGATCATGCGAGCATTGGCATGGCCCCGTATGAAGCTTTATATGGCTGAAGATGCAGAACACCAGTTTGTTGGTTCGAGATAGCAGAGTGGCAGATGTATGGGCCAGAAATCGTACAGCAAACGTCGGAACAGATCGAGCTTATTCAGAAAAGGCTTGAAGGAGCACAAAGCAAGCAGAAGAGCTATGCGGACAACCGCCGAAGAGAGTTGGAATTTGAGGAAGGTGACTCCGTATTTCTCAAGGTGTCGCTGACTAAAGGAGTTATCAGATTCAGAAAGGGCGGGAAGTTAGCTCTGAGATACTTTGGACCATACAAGATTCTGAAGAGGATTGGCAGGATGGCTTATAAGTTGGAGCTACCGGCCGAGTTATCTCAAGTGCATGACGTGTTCCACGTCTCTATGCTACGGAGGTATGTGCCGGATTCAAGCCATCAGTTGCCGGAGGTTCTGAAAGATTTGCAGATAGATCTTTCCTATAAAGATCAACCAATCAGGATACTTGATCATCAGGACAAGATACTGAGAAACAAGGTCATCCTGATGGTCAAAGTTTTCTGGAAGAACCAGTTCATGGAAGAAGCCACGTGGGAGCCGGAGAGCCGCATGAAGGCTTTGTATTCGGATTTTTTTTAGGTGTTTTCTGGTTTTTTTTTTATTGTTGTTGTTCTTTTCTCCCACTAGGAACGTTCTGGGGACAGAACAACTCTAAGGAGGGAGTGGTGTAACACCTCGGATTGTACGATGCTTATATATAAGTATATATGTATTTTGTCTGTATGTGTGCATATGGTTGCAGTGTTTTGTTTGATTTTGCTATCGTTGGTGTGCGGTTAGGTTTACGGGGCGGTTCATGAGGATGGTTGCGTTCTAGAAGATGCACGAGAATGAGGAGGACCGATATTGGTATAAACACTAGTTTTTGATAAGACGGCTATTCAAATATAACATTGTATGATATTACGATGGGTATATCTTGCGTACACTCGATAAACCCCACGTCTTGCATCTAAGATCCCATTTAAGAGCTAAATAGGGTAGCCAATCCATTGTACCTAAAACCATTGGCTAGAGACCATGGTTTCTCACACAAAACCACCTTACACCCTACCCCCTACCCCTAGATTCCCCCCCCCCCTCTCTTTCTCCTCTCTTTCCCCACTCTTTTCCACTAAAACGCCTTCATTCTTCTCCCATGGTCTGAAAATTTCATAACTCAAACCAAAGAAAAGAAGAGAAGGAGAGAAAAGAAGAAAGATTGAAGAAGGAGCTCTTGGAGTGATTCTTGAGGAAGTGAAGCTCAAAGCTGCCATCTGCTCCACAATCAACTCAGGATAGGGAGTTTCTCTAACCTTTCTTTTTGTTTCTTGATTGATTTCTGGCATGCATGTGAAGTAGTAAGAGTTAGAATGAATGTTTAAGAAGATTGGAAGTTGAAATCAGAAACCAGAACTGGAATCTTGATCTGTATGCTATCTTTTAGATTTTTCCAAGAGCAAACCACATGGAATTTGATCATGAAGTTTTTATAGATTGTTCCTTTATATTCTAGATGATTCATGAATTATTTTGAATTTTTCTGAGATTGTTTGATATTTTAATAAAATTCATTTGTGGAACAGTGCCGTAAGAGTAGCAGAAATTGGTTACTGTGATACCTGAGATGGTTGGAATTTTCATAATTAATTGGAGCAAGATCTTAATCTGAAATTTTTACCTTGTTTTCCCACTTGTATCTAGACTCTACAGAAAAATCAAGAAAATATTTGGAGAAAGTTACAAGCATGTTAAAAATTAATCTAACAACAGTATCTAGAGTTGTAACTGAAGAACAGGATGATTTGTGTGCTTAATTGAAACATGAAGAACTCAGTGTAAACTTGGAAATTGCACATGAAACCTTTGCATGTTGTTACGTATGAAGTCTAGTTTCCTTACTGTAAATTTTGTGACTATTGAATGAGTATATGATTTATGATGATTTTTATAGCATGTACCGTGCTGGATTCAGTTAGATTAGACACCCTGTAGAGATGACACAATTGAGGCTCCTTAAGAGCCAATTTTGATGAAGTGTTTCTTAGAGGATTGTAGTAGACATCACGAACTTTCTAACAAGACCTATTTGAGGTGTTTCCAGTAAGTGGTTGATTTATTATGATTTTTGCAATACTGGACAGAGACCAGGATTTGAGCTGAGTGCTCTGGTTGAGAAAGTCTTAGTATGTGACTTGGTACACTTGAGAGTAATGTGTGTTTTAGGGTGATCTATTGGCATATTTTGGACTTCTGACCAACTATAGGATTATATAGGGCATCCACACCTTTCCATAGAACTTGGGTTTGTAGAATTCTAATGAGTGAGCAGTGTTTTATGCTACCGATAAGGTAAAGCCCGTGTACAAGAAATACACAGGCTGGGGCTTGAGAGGCCATTTTGAGGAATTAAATGATGGAATTTGAAGTTATGATCAACTAGGAAGTTGTAGCCTAGGTTCTTACCTTTCCTAATTGGGCTTGTACACCCCAATCGGAGTTGTATTGAGGGAGTTATGACCTTTTTAAGTTTCGGGCAGAAACCCCATACGTTGCTTAGTCTTGGGTGTTGACTAGGTATTGTAAGGACTTTTCCCCTATGTACTATTAGAGTTAATAAGTCTTTCCTAGGGACATTTGGTATTTTTTGTTGGTTTTGTTGACTCCCATAGTGGGTGTGTGACTTGAGTTAGTCACTAGGATAAGGTGATACCCTGCATCTGTCGACCCTAAGTTGTGAGCTTCCACCGAAGCGTAGGACATCCGAGTCGTGTCATCAATTTAAGTTCATTGCCCAGGTTAGGGGTGAACGCATACATTCATTGCCCGGGGTTAGGGGTGAATGTAGGCCATGGTGCTAGATAATTCCAAGCCCAGGGAAGTAGCGAACCAAACTGGTATCGCCAGGGCCAGAGGTCGATAGGCAAGTTTTTGGAACCAATCTTATCTTTTACCCAAAGTGATTAGAGGAAGGCTGGGATTAAAGTGATGCATTAGGGGTTTGGTAATTGCATTAGTACTAGCAGACCATAGTCGGTGTTGTACCTTCCTGTTGTAGGGATACGTTTTCGGCACTCATGATTGATTCCTCGGCTCGTATCTCGATCTATTGATTCCCAAAGTTTGTCAGAGTAAGGAACGGGAGGATAGGGGGATTTGACCCTCGAGGCCACCACGTCCCTATGCACGTGGGTTTTTATATATCAAGTTCATTGCCCGGGTTAGGGGTGAACATGCATGCATCAGTTCATTGCTCGGATAAGGGGTGAACACATCAGTCCATTGCCCAGGTTAGGGGTGGACACACGAATTACACGATCTTGCGACCAAATTCAACGCGGCATCTGAAGAGGTCCATATGCAGGTACTGAGTGGCAAACACGACCACCACTTAGGCACTGTAGTGGCGGAATTAGACCGACCAACTACAACTTCCTTGGGCACAGACAATCTATTGGGATCAGGTTGAGTACAAGAGTAGGATGCATGGCGAGGATTTGATTCCCTAAACTGTGGAGAAAGATGGCTAGATTTGGGGTGTATGTAGTATGGGATGCATTCGTTTTCCAAAGTCTTGCTTGCATTAGAGTCAGGCATGTGATTTGCTGCATCTAGTCATAGGGTCATGGCATACCACTGTACTAGAACCCGAATCCATTAAACCCTTGGTTGGCACATCATTTTTCTTTTGCATAAAATTATGGTTGTGATTGTAGTTTAGAGAATCGCTGTTATTATCAGCTTTGCGTCAATCGAAGTACTGATGTTCCCCACCTTGTAGGTATTCGGAGCCGATTTACAGGTACTGCAGAGCTCGAGTTGGTCCAAGCATCCAAGGGACATATGCAAATGTTATTACACTACAAAAGAAACTCGATTTCCCGGCATTTTTATGCGTATTTATCGGCGTTTTTTTACGTCGGTGAAACTTTCACCGGTGTTTATAATAGCGCCGGTCCAAATGCCGCCGAAGCGAGCGTCGCGGAAAGAAAGGGGTCTACACCGGCGGTTTTAGTGGACGCCGGTAAATGTGAAACCTACACCGGCGGCCAGAAAACGCCGGTGTATGGGGGCCACTGAGTGCCGTTCTTTTACCCCCAATATACATTCACCGGCGGCTATAAACCGCCGGTGATCATCAATTCACCGGCGTTTATAGAAATGCCGGTGTATATTGAACGTATACCGGTGGTCTGTGACCGCCGGTGTATGTGCGTTTATGAGTGTCCACTTTTCCCTACTTACAAGCACCGGCGTGATCAAAAATGCCGGTGAACCCAACTACACCGGCGTTTTATAAAACGCCGGTGTTTCTTTTTGCCGTTACAGCTGCCAGCATACACCGGCGTCTAGCCGCATACACCGGCATTTGTGTGGATGCCGGTATATCGCACACTGCAACTAATTCAATAGATAGACCGGCGTTTTATATAACGCCGGTCTAGCTATGCCCGCTTGTATTCCTTTCTCCGGTTTTCCGTTCAATTTCAATTCACAGTTTCTTTTACAAAACCTGTAAACTAATTCACAACTGATTCAACCAATTTCGTTGCATATTAATGCGCAAATCACAACCAAACACAAGAATAATAAAGTTTAGCACGTGTCATATCCCAAATATCTCAACAAACTAATTAACAGTGTCATAATCACAACCAAATTCACCGCAAAATTAACAGTCATAATTAACAAATTAATATACCGACGAACATCCCAAATATCTCAGGTCTGACAAATATCCCAAATTAACAGTCTGACATAACTCTCATCCAAAAAAAACTGTCTGACATAACAGCAAGGAGGACATAAGAACAATCATACAGCAAGGACACAAGAACAGCAAGGAGGACCACGGATTCATACCCTCGAGGAGCTTCAGTTCTGATCATCAGAATTTTCTTCATCTGGGCGACCGCTCTGTTGAAAAAAAAATAATAGTTTAATTCAACAGTAGACCACAATACAGAATATACATATTTTTTGATCTTGCAAAAAAAATCTAACTGTATCTTAAATTATATGATTAAAGTGCCAATTGCAAATGGAATTGTTGATGATATATAGAGAGGTAAAATAATTACATTGCAATGCTAAAAATTCGGTACTTAATTTTGTTTTTTAAATATATCTAAAATAACAAAACATATGAAAATTCAGTATCTAACTTGAAAACTCTATATTCTCCTTTGATTGGGAATATCCACTACCTAAAATAGTAAAACAAATGAAAATTCAGTATCTAAGCATGTCTTTCATGGATTGTTCAGACAATCCATGAAACTGTCATCGTGGACGGAAACCAAATATAAGAAAAATAAGAAAAATAAGATAGGGCTCATATCAAGTGTATTTTTAGGGAACTGTCATCGTGGAAGGAAACCAAATATAGAAGCCAGAAATGAAAACAGAAAGAAGAATGGTAGAGACTTTGGATACACCAGGCTAACATAGCGGCATTTTCCTCATCTCTCTCATCCCTTGTTTCCCTTCAGCTCACGAACACAAAGAGACATCAGCAACAACAGCAAGAGCGACAAGAACAACAATAATAATAAATCATTATGAACAGGATGTCTCTATATGGGTTTCCAGATCTCCACTCGAGTCCTCTCGTTCTAATCACAGCCCAACTAAGAACATAGACAACAGCCACTGAACAATCCAATCACAGCCCAATCAAAATTTGTCATCCTGGATCTTAATGAAATAAGCTTCAGTAGCAGTAAAAGAAGATGGGGATGCTAGCAGCAAACTCAGTTTGGAAGTGAACCCATTTTTGGATAAAAAATCATGCCAAAGATGGCAAACAGGTTACTTTAACAGTATCTTGAAATGAAAATTTCCAAAGATGCCTCAGTTCACAGTAAACCCATTTAATATCAAAAAAACATGCCAAGAAGACAATCAGATGCATGAAATGAGCTTCATTAACAGTGAAAGAAGATGGGGATGCTAGCAGCATACTCAGTTTGAAAGTGATCCCATTTCTGGTTAAAAAATCATGCCAAAGATGGCAATCTGCAGGTTACTTTAACAGTACCTTAAAATGAAAATTTCCATTAACTGAGCTTAATTATATGTTGCTCCACTAATTCTTGTGCCCAACTAAATCTAAAACCCAATTGTTGTGCATATCCGGACCATTTTGGTGTACGTAGCTATAGCATCCTCAGTTCACAGTAAACCCATTTAATATCAAAAAAACATGCCAAGAAGACAATCAGATGCATGAAATGAGCTTCATTAATAGTGAAAGAAGATGGGGATGCTAGCAGCATACTCAGTTTGGAAGTGATCCCATTTCTGGTTAAAAAATCATGCCAAAGATGGCAATCTGCAGGTTACTTTAACAGTACCTTAAAATGAAAATTTCCATTAACTGAGCTTAATTATATGTTGCTCCACTAATTCTTGTGCCCAACTAAATCTAAAACCCAATTGTTGTGCATATCCGGACCATTTTGGCGTACGTAGTTATAGCATCCTCAGTTCACAGTATACCCATTTAATATCAAAAAAACATGCCAAGAAGACTATCAGATGCATGAAATGAGCTTCATTAACAGTGAAAGAAGATGGGGATGCTAGCAGCATACTCAGTTTGGTAGTGAACCCATTTCTGGTTAAAAAATCATGCCAAAGAGGGCAATCTGCAGGTTACTTTAACAGTACCTTAAAATGAAAATTTCCATTAACTGAGCTTAATTATATGTTGCTCCACTAATTCTTGTGCCCAACTAAATCTAAAACCCAATTGTTGTGCATATCTGGACCATTTTGGCGTACGTAGCTATTGCATCCTCAGTTCACAGTAAACCCATTTAATATCAAAAAAAACATGCCAAGAAGACAATCAGATGCATGAAATGAGCTTCATTAACAGTGCAGCATAGTCAGTTTGGTAGTGAACCCATTTTTGGTTAAAAAATCATGCCAAAGAGGGCAATCTACAGGTTACTTTAACAGTACCTTAAAATGAAAATTTCCATTATCTGAGCTTATATGTATGTTGCTCTATCAATTCTTCATCCCAACTAAATCTAAAACCCAATTGTTGTGCATATCCGGAGGATTTTGGCATACGTAGCTATAGCAGCCTCAGTTCACAGTAAACCCATTTAATATAAAAAAAAAATATGCCAAGAAGACAATCAGATGCATGAAATCAGCTTCATTAACAGTGTAAGAAGATGGGGATGCTAGCAGCATACTCAGTTTGGAAGTGATCCCATTTCTGGTTAAAAATCATGCCAAAGATGGCAATCAGGTAACTTTAACAGTACCTTAAAATGAAAATTTCCATTATCTGTGCTCATATGTTGCTCTATCAATTCTTTAGCCCAACTAAATCTAAAACCCAATTGTTGTGCATATCCGGACCATTTTGGCGTACGTAGCTATAGCATCCTCAGTTCACAGTGAACCCATTTAATATCAAAAAACCATGCCAAGATGACAACCAGATGCATGGAATAAGCTTCTTTAACAGTAAAAGAAGATGAAAATTCTAGCAGCATACTTACTTTGGAAGTGAACCCATTTTTGGTTAAAAAATCATGCCAAAGAGGGCAATCTGCAGGTTACTTTAACAGTATCTTGGAATAAAAGTTTCCATTATCTGAGCATATATGTTGCTCTACTAATTCTTCAGCCCAACTAAATCTAAAACCCAATTGTTGTGCATATCCGGAGGATTTTGGCATACAGCTATACCATCCTCAGTTCACAGTGAACCCATTTAATATCAAAAAAACATGCCAAGAAGACAATCAGATGCATGAAATCAGCTTCATTAACAGTAAAAGACCATGAAAATTTCCAGTATCTAAGCATATATTTTTCTATTAATTCTTCATCCCAACTAAACCATTCATGTTAAGAAAATCAAGATGCATCTATCTGAAAAAACATGCTAAGTTTGGAAAATAAGGGAAATCAAGAGATGATACCGAAGAGAGCGAGAGAGAGAGCGGAGGAGGGAAATCGAAAATGACGAATAGGGCTCATATCAAGTGTAGTTTTATGGAATTGTCATCGTGGAAGGAAACCAAATATAGAAGCCAGAAAGAGGAATGGTAGAGAATGAGGATACACCAGGCTAACATAGCGGCATTTTCCTCATCTCTCTCTCATCCCTTCTTTCCCTTCAACACACGGACACATAGAGACATCAGCAACAACCGCAAGATCGATAAGAACAACAATAATAATAAATTATTATGAACAAGATGTCTCTATATGGGTTTCCAGATCTCCACTCCAACTCGTCTCTTTCTAATCATAGCCCAATTAAGAACAATTGGTCATAATCACTGTTAAAGTAACATATATGCTCAGATAATGGAAATTTTCATTTTAAGATACTTTTAAAGTAACATGATTGCCATCTTTGGCATGATTGCCATCCTCATCTTCTTTTACTGTTAATGAAGCTTATCTCATGCATCTGATTGTCATCTTGGCATGTTTTTTTAACAAAATGGGTTCACTGTGAACTGAGGATGCTATAGGTACGTATGCCAAAATCCTCCGGATATGCACAACAATTGGGTATTAGATTTAGTGCTGCTATGAACAGGGCTCATATCAAGTGTAGTATTACGGACTGTCATCGTGGAAGGAAACCAATTTAATATATAAGCCATATATGGAGCCAGAAAGAGGGATGGTAGAGAATGAGGATACACCAGGCTAACATAGCGGCATTTTCCTCATCTCTCTCTCATCCCTTCTTTCCCTTCAACACACGGATACATAGAGACATCAGCAACAACAACAAGAGGGGATTGGTCCAACAATAAGTATAGATTATAATAAACGAGATGTCTCTATTTGGGTTTCCAGATCTCCACTCCAGCCCTTTCTTTCTAATCACAGCCCACTTAAGAAAATTAGATTTAGTTGGGCTCAAGAATTAGTAGAGCAACATATAAGCTCAGGTACTGTTAAAGTAACCTCCAGATTGCCATCTTTGGCATGATTTTGTAACAAAAAATGGGTTCACTGTGAAACTAAGTATGCTGCTAGCATACCAAAATCCTCCAAATCAGTACAACAACGCGGGCTGAACAAACCTTATTAGCAGGTCATACAATGTCATCTAAGCATGTTATGTACCAAAGTGGGGTTGGTCATACAATGCATGAACGACACGTATTAGTTGTCTGTGAGTATGCAATAGGGTGCAGCTATGAACAGGGCTCATATCAAGTGTAGTATTACGGACTGTCATCGTGGAAAGAAACCAATTTAATATATAAGCCATATATGGAGCCAGAAAGAGGGATGGTAGAGAATGAGGATACACCAGGCTAACATGGCGGCATTTTCGTCATCTCTCTCTCATCCCTTCTTCCCCTTCAACACACGGACACATAGAGACATCAGCAACAACAGCAAGAGGGGATTGGTCCAACAATAAGTATAGATTATAATAAACGAGATATCTCTATTTGGGTTTCCAGATCTCCACTCCAGCCCTTTCTTTCTAATCACAGCTCACTTAAGAAACATAGACAAAATACTTATAGACGACAGCCACAATGCAGACTCACAAACACTAGCACGTGTCTTTCATGCATTCAAGACCATAATCTCTTTAAAAATACCAATTTAAATACTTACCGAGGGTGGGACTTGGGATTGCTGCCCTATTAAACTGGCCATTTGTTCTTGGAGGAGTGCAACTTGTGCCTTTAAGGAAGTCATCTCCTCGTCCCGATTAGCACTTGAACTAGACTCACTCCGTCCGAATAGCCGCGAGGGGGTTGGTCCTAGGCCCATACCACGGACACGTCCATGCCTCTCCTTTCTCCTAACATCGGTCAAGGCAACTCTCTGCCGGGTACGCCAATCTGTGCGTGTCGCCGTAGGGTCAGAATCTGAGGCAGAGGAGATTTCATCATACCTTTTCCGAGCGTTAGTCTGTAAAAGGACATAACAATCAGAGTTAAAGGCTGATGAGATTTCGACTACTCATTAGATATTAGTTCACAAATTACCAGAATCCGTGCTGCCTTAGGGCTCGCATACGTCCCATCCTTCGATTTGTGGGTGGCATCGAAAAAGTCAATGTCACCAAACTCCGTAGGACCCCCCAAATCTTCTGCCTATATATTAGTAAGATGAAATGGTTATAAACAAATAACTGTAAGTAAAAAATGTTCAATACTATTGCGCCTACCAATTCTTCCCAAACCAGAGCGAAGCTCTGTGTACCAGCGGTGTGCAACACTAGCTGCTTTGACCGACTGGCAACTCCCACCTCCGGCCTTTTCTGTACATGCCACAATGAAGTTAGCAGAAAAATTAATTACCGTAGCCATACAACCACATACTCATTAGATTTTTGTGTGTTTAATGTAAATACCTGACCGATCGCCGAACTCCAGTAGTGCACAAGAAATTGCCAATCTGAAGGCTCCACATTTTCTGGCACATTCATTACATTCTCCTCCTCTGAAAGCTCTTTGTCATAAAACTTCGCCTTCAAGTCACTCTTGTGGTCCCTCCACTTCTTGGAGAGTGACTTTTCAACCCAAGGCGTAAGGGAGTCGGCGAACGAGAAGTATTGCTGCAAAATTTATTACCCATCACTAAAAATACATATTTCAATAATATGTTTGCGCCGACCAATTATGTATTTTAGATGAGAAATACCTTGATTGTCGTAATAGCAGTGGCCTTTGTCGTGGTTGGCACCTTCGGCCAACTCTTGTATGACAAAGGAAGTATCCGGGGGTTCCTTGCTATAACCCCAATGAAGGAAGAAAATTTGCTGGCGTTATCGCCAACCGGTTGCCCGACACCGTTCGCCTCCACCTCGATCCTTTCGTCATTCTGAAGCCTCCATACATTCGTCATCTTAGTCCGTCCACGATGTTTTTTGACAGTGGGCGGCGTGCTACCCTCACCCTCATCTGTTTGACTGCCACTATTATGTAGTGGCTGCTCATCCCCATGGCTCTCGTTGCCATCATTTATATTTATCCTCTTTCCACGCCTCGGCATGTTGTACCTGTCAAGGATTCAATAACTTCTTTAGAGATGCAAATTTAATTAATAACATGTTTATAATAACTATCATAAAATTTGCACTTTAGTAGGATTAACAAACCAACATAATTATAAAAAAATTTAAAAAATGAGATTTGTAACAAATTAAATTACAATGATAGTTTGGTTCAAATGACACTAAGCATAGTTTAATGTAAATAACACCAACCAGTAGAAAATAGGAAGATAATTAAACCGGTGTATTAAATTGTTGTGCATATCCGGAGGATTTTGGCATACGTAGCTATAGCATCCTCAGTTCACAGTGAACCCATTTTGGTTAAAAAAACTTGCCAAGATGACAATCAGATGCATGAAATAAGCTTCATTAACAGTAAAAGAACATGAATATTCTAGCAGCATACTCAGTTTGGAAGTGAACCCATTTTTGGTTAAAAAATCATGCCAAAGATGGCAATCTGCAGGTTACTTTAACAGTACCTTAAAATGAAAATTTCCATTATCTTAGCTTATATGTTGCTCTATCAATTCTTTAGCCCAACTATATCTAAAACCCAATTGTTGTGCATATCCGGAGGATTTTGGCATACGTACCTATAGCATCCTCAGTTCACAGTGAACCCATTTAATATCAAAAACACATGCCAAGAAGACAATCAGATGCATGAAATCAACTTCATTAACAGTGAAAGAAGATGAGGCCTATGCTAGCAGCATACTTAGTTTGGAAGTGAACCCATTTTTGGTTAAAAAATCATGCCAAAGAGGGCAATCAGGTTACTTTAACAGTATCTTAAAATGAAAATTTCCATTGTCTGAGCTTAATTATATGTTGCTCTACTAATTCTTGAGCCCAACTAAATCTAAAACCCAATTGTGGTGCATATCCGGAGGATTTTGGCGTACGTACCTATAGCATCCTCAGTTCACAGTGAACCCATTTAATATCAAAAAAACATACCAAGAAGGCAATCAGATGCATGAAATAAGCTTCATTAACAGTAAAAGAAGATGAAAATTCTAGCAGCATACTTAGTTTGGAAGTGAACCCATTTTTTGTTAAAAAATCATGCCAAAGATGGCAAACAGGTTACTTTAACAGTATCTTGAAATGAAAATTTCCATTATCTGAGCATATATGTTGCTCTACTAATTCTTTAGCCCAACTAAATCTAAAACCCAATTGTTCAGCATATCCGGAGGATTTTGGCATACGTAGCTATAGCATCCTCAGTTCACAGTGAACCCATTTTGGTTAAAAAAACATGCCAAGATGACAATCAGATGCATGGAATAAGCTTCTTTAACAGTAAAAGAAGATGAAAATTCTAGCAGCATTTACAGTTTGGAAGTGAACCCATTTTTGGTTAAAAAATCATGCTAAAGAGGGCAATCAGGTTACTTTAACAGTACCTTAAAACCCAATTTCCATTATCTGAGCTTATATGTTGCTCCACTAATTATTGTGCCCAACTAAATCTAAAACCTAATTGTTGTGCATATTCGGACCATTTTGGCATACATAGCTATAGCATCCTCAGTTCACAGTGAACCCATTTAATATCAAAAAACCATGCCAAGAAGACAATCAGATGCATGAAATAAGCTTCATTAACAGTAAAAGAAGATGAAAATTCTAGCAGCATACTTAGTTTGGAAGTGAACCCATTTTTGGTTAAAAAATCATGCCAAAGAGGGCAATCTGCAGGTTACTTTAACAGTATCTTGAAATGAAAATTTCTATTATCTGAGCATATATGTTGCTCTACTAATTCTTCAGCCCAACTAAATCTAAAACCCAATTGTTGTGCATATCCGGACCATTTTGGCATACGTAGCTATAGCATCCTCAGTTCACAGTGAACCCATTTTATATCAAAAAAACATGCCAAGAAGACAATCAGATGCATGAAATCAGCTTCATTAACAGTAAAAGAACATGAAAATTTCCAGTACCTAAGCATATATTTTTCTATTAATTCTTCATCCCAACTAAAACCATTAATGTTAAGGAAATCAAGATGCATCTATCAGAAAAAACATGCTAAGTTTCAAAAATAAGGGAAATCAAGAGATGATACCGAAGAGAGAGAGAGAGCGAGGCGACGAGCGCGGGGGGAGGGGGGGGGGAGGAGATAGAGAGAGAGCGGGGCGACACGGTCGTTTCCGATCGCCGATTCACCTCCAAATCGGGATAGGGAGAAGGGAAATCGAAAATGGTGAAGGGAAGAAGGGACGATGACGAAAGGTCAAAGGCTGTCGAAGAGGACGAAGCGGCGGAGGCAAACGCGCGGGAAGTAGAGCGAGGAAGGAGGGAAAACGAAGCGCCCTCTTTTTCTTTACTTTTTTGGGGTTTGGGAAAATGGCATGCAAAAGGTTAGGGTAGATGGGATTTATCGCAGCTTTTCACCAGCATTTTAATTAGACACGCCGGTGAATAATACACTTCACCGGCATTTTTAAATAAAACGCCGGTGAATACTCGGATTCACCGGCGTTTTAATTCGACCGCCGGTGTATAACCATCCCATCTGGCGCCCCATTCCTATTCGCTACCTACCCCGGCGCTACTAGCAAAACGCCGGGGAATATTCGCCGCTAAATCGAGGTTCTTTTGTAGTGTTATATTGTTGTAAATATTGTAATTCTCATTTGGTTACTATAATGCTTGTAAATGTAATATTTATATGGAATAAAAGTTTTAATTTTCCTGTACTTTCTGTGATTGTGGCTATTTTGAAGTTCGACTCCTGGAGTAGGGTCTCAGGTTCCCGGTATGGGGATTTGGGGTGCTACACTTGTAGTTATTGGAGCACATATATGTGTGTATTCATAAGCTCAATATTATAGATCAAAGAATTCTATTAGTTTCCAAGTAAATACAACCAGTCGTGTATTTATTAGTTTAATAAATATCGACTGAAACATTCTCTGTTACCTCTAGTACTTGCCATGGCCCATTGAAAGACTTCACTTTAACTCTGCTACAAAAATCTAGAGACATATATAGCAGGGCCATTGCTTGACCAACCCAATCATATGCACCTTATTTTTGAAGATCTTCTAGTGTTGCAAGCCAACCAGATCTTATAATGCAAGCAGCGTTGGAGAAAAGAAACTCACAAAGGAAGAACATGAAGAATACTCTTGCAATTTTCAATGCTAGATTATTATCCTCTTGGGCTGCCTCGATTACACTGATTTCAAAATACTTCTTCAGGAAGGAAGAACGTACTCCTTGAGATTTCCAATCAGCTTTAGTAATCTAAGGGAAAATGCGAGCTTGTACAGCTTTCAAGGGGTAAGCATCGTCGTTACACGGAGGTACTTCACCGGATCCAATAGATAACCTCGTTAGCATTATCCAATCTAAGGGGGTGAATCCCAACTCACCGCACGGTAGGTGAAAAGTGTGTGTACTATCCCACCATCTCTCAACCAATGCCGCCACAAGCTTCATGGAAGATTTCTCGATATTAATCGGGGAAAGAACTTGCCAACCCGTATGATCGATTAATTGCTTCACTAGTGGAATACGAGAACATCGCTTGTATGCTTTGATTGGACCATTCCAATTTCCCCTAAAAGTACAAAATTCACCTACAGGGTGCTCGGTAATAAATTGTCATGCCCCGCTTCCCAAAAAGAATACGGAATACGGATACGAGACAAAAGCCCAGCGAATGATTTTCATCATCCATAAGCTGTTCAAGAATCTTTACAACTATCACAAGAATCATCAGAGTCGGAAGCAAAAGTATCAACCAACATGCATATATGAACCAAAATATCAACAAGAATACTTGAAATACAATATATTAATCTCAAATAGTCATGATCTGAATAACACAAATAATCCTGGGACACATTGCCCAAATACAAATAAATCCAAATACATGAATACAATTATTATTCAAGCAAACTACAAGAAATAATTATAACAAGATCTAGTACTAATACTTCATGTCACCAATACCGTTTGGAACCTGTTCTCCAAAATTTGCAATTCAACAATTGCAGGGAAGAGGAATAGAGAAAACAAGTACCCGTCAATTGCAAGTTACGGGCCACTTATAATGTAGGATACAAGTACGGAGGAAACTAACTAACAACATGGTATAAGTATGATGTCAACATAAACAACTAGTATGGTAAAGTAAACAAGTGTAAATGGCATGAATCAAGTGTCAAGTAATCAAGTATCATGTAAACATGCATTAGGTGTCAAGTATCATGTAACCATGTATCAAGTGTCAAGTTTCAAGTCTCATGTTTCATGTAGTCAAGTGTCAAGCAAGCATGTATCATGTTCAAGTATCATGTTCAACTCTTGTAGAATCTAGGTAGCACTTCATGCAGTCCACCTTACATGGTTGCTACAACAAACAGTTTCGCTTTAGATTTCATAGTAGACCATAGAGGACTGTGTACTCACGGACAAGTCAAGTAACAAGTATCAAGCACGAGTCACGTAATCGTGAACAAGTAGCAGCAAGTATAAAACATGAGTCATGTAGTCATGATTATGTGGCAACAAGTAGTATCAAGCACGAGTCATGTAGCCATGATCACATGGCAATAAGTAGTATCAAGCATGAATCGTCACGAATCATGGCAACATATAATCATATAGTAATAACAAGCATGAATCATGTAATCATGAAATATGGCAACAAGTAATATCAAGTATGAATTATATAGTCATGAGACATGGCAACAAGTAATGGAAAACACGGGCTCCCTTCCGAGTACACGTTTCTGAATTATCCACTATTCGATCTTTCCCTTAAACCCCGGCATGATCATGTGACAAGTGCAAGTCACAAGATAAACATGTACGAGTGCAAGATATCTCATAAAAGAATAAAATAAACAAATCTCAAGTTCAGGACAGCAAGACCACACTGCAGTAAAACAGTGATTCCCAGTGTTCCAAAAAAGCAAATCTGAATAAGTCGAAACGTCTTGAAAATAGACCTCCAACCGAATCCAGCGAGTATAAATAAGTTATGTAGTATTTCAGAAAAACTTAACTCAAAACTGATTTGAATCCAGAAAACACGTTCAGCCAGAAATCAGGAAATTGAATTTCAAGAACAGGAAAACAGTATGAAAACACATTAAATAAATCCACAAAAAATTTGGGGTATTCCCCTATATGTCCAGTATCTAAATATAAATTTTTAGAATTTTCCAATCAAATCAGATCAGTTATCAAAAATCAGGAAACAAGAAACGATAGTTTGGCAAATCTGGAATTCCCAATACAGCTGTACGAAAATTGTAATATCTCGCAAAACGTAAAACGAAATTCAAATCCGCCAATGGAAGATGAAAATAGATAGAATTAACTAAATTTTATATTTTACAAATATTTTCCATACTGTAAAAGGAATCAGGGTGAAAATACGATTCTTTACAGAACAGCGAGCAAAATACAGCAAGTATAGTTTTTATAAACAAGCGTGAAACGGCATATAAAACTCATCAATAAAATCCACCAAAATTCTTGGAAATCCCTAAGTAGATATAGGAAAACTGACCAATATTTCAGATCAAAATAATATGTGTAGCACAAGTATCAAAATAATTTAGTCATCAAAATTACCAAGAAACAAAATCTGAAAAAGATCTACACCTCTGTAGTAAAACAGTCATATCTCACACATACGAAAACAAAATCGAGCAAGGTCAGAGGGGTTTGGAAATAGACGAAATTCTCTAAAACTCCTGTTTTATAATGAAATTAAGATACTGACTTCAAGACAGTCCAAAACAGCAAACAAAACAGATCATCGACAAAATACAGATTTTCCTCAAAAAAATCAAAATCGACATAGATCCAACAAAACTTAATCCAAACACAACCAAATATGAAATCGAGTCTACCAAGTGTCCAAACATCATGAATCAGGGTAATTAACATATCTAAAACAAGTCTATCACATGGATCTCAACAAATACCCAAATTTTCACAAAATTCCACATACATGATCAAATCAAGAATGGACAAACCTAAGTTGTTTCATGTCAATTTTTGTGTCGTGAGGCAACTATGGTCAAATCACTATAGAGACAAAACCCATCAAACATAATACAAACAAGAGTCGTCTCTAGACCCAACTACACTATAGGTGGTATTTTTGACTTGTATCAAACAAATGAAATGGAGTACAAGTTACTTGCCTTAATCGTGAATGAAAGCAGTGAAAACCAAGAATAACGGGAACGGATCACGGGGCACGAACACAAACACAACGAACGGAACCACAACCCAAACTCATGAACAACGAACCCAACGGACCAACGAACATAAGAACTCCCAACGAACACACGAAACAACGAACAAATACCCGAACGAAGCACCCAACCAACACGAACAACGAACTCCGAACGAACCCAAATAACACATGCAACTCACGCGCGTACTAACCAAGAGTGCGAATGGACGAGGGAGACGGCAACACACCGTGGCACTCGGTGCTGCTGTCGCGGGCTGATGCTGCCGGAGAGGGACGGCAGCACAGGGAAGACGACAGCGAGGGAAGCTCGCTGTCGCGGCTGATGAATGACGGAGGAGAGCGCGGCAGTCGGAGGACAAGCCAGGGGCTGTCGCAGCTGTCATGAGGAGGTGCCAGGAGGGTGGAAGGAGCACCGCAAGGAGGGTGAACCAGGGCTGCAGATGGGGGTTGTTGACGTCTGTTGTTGAGGTGCTGCAGGGTGGAGCATGACTGACTGCGTCGCGGGTGGCTGACTACAGCGCGTCGAGCCGTCAGTGGTGCAGCGCTGCATGAGGCGCGATCGGGGAGGAGGGAAGACAGCAGGAGGGAGATGGGGTTGGGAGCAGGGTGAACGGGAGAGAGAGCGAAAGGTGAAGAGGCACAGGGATGATGGGGAAAAACGGTGCGTGGGTAATATATATATACAGAAGAATAGGGTTTAGGTTGGTTTCGGGTTGGGTTTGTTTTAATAATGGGTAGGGAATGCTGGGTATTTAGGTGGGTTCGGGTGCACAGGTTTTCAGGTGGGTTTAAATGGGTTATTGGGTTAACAGGGTTTGGGTAGTTTAAGGAAATGGTTATTGGGTTGAAATAGATGGTTATATGGGTTGTTGGTTTATATATTGGGTTTATATCGGGTTCTAATGGGTTTTAAATGGGTTTAACAAAATCCAATACGGAAAATAGGGTTAAATAAAATAACCAAATATTAAAAACATACAATTAGGATTTTATAAAAATATTAACAATAACAATAATAATAATAGTAGTATAAAAATAACAGCAAGAAATAATAATACTGATAATAATAATAATAAGAAAAGTGATAAAAAAATAATAGTAATAATAATAACAGAAATAATAATAATAACAAAAATACGAATTGTTTTACAATATAAAATCATAAAAAATATTTACGAATAAAGTTATTGATTGAAAATAGATTTTTATCGGAGATCCAATAATACAATTTGACAAAAGAAATTGAAAACCGAAAAAAGTAATTTGCGAAAATTTTAAATACAGAAAACACACAAAAATACGAATTTGGAAAAACATGCATTACAATCCTACCCACCTTACAACAAAATTTCGTCCTCAAAATTTGCTTAAGCGGTACATAGGATAAGGCAAAACAAATTGGGGAAGGGCAACAAAATAGAGGCTAATGGGAAAGGAACAAAGCAGCGGCAAAATGGATAACAATGAGGTCGAAGGAATGCACGAAAGAGAATAAACAGGTATCAAAAGGAAAAACAACACAAGATAACAAGCAATATAAGGAGTAAGCAAAACTAGAATCAAAGAGAGAATGAACAGGGAAGAATTGAATCAAATAATGAATGAGTGCAGGATGGCAGAATAGAATGCAAGAAAGAAGTAACTGAAATCAACAATGAAGAAGAAACAACACAAAACTTGCAAGATGACAAAGCATAGATATGAAGAAATAGCTAGAGCTGGAGTCGAAGAAAGGATGGACAAGGAAGAGATGAACCAAACAATGAGTCAACGGATGAAGATGGATACAAGGGATGGAAAGAAACAAACAATGCAGGGAAGGAGAAACAACAAAAGGATCTTGGGACTTGTAGGTTATGGGCCCACAACGCTTCCGATGCGCCACTCTGATCGGGAAGACTCTGCCAATGGCATCCAGCGATGCCGACCGAAGAACCAAGCAGAATGAAAAGAATGGATGGTACCAAAATCAAGGAAGTGTGTACAAAACGAATAAATTCATACCCAAGAAGAAATCAATCAAAGAGGATGACTGAAAAAGACGGAAGAATCAAGAAATCAAAGGATTGAATAAGAAGGGATCAAAATGAAAGAATAAGACTAGTATCCAGATCAATGTTGATTATGATTCATTCATGCATGTATGGTTGATAAAATGTTTCGCAGATCCCAATATGAGCAAAGCTTGTCTAATATATCAGTCAAACTAATACATTAGCCAAACCTGGGCTTTGACACAACTATAAACCCTGTCACGCCCTGCTTTCCAAAAAGAATACTGAATACGGATACGAGACAAAAGCCCAGCAAATAATTTTTATCATCCATAAGCTGTTCAAGAATGTTTACAACATTCACAAGAATCATCAGAGTCGGAAGCAAAAGTATCAATCAATATACACATATAAACCAAAATATCAACAAGAATACTTGAAATAAAATATATTAATCTCAAATAGTCATGATCTGAATAACACAAATAATCCTGGGTCACATTGCCCAAATACAAATAAATCCAAATACATGAATACAATTATTGTTCAAGCAAACTACAAGAAATAATAATAACAAGATCCAGCACTAATACTTCATGTCACCAATACCGTCTGGAACCTGTTCTCCAAAATCTGTAATTCAACAATTGCAGGAAAGAGAAGAAGAGAAAACAAGTACCTATCAATTGCAAGTTACGGGCCACTTATAATGTAGGATACAAGTACATAGGAAAAATAACTAGCAATGTGGTATAAGTATGATGTCAACATAAACAACTAGCATGGCAAAGTGAACAAGTGTAAATGGCATGAATCAAGTATCAAGTAATCAAGTATCATGTAAACATGCATCAGGTGTCAAGTATCATGTAATCATGTATCAAGTGTCAAGTTTCAAGTCTCATGTATCATGTAGTAAAGTGTCAAGCAAGCATGTATCATGTTCAAGTATCATGTTCAAGTCTTGTAGTGATTATGATCTAAGTAGCACTTCATACAGCCCATCTTACATGGTTGCTTCAACAAACAGTTTCGCTTTAGATTTCATAGTGGACCAAAGAGGGCAGTGTACTCAGGGACAAGTCAAGTAACAAGTATCAAGCATGAGTCACGTAATCGTGAACAAGTGGCAGCAAGTATCAAGCACGATTCATGTAATCATGATCACGTGATAACAAATAGTATCAAGTACGAGTCATGTAGTCATGACCACGTGGCAACAAGTAGTATCAAGCATGAATCGTCACGAATCATGGCAACATATAATCATATAGTAATACAAGCATGAATCATGTAATCATGAAACATGGCAACAAGTAATATCAAGTATGAATCATGTAGTCATGAGACATGGCAACAAGTAACGGGAAACACGGGCTCCCTTCCGAGTACACGTTTCTGAATTATCCACTATTCGATCTTACCCTTAAATCCCGGCTTGATTAATTTATTATTAATTTCAAACAAGCATGTAGGTGTGTCACGAACAGAGCAAGTATATCAAGAATAACATGGCATGATCATGTGACAAGTGCAAGTCACAAGATAAACATGTACGAGTGCAAGATATCTCATAAATGAATAAAATAAACAAATCTCAAGTTCAGGATAGCAAGACCACACTGCAGTAAAACAGTGATTCCCAGTGTTTCAAAAATGTAAATTTGAATCCGCCAAAACGTCTAAAAAATAGACTTCCAACCGAATCCAGCGAGTATAAAAAAGTTATATAGTATTTCAGAAAAAATTAACTCAAAACTGATTTGAATCCAGAAAACACGTTCAGCCAGAAATCAGAAAATCGAATTTCAAGAACTGGAAAACAGTATGAAAACACATTAAATAAATCCACGAAAAATCTGGGGTATTCCCCTATATATCCAGTATCTAAATATAAATTTTTAGAATTTTTCAATCAAATTAGATCAGTTATCAAAAATCAGAAAACAAGAAACGATAGTTTGGCAAATCTGGAATTCCCAATACAGCTGTACGAAAACTGTAATATCTCGCAAACCGTAAAACAAAATCCAAATCCGCCAAAGGGAGATGAAAATAGATAGAATTAACTAAATTTTATATTTCACAAATATTTTCCATACAGTAAAAGGAATCAGGGTGAAAATACGATTCTTTACAGAATAGCGAGCAAAATACAGCAAGTATAGTTTTTATAAACAAGTGTGAAACGGCATATAAAACTCATCAATAAAATCCACCAAAATTCTGGAAAATCCCTAAGTAGATATAGGAAAACTGACCAATGTTTCATATCAAAATAATATGTGTAGCACAAGTATCAAAATAATTTAGTCATCAAAATTACTAAGAAACGAAATCTGAAAAAGATCTACACCTCTGTAGTAAAACAGTCATATCTCACACATACGAAAACAAAATCGAGCAAGGTCAGAGGAGTTTGGAAATATACGAAATTCTCTAAAACTCCTGTTTTATACTAAAATTAAGATACTGATTTTAAGACAGTCCAAAACAGCAAACAAAACAGATCATCGACAAAATACAGATTTTCCTCAAAAAAATCAAAATCGACATAGATCCAACGAAACTTAATCCAAACACAACCAAATATGAAATCGAGTCTACCAAGTGTCCAAACATCATGAATCAGGGTAATTAACATATCTAAAACAAGTCTATCACATGGATCTCAACAAATACCCAAATTTTCACAAAATTCCACATACATGATCAAATCAAGAATGGGCATGTAGGTGTGTTACGAAGAGAGCAAGTATATCAAGAATAACATGGCATGATCATGTGACAAGTGTAAGTCACAAGATAAACATGTACGAGTGCAAGATATCTCATAAATGAATAAAATAAACAAATCTCAAGTTCAGGATAGCATGACCACACTGATACAGATATCTCATAAAATAGTGATTCCCAGTGTTTCAAAAATGCAAATTTGAATCCGCCAAAATGTCTAAAAAATAGACTTCCAACCGAATCCAGCGAGTATAAAAAAGTTATATAGTATTTCAGAAAAACTTAACTCAAAACTGATTTGAATCCAGAAAACACGTTCAGCCAGAAATCAGAAAATCGAATTTCAAGAACAGGAAAACAGTATGAAAACACATTAAATAAATCCATGAAAAATCTGGGGTATTCCCCTATATATCCAGTATCTAAATATAAATTTTTAGAATTTTTCAATCAAATTAGATCAGTTATCAAAAATCAGAAAACAAGAAACGATAGTTTGGCAAATCTGAAATTCCCAATACAGCTGTACGAAAACTGTAATATCTCGCAAACCGTAAAACAAAATCCAAATCCGCCAAAGGGAGATGAAAATAGATAGAATTAACTAAATTTTATATTTCACAAATATTTTCCATACAGTAAAAGGAATCAGGGTGAAAATACGATTCTTTACAGAACAGCGAGCAAAATACAGCAAGTATAGTTTTTATAAACAAGCGTGAAACGGCATATAAAACTCATCAATAAAATCCACCAAAATTCTGGAAAATCCCTAAGTAGATATAGGAAAACTGACCAATGTTTCATATCAAAATAATATGTGTAGCACAAGTATCAAAATAATTTAGTCATCAAAATTACTAAGAAACGAAATCTGAAAAAGATCTACACCTCTGTAGTAAAACAGTCATATCTCACACATACGAAAACAAAATCGAGCAAGGTCAGAGGAGTTTGGAAATAGACGAAATTCTCTAAAACTTCTGTTTTATACTAAAATTAAGATACTGATTTTAAGATAGTCCAAAACAGCAAACAAAACAGATCATCGACAAAATACAGATTTTCCTCAAAAAAATCAAAATCGACATAGATCCAACGAAACTTAATCCAAACACAACCAAATATGAAATCGAGTCTACCAAGTGTCCAAACATCATGAATCAGGATAATTAACATATCTAAAACAAGTCTATCACATGGATCTCAACAAATACCCAAATTTTCACAAAATTCCACATACATGATCAAATCAAGAATGGGCAAACCTAAGTTGTTTCATGTCAATTTTTGTGTCGTGAGGTAACTATGGTCAAATCACTATAGAGACAAAACTCATCAAACATAACACAAATAAGAGTTGTCTCTAGACCCAACTACACTATAAGTGGTATTTTTGACTTGTATCAAACAAATAAAATGGAGTACAAGTTACTTTCCTTAACCGTGGATGAAAGCAGCGAAAACCAAGAATAACGGGAACGGATCCCGGGGCACGAACACAAACACAACGAACGGAACCACGACCCAAACTCATGAATAACGAACCCAACAGACCAACGAACACACAAAACAACGAACAAATACCCGAGCGAAGCACCCAACCAACACGAACGACGAACTCCGAACGAACCCAAATAACACGTGCAACTCACGCACGTACTAACCAAGAGCACGAATGGACGAGGGAAACGGCAACACACCGTGGCACTCGGTGCTGCTGTCGCGGGCTGATGCTGCCGGAGAGGGACGGCAACACAGGGAAGACGGCAGTGAGGGAAGCTCGCTGTCGTGGCTGACGAACGACGGAGGAGAGCGCGGCGGTCGGAGGACAAGCCGGGGGCTGTTGCAGCTGTCATGAGGAGGTGCGAGGAGGGTGGAAGGAGCACCGCAAGGAGGGTGTACCAGTGCTGCAGATGGGGGTTGCTGACGTCTGCTATTGAGGTGCTGCAGAGTGGAGCGCGATTGACTGCATCGCGGGTGGCTGACTACAGCGCGTCGAGCCGTCAATGGTGCGGCGCTGCATGAGGCGCGACCGGGGAGGAGGGAAGACAGCGGGAGGGAGATGGGGTTGGGAGCAGGGTGAACGGGAGAGAGAGCGGAAGGTGAAGAGGCACAGGGATGATGGGGAAAAACTGTGGGTGGGTAATATATATATACAGAAGAATAGGGTTTAGGTTGGTTTCGGGTTGGGTTTGTTTTAATAATGGGTAGGGAATGCTGGGTATTTTAGGTGGGTTCGGGTGCACAGGTTTTCGGGTGGGTTTAAATGGGTTATTGCGTTAGCAGGGTTTGGGTAGTTTAAGGAGATGAATATTGGGTTGAAATAGATGGTTATATGGGTTGTTGGTTTATATATTGGGTTTATATCGGGTTCTAATGGGTTTTAAATGGGTTTAACAAAATCCAATAGGGAAATAGGGTAAAATAAAATAACCAAATAATAAAAAAATACAATTAGGATTTTATAAAAATATTAACAATAAAAATAATAATAATAATAATATAAAAATAACAGTAAGAAATAATAATACTGACAATAATAATAATAAGAAAAGTGATAAAAAATAATAGTAATAATAATAACAAAAATACGAATTGTTTTACAATATAAAATCATAGAAAATATTTACGAATAAAGTTATTGATCGAAAACAGATTTTTATAGGAGATCCAATAATACAATTTGACAAAAGAAATTGAAAACCGAAAAAAAATAATTTGCAAAAATTTTAAATACAGAAAATACACAAAAATACGGATTTGGGAAAACAGGGGTTACATAAACTGATGCACATGTTGGCGCTCATCGAACACCCTCTTCCATAAACTTGGATCGGCTAAATCACGAGATTCTGAGATCGGTTCGACCTCTGCACTTGTGTTGCCATGATCCGACCCGCCTCGAAGATTATATTTTATTCTGCCAATATATTTTCGGATCGACATCTTTTTTCTAGGGAAGAAGATGAAATATAGTAGTGTGATGACTCTTTGTGATTATGGCCGAATTGTAGATTAGGAAGAAGAGATGAAAATTAAATAGAGGTTCATTCACTTAAATAGGCAGCATGCGGAAGGGAGGGGGGAAGCAAATTTGTCATATCCAATTATAAGTTCAAGTTTCATAAATATATATATAAAAATAAATAAATAAATAAAAAATGACCCTCGGACGGAAGAACATCTTCCGTCTGAGGCCATTTGTCTTCGACGGCAGATCATCCTCCGTCTGAGCAAAATTTTTTTCCTAAAAATTACCAGACAGAAAAACTTCTTCTATTTGGACTCAATTTTTAAAAAAAATAAAATATTTGTGGTAGACTGTATATCATCTTCCATCTGCAATTTTATGAATTTTATTTTTAAAAATTCATCCAAACGGAAGATGATCTTCCATCTCACATATATATAATAATTTTAAAAAACTAAATTGTTGTGAGACGGAGGATGTTTTTCCATTCGAATATTTTATTACTTTTTAAAGCCAAATTTAGCTCCAAATGGTAACAGCAAAACTTTACCATTGCCATTTACAATTGTCAAATTCTTATATTTTAGGAGCGACGATAGTGGATGCTCTAACAAGTTGGTTGTAGCTGAGAAGAGACCTGCTATTAAGAACAGAGGATTTGGGAGTGTGTTTTTCTTCCATTTCTTTGCTTGGGATTAGATGCTTTCTAAGAAAAGAAGAAGCTATTTTCGAATACTACCAAGCTTCTGCTCCCTTCTGGTGAAATTTTGAGAAACCCATTTTTGTTTGGAGGGTTTTGGTGGGTTAAGTTGTGAGCTTTTGGGTTTTGAGAAGAAGTTTGGTAGGGATGGGAGGATGCCAAAATCAAAGCATCTAAGAGCATCCACTATTGTTTTCTAAAAACTCAAAATTTAGCATTTGAGATCAAAAAATCTCTTACTATCGTTCGCTAAAAAATTCAAAATTTAGAATTGGAGTGAACAGTCAATCGCTGAAGATAGCAGCGGCTTTAGACAACTTCTAAATATAGAAGATGGAGGATCAAGCTCCGTTCTTTTTTTTTTAAATATGTCCGAAAACTTTTTCCCTAAAAATTACGGAAATGCTATACAGAAATGCCATTAATTATTTACGAAAATGCCATTTAAAAAAAAATCGGATGGAAGAACTTCTTTCGTCCAATCACTTTTTTGCTAAACTTTTCTTTCACATATTACGAAAATGCCATTATTTATTTATGAAAATGCCATTTTAATTTTTTTTTATAAAAATCGGACGGAAGATCTTCTTCAATCCCATCACTTCTTCCCCTTTTTTTTTCTTTCACATATAACCAAAATGCCATTACTTATTTACGATAAAGCTATTTTAAAAAAATAGATAGACGGATGAAGATCATTTTTCAGATGGAGATCATCTGTCTGATTTTTTTTTCTTCCAAATTTAGCAGAAACGATAGCAGTGCTCATCGACGAATGGTAAATGCTAAATGCTATATATGAAATTTTTAGCCTAAATGATAGTGGATGGTCTGCTGGTACCTTTCTTTGTTCTCTTTGCTTGTTGTTTGATTAGTTGCTATCAGAGCATCTGCAGTTGTTCAATCCCAAAATTTAAGTATTTGGCATATATGAAAGGAAATTTTGGATTCGTGCTGTAGCCGTTCAGACCTAAATTTTGGGTTTTCATAATTTAAAATCGACATACGGTAGATGATTTTTCGTCCCAAAAAATAGTCTTTTTTAAATTAGAAATTGAACGGATGATGTATGATTTTTCGATTTCTTGATTTCTCGTCTCTTGAATTTTTTAAAAAATAATCGAACAGACTAAAATCAAGAAATGATTTACCATCCGTCAATTTTTTTTGAACAAAAAAAATTGACGAACGGACGGGAAATGAATTCCTGTCCGTCGAATTTTTTTTAAAATTATCGAACGGATGGGAAAAAAAATTACAGACGGGGAATCATCCCTCGTCTGATACGTTCGAGCCTGATTTTTTGTTTTAATTTGTGGGACGGGTAAGCATTTCCCATCCGATTTTTTTTTTCTTCCAAAAATCGATCAGACAGGAAATCATTTTCCGTCCCCGTCCGATTGATTTCAAAAATAATATACATTTGGACGGGAAATGATTCCATGTCCATTATATTTTATATAAAAAAGTTCCAGTCGTTTGATTAAACGGACGAAAGATCATCTTTCGTCGGCTATTTTTTTTCCAAATTTATATATCTTCTCCCAAATATAGGAGATCACTCTTCATCCAAAACTCAAAATTTGTGTATACAGCCAACGACTACGACACACCTTTTTATATTTTTTCTAAAAAATGGGTATATAGCCAACGATTATAGATGCTCTCAAGTAGTTTAAAATGGGTTTTGTTGTGTAAGTTGTATTTGGGATTTTAGGATGTTTGATGCATGTCCTTTTTGATTTTTGTGAAGTTCTTTTCTTGAAGTATACAGCTTGCTTGTTGTTGTATTTTGGGATAATAATCAGTTTAGATAAGCACATTGTTCAATTGAATTGCACTAATCTTTTCAAATTGATTTAATTGTGTTGAATATGTGTATTTCTGTATGGTTTCACCCCTTCCGTGTTTCTGATATTTGCTTCAAAATTGGATTTTTGAGGAAATTTATGGGTGAAAATAAGGCCAACTTTGTTCAAATGGGTTTATTTTTGGGAGTTTTATCTGGGATTGGGACAGTTTGAAGCATGTCCTTTTTTTTCTTGTAAGTTTCTTTTATGTTATTGTATTTTGGACTCATGATCAATCGAATTAGCACATTGTTCAATCTAGCTAATTGTCCTAATATTTTCCTTTCGTGCATATTACTCAAATGTAGATTGTTTTAATAGTCTTCTATATGTGACATTGGCTTCAAAATGTGCATTTTATTAATGGAAATTTATGGCTGAAAATAAGGCCAATTTGGTACATTTTGTTTGTAATGATTGAAGATTTATTCTCTGTGTCAAATGTTAGATTGCTGATGCGAAGCTTGAAGGCTTCCCAAGCTCACACAAGCAACATGATCTCAACATTCAAACGCGAGAGCCGAGCCCAGTTGCCAAACTAATGGGTCTTGATTCCATGCCTGTTATCCACCATAAGAACCCTAGCAAGTCTTCTTCAGTGTCTCAGTTTAGTAGCAACCAATATGAGACTTTGGAACTGAAAGAATCGAGACCGCAGAAGCTTCAGACAACAGGAGGATTCTCAGACAGGAGGCAGCAGCAACAACAGCCTCTTGCTTCATCTTCTTCTGTAGAAACCATGCAATCCAACAGGAAATTTAGGAGGCAGCACCATCACAAACTTGCTTCACCTGTTAAGAGCCCGAGGCTACTTTCGAAGGGGAGCTCAAGCCGGCTAATGGAGGTTGCGACTAAGATATTGGAATCCGGGTTGCAAACCCGCAAAAATAATGCCAAGTGTGCCCTTACTTATAGAGTACTTCGCAATCTAGTGAAAATGAATTTAAAGATGGAATCTTTATGAAGAAATGCAACGTTTTGATGAATGGTTCTGGCATTGGTCGTCTGAATGAAACTGTGGAGTTAAAGCTTAAGGGATGAGGAGGTTTCTGTGAAAGAGAACATAACATCTTCCTTTTTTGTAACCAGACCAAGGTACTGTTCTTTTTTTTTATCTTATAAGAGGGTACCTCTTATAAGAGATTTACAGTAAAAGCCTCTTGTAAGAGCCTCTTTTTGAGGTGTTCTTTTTATATAAAAATAACCTCTTATAAGAACCTCTTATAAGAGATTTCTGTTCTTTTTTCACCTCTTACAAGAGCCTATATTACCCCAAAGTCTATATACCCCAAGTATAAAAATAGTGAGATGAAGGACAAGAAAAGATAAGTTCAAATTACTAATATATAAACTAGTTTAATGACAAGTTAAATTCACAAATCAGTGTAAATCATCAATTATAATTCCGGGCTACTATATACTTTTAATTAGTATGAAAAGTAGTATGTATAAATATAAATAATAATAATTTGTTTCAAAGAAGTTGGATTAAAAAAATTTAAGGTCAATGGGCTAATATAAATTCTCCCTTAGCTATAAATAAATTTAAAAAAAAAATTAAACAAAAATATAAATAATAATAATAAAAAAAAAAAAAAACCTGACCGGCTGCAGGATTTGGACATGGTAGCATCACAACAGGACAAATCAACTAGCCACAACTCAAGTAATGCACTTACTGGACGTAAATATATATATCTTTAAATAAATCAGTGTTTCAACAGCATCCAATTGTTCAAGATTGTGAAGAATGAATTCCCACACTTTTTCTAGGATAACATATTACAGTCAACTATGTATATGATTACACTTTTTCTAGGATAGCATATTCCGGGCTACTATAGACTAATATATAAACTAGTTTAATTAGTAACAATTATAATATAGACTTTGGGGTAATATAGACTTTTTAAGTGATAGAAGTCTTATAAGAATTTGAAAGAGGCTACTAGATGTCTTTTAGGCTTATAAGATATTTTGAGAAAAATGTCTTATAAGAGGTAAAAAAGAACACTAAGGTACTGTTCTTTTTTTTTTGTCTCTTATAAGAGATTACCTCTTATAAGAGATTTACAGTAAGAGCATCTTGTAAGAGCCTCTTTTTGAGGTGTTCTTTTTATATAAATATAACCTCTTATAAGAACCTCTTATAAGACATTTCTGTTCTTTTTTCACCTCTTACAAGAGCCTTTTCTATACTTTTAGACATTTTTGCCCTTACTATATAATTTCTCAATTTATATCAACATTTCATATCTAAAATTAAGTAAATCGTTAATTCTACCACATTTCTCACAATGTAAACAAATTTGATCATAATCCATAATATGGATCCTCCATCTTCTTTCAACGAAAAAAACCCACATAACACAAGTTAAGCACACAATGCAAAACTTGCACAAACTTCAAAATTAACAAACACAATAAATTTTTTTTTAAAAAAAGAAAGAGTAAAAAAACAATCTAGAAATCAACCCAAATAATTGCGCCCAAGTTGATTAGCAATTTGATCACGTACGTCCTTCATAGCCAACCTTGTGATTTAAGATCCGTAAATCACAAGGTTGTGTTCAAATATTACATAGAAGTATAGAACTTTTGATTCATGTAATATGACAAAACCATAAGGTGTGAAATTACGTTGATTGGAACTATTTCAATATTTGAAGCTACACGTAAGAAGTAGATGATACTAGGCAGGCCTTCACAAAGGAAGCCTTTGTTGTTGACACTTTCCAGCTAAGTTCTACTATGCAAAGGGCAATCACGTTGATCACCGAAACAAGTTTCAAAATGGATTCCTTTATATTATTCATACGTCTACTATAATTACTTTTATGTGTACGCTGAATGTGCTTATTGGAAATGATATGGGGAAATCATTAATTTCGGGGGTAATATAGACTTTTTAAGCGATAGAAGTCTTATAAGAATTTGAAAGAGGCTACTAGAAGTCTTTTAGGCTTATAAGAGATTTTAAAAAAAATGTCTTATAAGAGGTAAAAAAAAGAACGCTAAAAAAACTCTTGTAAGAGGTGGACCACCTCTTACAAGAGGTAAATCTCTTATAAGAGGAGAAAAAGAATAGTCTCTAAATCTCTTATAAGAGATAACCTCTCATAAGAGGGAAAAAAAAGAACAGTACCTAAAAAAAACTCTTGTAAGAGGGGGACCACCTCTTACAAGAGGTAAATCTCTTATAAGAGAAGAAAAAGAACACTACCTAAGATAGATGCAAACAGGTCATTCGTTAACACTGAAGGAAAGGATGCTCAAGCTAAGATCAATGTGGAGAACCGAGCTTGTGGTTTATATACGAAAGATGATAACATTAAGACCAACTTGTTAACTCTTGGTTTGGTGTGCACAAAACATGCTCATTTGTACTAATAGTTTGAAGTTAGTGTATCAGATTTTCAGGATTAATTAATATCAAAAAGAGATCCAAGAGAGATTCACAAATATACAAATAAGGAAAGTAATAAAGGGAGATTGCATCTACAAGCTAAAGCGAAAAGAGCTCTCAATTAAATAAAGAGAGATTGCATCTACAAGCTAAAGAGGAAAGATCTCTCAATTAATTGGCCTCTAAGCAATCTATCAAGTCTGAATTTTTAGCAATATTTTCGTGAGATATTTATTGTAATTGAGTAATTAAAGAGAGATGAGTTTATGGTAAGAAAATAAAGTGGATTCGATTTATACAGTCAACGACCGGTCGACCGTACCTTATGTCGGTCGACCGTCATAGTCAACCGCAACCTATATGAGTTAAGATAGCGGTCAACCTTTCAACTCTCTAGCTATGCCAGAGAGCTGAACGGTCGACCACACACTTTGACCGGTCGACCGCAACTTGGCTGTATATCGTTTTTGGAATGTATCGTTTTTCCTTTTGATCGATATATTTTTTCTTCTATTTAATCGAACGAATCCACTATGTCTTCTTCACCTATTCCTTCTGAGAAAATTACTTTAAACTAATCTCTTGATAATCAATCGGAGTGTGAGCGTTGAATTGGTTGTATTCTTTAGTCAAGATCTCAAACGATCTTGAGTTTTATTTTATTTTCTTTTCCACTTCGGTGAGATTGACGGGACTTGGATTAGAAGTCCTGTGGGTGTAATAGGTCGTTCGGTCTGAATCCGAGAATCACTGTACTAAGAATTTTTGAGTATAGTGGAACGCTTGTAGCGGAGAATTGCTACAAGTAGGTGGTGTGGACGTAGACCAGGAGGTCGAACCACGTTATATCGCTGCGTCATCTGAATTTGCTTTTCTTGCCTCTCTTGCATTACTTTGATTTATTTTACTTTATTCTTTTATTTTTTTAATTCCGCTAGATCACCCTATTCACTCCCCCTCCCCTAGGGTGATTAACACAACTTTGAGGCAAAATCCATCGCCCACAGTTAAAGCAAAGTCAGGGAATGGTGCAAAGGTTTATAATAAGCCATCGAGGAGAAGAAACCTGGGTGCTTCTGATAGCAGTATTATAAGTAGTTGCACACATCAAAAGTTGAGGAGAATGGGTTAGGAATGAAGAACAACAAGGCTTCAAAAAGAAGATCAAATGATGATTTGAAGAGTGAAAGTGCCAAGGTGGTGAGCTTTACCTTTGAAAAACCACAAAATGTGCGGCGTGAATTGGTAAATGGTAAAGGGAAAGGGCTAGCAGCTAGTAACTCTTCCATCAATCAAAGTTCTATTAAGAGTCGGTCCAAGAATGGCGGTGTCTTGGAAAGAAATGGTATTGTTTCTTTCACATTCAGTTCACTGATGAGACATAGTTCGACAACAAGACAAGCTCGTAAACATGAAGATTTAGTTGAGAAAGGGATTGTATACAGAAAGCGCAGTTATAAGTCTAATTGTGTCGAAAAGTTGGTATGGAAAAGAGATGCACATTTTGGAGGAGATTCAGTAAGTGCATTTTTGGATAAGAAGATAAAAAGAGTTAAATTTTCTCGATCAGGATCTGGATGACCTTGCAAAGATTGATGCAAGCCAAAGGAGATCCACTGCTTCAATTCTTGAGGAGCTAATATCAGCACTAAAGCCGATTGAAGAAGAAGATGCTTCGTGTTCTGGCATAATGAGCTACTCTGATCAAACTTTCTCACACGGTGACATGGTTAAAACCAATGCTAAACTCCAGGTCAGTCATTCTAGATGTTGGTGCTAATACTATTGTCGTTTATGTTTTTTTTTTTTTTTTGTTAGGGTGCTTTATTCTCTATTCTTGACCCTTGTCATGTATGTCATTAATAATCTTTCTATATACGGATGTTGATGATTTTATTTCATTCAATGAATATTCAGCATACTAATCCCTAATAAACTCATATATATTGGGTAAAAGGGATATGAGCAACTTACTCATTTAGTAAATGAGTAATTGATTGTGTGGCATGCATGTGATACATTGGACAACTAACCCGATTTTTGAATCACATGTATGCCACATCATCAATTGCTTATTTACTTTTTTTCGATGGAAACGGATAGAGTCTAACGACTCCAGCCACATCAGAGATAATATATATAATAATAATAAACGTAATGTACAGAAAAGGATTTCACCAGAGGTAAAACCCTACAACAGCGCTAAAAGAATAAATACATAGCCGAAAATTAATAAAGAGCAACCAAACAAGAACTAGGCAGCAAAGAGATAAGAGCAGCAAGGAGCTTGATCCCCGAGATACTTCCAGGAAAACCTTCGCTAGACACTTCGCTGGTGGTTGCTAGACACTTCGAGGGAGGTTGCTTGAAGAGGACTACATCCAAGGCAAACAGTTCGCCCAAAACCGGTGCCTCCAAATGCAACAAGGCCACAAAAGTGGCCGCTCCTGCTCCGCCAACCGCCCAACGCGATCCATCAAGACCAAAGCATACCACCTGAGCACGGTAGTACACCCCGGCCAAAACAACCACAGAGGCGCGACAACACAAACCGTCGCACAGCAATAGAAGACAACCAACATAGCCATAACAGAAAAGTATACCACTGAGATAGAAATGAAAGACAAAGCAGAGAATAGCAAGCAAGAACATCCCATAACGAAGTGCTAAAACGCAGAACAAAACCAAAACAAGCTGTATATGACATACAAATAACACCCAAGCAAATCAGCCAGCAAGTGTCCAGGCCACCAAAAAAAGCCCTCTAATACATAAGACTAGAGGGGAAAGATAGTCAACCACATCCCAAAGTACAGTAAAAGAAGATTAGAGCAGTGCTAAAGCACAATACCAAAATCAACAGGACTGCAGTCCTGAATCAAAAACAGCCCAAAGTGAACATAAAAGAAGCCAGGCTGGAAGACAAGAGGAGCCGGATCAAGCCTGCAAGATAGACAGAGAAAAGGAGAAGAGCAATCAGACTACATATAAAATTGTGAGAAATATTGGAGCAAATAAAAGAAAATTAAGGCGTTAAAGCATTTAAATGATTAAGACAGCGGAGAGCGCTAGACAAAGTCTGTTGATCCAAAGGAGAACTGCCTTTATAAGAAGGGCCCGAGCTCCAAAGATTGAATAAAGCGACAAAACTGTCAATAAGTTTAGAATGGGTGGCACCGCGATTCTCAAACACCCGCTGATTCCTTTCTTTCCAAACAATCCAAATAACAATTTGAATAGACAAAAGCCAAGCGTGAAGGTGCTGAGGATCAGATGGAGGGAAAGACCAAACTTGGTCTAAAGATAGGGGAGTAGAAGCTGTAGACCACGCAAGGGTGCAAATCTTCCACAGAAGGAGAGATATGGGGCAATGAACGAACAGGTGATTAGCGTTTTCTGGGTGGGAAGAACAGAGCGGACACAGTTGACCCCAAGCAAGGTTCCTTTTGTTAAGGACATCTACCGTAAGAAGTTTGCCATGGAAAGCCAACCAACAGTTGATTTTGACTTTCAGTGGGGCCGCCGCGTCCCAAATGCGGTGCGCTATTGGGGAACGAGACCCCTTGAAATTGAGAAAGTTGTAGAAAGATTTTACCGAGAAGGATCCTGAGGAGGTCCAGCGCCATACAATACCCTCCAGAGGCGACCATCTGAAATCATCGAGAAGAGAGATGAGTTCAGAAAGAGATTGTAATTCAGGCGGTGGTAAAGGTGAATTGAAATTGATGTGCCAATTGTGAGCCCCGTTAACAATGGTAAAAGACTCAGCAACCGTTGCATAAGGCTCAGAGGCTAAATGAAATAAGGTGGGAAAACTAGAAGAGAGCTTAATGTTGCCAATCCAAAGATCCAACCAAAATTTAACTTTCGTTCCATCTGCGCAGGAATGAAGGATACTACAGTGGAACGGAGCTGATGCCTTCCAGATACCTTTCCAAAAAGGAGAGGCGAGGCGGGGCGCTGGACCCTCAAAATCCCACCATTGTCGATCACGAGAGCAATACTCTTTAACGCAATGAATCCAGGGGAGATGATCGCGATGGTGGAGATTCCAAATCCACTTACCCAAAAGAGCGATGTTGTGATCTCTTAAGTTCAGAACACCAAGCCCCCCAGCCTCCTTGGAGGAACAAATAGACTTCCAATTACAAAGATGGGATCCAGGTTTATAGGCAGAAGAGCCCGTCCAGAAAATCCCACCAAATAGACTTCCAATTCAATTGCTTATTTACTAAATGAGCAAGTTGCTCATACCCCTTTTTCCATATATATATATATTAGTTTCTCACACATAATTACTTACATTACAGTTCCTTCGCAATGTTGTGCTCATGCCTGCAATAATGGTCCACAGAGATAACCCCAGTAGAGAGTAGTTGTCTAATGGTATTATGTCTTCGACGAATATGTCTAGATTTACCATTATACATATTGCTCTGTGCTCTACAAATTACAGATTGACTATCTGAATGTATGCAGATTGGAGGCACAGGCTTCGTCCACCTTGGAATATCCTCAAGGAAGTGGCGTAACCATTCAGCCTCTTTCCCACATTTGTCTAATGCGATAAATTCTGATTCCATCGTGGATTTAGCGATCACTGTTTGTTTCGAGGATTTCCAAGAAACTGCTGCACCACCTAGTGTAAATACATAGCCACTAGTGGATTTTGAATTATCACTCGATATCCAGTTCGCATCACTGTATCCTTCAAGTACAGCCGGGTATCTCGTATAGTGCAGCCCGTAGTTACGAGTAAAACGCAAGTACTTCAGTACTCTTATAATTGCTTGCCAATGCTCGCTTCCAGAATTACTCGTGTATCTGCTTAGTTTACTTACTGCATAGGCTATATCTGGTCTTGTACAACTCATTAAATACATTAGACTGCCTATGATTCTAGAGTATTCTACTTGAGAAATACTCTCCCCTTTATTCTTGGATAAATATAAAGTTAGATCTATTGGAGTTCTCGCAATTCCAGAATTATCTTTATCAAATTTTCCAAGAATATTGTCAACATAATGTGACTGGCTTAAAATAAGCTCGTCTGATGTTCTTGTGATTTTAATTCCCAATATAACATCAGCTAGTCCCATGTCTTTCACGTCAAACCTCGAGTTTAACATGTTTTTAACAGATTTAATTATCTGATCATTGCTTCCAATAATAAGCATGTCATCTACATACAAACATATAATGACATATCCATCTTCTGTGTCTTTGACATATACACATTTGTCACATTCATTGATCTTGAAGCCATTTGTCATCATGACATTGTCAAATTTTTCATGCCACTGTTTTGGAGCTTGTTTCAAGCCATATAATGACTTCACCAGTTTACACACTTTCTTTTCATGTCCTGGAGATGAAAAACCCTTAGGTTGTTCCATGTAGATTTCTTCATCTAAATCTCCATTAAGAAAAGTTGTTTTTACATCCATTTGATGTACTTCAAGATTGCGTAGAGCTGCTACGGCAAGTACCATCCTAATGGAATTTATTCTTGTCACAGGAGAATATGTATCAAAGTAATCAAGACCTTCCTTTTGTTTATAACCTTTAATTACAAGTCTTGCCTTGTATTTATCAATTGATCCATCAAGTTTTATTTTTCTCTTGAAGATCCACTTGGAACCTAAAGGTTTACTACCCGGTGGAAGATCCACTAGTTCCCAAGTATGGTTTTGCAAGATAGAATCAATTTCACTCTTGATGGCTTCTTTCCATTGAGGACCATCACTAGAGTTCACCGCTTCCTTGAAGGTTTGGGGTTCTTCTTCAAGCATAAAAGTCAAGAAATCCGGACCAAAAGATTTTTCCGTTCTTGTTCTTTTACTGCGTCGAGGTTCCTCCTCAACTTCTTCATTTTGGTCTTCACTATCTTCACTGATAGTCTTATGTGTTCGTTTGGAGGAACTTGGTTCCTCCTTTGACTTACATGAAAATACATCTACAAAGAACGATGCATTTCTAGATTCCATTATCGTGTTCTTTGATATCTCAGTGATATCAGATTTGTACACCAAGAACCGATAGGCACTACTGTTAAGTGCATAACCAATGAAAATACAATCAACTGTTTTTGGTCCTATTTTTATTTTCTTAGGTGGAGGTACTACCACCTTGGCAAGACATCCCCACATTCGCAAGTAATTGTAGGATGGCTTTCTTCCTTTCCATAATTCATATGGAGTTTTTTCTTCTTTCCTTTTGGGCACCTTATTCAAAAGGTAGTTAGCTGAAAGAATAGCTTCTCCCCACAAGTTTGGTGGTAAACCAGAACTTATTAACATCGCATTCATCATCTCTTTCAATGTACGATTCTTTCTCTCAGCAACACCGTTGGACTGAGGAGAATAAGGCGCTGTGGTTTCATGTATAATCCCATGCTTAGCACATGTGTCAGCAAATGGCGATTCATACTCTCCACCTCGGTCGCTTCTTAGCGCCTTAATTTTCTTATTGAGTTGATTTTCAACCTCATTTTTATAGAGAACAAATTTCTCTATAGCTTCATCTTTGCATTTAAGCAAGTATACATAGCAATATTTTGTGCTATCATCTATGAAGGTAATAAAATATTTATTACCACCTCTTGTTTGTATCATTTTCAAATCACAAATATCAGTGTGAATTAGATCAAGTGGTTCGGTGTTTCTTTCAACACTTTTAAATGATGATCTTATTAGTTTTGCCTCAACACAAGTTTCACATTTATGTTTGGAATCAATTTGGAATGTTGGTATGTGATTCAAGTTAATTAGTCTTCGCAAAGTATCATAATTAACATGTCCTAGTCTACCATGCCATAAATTGGAAGACTCAAGCAAATAAGTAGAAGAGCTAGCTTTATTCATATTCTTGACCATGGTCATTACATTGAGTTTGAACATTCCACCACTCATATATCCTTTACCAACATACATTCCACTTTTAGACAAAACAAATTTGTTCGACTCGAACACTAAACGAAAACCGTGGTTATTAAGCAACGAACCAGATACCAGGTTCTTACGGATTTCAGGAACATATGCAACATTGTTCAGAGTCAGTTCCTTTCCAGAAGTCATCTTCAAGATCACCTTGCCTTGGCCCTTTATTTCTGAAGTAGCCGAGTTTCCCATAAACATTTTCTCCCCATTCTCTAATGGTTCGAAAGTGGAGAACATACTTCTATTGGAGCACACATGTCGAGTAGCTCCAGTGTCAATCCACCACTCCTTCGGGTTTGAACCTAACATATTCACTTCTGATATCACAGCTGAGAGGTTGATATCGGAGACATCTTGAGCAATTCCTTGAACCAAGTTTGCTTCTCTGTTCCTGTTCCTCTTGGGAAGTCTGCATTCAGTGGACTTGTGACCCATTTTGTCACAATTGAAGCACTTGCCTTGAAACTTCGGCTTCTTGGAGATTCCTCCCTTAGGCCCCAACTTCGGACCCTTATTGTTGTGCTTGTTGGAACGTTGTTTATGTTCCATTACATTTGCCTTAGCTGCATGGCTGAGGAGTCCAACCTTTTCAGATCCCCTATTGTCTTCTTCAATACGAAGCCTGACAATGAGATCTTCAATGCCCATTTCTTTTCGCTTATGCTTTAGGTAATTCTTAAAGTCTTTCCAACCTTGTGGTAATTTTTTAATTATACAAGCCACTTGGAAACTTTCACTTAAGTTCATATCTTCAGCATGAATCTCATGCAAGATTAGTTGTAGTTCTTGAACTTGACTGATTACTGTTTTAGAATCTACCATTTTATAGTCTAGGAAGCGGCCCACAATGAATTTCTTGGCGCCGGCATCCTCAGTTTTATATTTATGTTCTAGTGATTCCCAAAGTTCTTTAGCTGTTCTTTTGTCAATGTAAACATTATACAAAGAGTCGGCTAATCCGTTCATTATGTAATTTCTACACAAGTAATCAGCATTTTTCCAAGCATCCACAGCGGCAATGACTTGGTTATCCTGCTCATCTTTCTTAAGATCTGGAGCATCTTCGTTCAAGAACCTTGCAAGATTCAGTGTGGTCAGATAGAACATCATCTTCTGTTGCCACCTCTTAAAGTTCTGCCCGTTGAACTTCTCAGGTTTCTCCCCATGGGAGACTGAGACAGGTACAACGGTGGGCATTGGCACTCGTGCCGCAGCAGCAATCGGTTTTTGCGTTGTATCAACAACCGGCACATAGACCGTTTCAGACACAACAGCATTATCCAATGCAGTAGTCATCGTGAATCTGAAATTTACACAACACGAGTGTAAGTTTTCCAGATAAAAGAAATAAAAAGAAAAACCGTGCCTCAAAATCGAAAATGAAAGAAATCGAAAAATCTGTTTTAAGAATGTTACAAATAATGTTTACAAAATTTCTTTTACAAAGAAAGATAGAGAGGCACAGGAAAACCGAGAAGGGAACAGAGGAGGGTAATCCGAAAGAAAAAGAAAAGGAAAATAAATTAATCAACTTACAGTAAGCAAATGAAAAGTACAACTCCAAGAAAGCCGAGGCCTGTGTATCACACAGTGTCCTTAAAACAGATTTCGCCTCTCTCCGGTTGCTGGATTGAACGGAGGCATCTGTCTCCCAGGATGCAACGACTTGGAGCGATCCCGTAGGCACCACGTACCACTCCCGAACCGAGTACAAGCGCTTCAACCTATCACCGACTTACCAACAACAGCAGAATGGACGAACAGTACAGAAGAAGAAGAGAAGAGGATCTGGTTTGTGCAGGGAAGAAAGTAAAGGGGAGGCCTCTATTTATAGAGCCTGGGTTATTCAGTAACGGCAGACAAGGCATTAACAGTCTTTACTGTAACGGCAGACAAGGCATTAACAGCCTTCACTGTAACGGCAGCCAAAATATTAAATACAGCACTGAAACGGCAGACAGAACCGTTTCTGCATTCATTTCAGCCGTTACAAAAAGAAAACTGTAGCAAAAAGTGGCTCTGCACGGGGTGGGATCAAATCGGTTCGGCATTCGTGTCCGCAGGTCGTGCGTCGTGCGGGCGCACACAAGTCGCATGATCCGGTCCGTGATTTGCACCCCCCCTGCGCGCGCGAGAGAGAGCCTCTCTTCTAACCATCTTACAATGCTTAGAAGGAGATTACTATATATCCTCTTCTATTTCCTTTGTTATTTTCGATGTGGGACTATGTTCCCTTAACCCATTTTCAAGAATGAAAACGTCTCATTTTGAGAGACAATTTCTCATTCACCCCTTAACCGATTTTAGCGAACCAATATATGATTTTGATCTACTCACGAAGGAGAACACAAATCAATCAAGATCTCTCAATAATTCATTGAGGATCTTACTCAAAAAATTGCTCAAAAATCGGTTCGAAAATGGTGTCTAAAACACTCATTTTCTAACAAACAACTCTTGAATCCAACGTGAAATTGTGGTGGATCATTTTTTGGTGATCAGGAGTCAGGACCTTCGTAAATTGTAATATATAGGACCTTCGTAAATTGTAATATATAGGCACTCTAATACTTATGTGAACCAAATTCTGAGAGGTTTGAAATTTCATACTCACTATTAACAAAGAAAAAAGATCATGTACACCAGAGGTTTAGGATAAAGCTGTCACCTTATTCTATCTGATCAGTATGAGAGCTATTTCAGCTTTTACCTAAGATCTCTTCTTGCTATATGTTTCAGGACGTAAGCCAGACCTCGGATCTTCTGATATCTGCAACAACCTTGAACCTTTAGAATTCGATATCGATCTCCTAGATTCTGCATCTTCTTTTGATATACGGCCATCGATTCTCCGAGAAAGAAGTCAAGCACCAAAGATATCCATCTCCACAAAGATTTCTTTTCAGACTGTTTGCTCAATCACTCTACTGAAGCCATGTCCAGTGCTAAACTGCTAATCAAAAACTTTTCCGAGCCCAACTCAGATGAGAAGGATTCCTTCCTTTTCAATACCCTCGAAGGCATTACTGAAGCTCTGAAGGATGGGCATCAACTCAAAAGACTTGTTTCTGATTGCATGATAGAGTGGCTGGCTGGCTTCTCCATATAACTGCTGCTTAATGTCTGTTTCAAAGATTTCATTGCTAATGAAAAGAGAAGTCTTATCAAGAGAGGTATGCGAGGATATTAAAAGGTGGAATCATTCAGCAGGGAAGGAGGTAGATGAGATATTCGAGAAGGATTGGAGCAATTCGAAGGGAATGTGGACAATGTTCTAGCAGGAAGGATGTGAGAGTGGTGTACAGATGGAGAATGATATTCTGCATGAATTAGTTGGGGAGTTGGTGATAGATCTTTGTAGTTGAGTTTTATATAGAAAGCTAGTAGACAAAAGATCTTTCATTTTGGTATCCTTTTTGTGTCGTGTCTTATGGGTAGAATATTTCGGCTGTGTTGTAATTATGCGGCAGTTAGGAAAGAAAGGGGGAAGTTCTTCGTTAGTTTGAAGTTGTTCAAACAATCACTTTTGTAGCTTTTTCATATATCCTCGAGAGAAAACAAGCTTTGATGAAGAGAATATTTCCGACTGTTTACTGTGCTTCGGGTTACATTGTAACTGAAGTTGCAAATACACTTGAAGTTACAGTTGTAACTGAAATTGCATGTACACTACGATGTAATACAAGCTGACCATGTGTAATTTATTTTATATAATTTTGTGGAAAATAACTACAAACTGTATTTGGATAATATCATTGCTAGCACTTCTCTGTTTACCTGGATCCGGCATTGGATTGGAGCCGACCCGATCTATAAGGGTCCGGATCCTAAAATAGGACCCGATGTACTTCCGAGTCCGGATCCGGGTCTACTCAAAATATAACCGACCTGGACCCGGACCCAAGCCCATTACGAAATATCCCCAAAAATATGTAATTTGAATAATAAGGTAATAGGGATATACATATAAATAGTATTTGTTGAAGATATATGTGTAAATATAATATTTATTTATGTACTTAGGTACAAAAATTGTTGAAACCGTAGGATATCGGGTGCAAAATACTTAAGTACACATATTTATTCCCCGCTACCGGACCCGACAGATAGATATTTTTAACTAGGACCCGGGCCCGATTCTTGCAAGTCCAGGTCCGGGTACGGTCCAATTTTTGGACCCATGAGGTACCGCGTCCGGGTTCGGGTAATGGAGGACCCGACCCGATAGGACCCGATACCAGCTCTAATCATTGCAATGACATTCTAAACATTGGAGTACTTTCTCTAATTATGTTACGTCCCATATTGACGAACCAATTTGTTGATTGCAACAATAGCATTATTTTGGGCTGTCAAAATATTTGTCAGAATTAATGTCAATAATCTTGTATTAGGCAAGAACATAATTAGCTTAATCATCTTGTATTAGGCAAGTGCATAATTAGCTTCATGTCAATAATCTTGTATTAGGCAAATGCATAATTAGCTTCCGTAATTAGATAAGTGCATAATTAGCTTCCCTAATTATAGCTTAATCATAGCCTAGTATTGACCTTGTAATGATGTATATATTTCTGATTAGTCAAGGAAATCAATAAGGCAGCATCAACCTTTATGGTATCAGAGCCATTTCAACTTCATCCCCTACCTCCTATACCCCCTTCTTCCAAACCCACTACCCGAATTCCCGCTCCCCTGTGCAGCGCGTCACTGCGCTGGCCTTCATTCTCGTGCTCCCATCGCCTTGACCCGGTGACCCCCCCTCACTAGTTGAGCCCCTCCCGACGCTGCCCCGACCTCTGGCGACGCCCCTCGTCGTCAGACCTCCCCATTGCCACCACTAGCACAACCCCCCATCCCCCATCTCCTCCTTTTCTGCTCTCGTCGATAGTAGCCAGGCCCAGATCCGCTGTCCTCCTCCCTCGATTCTGCCGCCCTCGCCGAGATCCCCGTCGACCAACCAGTAACCCATCGTGCCCATGGCTATCTCTCCGCCTTCCCGTCGATCTCAGCGATGCCAGACCCAAATCCCGACACCCTTGTCTCTGTCCCTGAGCGCCACCGCCCCCGCACGCCGTCGACCTCCCGTCGACGTCGAGCCCCGCCAGTGACCTTCCGTCCATCGTCCCCATCTCCCTCGACCACTTCATGCATCCTCCGCCAGCCATTATGTCTGACTCAAAATCAACCTTTCATCCTGCTCTTGTTGTTTCGAACATCAAAACCCACATCTCCATTACTCTTGAGATGGAGAACGTCCAATACGCGACGTGGGCAGAGCTCTTCAAAATTCATTATCGTTGACATAAGATTATCAACCACATCAATGCACCGGAAAAAGGCAAGAAGAAGGTGCCAACAACCGATGATGAAAAGGAGCTATGGTTGACCCTCGATGCAACGGTTCTCCAGTGGATTTATGCTGTGATTTCTAGTGACTTGTTGCACACAATTCTTGAAACCGACTCAACGGCAATAGAGGCTTGGAATCGATTGCGTGACATATTCCAAGATAACAAAAATTCACGTGCCGTAACCCTTAAGCAAGATTTTCTCACACAAACATGAAGGATTTTCCGAATGCCCCTGCATATTGTCAAAGGCTCAAAGTACTGTCGGATCAACTCAAGAACGTCGGAGCACCGGTCTTGAATAATCGGCTCGTTCTTCAAATGGTCACGGGTCTCACCGAAGCCTATCGTAGTGTTGGAACACTCATACGGCTATGCAACCCGCTTCCCCAATTCTACCAAGCCCGATCTATGCTTACTTTGAAGGAAACGGGCATGGAGAAACAGGTGGCTATCGGCTCTAGTGCAGCAATGGTGTCTAGGGAGTCGGTTGATGCACCCTCATATGCAGACAACTACCCTCAAAATCGTAACAACGGTGGTGGCAAAAAGGGTCCAAACCGCAACAACAAGGGTCAAAACCACAGTGGTGGCCGCGGTGGTGGCAAGGGTGGTGGCCACGGTGGCGGTAGTGGCAGCGGCACCGGCCGTGGTGGCGGCCAACAGCAACCTTGGCCGAGAGGTTGGAATAGCGGACAGTGGCCTTGGCAGTGGATGCCTTGGCCTATCCCTCTATCTCCTTACCCATCCACTCCTTGGGCCAAGCCCAATGCTCAACAACGCCCAGCCTACCCAGCAGCAGGGGTTCTTGGGCCCAGGCCTCAGCAGGCCTTTTTTGGGACAACTCCTACACCAACTAACATCGAGCAGGCAATGCACACACTTGGCCTTACTCCTCCGGACCCGAACTGATATATGGATACCAGTGCAACCTCTCACATGACGTCCTCACAAGGTAATCTCCCGTCTTATTTTAATTTGAGCAATAATAATCGTGGTATAATTGTCGAAAATGGTCATTCAATTCCAATTTATCGTTATGGTCACACAAACTTGTCTTCCCTGAACCCTCCTTTTTCTCTAAAAAATGTCCTTCATGCTCCTCAACTTATTAAAAACTTAGTGTCAGTTAGGAAATTTACTACTGATAACTCCGTTTCCATTGAATTTGATCCCTTTGGGTTTTCTATAAAGGATTTCCAAACGGGGAAGCATCTAATGAGATGTGATAGTCGGGGCGAGCTTTATCCCATCACCACCACAATCAGTCAATCACCACAAATCAAGCCACATTGCCATCAACTTTTGCAGCTTTAGCACCATCTTTATGTCATGAACGATTGGGTCATCCAGGAGCCTCTGTTTTTGACTCTTTTAGGCTCAATAAATTTATTGAGTGTAATAAGACTAGTAATTCTCATGTTTGTCATTCTTGCCCTCTTGGAAAACATGTTAAATTACCTTTTGTTGCTTCAAATTCATGCACTTTAATGCCTTTTGATATAATCCATAGTGATCTTTGAACATCTCCTGTTTTGAGCTCTTCGGGCCAAAGATATTATATTCTTTGTGGACATTTCCTTTGTCTAAAAAGTCTCAAGTTTTTTCCACATTCCTATCTTTTAGAACTTTCATCCGCACTCAATTTGAACGGGAAATAAAGAACATTCAGTGTGATAATGGTAGGGAATTCGATAACAGGCTGTTTTGGGAATTTTGTAAAGCTAATGGTTTATCTTTCTGCCTTTCATGTCCACATACGTCATCACAAAATGGAGAAGCCGAAAGAAAAATATGAACCATTAACAACATTATTCGTACTCTACATGCCCATGCCTCTATACCTCCATCATTTTGGCATCACACATTACAAATGGCAACATACCTTCTAAACATTCTTCCAAGTAAACTTTTAGCCTATCAATCCCCACTCAAAATTCTCTATAAAAAAGACCCCGCTTTCCGTTCGCTAAGCTGCACACTCCAACAAAACATTCATATGATTTTTTGGATGATGGGTTGTCACCCTATTTGGTCCACCACTTAAAAACAGGCCCAACTAGCACAACTTTTCCAACCCAGCAAACCAGCCCAGCTCCTTGAACCCAACAAACTCCACCCCCATCTCCTCCGCAGGCCCAAACACATTCTCCCAGCCCAACCTCTACTCCAACTACTAACAGGTCCACCACTCCCCCCACCTTTCAGCCCACAGGACCAACCCCAGCTCAGCCAACTCCAAATTCGGGCCAAAGGCCAGTCACACGAAGTCAGCATGGTATTTTCAAACCAAACAAAAAGTACGGCCTTCTTACCCATGTCACAAAATCACCTCTTCCTCGTACTCCCGTGTCGGCCCTTAAAGACCCAAATTGGAAAATGGCTATGGATGATGAATATAATGCTCTTATTCAAAATAAGACGTGGGAGTTAGTGCCCCGTTCGCTTGATGTGAATATCATTTGGTCTATGTGGATTTTTAGACATTAAGAAAAATCTAACGGTTCTTTTGAAAGGCATAAAGCCCGACTTGTGGGTGATGGTAAAACTCAACAGGTTGGCATGGATTGTGGTGAAACTTTTAGTCCGGCGGTCAAACCGGCGACTATTCGTATTGTCCTCAGTCTTGCTCTCTCGAAAGCTTGGCCTATACATCAGCTTGACGTTAAAAATGCATTTTTGCATGGAGAACTGAAAGAAACTGTGTATATGCATCAACCCATGGGTTTTAGGGACCCAAATCATCCTGATTATGTATGTCTATTGAAGAAATCTTTGTATGGGCTCAAGCAAGCTCCTCGGGCTTGGTACAAGCGATTTGCTGATTATATTTCCACTATTGAGTTTTTTCACAGCAAGTCAGATCACTCTCTTTTCATCTACAGTAAAGGTACTCTTATGACTTACATTCTTCGATATGTGGACGATATTATATTAACTACCTCCTCTGATGATCTTCGCAAGTCTATCATATCACATCTCAGTTTAGAATTTGCCATGAAAGACTTGTGGCCATTGACGTATTTCTTGGGTATAGCAGTAACTCGTCATGCAGGTGATCTATTTTTATCTCAGAAAAAGTATACAGAAGAAATCATCGAACGAGCTGGCATGTCTTCTTGTAAGCCAACTACGACTCCGGTTGATACTAAACTGAAGCTTAGTGCTACTTCTAGCACACCCTGCGATGATGCATCACATTATCGCAGCCTTGCAGGTGCCCTGCAATATCTAACTTTCACGAGGCCCGACATATCATATGCTGTGCAACAAATTTGCTTATTCATGCATAATCCGTTGGAGGAACACATGCATTCTCTCAAGCGCATTATACGTTACATTCAGAGCACTCTGGATTATGGGTTGCATCTTTATCCGTCCTCAACAAACACTCGTATTTCTCATACTGATGCTGATTGGGGTGGATGTCCAGATACCAGACATTCGACATCTGGTTATTGTGTTTTTCTTGGTGATAATTTGATCTCTTGGTCCTCTAAACGGCATGCTACTTTATCTCATTCTAGTGCAGAAGCCGAATACCGAGGGGTCGCGAATGTAGTTTCTGAGTCTTGTTGGTTAAGAAATCTTCTTTTGGAGCTTCATTGTCCTATTTAGAATGCTACATTGGTCTACTGTGATAATGTTAGTGCGATTTATATCTCTGGCAATCCTATTCAACACCAGCGCACTAAACATATTGAGATGGATATTCATTTTGTTCGCGAAAAGGTTGCTCGTGGACAAGTACGTGTCTTACATGTTCCGTCGCGTTATCTAATTGCATATATTTTCACGAAAGGGCTTCCATTGGTTCTATTTGAAGATTTTCGAGACAGTTTCAGCGCACGACAACCTCCCTCTTCGACTGCGGGGGTGTGTCAGAATTAATGTCAATAATCTTGTATTAGGCAAATGTATAATTAGCTTCCCTAATTATAGCTTAATCATCTTGTATTAGGCAAGTGCATAATTAGCTTCATGTCAATAATCTTGTATTAGGCAAATGCATAATTAGCTTCCGTAATTAGGCAAGTGCATAATTAGCTTCCCTAATTATAGCTTAATCATATCCTAGTATTGACCTTGTAATGATGTATATATTTCTGATCAGTCAAGGAAATCAACAAGGCAACATCAACCTTTAATATTAGCCAATTTGCTGATTGCGACAATAGCATTATTTTTAAACAAGATGGAGATTGTAGAGATGGAGGTGAGAGGATACGCCCCTACTGACGACCACCGCCGCTGCCACAGAAGTCGTTCACCGTCCAACCCAATTCAGAGAGAGTCAAGAAGACAAAGGCTATCAAGGTCACCCCGAACTAGTTGTGCTCATTGACAGAGCCCGCCGAGGGGTCATCGGTACACTGCGATGATCACCACCATCACCTTCAACAACAACAGTTTTACTACTGTCACTTCAACTCTCACAATCATTAGCAATGCCAACAACAACAACCTAATACTGATTCCTATCCTCCCCATCAGCATTGACAACCAAACCCCCACACCCACCGTCAACACAACCACAGCCGCCGCCGACCAACAACTCCTCACCTCAACAGCAGGAACGACCCTACTCCTGAGGTGGGTGAGGCGGCTGCCTCAGGCCCCCAGCATTTTTGCAATTTTAGGGGCCCCAATTTTGTGATTCCCTTGTATATACAGGCATGTATTTTACGCATAAAAGAAAAATACTTTTATTAGGGGCCCCAAAAAATAATTATTTGAGCCTTTAAATTTTTTAAAAAAATTATTTGGGTTTAGACTTGAAGACTTTAATTGAATATGAGACTTTAAATTGGGTGATTTAAATATATTTTGCATATTTTGCTTTCAACAATGTGCAAATTTTTGTATACATTTTTTTTTTTTTTTTTTGTTTTGTTTGGGGGGCCCATTTCGAGAGTTCGCCTTGGGCCCCCTGAGAACTCAGGGCCGACCCTGCTCAACAAACACATCCTAACCCCCAATTCCAACAACCACCTCAATCTGACCAGCATTCACACCCCAACAACCACCCCATCAACCGTCACATTCCGACTGCAACCCACCTCATCACCAACTTATGACACATCCCCAAAAAACACACTACAATAATCAACCTCCCCATCAATAGAGAATATGGCTTCCAAATAATTCTTCCAATCCAAAGGCCAGGGCTTCGGAGAATCATTGCAATGACATTCTAAACAACCACTTTTTGAAAATATTGACCAGACTGACCTAATTTCAAAAATATTTACCCAACTGACTCAGTTTTGGACACGTCAGAATAAAACGCTATTGGCAATAACGGCATATATTAATTTGATGCCGTTGTTGCTAATATCAGCACCTATAAAAAAAATCGTTGCCGCTATTGAGAGTAACGACATCAGTATATTTCGCATTCACTTAGGAGTTTTATGACTGGAGGCAAAATTTATAAGAGAAAATCGCTTATAACTGATGTCGCTATTCCCAATAACGACATAATTAGCCTAATGTTATTATTGGCATTAACGACATCAATACAATCCTCGGTGTACTCCAAATTTCGTGCAGGTGCATCAACTTCAAGTCCGATTTCAACCTTGATACAACCAGTATCTCTCATAACTTAAAACATGAAAGTTTTAATTCTTTTACTTGGTGTTCCATAGCATTTTTAATCATCTCAATCGGAGTTCGGATAACAAAGTTGTGGCCATATTACGTAGCAATATCGAAACTGTCCAGAAAAATTGTAAGTGAAAATTGCTTATAACTGATCCCGCTATTCCCAATAACGGTATAATTATCCTGATGCCGCTATTAGCAATAACGACATCAGTATAATCCACAGTGACTCCAAATTTCTGGACAGTTTCGACATCGCTACGTAATCTGGGCATAACTTTATCATCCGAACTTCGATTAAGATGATTCAAAATGCTATGGAACACCAAGGCTAATTATGCAGTTATTGGGAATAACGGCATCAATTATAAGTGATTTTCATTTATAATTTTTTCTCAAGTTATAGAACTTCTAAGTGAATGCGATATGTATTGATGTCGTTACTTCCAATAGTGGCAACAGAATTTTTTTTACAGGTGTCGCTATTGGCAATAACGACATCAAAATAACAGATGTCGTTATTGCGAATAGCGTTTTATGATGACGTGTCTAAAACTGGGTCAGTTGGATAAATATTTTCAAAAGTAGGTCAATTTGGTCAATATTTTCAAAAAGTGGGTCAGTCCGGACAAAAGTTCGGCTTCGGACGGGAGTTCGGTGAGGGTGGAGGAGGCAGCACTGGAGAATGGCAAAGCGATGGAGGTTGCGGGTGTGGCACTTGACACAAATATGAGGGAAGCGCATTGGATCAGTGTTAAACAAAAAGCAACAAAGGAACGAAGAACTACATCGGAAGTCTCAAAGAAACCGGCGAGGAAACAAAGTGATACATTTTTTTAATTGTGCGGATCTTAGGCACATGCGTGTCAATTGCACTAAGGAGATTACACTAATGACATTTTTTCACAATCCAATTGAGAACAAACAAAATCACAACACTAAGCCATGAAATTAAGCATGAAATAAACAAAGCAATAAATGAAAGTAAGTAAAGAGTTAAGAAGACAAAATTTTATGGTGGTTCGGCCAACACCCGCCTACTTCCATTCCCAAGGCCTTCCACCTTGGGCTTTCTATACACTTAAAAGTTTGGCTAGAACCCTTAGCCACAAACATAAAAAATGTGTAGTACAAGTTGTGAAGATCTCTCTCAACCTAGGTACTTAAGTATAACACCCCGCGAAATTGAGTTATAACAATTTTGCCCTATGTGTGTTACGCACATATATTTTGTACCGTTATGTGTAATACCCGTGTTACCGTTGATTCTGGTGTGGGGGTAAACAGATGAGATTTGTGAGTTCGTAGAAAAACCTGAATAGTGGATCCAAGCCTGTTCGTCAGAATTGGGCTGCTGACTCCTGCCGCTCACCTGCAAGGAAGTACGATACACCGGGGATAATTTCGGCGACGCACCCTCCGACGCTCTTGTCAGTAACCAGTGATGATTAAGAAATAGCTTAAGTTGTCAAAAGAGTGATCAGTGGTAGGTAGGAGGTATTTATAGTCACCATGGAAGTCTGATCAGGGACCTGATTTCCTGTGAAACCGTTAGGAGTAAAATCCTCATAATTAGTTTAGGAAACTGATCTCTGATTCCCGGTGAGAGGATAACTGCAAATCAGGCCCGTTGATTTAGTCAAATCAGTGACCCTGATCTCCTCTTGCTGGTCTGGGTTTGTTTTGGGTCGGGACCCGTACCCAACTGGAGTGGATCCGTTTCGCGGGTTATTGGATCTGTGAAGGGGAGATCCAGTGCCCGCTTCGGGTCCATCTATATGCGAAATTACCGTTTTACCCCTGAGTTTCAAGATTCGTTTCCAATCTGGACGGTTCCGATTTAAACCCATTTTTAGCCATATCACGAGCCCCCCACTCCTAAAGACTGAGTGTGATCAGCCTTTGAGAAGTAATTTAACTGTTTCAGTGGCTAGTGGAGTTGTATCGGAGTCCGAATGGGGGGTTTTGAATCTCGAAGGGGGTAGTGAGGTGATTTTTGAAGCTGTAAGCTGTTCCGAAGCCTTGTTGAATATTCTATGTTTTTTATCTATTTTTTCGGATTATTTATTTAACTTTGTGATGTGTTAACCAATCGTTCGGGGGCCTTAACAGCACATTCTAGGCAATAATTGTTCGTTCAGGGGCTCAAAAATATTCTCCCGAATTTATAATTATTTTCTAAAATTTTTAGTTAATTTTTTCGAATTTTTAGCAATTTTTTCGCAATTTTTAAATAAATAAAATGATTAAAATAAATAAAAACTGATTTTTAATACCTATTTATGGCGTGGTTTGATCTGGGCCCTTGATCTCGTGTGAGCGCAAATATCTGAAAGATCTGGCGGTTGTAGTCGTTCGGCAGTCATTTTCTCGCTTTTGGAGCAAGGATGGGCACTTGCTTGGTTAGCCGATCGGGGGTATAAGGGTTCGGCTGTCCGAGCGACGTGGCGCGATCTGAGCCGTTGGATGGTGGCGCGAATCTCGAGGTGGGCTCAGTTCCCAAGAAAATGCTATCTTGTCGTTTAGTGCACGTGGCACAATCTGGACCGTTCATCATCAGAAGCACGAATTTCTGGAAGATCCAATGGTCGTGGGCATTCGGCAGCTTTTTTCTCTGTTTTGGAGCTCGGATGGGCACTTGCTCGGTTAGCCGACCGGGGGTGTAAGGGTTCGGCTGTCCGAGCGACGTGGCGCGATCCGAGCCGTTGGATGGTGGCACGAATCTCGAGACGGGACCAGTTCCCAAGAAAATGCTATCTTGTCGTTTAGCATCGCTGGCAAGATCTGGACCGTCTGATCGAGATCTTACACGAATGTTGAGGAGAAAGTGAATTTTCTCTGTTTTGGGGCTCGGATGGGCACTTGCTCGGTTAGCCGACCGGAGGTCTAAGGGTTCGGCTGTTCGAGCGACGTGGCGCGATCTGAGCCGTTGGATGATGGCATGAATTTCGAGATGGGCCCAGTTCCCAAAAAAATGCTATCTTGTCGTTTAGCGACGCTGGCAAGATCTGAGCCGTTGGATGGTGGCACGAATCTCGAGACGGCTCAGTTCCCAAGAAAATACTATCTTGTCGTTTAGCGACGCTGGCAAGATCTGGGCCGTCTGATCAAGATCTTACACGAATGTTGAGGAGAAAGTGAATTTTCTCCGTTTTGGGGCTCGGATGGGCACTTGCTCGGCTAGCCGACCGGAGGTCTAAGGGTTCGGCAGTCCGAGCGTGGTGGCGCGATCTGGGCCGTTGGATGGCGGAATGAATCTCGAGACGGTTCAGTTCCCAAGAGCATTAATGGCACCCCAGGATTTGTGCGGCGTTCCAACTTCCCGGGGTCATTAAGAGTGGTGTCCTCTAATTGATGCGTGGCGTTTCAGCTCCCTAGGCGTGACCGTTGGGCTTCCGTCACTTGGCCTCCCGAGGGTCATAATGGCTGGTCCTTGGGGGGAGGTTATAAGTACCCCACTCTCCTTGTAGTTTCAATCACAGCAATGTTGATTTTTAGCCATCGGAGGTGTCTGCCTTGGGCGGATGCCTGTTTTTTGAAAAATTCTAACCCTGAGAGCGTCGGAGGGGTGGTTACTCTTCCGCCGTGATCTTCTCCTGATTCGAGTGCCACCCCCGGTGCAGATGTCAGGGTCAGGGGGGATCAGGGCAGAAGTGATGACGACCGGAGTCCGGACCCGGGGGACAAGGTGCTTCGGAAGGATGGGTCTCCTCCGATCTCTGTCTTCCTTCCGGGCTGACGGCTTCTGATGGTTGTCAGCCCGAAGGAGCTAGAGATGGGAGGTTTGCCGATCTGCTTTCTGACTGGGCCCCACGCGATGGTGGTTTTTCTCCCACCCTTGAACGTTTCGTGGTTTCGGCTTCCAAGGCCGTAAGCCTCGAGTTGCTCACGGGTGAGAGGGGAACCGACCGAGTCCTGGGGCCCGGGGGGCTCGCCAAGGGTGGTGCCTTAAAACTTTTAAGCCAAATTTTCTCTTGCTTCCTGGGACAGATGCGAGGTGTCTGAGCGACGTGGCGCAATCTGAGCCGTTGGATGGTGGCACGAATCTCGAGACGGGCCCAGTTCCCAAGAAAATGCTATCTTGTCGTTTAGCGACGCTAGCAAGATCTGGGCCGTCTAATCGAGATCTTACACGAATGTTGAGGGAAAAGTGAATTTTCTCCGTTTTGGGGCTCGGATGGGCACTTGCTCGGTTAGCCAACCAGGCCCTTTGATGTTGGGGTCGGATCGCACGTCGCTCAGATTTTGATCCCGTGTCTGCCGAGCTACCCGACTTGTATCGAAACGTTTTGTCTTTTCGCCAACAGTTACTGCTCGGTTACAAAGTCGTTTGGGCTTTCGTAACGTTTCAAGATCAGGCCAAGTGTCGCGCCCTTACGTTAGGAAGCCCAAGAGACTTTTTCTTTTACTATAAATCTTCACTCCCCCACCCCAAATCTCATTATTCACTTTTACTTTCTCTCTCAAGTTTTTACTTTTCACCATCGAAGTTTTTAGCTCCTGGGTGGTGCTGCTAGCTGTCACGGCAAGGCATTTCTTTGCTCCGGTGAACTTTTCCGACCGTAACAGTCACTTCAAGGTCAGTCTCTCTCCTTTCTCTTTAGAAAAAATGGTTAAGATTACTTCTTCGGATGAGACCCCTGCCTCGGACCAAGTCGTTAGCCGAGCGGGTAAAGGAAAGGAGGTGGTAGAGCCGACCGAGCAGACCGTTGTTCGGCCGAGCAAGAGTGGTGAGGTCCCTGAGCCACCCCAGGAGGTTGTGGCGAAGTCCCAGAAGGGTAAGGGAGTGGTTACGATCATTGAGCAGCCGAAGACGGCAGGGGAGTTCGGTCGGCAGCCGATCGTTCTGTCGAGCGTGGGGGGTGTTCGGAGCTATTCCAAAGAGATGCTGGAGAAGGTGACCCAGGGCACCGCCAAGTCGGTAGAGGAGAACGAGCCGAGAGAGTTGTCCGAGGTGGACCATATCATTTCGGTTCTTATGGAGGCTGATTTGTATCGGATCCGAACTGGATTCCAGATCCCTGTCGAATATGGGCTGCTTCTCCCGGGGCCTGGTTTCCGAGCCTGCACGTCGTCTTCGGCCGACGCGTGCGTTTTTTCGGTCGACTCCTTGGCCGCCGGGCTTTGCTTTCCGCTGCATCCGTTCATTGCCGAGGTCCTCAATTGGTACGGCTTGTGCCCCGCCCAGCTGATGCCGAACACTTGGAGGCACGTTTTGGCATTTGTTCTTCAGTGTCAAGAGATCAGTGCCGAGCCAAGTCTGTTCCTCCTTCGGAGCCTCTACCGCCCTTGTTAGCCGAACAGGAATGAGCAGAGGTTCTACCTTTCGCCGCGAACAGGCGTGAAGTTGATCGAGAACCCGGACTCGATCAAGCATTGGAAGGAGAAGTATTTCATTGTCCGAGCTCCCGCACCCTGGGCAATTCCGATAGCTTGGTCGAGGGAAGGCCTGCCCAAGCGTGCGAAGAAAAAGCCGGTGCTGAGTGACGAGGAGACGGAAGTCCTCAAGAAACTCCTCGGCCTGCCGACGCTAAGTTGGAAAGACATTACCGAGGAGGCTTTGTTCCGAGGGGGTCTCAGTCCGATCGACCCCAGTACGCTTCTGGTATTTTTACTTTTTGCTTGAAGTTCTTGAAAATTTTTCTAAGTTTTTTCATTTGTTTTGTGCAGAGTCTTCTAAGATGGACTATAGGGCGTTGATGGCGAAGGCCAAGGTGGCTAGGGAGCAGGAGACGAGAAAGAAGAGACCCTCGACAGGGCCTCAGGGCGGCCGAGCGCCGAAGATACCTTCGGTCCCGAAGACCGCCGACCTGCAGGGGGTCGTTGTTCTGGACGCCGATCCCGAGCAAGAGAAGGTCGCGGCCTCTGATCCTCCTATCTCGGATGCGCTGATTCCAACGGCGAAGGCAGATGCTCCCGGCTCGTCGAGCGGCGCATTCAACGTAAGCAAGGTGTTATCCCTCTAAGTTCCGCCCCTCACTGCCGAAGCGGAGAAGATTCTGACCGAGGGGCACAAGCAGATCTTCGTCCCCGACTAGCAAGTAATGAAGGTCGACGGTTTTTTGGGCGACGGCAACATTTGTATGCAGGCGGTGAAGCACCTGCCGACCCCAAAGGACCGAGCGGCCCTTAAGTACGGGGAGGTCGGGGATGCCACAATGCAGATTGCTCGGAACACGATGTCGGTAAGTGGACCGAACACTTTCTTCTTGAAGCATTTTTTCCGAAATTTTCTAAGTTTCTAGGTCCGGACCTTAACGGTTTGTTCTCTTCTCAGACCCTCTGCCACTTCAACTTCTTGCTCGAAGAGTTCGCGAGCAAAGAATAAGAGCTGACGGTGCAGTACGACCGGGAGAGGTCGGAGCGCGCAAAAGCTGTGAAGCTGCTCGATGCTGAGCAACTCCTCTCGGCAAAACGCGGTGCCGAAGTGGCAGGGTTGGAAGCGCAGCTGGCCGAAGCCGTTCAGCGGTCGAAGGACGAGGCAGCCAAGCTCGAGGCCTCGGAGAAGGAGAATGCCGAGCTGGCCAAGGCTCGGTCGGAGGCGGAGAAAGCTCGGAAGAAGACAGAGAAGATCATGGCCAAGCACCAATCGAAGGTGGCGAAGGCAAAGAGGGCTGTCCAGCAAGAGGCCGAGCAACACATGTTTAAGAACATGGAGGACGCGTACGGCCGAGCCTTGCTTCATATCGCCGTTCGGAACCCGGGGTTCGACACATCCTCCTACCACTTCTACGACCCCGTGGAGGGGGAGGAGGAGCTTCCCCCGGCAATGCTCAGCCCCAAGGGACAGGCCGACAGTGTCGAAGGCACGGGCGAGACAGAGGCCAAGGGTGAGGGGGAGGACGACTCCGAGGAGGAGGGCGAGGGCGAGGACGAGGACGCGGTCGAGGGCGAGGACAAGGCCGAGGGGTCGGCAGACCCGAGCGACAAAAAGGTCGACCCCTGACTTGGTTGCGTCTTTGGTCTCTTTTTTTTTGTAAGGCCTGACTGCGGACTGGCCACCGCTTTTGTAAAGCTTTTTGAGTTTTGAATGAAAACGCTTTTTGTTTGGCCAAAAATTCTCCAAGTGTTAGGCCCCGGATTTTGTGTTCGATTAGTCGTTTAATTTCTCCAAGTGTTGGGCGTCAGATTTATCTCTACTTTTCAGGTGAAGTTTGGTCCGATCACGGAGGTTTCGTACCTTCGTAAGGAGCTGACCAAAATGAAGCGGGAGCTTTCCTATAGCCGAGAGAGGCAGTTTTATATGTTTTTGAAGCTGGAGGAGATAAAGGCAGCTGCGAGGGGGTATTGTTGCAAGTTGAAGCAACTACAGAAGCAACCCCAAGTTCCTTGTCCCAAAGGTGAGATTGAGCGGCTTCGTAGGGAGCTTTCCGTCGTCGAACAAAAGAATAACGAGCTCTTGGCCGAGATCCGTCACTTGGAGTTAATGGAGAAAGAACACTCGGCGGAAGAAGAGAAGCTAGCTTCCGAGTTGGAGAAGGTGTCATCCGAGCGCCAAAAGTTGTTGGCCGAGGTCGACAAGCTTAGGAGGATTACGATAGACGGGGGGATCGAGGTCACCCATTATCGACGTCTTGCGACCGATAGTGCCGATGTCGCGGGCTCGTCAAGACCTCCTCGTTTGAAGATGTCGACAAAGGATGATGCTCTGAGAGATAGGATTATCGAGCTGGAGGAAGAGGTCGCATCGCTCAAGCCTCTGCCTGAGAGGTCCAACGTTCGTAGTACGTCGTGTACTCGCGAAGAGAGCGAGAGAGGGATTACTTTCTACGAACTTGCGACTCGTTTGCCTGCGGCTAGACGGAGTCCTGCTAACGCTCAGAGTAGTGTAGTTGTCTCGTCTAGCGGTGCCTCGGTCGGCGCCACAGTTGGAGCTAGCGGCGAAGGGGGATCTCGCTTCGCTGGTTTGGAATCGAGCTCGGAGGTTAGGCGTCGCTGCCCCCGCGTTTCTTTGAACCGAAGCGTACTCCTTCCGAAGAGGCACTAAACAAGTTATCTTATGTTCCTTTAGGCTATTGTAAAACTCTGTTGTAGCGTCGGTCTAGTTGTATGTAGAGCTGCTTTATTTGAATAAAAGTCTGAAAGTTTGTCGGATTTCGGCAATGTTTGAAATTTTGTTGTTCATCTCTTCCTCTTTTCAGCTCGTGGTGGTAGCTCAAGACGCCGACCCCAATCGCTCGGATGACCACGCTCGAACCGAGGATGGCTTGGGGGTGACGAGGTTGTGCTCGGCGAGGTGCCGAGAGCGGCTCTATGAAGTCGAGCTGGGATTGTGCCGAGCCGAAAGCGAGCGGGACCACCTTCAGCTCATCCTAGGTCAGCGAGACGTCGAGATCCGGCGTCTAGAGTGCAGGATCGCCGAGATGACCCCTATAGGAGAGGACGAAGATTCGCCGACTGCCTTTAGCAACGCCCTTCGGATCCAGTGCGTTCGGCACAATTTGTCGAAAATAGTAGCCGAAAGGGACGATCTGCTCTCTCAGATCCGTCACCTGCAGACTGTAGAGGCGGAGCTTCGGACGGAGGGAGAGGGACCGACGGCCGAGGTTGCCAAACTGACGACCGAACGGGACGTTGATGGTTTTTTTTAAAAGCCAAGTGTAGTGAGTCGGCATTGTAACTTTTGTTCTTTAAGGCCTTGTAACCTTATTATATGGAAGAGTCGCTTTGTACCGTGTCCCAATTATTAATCATATTTCATTCTCGAACTTGCATGTCCTTTGTAGCTTTGTGTAGTCGTTTCGTTTGTGACTGTGTTCATCGCGCCGAGGTCCCCGAGTCGGCCCCTTTCTCGTTCGCGGTTCGGCGCCGTGGCGTGATCTGAGCCGTTGGATTTTGGCACGAATCTCGAGACGGCTCAGTTCCCAAGAAAATGCTATCTTGTCGTTTAGCGACGCCGGCAAGATCTGGGCCGTTGGACTTTGACACGAATCTCGAGACGGCTCAGTTCCCAAGAAAATGCTATCTTGTCGTTTAGCGACGCTCGCAAGATCTGGGCCGTCTGATCGAGATCTTACACGAATGTCGAGGGAAAAGTGACTTTTCTCTGTTTTTGGGCTCGGATGGGCACTTGCTCGGTTAGCCGACCGGAGGTCTAGGAGCTCGGCTGTTCGAGCGACGTGGCGCGCTCCGAGCCTGCCTCTTGCTCGTTCGCGGTTCGGCGACGAGAGCGTTCGGCCAGTGGTGATGAGCAGCGCTTCGGTCTCCTCTTCTTGTGAAGTTGCGAGATGAGTCGAGCCTTACCCAATGGTGGGCTCGCCGATCATTGTGAGAGTTCAACGGTCGTGGGAGAAATTCCGAATGGCGATCCAACCCTAGCCCGCTTAGAAGCGAGCTCGCGGAGTAGAATCGAACCAAGTGTTGGACTCCGGAACCATCGTTAGAGTTCAACGGTTGTGGGAGCAATTCCGAATGGCGATCCACTCTTAGCCCGCTTAGAAGCGAGCTTGCAGAGTAGAATCGAACCAAGTGTTGGACTCCGGGACCATCGTTAGGATTGTGCAACGATTGTGGGAGCAATTCCGAGCGGCGAACTACTTCTGGCTCGCTTAAGAGCGAGCTTGCGAAGTAGGGTCGAGCCGGGTATTGGACTCCGAACCATTGATTGAATAAAGAATATAGGCAGAGAGACACAGGCAATTTTATAAGTATGAAAAAGCATTCTTTATTGATAATTGACGGCGAGCCGTTTTTACATATGACAACTTAAGAGAGGAATTACAAGCTAGAGGAGAGGAATGGTTCGACACCCTGTGATACTCAGAGAGGCGCCGGGGCGCTTTCTTGGTATTTTAAAAGGTGGTCGGCATTCCAGGTCCTCGGAATCTCCCTGCCCTCGAGGTCTTCCAGACGATAAGCTCCGGGCCGAACTACCCTTGCGATCTTGTAAGGTCCTTCCCAATTCGGGGCTAGTTTGCTCTTCTGACTGGGGAAGGAGATGGCTAGTTTTCTGAGGACTAAGTCCCCCTCCTTGAGATCGGTGGGTCGGACTCTCTTGTTGTACGCAAATTCGATCCTCCTCTGGTAATTCTGTTGGCGGATCGACGCCCTTTCTCTCAGTTCGTCCCCCAGGTCTAAGTTCTCCCGGAGGTCTCTGGCGTTCTGTTCCTCGTTGTAGGCTGCGAGGCGAGGAGAAGGTATTCTGACTTCGAGAGGTATCACTGCCTCGGATCCATAGGTGAGGTTGAAAGGGGACTCTCCTGTGGGGGTCCGTTTGTTGGTGCGGTAGTTCCACAGCACGTTGGAGAGTTGGTCGACCCATAAGCCTTTGGAACACTTGTCCAGTCTCTTCTTGATACCAGAGAGGATCTGCCGGTTAGCGTTCTCGGCCTGACCATTTGACTGTGGGTGGGAGACGGAGGAGAAGCGCTGTTGGATGGCAAGGTCTTCACATAGAGCTCGGAACGCGGCCCCAGTAAACTGAGTTCCGTTGTCTGTTACGAGGACACGGGGGATGCCGAATCGGCAGAAGACGCTTTTCCAGAAGAATTGAAGCACCTTGTTCTCGGTGATAGTGGCTAGGGGCTCGGCCTCAATCCACTTCGAAAAGTAGTCGATGGTTACGACCAAGAACTTGAACTGGCCCGGAGCTGGAGGGAATAGCCCTAGTAAATCCATCCCCCACATTGCGAAGGGGATAGGACTTGATAGGGAGGTGAGGTTAGCTTGGGGGAGGCGACGAATGTTGGAATGTCTCTGACAAGAGCCGCATTGTCGAACGTGTCGCTCGGCGTCTTGGAGGAGAGTCGGCCAGAAGTATCCGTAATTCAGAGCTTTCCGAGCCAAAGACCTAGACCCTGAATGTGCCCCGCCGATGCCTTCGTGGAGCTCCTGTAAGGCGTAGTCGGCCTGTTCTGGGGAAAGGCATCTCAGGTACGGTCGGCCATCTATCTACGAGAAGGAGCGCTTGTACAAGATCCCCTCGATCAGGATGTACCGCTCGACCCTGGTTCTTACTCGGCGTGCTTCCTTGGGGTCCTCGGGGAGGAGTCCGTCCCTTAGGAATTCCACTAATGGTTTCATCCAATTATCTTGCAGTAGGACCGACAATGACTCCACTGAGTCGAGGGTCTCGTCTTCTATACTTGGTTTCAAGAGGACCTCGATCAAGACGGTCTGCTCGAGACCTTGGAGGAAGGATGAGGCCAACTTGGAGAGGGCGTCGGCCTGTGAATTCTCTTCTCGAGGGACTCGTTGGATGAGTGCCTCTTCGAACCGGGCCATGAGGGTTCGGACTTTGGCGAGGTACTTCGCCATCTATTCGTCTCGTGCCTCGTAATCGCCCAAGACTTGGTTCACAACCAGTTGAGAGTCACTATGGATTCGGAGGTGCTGCGCCCCGGCACTTCGGGCAAGTCCGAGGCCGGCGATTAGTGCCTCATACTCTGCTTTGTTGTTTGAGGCCTTGAAATTCATGCGGAGGGCATACTGGAGGACGAAGTCATCTGGACCGGTCAGGATGATACCGGCGCCGCTTCCCTCGTTGCAAGAGGAACCATCCACAAAAACCATCCAAATAGGGGGTCCGTTCGGGACATGTCTGACCTCGGGAATGGTGGTCTCGACGATGAAGTCCGCGAGGGCTTGAGCTTTGATCGCAGTCCGGGGCTGGTAGGAGATGTCGTGTTGGCTCAGCTCGATGGACCATTTCATAAGTCGGCCTGAGGTTTCCGGCTTGTGGAGGACCTGCTTCAGCGGTTGGTCGGTGAGGACCACAACCGAGTGGGACTGAAAGTATGGACGGAGCTTTCCTTGCCGCCATAACCAGGGCGTAGGCCATTTTTTCTACCTTCGGGTAGCGGAGCTCAGCGTCTCGAAGCACCTTGCTCACATAGTAAATGGGCCTCTGAGCCCGGTTTTCTTCCCTCACCAAGACGACACTTAGGGTCTGCTCGGAAGCAGCTAAGTAGATGAAGAGGGTTTTCCCTGGAACGGGCTTGCTGAGCAGGGGAGGACTGACCAAGTAGGCTTTCAGCTTTTTGAACGACTCCTGTTGCAGTTCGCCCCACTCAAAACCCTTGGCCCCCCCTGAGAGCCTTGAAGAAAGGGAGGCACTTTTCCCCAGACTTCGAAAGGAATCGCCCAATAGCGGCGAGGCGACCCGTAAGCTTCTGCACTTCCTTGACGTTCCGGGGTGGGGCCATGTCCAGTATAGCTTTAATTTTTTTAGGATTTGCTTCGATCCCTCGCTGGCTGACCATGAAGCCGAGGAACTTTCCTGATGAGACCCCAAACGCACACTTGTTCGGATTAAGCCTCATGTTGTGCCTTCTCAGTACGCCGAATGCCTCCTGGAGGTGGGCCACGTGGTCGGTACCTCGGATGCTCTTCACGAGCATGTCGTCGACGTATACTTCCATGTTGCGGCCTATCTGGCTTTGGAAGACTTTATTGACGAGGCGTTGGTAGGTGGCTCCAGCATTCTTCAATCCGAACGGCATAACTTTATAACAGTAGAGGCCCTGGTCGGTAATGAAGGAAGTCTTTGGAATGTCCGGGGGGAACATTCGGATCTGGTTGTAGCCGGAGAAGGCATCCATGAAGCTGAGGAGCTCATGGCCCGAGGTGGCATCAATGAGGGTGTCGATATTTGGGAGAGGGAACGGATCCTTCGGACATGCCTTATTCAAGTCTATGAAGTCGATGCATATCCTCCAGGAACCATTGGACTTCTTAACCATGACGACATTGGAGAGCCACTCGAGGTAGTTCACCTCCTGTATGAACCGAGCTTTTTGGAGCTTGTCCACCTCCTCCTTGATGGCTTGTTGTCGCTCGGGAGCGAATTTATGCCTCTTCTGCTGAACCGGTCTGCACCCCGGTTCGACGCTGAGGCGGTGCACTAGAAGCTCCTCAGAAATCCCGGGCATATCCACAGCGGACCAAGCAAACAGGTCGCGGTTCATCCGGATGCACTGCACCAAGTCGGAACATAGGGCAGTCGGTAGGGATTTGCTGATGAGGAACTTTCGGCTCGGGTCCTCGTCCGAGAAGAGTACTTCTTCCAATTCGTCCGCCGGCTCGGACGTGGGTCGGACGTTCGGCTCGGGGATCTCTAAAGTCTCGAGGGAGAGCACCGGACCCCTAGTGGAAGTCATGTAGCACTTTCGAGCCGTCTCTTGGCTGCCCCTGACTTCTCCCACTCCCGCCCGGGTGGGAAACTTCATCTTGAGGTGGTACGCCGAAGGAACGGCTTCCAGGGCAGCTAGGCCAGGTCGGCCCAAGATGACATTGTATGCAGCCGGGACATCGACGACCATAAAGTCCATCGGCTCTGTCCAGGTGGTAGGGGTCTTCCCAGCAGTTATGTCCAGGGTGATAACCCCTTCGACAGTTACTGGTACCCCCGTGAACCCGTGGAGCGTGTAGCCGGTCGATTTAAGGCGATCCCGGGATAGTTGCAGCCCTCGGAAGGCCGAGAGGAAGAGGATGTTCACGGAGCTCCTGTTGTCTACCAGGATCCTCTGCACTTTGAAGTTCGCCGTGCGGAGGTCGATAACAAGTGCGTCGCAGTGGGGAGTTCGGACCCCCTCGAGGTCTTCATCAGAGAAAGTTACTGGGACGCCGAGGCCTTTGGGGGGAGGGGCGCCGTGAACTGAGTTGACCTCTCGGACGAAGGCCTTCCGAGAGGAGTTGGAAGAGCCCCCCATTGGACCCCCGTGGATAAGGTGCAGAACACGTTCCTCCTCGAACTCAGGGGTTTCATCTCGTCGCTTGGAGCGCTTGTTAGCCCCCCCGAGGTGGAGGAGTGGTGCGATCTCCCCGATTATTTGTCTTCACAAACTTAGCCAACTGCCCCCTCTGGATGAGGGCCTCTATTTCGTTCTTCAGCGCCCGATAGTCGTTGGTGTCGTGGCCATGATCCCGGTGGTAACGACACCACTTCTCCTTGTTCCTCCTCTTGGCCGGGGTGTTCATCCTCGGAGCGGGAGGTATAACTCCCTCCTTCTCAACTTCCATCAGGATGGTGGAGACGTTGGTAGCGAGAGGAGTAAATTTCTCGAACCTGGGAGGAGGACAGCGCTGACCACTATTATCCTTCTGTAGCTTCTTGGCCCCTTCCTCTTCCGTTGTCTTTCTCTTCGACCCGGAAGCGGATCCTCCGAAGCCCAGGAAGCACTCGGCTTCCTCCGCCCGAATATATTTCTCGCATCTAAGGAGAAGGTCGGCGAAGTTGTGCGGGGGCTTTTTGGCGAGGGACGACCGAAGGTTAGAGTTGAGGACGTTGGATTGGAATGCGACGGTCGCCACAGACTGGTCGAGGGAGGCGATGGACCTGACCTCCGCAGTAAATCTCCTCACATAGTCCCTCAACTTCTCTCCCCTCTCCTGTCGGAGGTGGAGTAGGGAGAGGCTGGTCTTCTCCGTTCGTCTGCTGCTCACAAAGTGGGTTATGAAGAGCGTTTCGAACTGCTCAAAAGAGAAGATGGACTCGGGAGCGAGCCGAGAGTACCATTCCCGAGCCGAACCCTTAAGAGTGGCGGGAAAGGTTTTGCAAAGCATGGCGTTGGAAGCTTGGTGGATTAGCATCAAGGTCTTGAATCTCGCGACATGATCAACAAGGTCCGACTCCCCTGAGTACGTTTCAAACTGCGGAGGCTTGAAACCCCTCGGGATGGGAGCCTCCATGATAGTCCGAGAGAAGGGGGGTCTGCTGGGGCGGACAGTCCTTCCTCTCGATTCCTCCTCCTTGTCCATTCGACCTGATGCACCTCTCCATCTCATGGAGACGACGGTAGAGGGCATCGTCCCTCCGGTGGTAGTCAAACGATCCCCTAGACTCATCTTCATAGAAAGGGGAGTGGGGACTACGGCGTCGATAGTCCTGGGATCGGCGAGGACTATGAGGGTGTTGCTGGTGACTGGGAGCCGGGGGAGGACTTATGGATCGGTGGCGAGGACTTGGGACCCGTGGGGGTGTTGGAACCCTTTGGGCATTATTGTTGTTGTGGCGAAGGTTGAGGGCCTGCAACACCGTTGCCTGGAATTAATGGAACTCGGCACGAGTGATCGGTGCCTCATCGTTCCTCAGATGATGTCGACCAGCAGGAGAATGTGGCCTCCTCCTACGACGCTCGGGAGATTCCCCCCGTCCTCTTCGGTCCGGAGACCTCCTGCCATCTCGGCGATGAGGAGATCGCTCACCTTGATGTTGGCGGGAGACTCCCTCTCGAGCCCGCTTCTCATCTAGGCCGTTGCGCAGGTCCTCATCCTTCTGCCGATTTAGAATGGTGTTGCGGAGGTCGGAAGCTCGGGGATTATGGGAGGCCATAGAATCTGAGGAGGCATTGTGTACTGACACATGGTCTGGGTGGAAAGGTTGCTTCTGCCTCTGCTGGTTCTGACCAGTGGGACCATTAGGGGGTTGTTGATTCAGAAGAGGGGGCTGGCCCTGTTGGAAATGGTCTTAGACCGGGGGAGGAAGTTGTTCGGGCTGCGGAGCAGGATGCATGGGGACTTCTTCTTGTTGATCAGTGGGGTTGGGTCCACGGTTGGACCCCCTAGACCTGACCTTTCTGGGAGGCATGTCTGGAGAAGAGCTAGTCGACGGGAAGAGAGGCTGCTATTCGTATGGTTTCTCACAGATGGCGCCAATCTGTTACCAATGATTCTGGTGTGGGGGTAAACAGATGAAATTTGTGAGTTCGTGGAAAAACCTGAATAGCGGATCCAAGCCTGTTCGTCGGAATTGGGCTGCTGACTCCTGCCGCTCACCTGTAAGGAAGTGCGATACATCGGGGATGATTCCGGCGACGCACCCTCCGACGCTCTTGTCAGTAACCAGTGATGATTAAGAAAGAGCTTAAGTTGTCAAAAGAGTGATTACCTGGTCACAGTGGTAGGTAGGAGGTATTTATAGTCGCCATGGGAGTCTGATTAGGGACCTGATTTCCTGTGAAACCGTTAGGAGTAAAATCCTCATAATTAGTTTAGGAAACTGATCCCTGATTCCCGGTGAGAGGATAACTGCAAATCAGGCCCGTTGATTTAGTCAAATCAGTGACCCTGATCTCCTCTTGCTGGTCTGGGTTTATTTTGGGTCGGGACCCGTACCCAGCTGGAGTGGATCTGTTTCACGGGTTATTGGATATGTGAAGGGGAGATCCAGTGCCCGCTTCGGGTCCATCTATATGCGAAATCACCGTTTTACCCCTGAGCTTCAAGGTTCGTTCCCAATCTGGACGGTTCCGATTTAATCCCATTTTTAGCCATATCAACCCGTAACGTTAATAATATAAATATTGTACGTATTTCATATTTCGATTATTTACAAATATTTTCCATTCTCCCAAATTCATTTTTGTACTTGAATTTATTTTATTTCTCCTTTTTGAGCCAACTTAGATTTTAATCTTAATCCTTGTGTTTTTACGTGCATTGCGTGTGCTTTCAATGCACGTGTTGATTACGTATATTTTACCATTACGTGAAATACCCGTAACATTTTCAATATAAATATTTTTACATATATTGTATTTCGATTGTTTATAAACATTCTCCATTGCTCAAATCCCTTTTGTATTTGAATATTTCTTGATACGTACAACGCACATGTTTGCAATGCATGTGTTGGTTGTATTCTTTTTTTTCAAAATAAAATTTGTGAAGTGTGTATATTTATTTCTATTTGTGCATGAAACTCTTTATTATAATTAATTTAAACTAGTTTTTATTAAAATCCATATTGAATTTTAGTAACATATGCATTATATTAAATAAAATCCCTAATTATTTTGGGGTGCAATGTATGTACACACACCACACATTTCAAAATCCTGTGCATTTCCCATCCTTAATAGCTGGCCAAATGTGCATAGGAGGGGGAAATGGCAAAATTTGAATGAGTTAAGATTAGTAGGTTGTTATTGGTTTAGTGGGTGGTTTAAATAAAACTACCCATTAATTAATACCTATAAAATCCCTCCCGCCCATGATTAAGAGAAGGGAATTTTCTCATTTTTGCACATCCAAATTCTTCTTTGATGTTAGTTTGCTTGGAGTTGGGATTTTGAGGAGGAGGTTTTGGGGATTATTTTTCTAGGAGTTCTAATTGTTAGGGGAATACTTTAAAAATGTGGGTTTTTCATCTATATAATAAAACACAAAGAAAGCTATCAAGTGGTTCTCCTTCAATCCCCCAAAAATCAAAGGCCTAGATCTTATCTTACAAAACATATTTTTCCCCCAAAACTCAAATTCAAATCTCCCACCCAAACCAACTCCTATATATATTTTTTTTCTCTCTCCCTCCCTCCCTCTTCTATTCAAAAAATTAAAAAAATAAAAAAATTTTAAAAAATAAAAAAATTAAAAAACTAAAAAAATTTAAAATTTTAAAAATAATTCAAAAAAATCAAAAAAATCATATAATATGTTTTTTGCTCTATGTTTGCTACTTCAATTAATTTGCTGGACCTTCAAAACTATTTTATATAATCAAACAAGGTGCACCGTTCCGAAGACGTGCCGTAGGCACGTGTCAACGGGCAAACCTAGTTATATTATAATATGTTAGAAATTGTGACTAGAAATATGTAAATGAAGATGAATTGGTATGTGTATGTGAAGTAGTTTCTCTAAAAATTTTATTTTTGCATGCTTAAGAATAATTGTGTATTTGATAATCATATTAGTGGGTGTTTCTATTGTTTTATAAATATTTTGTAGGTTGCATGCTTAAATGATGATTAAAATCCTATATGAAATGTGTATGTGTAGAATACTCTTAAGACTATGTTTAAATTATTATAGGATGGAATTTGTTCATGCCATATATCAAAATAATTAGAGTATATCGTAGTAAAATGCTATGATGACGTGTTGCTCTCATTTTATTGCATGAACATTTTCCGTATTCCTTCTATGGAAACAAGTTTGTTTAAACCAATTTAAGCATGAAAACTAGGTGTTAAACTTCCATAATACATTCTAAGTGGATTAAATGCAAATTCATGTCAATCATGTAGAATTAAATGACCTTTTCTTTCTGGAAATTTAATGGAATTTGTAGAATCCCGTGTAAGAGTTATAAGAATGATTGTAGAGTCGAATATATAGCTTATGCTTTAATTAAAGTTGTGAAACAAAGAGTTTAGTAGTTAAATAAACTTCATACAAGTTCTAGTCAGAGAGTGAGGTGTGAGAGCTTGGTCTTTGGCGCTGGGTATGGGATGCTCTGTAAAGTGGTCCCAGGTCTCGGATTCGAGTCTTTGTGGCTCTGTTTTCTTTTTGAAATTTTGGGAAATCCAAACAATGAACACACACACACACACACACACACACACACACACACACACACACATATATATACACACACACTGTTGGTTGTGGGTTGTTGTTTGGGGGCCTGCTTTGTGTGGGTTCGACTCCAGATGGAGTCAGTTTATTTTGATTTTTTTATATTATCACTATTAGCAAATTAAATGTATTTTTAATTAAGAAGGGGTTTAAATTATCCTAGTATATTATTGGAACATTTGAAATAATTCTATATAGATCTAAGATTTACTTTGAGGTTAAATTTATATTATGAATGGGAGGGTATGTCTAATAGATTATTTGGATTCATTTCAAGGAAAAAATTATTTCATTTTTAAAAGCGAACTAAATTTGGAATGATTTGAGATGATTAAAATTAATTTTTTTGCAATTTATTTTGGTAAATAAATTACAATATAAATTAAACTTTGGTACTAGTCCGTGTAAAAAAAATTAAAAGTGAATACAAGTGTGAAACGCGATTCATTCGACAACTTGTATATCATATGAAAATGAGTTTTAACTCTAGAATTTAAGTAAATGGTTTATATGACAAATTAAGAGATAAACAACAGATTTGAGAGAAATAATGTATGATATTTGTGAGGGGGTTTTATAAAATTGAAATGCCTTTGAGATGTGTCATAAAGGATAAGAAGTTATGTATTTTGAAATTGACAATTTAAAGAGAATGAATAAAAGAATCAAATGATTTATAATGAGAAAGTGTGTAATAAAGGTTAAGAATAACCTAGAGGATCTCTGTGTTGAGATGATTGGATTCTAGAGGCTGAGCGAGACCCGTAGTGCCTAACTGTAATACCCCGCAAAATAGCATATAGCTATTTTTCATCGTAATCCGTGCACAATTGAGAATTGTACATGATTACATATTTTCCTAATAATAATTGATTTTAATTGAGAAATTTCAGGTATGTTAGTTATTCTGAACCCGATGAGGTATATTCAGGATATCTTCTCAATTAAATTCCGTGTATTGTCCCGACTGTTTTAACGAAACACTCTTTTGAGAAAATAATCTTTTGATCAAGTATATTCTTATATTTTATTTTATTCGTATATGGATATACATATACATATATGAATGCATGTATGTTTTGACCGAAGTGTATATGATATATACGTATGGGTACTTGTATGTATTTTACATGTATATGTACATGTTTATATTTGTATGAATACATATGTAATTGAACTGTACTGAAGTGAATTGTACAAATACATACACATGTATAATTGGAGTGTGTATATATACATTGTATTGTAGGGGTGTATAAGACACACACCAAATCCAATAAAAATCCCCCACTCCCTTTCTCTTCCCCTATTCTCCACCGACCTCTCTCTCTCTTCCTTCCACTTCAATTTCGGTAGCAAACCCCAACCCAAAATCTCCATGGCCAAATCCAATCTCCATCTCCAATCTCAAATTTTCACCCAAAATCTTCACATCCATCTTCTTCTACTTATTCCCCTCTCCATCTTCTTCTATTTATCAAGAACCCATAGCAAGAGAGCAAGAAGGGAGATTGAGGAAGAAAGTCATGATGTTCTTGGAGTTTTGGAGAAGGAGAAGAAGAAGGGAGGAGGAGCAAGCAAAATTACAAGGAGGAGTCTTCTTGCAACAAGTGGGTGATACTCTAACTCTAAAAATTTAGCTTTTTATGGGTATGTAATTTTGTTTAGCATGTGGCAGTAATTTAGAGAAATTTAATTATCATGTATGATGTTGGCATGCTAAGAAAAGATAGTTGTATGGTAGAACAACTCTTTTCCAAGACTCCTTATTAAAGAACATGTTCTTGATGTGTAGTTTGAGAATTTCTATTTCATAAATGGTTTGCAATCTTGAACTCAAACTTTTAGGACTTGTTGAGCTATATATCTAGAGCTTACATGATTTTGATCATAATATTTGGAGCCCATTTGATAACCCAAACACTAGCCTAACTTTTGGACAGAGAGCAGCCGAAGGAGCTGCTGTTGTGGGAAATTTGTTGTGTCTCTCCGAAATTGTAACTCAGTATTGGATGGGTATTTTGAGCTAAAAATTTTTGTGGGTACTGTTGTGTGTGTCTACAACCATATTCTTAAATTTCTTAATTTTCTGAGATCATTTGGTGCCTAAAAAAATCTGTAAGACTGGTATGGATGTTAGAACTGAAGCTTACTGTTTTTAAATGAAGTTCACATGGCTATAACTACTTGTGTGTGTATGATATTGCTATGAAAATTTTGCAGTAGCTTTTGGTATGAGTCTATTTCATGATTATCAAATTTTACAATTTTTAGATAGCATTTGATCAAGTTTCAAAAATAAACCGTATATAGTGGTATGAAGCCTGTTTGAAGAGGTAGCTGAAATTTATGCTATGTTTGAAGAGTCATAACTCTCTGTGTAAGATGAATCTGGATGCAAATTTTGGATACAATGGAATGGTTTATGTGGGGTTTAATAATATCAAATTTTATGAGCTTTGGACTTAAGGTTGGTTTGTTATTAAGTTTCAAAGTGGTCCAGGTTCAGCCTAGTTCAGATTGACTAGTCTGTAAAGATGTATAGTTCTGAAATTATTTGTTAAGAATTCGGAAGAATGATCAACTAGAGATTTGTAGTAGGGAGTCGTAGATTTCCAAAAAATCTGAAATTATGTAATTCTAGTTTATGGTTTGGGAGTTATGATTTTCTGAAGACTCGGGCAGAGATTGAGACCTTGTTGTTGAATGAATCAATTTTGGTTTGTCTATGCACCTGATGGAAATTGATGTTTTTGAGGACTCTAATGATTGAATATGAGGATGTGTTCAACTACGAAATTGTAGTAGATACTCCCACCTTTCAATAGAATCCAGAATCGAGTAATTCCGATGAGTGAGCAAATTTTTGTGCTATTGGAAAAGTACAACAAGTGCAGGAAGGAACGTATAGCTGAGAGTGTATTGGATTTTTATAGTATCAAGATGATTGAATTTGAGGAAATGATTAACAAGGAAATTATAGCCTAGGGTCTTAGCTTTCCAGAATTTGTGGTATCAAGCAATTCCAAATTATATCTTAGAAGATATGGGTATTGCAAGTTCGGCAACCTGTTGCTTGATCGACTTCAAGTATTGTTAACTCGGGGAACTTGAGTTCCGTGGGGAATTTGAGGATATTGTCTTAGGAGATTGCAGTAGAGTCTCCTACCCTTCTAGAAACCAAATTTTGTTCGATTTCGATAAGTGCAACTTAAGTCACCACAGAGGCTTGTGATTGAAGGATTGATAAGGAATTTCTCTGCATGATGCAATAGGGTGACCTTGAGCTATTGAATTTAAGATGTTTTAAGCACTTCATGGAGCTTAGATAAGTTTCCTGTGCTTAGCCCTCATGGTCAACATGAGTGAGTTGAGAGTATGGTTATATACTCGATCTTGTGATCTGGTGTCTTGATGCCGAAGTCTGTCAATGGTCAAAGGATCGGTGTTTGTGTATGTTACCTTCATTCGTAATTTTTATGTATCTTTTGGGCACCGTTGGACTACTCGTTGAGAGTCACGGGCCGGGGTTATGGTCGATGACCTGGGAAGGTATTGGGAATCGGTGAGTGTGATTCCCGTGATTATTGTTATTTTGACAGATCAGCCAGGATCGACATTGTTGATCAACACCATGTATGATTTTTGAAGTGCTGGACAGATCCAGTCACCTTTAGAAGCGGTCCCTTTGAATGTGTATGACTTGTCCTTAACTCTCAATTGTTGAATTGAGAGTTGGGGGGGGGGTGTATTTCTATACCCCAATACTTGTTATTTTGGTGTCTTAGGTTGTTAAGACACGGGTAGTGATTAGAACGATATTTGAGTAGTCAACCTTGTCTAAGTTAATTGCCTACACTAATCAACCATTAGGCTTACGTGGTGACTTCCACCTTAACAATTGAAAGTGACTAACTCGGGCGCTGACAAAATCATGGGAGATGATCACGGGCCGAGTTAAGGACGAGACTCAATTGGGGAAGTGGTGAGCAAGTGATCGCATCGCCGGAGTCGCAGGTTGATATACAGGAACGAAGGTTTCTAGTAGGGAAACCGCTTAAGACTAGGCATAACTTAGACTAGGAATTAGTTGGTGACCATGCCCTTGTAACATATCTTGGTAGACTTAATGTCAGTTAGATTTTGCCGTTACCTATAAAGTGCATTAGTTTCTAGCGACTAGTGGGTGTGGTACTCTCCTGTCATTAGGGATATGTGTTAGGTACGCATCTTGCATTGTTGATTCCTGAAGTAATGTGGTAAGAACGGGATGGGATTTCCTGGCGGATAGGGGGAATTAAACCTTCGAGGCCATCAAGTTCTGTGCTGGTGGACACGAACGGATCATATGGGCTGCGGTCCTGTGAATCCTTGGCGCCATAGGTATGCTGCGGTGTATCTTTAGGTTCGTCACGGATTTTGAGTAGGGTCCGAGAGGGGCACCAGTGGCAAACCGAGACACCACTAAGTGACTGCAAAGATGGATGTGACCGATTAATCTGCAACCTCATCAACCACGATCCATCTATCAGGAACAGGACGAATACAAAAGTATGATGCATGGCGAGGGTTCAAAATCCTGAACTTGGAGACAACGGCTTGATTTGGAAAGTATGTAGTATGGGATGCATACATTTCCAAAGTCTCGCTTGCATTTAGTTTAAGTACATCTTGACCTGTGCATTATATTACTAGATATTTTCGTACACGGACAACCTTGACCCAACTCCACTTTCCTTCCTTTTAGTCACTTTTCTATTTGCATTCAATCTTGTTTTACCTAGTTCGAAGATCGCTATTTTCTTATCAGCATTGCGTCAGTAGAATTACTGATGTGCCCACTCAATCAGGTACTGGATACTGGGTCGCGGGTGCAGGAGAACCTAAGACCAGCAGGGCATCCAAGTGGGGTGGCAGTGTACATGCCTACTATTCGAGCAAATGCCAGAACATTAGAGTAGTGCAGCAGGAGGTCCGAGCTATAGGGCGCATCCCAGGGAAGCAGCATGACCGCTCGGTGGAGCTTCCAGTAGAAAGTAGTTGGTTACCGTTCTGGGTGGCAGACGATAATCGTTACATTGTAGCATCTGTAACAAGTTAATGTAATTTGTATTCCTTGTTCAAGAGCAGTACAACGGTTGTAACTAATGGTGTAATAACTTTGATGGCAATAAAAGTTTTTTTTTATATATTCTGTGTTATTTACTATGTTGAGATGCATTTGAAGGAAAAGGTTCTAGTTGTGTCACGGATGTCCGGTAACGGGGATCCGGGGCGCTACACCGGCAAATTGTGATAAATGAAATTTGAGAAGTAGCCAGTGTGGGCTAACATTCTCTGTGTGTTGATATAAGTCTGGTAGGGTAAGCTAGTTCTATGTCTTATTATTTATAATTAAACCTAGGGACATGCACTAGAGGGAGATGTGATGAAGCATGAACAAACATGAGTATGAGGGCCTCATATTATTTGCGGTGGGAGATTATCTTAAGAATTATCAGGGTGTGAGGAAAATACCCAAAATCACTTGCAGTGTGGGATTATCTCAAGAATTATCAGGGTGTGAGGAAGATATCCAAAATCACTTGCGGCGTGAGATTTATCTTAACAATTATCAGGGTGTGAGGGAGATATCCAAAATCAATTGCGGTGTGAGATTTATCTCCAGAATTATCGGGATCGAGGTGACGATCATGGGATATTTTTGTGACGAGATACCATATGGCTTGCGGTGTGGGTTTTATCTCTAGAATTATCGGGGTGTGAGGCATACTGTCCAAAATCACTTGCGGTTGGAGAATGATTCTCAAGAATTATCGGGGCGGTACCAGATACTCACAGGATATCTAAACTTTACATTAGTCATCGTAGTACGATTTCATACCGAGGGATTGAACCTTATATTGTGGAGTACGTTAAGGGCTTGCCCTCGGACCTATGTAGTATGGGATGCATAGAATCCGAACAAGTGTGCATGAGTGTTTCATCGTAAGTAGGAATGTCTGCATTAGTCATTAAGTTCATATCATACACTGACATGATTAGTATAATCACTTTTCATTCTACATTCAAGTTTGTGATTGTTAAGATAATGAAATCGTTGTACTATAGCATTGCGTCAGTTGTATACAACTGACGTGCCCTGCAGTTTTCAAGTGCAGGACTTGGATTAGCGAGACACGTGGAGATGAGTTTGATACTGATGGATATTGCCAAGTAGAAGTTATTAGATGATAAAGTTGTATTTCTTTATGTAAACTTTCGTTGTGTATTGTAATAAACATCATTGAAATGAAAAGTTTTAAATTCCTTGTATTTTTGTACGAATTTCAAGTAAAAGATCATGTTTGTGCTATGAATTACATATGTTTGAAATTTGGGGGTTTACAATAAGCCTCTCAACAACCAAGAAACCACTATCCCTCAAGAGAAAACCCCTCTTCACTCCCAACTCACTACAATCACTCTCTTGACCAATATGAAATGAATATCTCTCAAATACGCTTAGAAGGTCTAGAATCTAAGGTATTAAAGAGAAACAACAAGTGCATAGCTCAAGATCAAACTAAAGTTTGAAGGTTGAAGATGAAGGCTTTTAGAAAACAGGAATTGACATAAAAACCATCTTCAAATAAGGTTTAAATAGATCGATAAAGTCTATGTCCGTTATTGGAAAATCAACCAATCAAAATTGGTCATAATGAGTCAAATAGATAATGACCAACAGGAGAAAAGTAGGTTTATGTATCTTGCGATAGGCCGGTCAGTCTACCGCTAAATGAAGATGCCGATCAGTAGACTGGGCCATATATAACACAAAAGCACAAATGAAAAAGAAATGCAGTTTTGGGTTTTTTGTGGTGTATAGGACTAAGAATAAATAGATATGGTTATCTAAAACATATCCTATGGATCCTTATGAATTTGAGCTCATTAACTTTGTTCGTTTACTTATAATACTTTATATTTAACAATATTGCCCGCGAAAGAAAAATATCAAGAATGAGCCCAATCTTCAAGCTTCAAACCTTGATACTTTGATCTTTTACTTCTCATTTTTCGAGCTTAACATGTCACGCCATGCATACTTTGGCCTTTAACTTCTCATTCTTCAAGCTTGGCAGCTTCACGTTTAGTCACTTTAAAATCCATGCATAATGCATATTTTTTAGCACGCACTTAATAAAATAATCTCATTAATAACACATGAAACCTGACTTAATGATGGTTTTTTCATATTAAAATTTGAGTTTGAAAACCCTTGGGCCAACAGGTTTGGTGTTTCAAATGCGTGACATGGGGTCATCTCTCCTATGATTGCCAAAATGTAGTGATTACATTAGACGAAGAAAGTATAGTCATGGAGCGGGGAAGATCATCAGAGGGTGTTATGCATATTACCCTCATTAGAGCATCTGTAGTCGTTTGCCATATTCCCAAATTTTCCAAAATTTGGAAAAAAAAAACCCTGTAGTCGTTGGCCAAATACCCAAAAATTGGGTTCAATCACTACAGTACCTGGCTATATTTGGCAATCGAAATGGCAATTGCCAAAATATAGCCGGACGATAGATAATGCCTCGTCCGAAATGACAGACGACAAACAATACACCGTCTGTGCAATTTTGTATATGACAAAAGTGACAGATGGAAGATAATTCTCCGTCCGAATAATTAAATAAAAAAAAAACAATTTCACGGACGGTACATAATGTACCGTCCAATGCAAGATTCTCAAATGCCAATTGGCCTAGGACAATGCAAGATTCTCAAATGCCAATTGGCCTAGGACGAGACTTAATCCCCTGTCCCAGGCAGTTGGAGCTTGTTTTGATTTTTTAAATTTTTTTTTTGTCTTTTTGTGTAACATTTTGATTCTGTTTTCATTTTTTTAAATTTATTTTTATGCTACCTTTCTGAGACGAAAGGTAATCTTTCGTCTTACCCATTTTTGGGTTTTGACGACTACAGCGCAAATCCATTTTTTTTATTTCTATTTGCCAAATACCCAAAATATGGGTCAAGACGACTACAGATGCTCTTAGTAGCCTTGGCATCATCCAACAAGAGGAGCAATGGCTCCGGAAATGGTGCGCTGTCACCAAAGTCAAACATGGCCATCCATCCGAGAATCACCTTAGGGATGAACTCACTAAACGTTGGACATCGAGGGATCAATGGGAGTGGACGGCGAAACGGATGTGTCCTCTTCAATTTTTCGTGTCCTTCCCATCACCGGAGAGATTTCTATACATTATTCCATGGCTGGAAATCCTTGATTTAGGTCATTTTAAGATTGAATTCATACAATGGACACCAAAAATCGGTGTCGAACTACCAAGAGGAGATCTTTTTTTGGATTTGGACCCAAAATCTCTTGTATCACTGCTTGAAGAAAGAAAGCTTAGATGACATTGTGTCAGATGTTGGTACAGTGGTTGAGATGGATCCCAAAACGGTAAGGAAATTTAACTTAGAATTGGTCAAGTTGAAATTCAAAGCCTCGACTTGAGTATCATGCCAAGATTTGGGAAGTTTAAAACTTTCATATATGATCAGGTTTGTTCTAGAATCGAAAGTGGTGGTGCAAGAAGCGGTGACAGCTAATGCGGAGCCCAAATTTTGGCATCGAAATGCAATGATAGGTCGTTGATGCAGGCCCAGTGGGTGGATCCTTGTTTGGATTTAATCTGGTATTAGCAGGCATAATTAATCTACTAGTTTGATAAGGAAATGAGCAAGAAGAGAAGACATGGGGAGCAAGGAAAAAGAAGATAAGGAGATAAAAGGAAGAAGATGGAATCTATTCTCATTCATAAGCATCAAAAGAAAGATTACAGCTGCTAATATAGAGGACTAGCTCAGGTGCACAACGCACGGGCTATCCAGTACTCAACCGCTACACATCAACAGTGTTACCTACCTCTTCCTTTAGCTACCACTAAGACGCAAGCACGTGCACGTGCTCTGCACACACAGCTAAAGAGAGGGGTTATTAAGCAAGTTTCCCATTTATTTTTGCATAAAAACCCCTGGAAGAAAGAAAATCCTCTGGGGACTGATACGTAATAGATTGGGACTGATACACAACTTAAATTTAAGCTTCTTCTTCCTGTGGGTCTGCATCATCCCTACCCACTTTAAGAGAAGCTTCCATGGTGCTTTGAAAACCAAGAAAGCGATTGTACAAGCTCCAAAACTCTTCCCAAGTGGCATCAGCTCTTCCTCCCCCCTTCCGCTGTATCAATACCTCCGTCACTATCCTTCCCCTCCTCCTAATCGTTCTTTTATCTAGTATGCTCAAAGGCTCTGCTTCTTCTTCCTGGAAATAAGCTGGTGGGTTTGGGTTCGAATTTCCTCCTTCTCCAACATGGGGTTTAAGTTGCGACACATGTAGGACATCGTGTATCTTCGCTTCGGGGGGCAACTGCAGCCTATATGCGACTGTTCCCACCTTGGAGATCACCCGATAGGTTCCATAATACACCGGTGAGAGCTTATGAATTCTCCTTCCTCCCACAGAGAACTAGCAATATGGTTGAAGCTTAACATACACTTGATCCCCTATTTCATACTCCTTGTCCCTCCGGCGCAAGTCTGCAGCTTGTTTCATCCGGGATTGTGACTTCTTGAGGGTATCTTTTAGCCGCTGAAGTGTGATATCTCTCTCGATGAGGCATTCTTCAACTTCCGGAGATTTCGCAGTTTTGGGGACGTATGACAACAAATTGGGAGGGCTTCGGCCGTAGAGCACTTGGTATGGAGAATACTTGGTGCTACTATGGATAGGGGTGTTGTACCAGTACCCCGCCCAAGGTAGAGCACTAACCCAAGTGCTAGGCTTGTATGCGCAAAAACATCTCAAGTATGTCTCAAGTGTCCTGTTAACCACCTCGCTTTGGTCATCGGATTGGGGATGAAACGAGGTGCTCATACACAACTGGGAACCTTGTAGACGAAAAATCTCCTTCCAAAATTGACCAATAAATACTGCGTCCCTATCACTGACGATGGTGGCCGGAATTCCATAAAGCTTGATTATGTTGCTCACGAACGACTTCGCAACCTGCTTTGCAGTGTATGGGTGAGCTAACACAAGGAAATGCGCATATTTGGATAGCCGATCCACCACGACTAGTGCAGTAGTTTTGCCCAAGCTCCAAGGAAGACCCTCTACGAAGTCCATACTTATGTCCTGCCACACTACAGTGGGGATGGGCAAAGGTTGGAGCAACCCGGCCGACAACTGGTTGGAGTGTTTACATCTTTGACAAATTTCACACTCTCTAATATACGCCTTGATCATCCCTTTCATACCAGCCCAATAAGCCACTGTCTTCACTCGTCTCCATGTCTTGTCGTACCCGGAGTGTCCCCCTTCAGTAGAGTTGTGATAAAGCTGCAACAGCTGCTTGGTAATAGGAGATTTTGGATCTAGGAGAACTCTCCCTTTGTAGTAGTACACTCCATGTTTATAAGTATGCTTTGGGTTGTCCTCCTTCCCAGAGTCGATTCTTGCTCGTATCTCTTTGTAAAAGGGACTCAGCTCCATCTCCCTCTTAACTTCGGTGAGCCAATTTGGTTGGATAATGGTGATAGCCTCAAGCTGACTATCTTCAAAGACTCTTGACAACCCATCAGCTCCAACATTATCCCTTCCCCTCTTGTACTCTACTACGAACTGATACCCATGTAACTTCCAAAGCCACGAGTGTTGAGCTTCAGTTTCCAACCTCTGCTCTAGCAAATGCTTCAATGGCTTGTGATCGGTACGGATAACAAACTCCCTCCATAATAAGAAGTGTATCCACTTCTTAACAGCCAACTGGATCGCCAGCATCTCCTTCTCGTAGGCTGAGAGGTGTCTACTTTGACCCTTCAACTCCTTGCTCAGGAAGGCGATTGGGTGTTTTTGCTGAATTAAAAGAGCTCCTATTCCCGTACCTGTAGCATCACACTCTAAAATGAATTGCTCATTGAAGTTGGGTAATTGGAATACTGGCGACGAAGTGAGAGCTATCTTCAGAGCTTCAAAAGCTTTTTGTGCTTCCTGCGACCATCCACAGGCACCCTTCCTGGTCAATGCAACTAAGGGCGATGAGATAGCGGCATATCCCTTGATGAATTTACGGTAATAACCAGCTAATTCGAGGAATCCCCTCAAGGCTCTGAGTGTTTTGGGTGTCGGCCAATCTCGAACTGCGGAGATCTTGTCTGGGTCCACCGACACCCCTTCTGGCGACACGATGTGTCCCAGGTAAGCTACTGTGGCAACACCAAACATACACTTGCTTAACTTGGCTCTTAAAGAGTGTTGTTGTAACTGTTGCAGCACCAATCTAACATGATCAAAGTGTTCCTCCTTAGACTTGCTGCAGACGAGTATATCGTCGAAGAAAACCAGCACAAATTTGCGCAAGAAGGGCTTGAACACAGTGTTCATTAAAGATTGGAAGGTGGAGGGGGCATTGGTGAGGCCAAACGGCATGACCACATATTCGAAGTGCCCCTCATGCATCTTGAAAGCTATTTTGCAGATATCCTCCTCCTTCATTCTCACTTGATGATACCCGCTCCGCAAATCCAATTTGCTGAAGATGACTGACCTATGTAGTTCATCTAGGAGTTCATCGATAACGGGAATAGGGAATTTATCCTTGAGTGTCACCTTGTTGAGAGCTCTATAGTCGACGCATAGTCTCCACGTTCCGTCTGGTTTCTTCACCATCACCACCAGAGATGCATATGAACTAGAGTTGGGTCTGATGACTCCCAATTGTAACATCTCAGTAACTAGCCGCTCTATTTCATTTTTCTGTTGCCACGGGTGTTTGTACAGCCTCAAACTTATAGGACGAGCGTGAGGAAGAAGAGGGATTTGATGATCCCAGGCTCTCTTCGGGGGAAGCTGCACCTTGTCCTGAAAGACCTTGTCAAATTCCTTCAACACAGGAAGCAATTCTTCATGACAAAGAAGTTGAGGGGTGCCTTTTGAAGAGCCAGGGAAGTTTTGAAGAGAGGTGACCTGCAACAAGACTCCCTTCTTCATGTACATTAGAGTTTTCTCAAAATTTTTGGGTGAAGCCAACTCTAAGTCCTTGCTTCCTACTCCCTTTAACACCTTCGTCTCTCCCTCCAGCTCAAAACGAAGAGAGAAATCCTTGAAGCTCATCCACACCCCATCAAGAGTTTTCATCCATTGAACTCCAAGCACCAACTGACTAGTTCCCAAAGAAAGCAGATAGAAATCTGTTTTGATCACACTACAACACAGAAGCTATTCTCCGGTGTTTTTTTAGACCTTCACCGGCGGTTTTTTACGTCGGTAAAACATTCATCGACGTTTATAAAAATGCCGGTACAAATGCCGCCGAATCAAGCATCGCGAAAAGATAGGCGTATTCACCGGCATTTTTACTGGACGCCGATATATCTTCAAAATACACCGGCGGCCAGACAAACGCCAGTATATGGCAATTTCTGGGTGTCATTCTTTCCCCCAATATACATTCACCGGCGGTCACATACCGCCGGTATATAGCTTTTCACCGGCGATTGTACAAATGCCGGTGAATGTGTAATATTTATCGGCAGTCATAGAACGCCGGTGTATGCTTGTTTCTGAGCGCCCTTCTTTCCCTACTTACAAGCACCGGCGTGTCGTAAAACGCCGCTATAGAGATATTCACTGGCATTTTATAAAACACCGGTGTTTCTTAGGACTGTTGCAACTTACGGGTACACCGGCGTGTGTGGAAACGCCTCTCTAACGAAATTTTCAACTAAACAATTAGATACACCAGCGTTTTATGAAACGCCGGTATATGCCCGTTTGTTTTTTCTGCTCCAGTTTTCCATTCGATTTCAATTCACAATTTCATACGCCAGTGTATGCCCGTTTGTTTTTCCTGCTCCAGTTTTCCATTCGATTTCAATTCACAATTTCATTTAAAAAACCTGTAAACTAATTCACAACTGATTCAACCAATTTCAAGCAGATTAATGCGCAAATCACAACCAAACACAAGAATTAAAGATAATAAAGTTTCCCAAGTGTTATATCATCGTCCAAATCCACCGCAAAATTAACACAGTGTCATAATTAACAAATACAAATACAGTAACGAACATCCCAAATATCCCAACGAAAACTTAAAACAACAATACAAGACATAACAACAGCAAGGAGGACATAACAACAGCAAGGATAGGCCAACCACAGATTCATACCCCTCGAGTAGCTTCAGTTCTGATCATCAGAATTTCCTTCATCTTGGAAACTGCTCTATGAAAAAAAAACAATAATTTAGTTCAACAGTAGACCACAATACAGAATATACATATTTTTTAAGCTTGCAAAAAGATCTACCCAATTCATAAATTCTAAGATCAAAGTGCCAATTGCAAATGGAATTGTTAATGATATATAGAGAGGTAAAATAATTATACCGCAGTGCTAAAAAGCTAGTACTTAATTTTGTTTTTGAATATATCTAAAACAGCAAAACAAATGAAAATCAAGTATCTAACTTAAAACCTTGATATTCTCCTCTGATTGGGAATATCCAGTGCCTAAAACAGTAAAACAAATGAAAATCCAGTATCAAAGCATGTCTTTCGTGGATTGTTCAGACAATCCATGAAACTGTCATCGTGGAAGGAAATCAAATATAAGAAAAATAAGAAAAAATAAGAAGGGGCTCATATCAAGTGTAGTTTTAAGGATCTGTCATCGTGGAAGGAAACCAAATATAGAAGCCAGAAATGGAAACAGAAAATGGTAGAGAATGAGGATACACCAGGCTAACATAGCGGCATTTTTCTCATCTCTCTCTCATCCCTTCTTTCCCTTCAGCACACGCACACAAAGAGACATCAGCAACAACAACAAGAGCTATTATAAATGAGATGTCTCTATATGGGTTTCCAGATCTCCACTCGAGCCCTATCTTTCTAATCACAGCCCAATTAAAAACATAGACGACAGCCACTAAACAATCCAATCACAGCCCAATCAAAATTTGCCATCCTGAATCTTAAATCTTCAGATGCATGAATTCGTCTTCTTTAACAGTAAAAGAAAATGAAAATTTCCAGTATCTAAGCATATATGTTTCTCTATTAATTCTTCATCCCAACTAAATCATGATGTTTGTGGCTACAAAAGAAACCTGCACAAGGTTTGTTCAGCCCAATTCCTGTACAGATTTGGAGGATTTTGGTATACATACAGCATCCTTAGTTGACAGTTAACCCATTTTGGTAAAAAAATCATGCTAAGATGACAATCGGATGCATGAATTCAGCTTCTTTAACAGTAAAAGAAAATAAAAATTTCCAGTATATAACCATATATGTTTCTCTATTAATTCTTCATCCGAACTAAATCATGATGTTTGTGGCTACAAAAGAAACCTGCACAAGGTTTGTTCAGCCCAATTCTTGTACAGATTTGGAGGATTTTGGTATACAAACAGCATCCTTAGTTGACAGTTAACCCATTTTGGTAAAAAAATCATGCTAAGATGACAATCAAATGCATGAATACGTCTCCTTTAACAGTAAAAGAAAATGAAAATTTCCAGTATCTAAGCATATATGTTTCTCTAGTAATTCTTCATCCCAACTAAATCATGATGTTTGTGGCTACAAAAGAAACTTGCACAAGGTTTGTTTAGCCCAATTCTTGTACAGATTTGGAGGATTTTGGTATACATACAGCATCCTTAGTATACAGTTAACCCATTTTGGTCAAAAAATCATGCTAAGATGACAATCAGATGCATTAGTTCAGCATCTTTGACAGTGAAAGAAAATGAAAATTTCCAGTATATAAGCATATATGTTTCTCTATTAATTCTTCATCCCAACTAAATCATGATGTTTGTGGCTACAAAAGGAACCTGCACAAGGTTTGTTCAGCCCAATTCTTGTACAGATTTGGAGGATTTTGGTATACATACGGCATCCTTAGTTGACAGTTAACCCAATTTGGTAAAAAAATCATGCTAAGATGACAATCAGATGCATGAATTCGTCTTCTTTAACAGTAAAAGAAAATGAAAATTTCCAGTATCTAAGCATATATATTTCTCTATTAATTCTTCATTCCAACTAAATCAAGAAGTTTGTGGCTACAAAAGAAACCTGCACAAGGTTTGTTCTCACCCAATTCTTGTACAGATTTGGAGGATTTTGGTATACATACAACATCCTTAGTTGACAGTTAACCCATTTTGGTAAAAAAATCATGCTAAGATGACAATCAGAAGCATGAATTCTTCTTCTTTAACAGTAAAAGAAAATGAAAATTTCCAGTATATAAGCATATATGTTTCTCTATTAATTATTCATCCCAACTAAATCATGATGTTCGTGGCTACAAAAGAAACCTGCACAAGGTTTATTCAGCCCAATCCTTGTACAGATTTGGAGGATTTTGGTATACATACGGCATCCTTAGTTGACAGTTAACCCATTTTGGTAAAAAATCATGCTAAGATGACAATCAGATGCATGAATTCAGCTTCTTTAACAGTAAAAGAAAATGAAAATTTCCAGTATATAAGCATATATGTTTCTCTATTAATTCTTAATCCCAACTAAATTATGATGTTTGTGGCTACAAAAGAAACCTGCACAAGGTTTGTTCTCACCCAATTCTTGTACAGATTTGGAGGATTTTGGTATACATACAGCATCCTTAGTTGACAGTTAACCCATTTTGGTAAAAAAATCATGCTAAGATGACAATCAGATGCATGAATTCGTCTTCTTTAACAGTAAAAGAAAATGAAAATTTCCAGTATATAAGCATATATGTTTCTCTATTAATTCTTTATCCCAACTAAATCATGATGTTTGTGGCCACAAAAGAAACCTGCACAAGGTTTGTTCAGCCCAATTCTTGTACAGATTTGGACGGATTTTGGTATAAATACAGCATCCTTAGTTGACAGTTAACCCATTTTGGTAAAAAAATCATGCTAAGATGACAATCAGATGCATGAATTCAGCTTCTTTAACAGTAAAAGAAAATGAAAATTTCCAGTATCTAATCATATATGTTTCTCTATTAATTCTTCATCCCAACTAAATCATGATGTTTGTGGCTACAAAAGAAACCTGCACAAGGTTTGTTCAGCCCAATTCTTGTACAGATTTGGAGGATTTTGGTATACATACAGCATCCTTAGTTGACAGTTAACCCATTTTGGTAAAAAAATCATGCTAAGATGACAATCAGATGCATGAGTTCAGCATCTTTGACAGTGAAAGAAAATAAAAATTTCCAGTATATAAGCATATATGTTTCTCTATTAATTCTTCATCCCAAGTAAATCATGATGTTTGTGGCTACAAAAGGAACCTGCACAAGGTTTGTTCAGCCCAATTCTTGTACAGATTTGGAGGATTTTGGTATACATACGGCATCCTTAGTTGACAGTTAACCCAATTTGGTAAAAAAATCATGCTAAGATGACAATCAGATGCATGAATTCGGCTTCTTTAACAGTAAAAGAAAATGAATATTTCCAGTATATAAGCATATATGTTTCTCTATTAATTCTTCATCCCAACTAAATCATGATGTTTGCGGCTACAAAAGAAACCTGCACAAGGTTTGTTCAGCCCAATTCTTGTACAGATTTGGAGGATTTTGGTATACATACAGCATCCTTAGTTGACAGTTAACCCATTTTGGTAAAAAAATCATGCTAAGATGACAATCAGATGCATGAATTCGTCTTCTTTAACAGTAAAAGAAAATGAAAATTTCCAGTATATAAGCATATATGTTTCTCTATTAATTCTTCATCCCAACTAAATGATGATGTTTGTGGCTACAAAAGAAACCTGCACAAGGTTTGTTCAGCCCAATTCTTGTACAGATTTGGATGATTTTGGTATACATACAGCATCCTTAGTTGACAGTTAACCCATTTTGGTAAAAAAATCATGCTAAGATCACAATCAGATGCATGAGTTCAGCATCTTTGACAGTAAAAGAAAATGAAAATTTCCAGTATATAAGCCTATATGTTTCTCTATTAATTCTTCATCCCAACTAAACCATTGATGTTTGTGGCTCAAAGAAGATTTTAGATCCACGATGACAAATTTTGATTGGGCTTTGAATGGAGATTCTAGTCATAGATTGATTCTTTGGAGCCCAACTTTCTAAAGAAAATGCCATTTGGAACTATGCGGGTACATGTTTGTTGGATAACCAAAACTCCCATTTTTATTGAAGAGAAATAAGAATAGGGCTCATATCAAGTGTAGTTTTAAGGAACTGTCATCGTGGAAGGAAACCAAATATAGAAGCCAGAAAGAGGAATGGTAGAGAATGAGGATACACCAGGCTAACATAGCGGCATTTTCCTCAACTCTCTCTCATCCCTGCTTTCTCTTCAGCAAACGCACATAAAGAGACATCAGCAACAACAGCAAGAGCGAAAAGAACTACAATAATAATAAATTATTATGAACGAGATGTCTCTATATAGGTTTCCAGATCTCCACTCCAACTCGTCTCTTTCTAATCACAGCCCAATTAAGAACACTTGTTGACAGTCACTAATCAATCCAATCACAGCCCAATCAAAATTTGTGATCCTGGATCTAAAAATTTCAGAATTCGCAAAATCTGTACAAGAATTGGTTAGAACAAACCTTGTGCAGGCTTCTTTTGGAGCCAGAAATATCAATGATTTAGTTGGGATGAAGAATTAATAGAGAAACATATATGCTTAGATACTGCAAATTTTCATTTTCTTTGTACTGTTAAAGAAGTTGAATTCATGCATCTGATTGTCATCTTAGCATGCTTTTTTACCAAAATGGGTTAACTGTCAACTAAGGATGCTAGCTGTATACCAAAATTTGATTAATCTGTACAAAAATTGGGCTGAACAAATCTTGTGTGAAGGTCATAGAATGTCATCTAAGCATGCTATATGCCAAAGTGGGGTTGGTCATAGAATGCATGAACGACACGTATTAGTGTTTGTGAGTATGCAGTGGGGTGCAGCTATGATCACTAGCTGGATCACCAAAACTCCCAATTTTATTGAAGAACAATAAGAACATGGCTCATATCAAGTGTAGTTTTACGGAACTGTCATCATGGAAGGAAACCAATTTAATATAGAAGCCATAAATGGAGCCAGAAAGAGGAATGGTAGAGAATGAGGATACACCAGGCTAACATAGCGGCATTTTCCTCAACTCTCTCTCATCCCTTCTTTCTCTTCAACACACGCACACAAAGAGACATCAGCAACAACAGCAAGAGGGGGGTGGTCCAACAATAATAATAGATTATAATAAACGAGATGTCTCTATATGGGTTTTCAGATCTCCACCCAAGCCCTTTCTTTCTAATCACAGCCCAATTAAGAAACATAGACGACAGCCACTAGACAACAGCCATAATACAGACTCACAAACACTAATACATGTCTTTCATGCATTCAAAATTATAATCTCTTCAAAATTACCAATTTAAAGACTTAGCGGTGGTGGGACTTGAGATTGCTGCCCTATTAACTGGGCCATTTGTTCTTGGAGGAGTGCCACTTGTGCCTTTAATGAAGTCATCTCCTCGTCCCGAGACCCACTTGAAGTAGATTCACTTCGCCCGAATAACCGCGAGGGGGTTGGGCCTAGCCCCATACCACGGACATGTCCATGCCTTTCCTTTTCCCTAACTGCGGTCAAGGCAAGTCGCTGGCGGGTACGGAAATTTATGGATGCCGTCGTGGGGTCAAAATCTGAAGTGGAAGAGATTTCATCAAACTTTTTCCGAGCATTAGTCGGTAAAAGGACATAACAATCAGAGTTAAAAGCAGATGAGATTTTGACAAATTATTAGCCATTTACAAAAACAGCAAGAGATCATCAAAAAATAAACGCAACTGAACATATATATAAACAATAACATTGCTATAGCCTATATATAGTAGTAAATTTCTAATTACCACAATCCGTTCTGCCTCAGGAGTCGCATACGTCCCATCCTTCGACTTGTGGGTGGCATCGAAAAAATCTATGTCGCCAAACTCCGTAGGACCCCCCAAATCTTCTTCCTATATATTAGTAAAATGAAATGCTTATAAACAAATAACTGTAAGTCAAAAATGTTCAATTTGATTGCGCTTACCAATTCTTCCCGAACCAGAGCAAAGCTCTGTGTACCAGCAGTGTGCAACACTAGCTGCTTTGACCTACTGGCAACACCCACCTCCATCCTTTTCGGTACATGCCACAATAAAGTTAACAAAAAATTTAGTTAGAGTATCCATACAACCACAAAGTCATTAAATTTTGGTTAGTAATGTAAATACCTGACCAACCGCCGAACACTAGTAATGCACAAGGAATTGCCAATCTGAAGGCTCCACATTCGGTGGCACAGCCCTTGCATTATCCACCTCTGTGAGGTCTTTGTCAAAAAACCTAGCCTTCAAGTCAGTCTTGTAGTCCCTCCATTTTTTGTAGAGTGACTTTTCAACCCAAGGCGTAAGGGAGTCCGAGAATGAGAAGTATTGCTGCAAAATTTATGAAGTTTAACAAAGGATAACTGAATTGCATAAACCGAATACCCATCACTAAAAATAAATATTTCAATAATATATTTGAGCCTACCAATTATGTATTTTAGATGGGAAATACTTTGATTGTTGTAATTGCAGTTGCCTTTGTCGTGGTTGGCACCTTCGGCCAACTCTCGTACGACAAAGGAATTATCCGTGGGTTCCTTGCTATTACCCCAATAAAGGATGAGAATTTGCTTGCATTATCACCAACCGGTTGCATGACACTATTTTCCTCCACCACAATCCTTTCGTCATTATTAAGTTTCCATATGTCCGGCATCTTAGTTCGCCCTCGATGTTTTTTGATAGTGGGCGGCGTGCTACCCTCCCCCTCCTCTGTTTGACTGCCACTATTATATAGTGGCTGCTCATTTCCATGGCTTTCGTTGCCATTATTTATGTTTATCCGTTTTCCACGCCTAGGCATCTTGTACCTGTCAAAGATTCAATAAATTCATTAGAGGAGAAAAATTAATCAACCCATTTTGGTAAAAAAATCATGCTAAGATGACAATCAGATGCATGAGTTCAGCATATTTGACAGTGAAAGAAAATGAAAATTTTCAGTATATAAGCATATATGTTTCTCTATTAATTCTTCATCCCAACTAAATCATGATGTTTGTGGCTACAAAAGAAACCTGCACAAGGTTTGTTCTCACCCACTTCTTGTACAGATTTGGAGGATTTTGGTATACATACAGTATCCTTAGTTGACAGTGAACCCATTTTGGTAAAAAAATCATGCTAAGATGGCAATCAGATGCATGAATTCAGCTTCTTTAACAGTAAAAGAAAATGAAAATTTCCGGTATCTAAGCATATATGTTTCTCTATTAATTCTTCATCCCAACTAAATCATTCATGTTTGTGGCTCCAAAAGAAACCTGCACAAGGTTTGTTCAGCCCAATTCTTGTACAAATTTGGAGGATTTTGGTATACAGCTAGCATACTTAGATGACAGTCAACCCATTTTGGTAAAAAAATCATGCTAAGATGGCAATCAGATGCATGAACTCAGTTTCTTTAATAGTAAAAGAAAATGAAAATTTCCAGTATCTAAGCATATATGTTTCTCTGTTAATTCTTCATCCCAACTAAATCATGATGTTTGTGGCTCCAAAATAAACCTGCACAAGGTTTGTTCCGTCCAATTCTTGTACAGATTTAGAGGATTTTGGTATATATACAGCATCCTTAGTTGATAGTGAACCCATTTTGGTAAAAAAATTATGCTAATATAGCAATCAGATGCATGAATTCAGCTTCTTTAACAGTAAAAGAAAATGAAAATTTCCAGTATCTAAGCATATATGTTTCTCTATTAATTCTTCATCCCAACTAAATCATGATGTTTGTGGCTCCAAAAGAAACCTGCACAAGGTTTGTTCCGCCCAATTCTTGTACAGATTTAGGAGGATTTTGGTATATAGCTAGCATCCTTAGTTGACTGTGAACCCATTTTGGTAAAAAAATCATGCTAAGATGGCAATTAGATGCATGAATTCAGCTTCTTTAATAGTAAAAGAAAATGAAAATTTCCAGTATCTAAGCATATATGTTTCTCTATTAATTCTTCATCCCAACTAAACCATTGATGTTTGTGGATCCAAAAGAAACCTGCACAAGGTTTGTTCCGCCCAATTCTTGTACAGATTTGGAGGATTTTGGTATACAGCTAGCATCCTTAGTTGACTGTGAACCCATTTTGGTAAAAAAATCATGCTAAGATGACAATCAGATGCATGAATTCAGCATCTTTGACAGTGAAAAAGAGAGAAATCAAGAGAAATTACCGAAGAGAGAGAGGGGGGCGACGAGCGGGGCGACGAGCGGTGGCGTAGAAGATAGAGAGAGAGCGGGGCGACGAGCGGTGGTTTTCGATCGCAAATTCACCACGAAATAGAGAGAGGGAGGAGGAAAATCGAATTGGGCTGTCGAAGATGACGAAGGGACGGAGGCGAAGCGCGCGAAATAGAGAGAGGGAGGAGGGAAAACGAAGGCGGCCAAATTGGGTTTGGGAAATTAGCGAGCGAAATGTTAGGGTACGCGGGAATTTATCTCAGTTAATTCACCGGCGTTTGAAATTACAAACGCCAGTGAATGTATCTATATATTCCCCGGCGTGTGTTATTAAAATGCCGGTGAATAATACCATTCACCGGCATTTCTAAAGAAAATGCCGGTGAATATCATGATTCCCCGGCATTTTATAGAGGCCGTCGGTGTATAACCATCCAATCTGGCGCCCCATTCCTGGTTAGTCCCTACCCCGGCGCGAATGGTAAAATGCCGGGGAATATACGCTGGTAAATCGCACATGTATTGTAGTGTCACCACTCCTTGGCAGACAAACTCCACATTCTCACAGATCCCCTCGCACTTCAGCCTAGCTCCACCTGCAACATTGACTTCAAACTCCTCCCCACGAGTGATTGGCAGCTTAACCTTCTTGGCTATGTGAGTGTCCACAAAATTATGGGTCGATCCTGTATCTATCAATGCAAAAATCCCTTGTCTTGCTATACTACCTGCCAACCTGATAGTCTTTGGGTGATCCACTCTGGAGATAGCTTCCAAGGATACCGTTGGGCGCAATTTGCTATGGGTTTCATCCTGAATGTAATAAAGATCACTTTCACCACTATCATCATCAGCCTTCACTCCTCCTGAGGGTATCTCTACTTCCCAGTATTCCTTACTATCAAATTCCCCTTCGATTTGCATCATCGATCTTCCTTTACACCTATGGCCCTTCTCCCACTTCTCATCACATCGGAAGCACAAATTCTTGGCTCGTTTCTCTGCCAGCATTTGATCAAATTACGTGGGCTTGATAGGGTCGTTTACAGCTGGTTTACTTCCAATTGCAGGGCTTGTCTTTCCCATGCTGACGAGTGAAGATGACCTGCAGGATGACTGTACACTCCTGATTTTGGATTGTTACCTTGGTAACTGAGGGTCTTTCTCTGATTGGCAATTATGGTCTCTCTCGCTTGAGCTTCACGATATGCGGAGGTTACTGACAAGGGATGCTTGAGGGTGACTTCTTGTTGGATATCCTCCTTCAACCCTGATATGAAGCAATCGACTAATACCGACATGGTCAGGGGTCGACTAAGGTGGCTGTATTTGATGAAATCTCTATGGTAGTCATGCACATTCCCTGTTTGCCTCAACTTGAACAAGGTGGCGGTTGGATTTTGCAACTCCGCTGGCCCAAATTGAAGACGCATCTCTCGCTTCAAGGCTTCCCACCCTACCTCCATTCCATATTGGCGCTTGAACCATTTCCACCAAACGAGGGCTTCATCCCTCAAGTAGTACACAGCAAAATCCACATGGTATTTACCTTCTATCTTCTGAGTATCAAAGTGGTGCTCCAGTTGAAAACCCCAATTACTGATGTCTCCTGTACCATCAAAAGTGGGAATCTCCAGTTTAGTGTGTTTTGGGAAGAACTGATTGTACTTCCAGTATTCTTCTTCTTCTCGTCTTCCCCAGGGGCTATGTTGCAAGGGTTGTATGGGGATTGTTGGGGGTGTGGACAGTAGAGGAGGGTTCATCGACCCCATAGGGAAAGCATTCTCCCCTCTAGATGGTGTTCTTTCAGCGTAAGGGCTCAGGTTGTTAAGGAGGTTCTGCATCTCATCGAACTGGGCTCGAATCTGGTGTTGGACTCCCATGAATTGATTCTGAACGATAGTGGTTAAGTTCCTCATCGACATCTCCATCAGATCCATCCTCTTCTCTAAGTCGGCCGACTGTTGGGGATCAATACTCCGGAGAGTAGATCCCCTTGTCGTAGCACTCAGTGATCCGATTCCAGTTTCTGATCCGGACCCAGATTCTAAGATCGTTGAGCTTCCGACTGGATCTACCATGTTGGATGAAGGAGGCTCTGATACCATTGATGCAGGCCCAGTGGGTGGATCCCTGTTTGGATTTAATCTGGTATTATCAGGCATAATTAATCTACTAGTTTGATAAGGAAATGAGCAAGAAGAGAAGACACGGGGAGCAAGGAAAAAGAAGATAAGGAGATAAGAGGAAGAAGATGGAATCTATTCTCATTCATAAGCATCAAATGAAAGATTACAGCTGCTAATATAGAGGACTAGCTCAGGTGCACAACACACGGGCTATCCAGTACTCAACCGCTACCCATCTACAGTGTTACCTACCTCTTCCTTCAGCTACCACTAAGACGCAGGCACGTGGCACGTGCTCTGCACACACAGCTAAAGAGAGGGGTTATTAAGCAAGTTTCCCATTTATTTTTGCATAAAAACCCCTGGAAGAAAGAAAATCCTCTGGGGATTGATACACAATGGATTGGGACTGATACACAACTTAAGTTTGAGCTTCTTCTTCCTGTAGGTCTGCATCAGTCGTGCAACGAGGTTGCCTCACCAGAGAAGGAATTCGCTCTTGATGGTGCACACGAATTAGAGAAATATCATCAAAGTATGATTCAGGCAGCAATGTTGCCAATGCTAGCCAGGGCCACCATCGGAGCGCGGGGGAGCCATCGACGGTAGAAAAATCCAAAAAGCAAAACGACGGCCTACATCTAAAATCACATCTGCATATTATCAATGGTTCTGATAAGCCATCCAAGAATGCCACCGCTCAGAATCTGCAGTCGGAGAACGACGCAGATGGCAGCCTGAAAAGCCCAAAAAGAGTGGATAAAGTGATAGAGGTGAAGGCTTTACAGTGAGTGATTCTCACATATAGGCCACTTTTAGAAATTAATTGCAAATATAGGTCAGTTACCAAAGTATTTGCGGAAATAGGCCAGTTAGAGATAATTTTGTAAAAAGAACCCTACCGTTCAAACTATTTATACAACCTCAAAACTAAATTATTTATATAATTCACTCCCCTATAAAAAAACTCATACTTCACAAAAAGTTTAAAACTAAGATTAAAAATTCTTTCGAAATTTAAAATAAGGTTCTAGATTACTAGAAAGGAAGCATATAACTGATAAATAAATATCAGAATATTTAGTAATAATAAGTAGAGCAACTAAAAAATTACCTAAAGAAATACAAAAAATAATAACTTATAAGGTATTAGATTACAGAAATGAAGAAGCAAGTTGGTATTACCAACACCTACTAGCGCACAGAATATTAAACTAAGTTGGTATGGATAATACTCCAAAAGTAGAAACATCTATACATAAATTAAATTAAAAAATAGAATTAGAAATTTATATGATAAACATTCAAGTGTTAGAAGAAGATTACAATGGCCCATAATTCGTAGGAGATATAAGAAAAGACCTAAAAAAATCATAAATAACATAAAAGAACTAGGTAGGTATATAACAGATGACATATAGGAAGAATTAGTCATAACAGAATAAGGTATGAAGGAGTTAGAAGCTAAAACGAAATTTAATATAAACATTTTAGATATAGAAGATTTAATGGCAAATCCCAATTCAGAGGAAGTAGAAGAAGCCTGAAGGAATTTAGATATAACAAATGAAGAAATAAAAATAGATCAAGAAGGCGACAAGATGATAACAAAACTTACAGAAAATCCAACTAATATGTATGAATGCTTAAGACCACTACCTAATAAATGACCTTATCACCACCATGAAAATAACTTTAGAGAAAGGAGTAAGTTAGGAAAAGAAAAAGAAAAAGAAATCCCAATATATGAACCACAGAACACTACGAAAAATGAATAGTAGAAAATGGAGAATGACTAAATCTAGACTGTGTAAAAGATGCAGATAGAACAATAGAAGAATGGGTAAAAGCATCCTTAATAATATAATTTAAACATAACCAATCCGGAAATATATTTGAGAAATTTAGAGAAACAACATTTATAGGAGTAGTAGCAAAATGATGGAATTGACCAACAAAAGAAAAAATAAGTAATATCAGAAAATCAAGACCAATTGATAATAAAGGAATGGAAGAAAATTCAGTACAAAGAACCTTAGGAGTAAAAGAAATAATTACAAATTATGAGATAGCATTAAGAACAGAATTTAGTGTCTCTGAAAAAATAGAAAGACATAATACATATAAAAGGAACCATGCAAGATGGAAATTAAGCAATTTAGAAATATGCGACATGTGTTATTTTGACAACTATGCTTGTGAATTCCAAAAATATTTTCAAGATAGTTATTATACACACACAAAAAGTCCAATCTTAGACTCAATTTTCTTAAAACTACCAGATCCATGGAGTTTAAACATATATAGTGTATTCATAAATGAGAATGTAAAACCAGAAACAGATACTTCAGGATATTGAACACAATTTGTAAAAGATTATAGAGATAAAGTGTATGAAGAAGATAGATCAACCATAAAATATTATAGAATATATAAACAAAACATTTGTTGTGAAGAAGCAAAACCAAATCATTGGGAATGAAATAATAGGTATAATTATATAAAAAGACATAAAAACAAAATAAAAAAATATAAACCAAAATATAGAAAAAATTTAAGAGATATAAAAAACCCTTTCAAAAATACTTTAGAAAATCAAATAAAAGCAAACAATATACAAAAAACCCCAAAGAAATATAATTGTTATATATGTGGAGAAGTATGACATATATCACCAAACTGTCCTAAAAGAATGAAAAAAGAAAATGTAAAATACATAGAAGAAATTGAAGAAATGTATAACATGAACTATGAACTCATAGAATATGGAAAAAAAATTGGTCAGAAATAAGTGAAGATGAGAAAATAATGGTAATGGAAGAAGATGGTGAAAGTAGTGAATGTGAAATAGAAGAATATGAAATAAATGTGATAACAGAAATAACAGAAATAGGAGAACCATTAGAAAAGAAGAAAATAATGAAGAAGTAGGAGAAAGAATAAGCTCTGACATACAAAAATACGATAAAATAAGAGCAACCAAACTAGACATAACCCAAAAAAAATATTTAAACCTCCAATATTTGAAAGAAAAAGAAATACCATAATAATAGCCAGAAATAATGAATAATCTATAGACATTAAACAAGGTCAAGGAAAAATTATAATTCCATTAATAACAGAAAGAATAATAAGACAAGAAATAGAAAAAATAAGTTAGAAAATCAGAAAGACATTAAGACACATATATTTAGGAGCAGTATAAATAATAATAAAAGCTTATTTTTAGAAAGGTATAAATACACCCTTAGAAATATACTTAATGGATGATAGAATAATATCAAGTACACAAGATGCTTTAATAGGAAACTTAATATACCAAAAAACAAAATTTTCAATAATACATAATTTCTCAATAAGCATGGCAGAAGAAAATAAGGACAAAATCTTAGTCATGTATCATAGATTATCGGAATAAAAAAAAATAGAGAAGAGTAAGGTTATGAGTATACAAATAAGAAATAATTATGCTTTTACAAGTAAGTATGAGGTAAAAAAAGAGAAATACTGTTAACTTTAAAATAGAACCATTTTTCTGAGAAATTATAAGATACAAACCAGCTAGAGAGAACCCGGAAATTACCATACCAAATTATAGAATTTGAGTTTAACAAAGAAAATGATATTGCAAAAGAAAACGCACCACAAATACTGTTTGGAAAAATATCACTATCAATAAGAAACAAACAATAGGCATTGGAACTAATACCAATAATAAATATATTAGATAACCAAAATAGTAATCAATTTAAGATAGAAATATAATATTATGACAATGGTAAATGGAAGAAACAAATAGTCCTTGTAAATACAGGAGCTACCAATTCACATATTAAACAAACAAATATAAAAACAACTGAATTAATACCGTTAGAAAACCCATATTACTATTTGGACTATTATAACAATAGACATCAAATTGTCCTTAGAATAGTATTACCGCTAAGAATAAACAATAAAAATAAAATACTATTACATCTACGTATAGACCCCGAACACAATGTTAATGAAATATTATTAGGAACTGACTTCCTAACATTATTACAATTATACTCAATACAAGAGGAAGAAAAAACTATAGCAGTAAATAATGAAACTATAGTAATAAATAGAATATTGTCTAAATAAATTTATTAAGTGCAACAATAAATACATTATACATATTAAAAGAATTTATATACGAAGAATATAAATCAAGAAACTATCACAGTCTAATAGATGCTGGTGCTGGCACAAGTTTATGTCATGAAAATATAATACCAAAATGGAAATAAGATGGAAATAATAAAAAATCAATATCTGGATTGACAAGAAAAGGCATTATTCCTGACAAATATCAACAAGATATTACGATACAAGAAGTAAATTATATCCTAAAAATGCCAAAAATATATCAATTTGATTACATGAATAATGATGTCTTATTAGGAACTGACTTTTTACAACAATACTAACATATTACTATATCACATAAAACAGTTATATTTACGACACCTTGTAAACACCATGCAACAACAATTAGGATAACACAACCCTATACTAGAACATGCATACCACATATCAGAGTTTCTTCAACCCAATATGGTGAATATCAGTATTTACCAAATAAAACTAGAATACAACAAATTCAAGAAACAATTACACAAGATATTCTACAAAAACAATTAGAAGATTTGTGTGGAGATGATCCTTCAGCAAAATAGCACTTAGGACCCACAACCCATATAGAGCTAATAGATAAAGACAAAATAATAAAAATTAAACCTATAAGACATACTCCAACAGATTTAGAAGAATTCAAAATACATATAAAAGAACTGATGGACAACAATTACATAAGAAAATCACAAAGTCTACATTCATTACCAGTATTCATAGTAAGAAAATACTCAGAAGGAAAAAAAGGTAAATACATAATGTTAGTAAATTATAAGAAACAAAATAAAAATACTAAAAGGTTTGGATATCTGTTATCGGACATGCAGATACTACTAAACATAGCAAGAATAAAAAAAAGTATATTCAAAATTCAATTGCAAATTAGGATTTTACCATGTAAAACTAACAAGAAGAATTAAAACAATTAACATCATTTAGTAAACCACAAGGATTTTATGAATGGAACGTACTACCTTTCGGATATAAAAATAGTCCAGAAGTATTTCAAGAATATATGGATAAGATTTTTAAAAAATACAACAATTTTATACTAGTGTATGTATATGATATTCTAATAGGATCTGGAAACAAAAAGCAACATAAAGAACATTTAGTAAAATTCATAGAAATAGCAAAAATTGCAAGAATTATATTATCAAAAAAGAAAATGGAACAGTTCAAAACGGAGATAAAATTCTTAGGAGCAAAATTATTGCATGAATTAAAAGAACTATAACCACATATAGCAGAAAAGATAAAGACATTTACAAATGTTTTAAAAGAAAAAAGAGAACTACAAGCCATAATTGGATTACTAAATCAAACAAGATGATATATACCAAATTTATCAGGAATAACAAATTGACTACAACAAAAACTGGAAAAGTTCAGGAAATGGGAATGGACCACAGAGGATGAAGAAAAACTTAAAATATTGAAACAACAAATGTCAGAATTAAATAAACTAAGATTACCTGTTAAAGAATGCACATTGATAATAGAAACAGGTACAAGTAAAAATAATTGGGGTAATATTGAAATTTATAGAAAAGGATTGAAAAGACGAAAGACTAACTAGATACACTAGTGGCTCATTCACACAAACACAACAAAATTACCACATAAATGAAAAGGAGTTATTAGAAATTTTAAAACAATAAAAAGTTTGAGTTATTCATAATACATACAAAATTCATAGTAAAAACAGACAATACAAAAGCAAAAACTTCGATTAACAAAATAATAGATCCAATTATGGAAAATAAAAAATTGATAGGATGGCAAATGGAACTAGCACATTATAATTTTACAATAGAAAATATAAAAGTAAAAGATAACGTTTTAGCTGATTTTCTATCAAGAAATTATCCGTTTTATTTTTGCAGAATGGAAACTAGAGTTCAGCAAATACAAGAGAACATAATTTTCCTCAAGGAAAATGTGGAACAGATAAAGGCAACATTTAATCAACTAAAACCACAAATATGCAGACTTAAAAGTTTGTTCTACCAGCACATATATCATCATGCAACTGCAGAAACTATGGTGGACAATGTTAGTAAAAAATGAGTGAAATGGGTGAAACTACCCATTCCCTATAAGAAGAACCAGATACATCCTTCAAATAAAACTACATACATAGAGACATTACTCATTAAGAAATCTTCTACCAAAGTATAAAAAAAATATTATTTTTTCAATATATCCACAAATTATGCCAAGTAACTGAGGTGAACTAGTTCATCAAAACGAACAAATCCATCATCCTACCAGGAGCTAATCCAAGTATAGCACGAGCACTATTTGAAAGATGACTTATTCATTGTATATGTCCATCCAGATAATTATAGGAGAAAATTTCCATAGAATCTTGTAAGAAGAGTTTAGTGAGTTTGGTCTGTAAGAAGTCTTGAATGAATAAAAATTATCTTCCAATCAGCTCTTGTACAATATATGGTATGACTAACTAACCTCTTTTCCTTAGGAAAAGTTCGTAAGGCTCTGCCTGAAAGATCTTGCAAAACGACCAATTTGCAACCTTGTATAGCTGAGTTGTACACCTAGTAGCAGGAAACGAGCTAGGTTGTGGTTACATGTACTGAAATGCTACTAGTTGTTCCAGACGTATCCCTTGGAAGAAGCTCTCTTGAATATCATAGTAGTCTTGGATGGGAGGAAAGTAAAAGGAGCACTGAAATTGGGGTGCATACCATAGGTATTTTATCTATTAGTAGTAATTGGTACAGAGTAGCTCAGAGAGGCTCAGCTAAGTCGGAAGCATGTTGGACCATTTTGTTTAATTTTTATGGTATCCTTACAAACCTTTCTCTACTCATGATTTCTTTACTTATTGTTTCATGCCTTAAATTCATCAGAATCATAAAAAGAATGGATAATGACAATAGTTCCAATCATGAGTTAATTTAACAATTAATGATGAACTATAAGGGAAGTGATAGGATGTAGGTTTTTTATGTTTATTATCCTCAAAGTCTAACAAGCGCAACTGATTTTCTTTAGCATACATCGAATAATAATTATAACAATAAATCAGGTTAATCCTGAACAAACTAGTAATATAAATGTTCAAATAATTGATGACCTGACTTTTCACGAAAGATCTTAATTATTTTATGAAAATGAAGAATTTAGGAGTTATATATGGAGTATGCAACATCATATAGGCAATATCTCGAAGAAAATGAACATATAGAGGAAGGAAACGAAACATATAGAAGAATCCCTATATGACAGCAATAGTGAATTATCTGAAAACAAAATCAGAAGCTACAAGATATTTCGAAGTTATGTTTGATTATTTTAATATATTGGAGAATGATAATGTATGTTATTTCCAAGAATATTATTTTACAGAAGAGTATCATTTTTGAAGTTTTTGATACTCGCTTATTTATCTTTTACAGGTTATCACAACTATTTCTCTATTTCACGCTTCGCATCCATTTGGTATAAGAGCCTTGTTTCTAAGTAAGTAACGCTTACGTGGTTTTCTCAAACTATTTAGTAAAGTATAAGTAGTCAAAAAATTAATTCAAACGATCAAATAAAAAATATTGCAAAACAAAATTTTAAAATTCCAGGAAGGTCACACATCCTATAGAAAATATTATAGAATAGGAAGTATAGAAATTTATTTGAAAACTAGCCCTTAGTTGGAAATTATTTAGAGATTGGCCCATTTGTGCAAATAGTTTCAAAAAGTAGCCCATATCTCTAATTAACTCCTTTACAGTGGGGGGTGAAGGTCGAAAATACCCCTGGGCAGAGTCAACATCTAGCTGGATGGCACCAACTGGACGATTCACAGCTATATAACTAGCACGGAAAGAAACAACATAAGATGCTTCAAATTTGAAATTGGAAATTGCGGAAAGCTGTGCGCCAAAAATCCCGCTCAAGAATCTCCCTGCATTGTCACATGAGGCATGTGATCAAAGGAGTTATTCTTCACAAATTGGTGGGCCAAATTATTCTATGGAAATGGATTTTCATAATGGGCCTTTGAAGGGGTCTGGTAGAGTATTAATTAATTGCATTTTGAAGGATTTAAGGAGGGAACCGAAGGATATTGCTGTTCATGTGCCGGTGGGGGATAATTTGAAGATAAAAGAAGTTGGCTCTACTATTAGGCCTAGGAAGGGGTCCAGTAAAGACAACTTGGCTAATCCTACAGTTAGAGCCCTAATAGGCCCAGGATGGGGTCTACTTTGGCTGCTCCCTCATGCCTTAATTCCTACATGCTTGTTGAACCAACCCTACCACCTCTAGTAATCAGTAATCCCAGCCTTCTCTGCTCCGATCTACAACGAATATGAGGAAGATGAATGGCTCTGTTTTATGATCCATATATGGAGGAAGAGTCAGATGATGAGGAAATGGTAGAAGCTACACAGAGGATTCTCGCTACAACGGAGAGTCTAAAGGTTGTTCCCACCCCTAATTTTGTTCATCCACCTTCTCGCCATCATTGGTGGAACCAGGGACCAGCTTTGAAACCCATCGCAAATCAGAAGGGTTTAAGGTGAAAAATCCGGTAAAGAGGTCTCTTGAGGATTCACTCGGTGATTATTTGGAGATTGCAGCCACCACTAATACAACGAAATCCGTCGGTGGAGGTACGCATAGTTTTCTAGCATCTATTTTTAACTTCATGTCGGATAATGATGTTTTAAAACTTACCAAAGCATATGGTCTTACCAAAACATGTGGTCGTGAAAAAAATGTAATGCTTTCCTTCTTAAAAAAATAAGAGATTAGGAACTCGAAAGAGAGTGCCTAGGCGAGGGCCTAGACCCTAACCATATATGTAACCCCCAGTCAATCATTAATGAGTATTATAATCTGGAATGTTAGGGGATTGGGGGAACGGGGGTAAAGGGACATGGTTAGGGACGTTATTAACATGTCCAAAGTAGATATTGTTGGTCTCCAACAGACAAAGTTCGAGAACGCGACCAGGCTTTGTAGAATTGGTGGGAACATGATTAAGGCATGGAGAATCAATCCATCAATTTGGGCATCGGGAGGGGGGGGTATAGCTATTGGCTTTAACTCGAATATTTTTACCTGCCTGGATAAATTCCTTGGGGAATTCTCCTTATCTGTCTTGCTCCTACGAGCATCTAACAACTAGACCCACATAGTTACGGTAATTTATGGCCCCGACTAATCAACCTCCCAAGCTGCGTTATGGACAAAACTCCACCTAATCCAATCATGTTGGTGAAGCCCCTTGGTGGTTAATAGGAGGGGACTTCAACATCACTAGGTTTGAGTTCAAACTGTGGGGTAGAGGCTCTAGTGATGCCGACAGGGACGAATTCAACAGAGTGATCACAGAATTGGAATTGGTAGACATACCTATTTCAGACAGACTTTTTACTTGGTCTAACATGCAAGCTGCCCCTATGCTTGCAAAGCTAGACAGAGTCCTAGTATCCTTAGACTGGGAGGCAAAATTGCCACTTGTTAGTGCCAAATCCCTTTCGAAGCTGACGTCAGACCATGTTCCCATAGTCCTCTTCACTGGGGAAATAAACGCTAGGAAATCGACTAAATTTTGATTCGGGAAAGCTTGGCTTCAAATTTAGGGTTTCCTTCATATGCTCTGGGAGAATTGGATGCTACCTACTCAGGGAACTGAGGACTGTTGTCTAGTGTGAAAAAGTTTGCAGATTTAGATCAAAACTGTGAAAATGGAACTAGACTTTATTTGCGACAATCTAGAGATCTAAGGAGACTACTAGCGAGCATTAATGATCTAGAGAAATTAGAGGAGACCCGGGACCTCACACAAACTGAACGAAACAAGCTGCTTAAACTCTGGGAGGAGATTTCCCATGTGTACAAAGTGGAAGATATTAAATGACAACAACGATCTAGAATCTTCTGGCTCAAAATGGGGGACCCAAATACTGTTTTCTTTCATCGGACAGCCAGTGCCCATCGAAGAACAAACTTAATACACTTGGTTCACAGTGGTACTGGAGTGGTTCAGGAGGAGGAGGAAGTAAAGCATGTATTCCAATAATACTACAAAAATCTATTTAGTGGTACAAGATTTTTAAGAATTTCGATAAGAGAGGACTTTTGGCAGGAAAGATCTGAAGAACTTTACCAATCTCTAATGGCTATTGAAGAGCCATTTACCGAGGAGGAAGTTAAAGACGTCATCTCACAAATGGGTAAGGAGAAAGTGTCTGGACAAGATGGATTCCCGATGCTTTTTTACCATACATTTTGGGAAGAAGTTAAAGATGGTCTCATGGCTGTTTCAGCTGAATTTTATGACCATAGACTAAAACTGGACAGACTGAACTTTGCGAAAGTGGTTCTCATTCCAAAAAAAGAAGACTCGTAAAGTGGGTGATTATCATCCTATGAGTCTCCTCAACTTCTCAGTTAAAATAACCACCAAGATTCTTGCTAACAGACTGAGAAGTGTGACTGTAAGATTGATTAGTAGAGAATATACCAGATTTATTAAAAGAAGATGCATGCTGGATTGTGTGGCCACAATAGAAGAAACCATTCGCGATGTCATATATCGAATGATAGGATCTATCTACTAAAATTGGACTTCAAGAAAGCATATGATTCAGTTGAATGAGAGTATCTACTGGAGGCTCTCAAAGGTACATGGTTTGGAGATAGATGGATCATATGGATTCGACACTGCCTTACCATTAGTAGGACATCTACTATGTTGAATAGAACGGCTGGTAAACCATTCTCACACAGAAGAGGGTTGAGACAAGGGTATCCTCTTTCCCCTCCCTTTTTCACAATCGTTGTTGAACCTCATCCTTATTCTCGTCCTTGAAGCTAGAATTCCGAAGATAGCTATTAGGACTGAAGAAGGAGATAAGTAAGAGGATGTCAATGGAGAACAACAAAGGTTACAATTGTGCTTAAGAGCCACATACCTATTTTAATTTAATTTAATTTAATTTAATTTAATTTTATATTTTATATTTATATATTATATTTTTTTATTGGGTAAATTGTGAAAAATACCCTTGAACTATAGGGTCGAAACAAATAAAACCCCCAACTATTGGTAAATGCAAAAAACACTCATGAACTATGAATTGTGGGTGACAGAGTTAGATTCCATTAGAAAACCCAAAAATCGATGGGAAATGAAAAAAAAAAAAGCTTCCGTTAATTTTTTTTAAAAAAGGTGGAGAATCAAATTAGTGTTGTTGCTGCTACAGCTTCTTCTTCCTCTTCCTATCTCTCCTGACCTCAAAAAACCCAACACAAAACTCTACCCCTAGTCGACCACCACCTATCTCTTATGCCCTACCCCTACATCGAAAACCCTAACCCTAACCTCCTGCACCGCCAACCTAACCTCCAAAACCCCTATCCTACACCGCCACCTCACCACCAAACCCACCAACCTCCAAATCCAAACCAGATCCAACCCCGACACCAAACCAGTCCCAAATTCAACTTTCAACCAGATCTATCCCTTTTCATCCACCACATCAACTCCAAACTCAACCAAAACAATTCCAGATCCAAACAAAACTCGACCAAAACCCAAATAGACCCAATCTAAAGCAAACAAACCTGACCCAAACCTAAATAGACCCAATCCAGCGACTGGAGGTCCAACGCTTCAAGTTCGGCAGAGGTGACTGGAGGTTCGGCGCTTCAAGTTCGTCGGTTGAGTTGAGACCACCTTTGAATTCTAAAAATCAAGAACTTCTTATATTCCCAATTTTTTAGGATTATGGATCTTATTTTCTAACTGTAATGTTAGGAATGGTTCAATTTATTTTTAAAACCAAAAATTTGAACATAATGAAAATGAGTGAAATTGTTGATGTCGATTCCATTTGTTTTGTTCTTTCTTTTTTTTTCTTCTTATACATGTATGTGGCTTAGAAAGTTGAATCTTTGTTCATTCCGGTCTGTTTGTTTTGTTTTGTTTTGTTTTTTAATAAAAGGTGGAATATAGCCACCCTGTTTCATTAATGAGTTAATAAAACAATCCCAGAGTACTGGGCTCAGTTACAAAAAACTTCAGTGCAGGAAATAAAACATAGTACCTCCACAGTGCAGAGGAGGGTGGGACAGATATAACAAAAATTCAAACATAAGAGAGCATAAAAACGATAACAACAAGGTAATAGAGGTCCCTTCAACAACGTCGTGGATGGTGAGCAACCAAGTGACGACCCATATCAATCCAAAGTGGGCCCAATCATCACAATCTCATCGTTGTACTCCTCCACCTTGAAAGCTTTGGCAATTCTCCTTCTTGGACCTGCCGCCACCGATGTAGCCTAAAAGGAAATAAGATGCATGATATGAGTAAGATTACCAGAAATACTATTACAAGTCCCACGAAAGTAAATGTTATATCTGTCAAGCCATAAAACTCAAGTCCTTGTGACGATAATGATATACCATGCTTTCTTCATCTCATGTCTCTCACTAGCAAAGGTGGGTCATGTCCATAGATCTTCATAATCCCTAGGATATACCAATGTGCCGAGGGCTAACAATACCTTACACAAAATACTAAACCCTAGGATATACCAATGTGCCGAGGGCTAACAGTACCTTACACAAAATACCCTTACTTCTGAGGTATTCTAAGAAGAGATGAGCTTTTGATTTTGTGTGAGTATCGCAGAACCCGCAATCAGTGTCAATGTGCGGTTATCTTTGAGGACTAACCAGAGAAATACTCGAATTTTCAACGGGGCTTTGGTTTTCCATAGAATTGTAGACCATTTTGGGCTACACTCTCGAAAGTGGATGCAGTTATACAGCGACCTAACCATGAGGGTGGCAATCTTCTCCAATCCCCATGACTTCTGATCTGGGCCTTGGGAACATCTAACCCAAGATTGACCAATATAAGATTGTAAGGCCCCTATTCTCAATTGAGATTCTGGATTGAGCCGTGATCTAAAGGGGGTCTCCATGAACCACGCTTCCTCATTTTGGTCACAATAATGTTAGGTTGATAAGTAAACTCAAAAAGTTCTCGGAATAACTCCTTAAAGGAGTGATCCCCATACCACTTGTCCCACCAGAACATGGTCAACCGACCATTACCAATGAAGGATGTGACACAGCTATGAAACGGATCATAGGCTTTAGCCACCCCTTTCCAAAACCAAGACACTTTAGAGCCCAATCAGAACCCAAATCTACACGTCCCCTTTCCAAGAAGGTAAGCATGGATAAAATCCTTCCAACCTTCATCATTAAGGTGGAACACTTCCACCACCATTTGTCGATGAGGGCTAAATTCTTGTCTCTCAAGTCAATGATGCCAAGCCATGGGGACTGTGCTACCAAGCCATTTCTCGAAGTCCAATTTTTATAAGCCTGTCGTTCGAGATATGACATTGGTGAATAGTCTATTCTGCAATAGCAGCACAGTCCACAATACAACAACCTTTAATAAAACCTGATTGTTCATTTCTAATCAGTCGGTCCATCAACTTTCTTAATCTATTAGCAAGGATCCTTGTAATAATCTTGACCAAGCAATTGAGGAGGCTGATTGGACAGAAGTTGCCAATGCTCTGGAAATCTTCTTTCTTAGGACTAAGGACAACCTCCGCATAATTAATTCTCTCTAGTTTAAGTCTGTGTTCATAGAATTCATAGATGACTGCCATAAGATCATCTTTGATCTCTTCCTAGAAGGCCTGGTAAGAGATCATCGAGAATCCGTCCGGGTCAGGAGCTTTATCATTGCCCATATGGAAAACCAGTCCTTTGACCTCTTTTGTTGTGAAAGGAGATTCGAGAGAGAGTAGTGATTGCTCCAGACGGACTGCTCTGTTCTGCCAAAACTCCCCTCTTAATGGGACCCTAAAATACATTTTACGACCAAACAAATTTTTGAAATGAGTCGAGAATGCAAGATCTATCTCCTTTTCTTCTTGAACAGCCTAGACTCTGTTCGGATATATAATATGATATTTGATCTCCGACGTGCACAGGCCACCCGATGAAAAAAAATGATGTATTCGTGTCTCTCGCTTTGAGCCATGAGATTCTAGACCTCTTTAGCCACTTGATCACTTCTAATTTATATTGCTACGCTATATCCTCTCTTAGCGAAAGGAGTCTATTGCGTTCCATTTAGGAGATATCTCTAGATTCCTCTAGTCTCTCCAAATCACCAATATCTTCCAAGATGGACTCTTTGGTTCTCTAGATGGTCGCAAACTGCATTCGATTCCACTTTCTCAACTTAGCTCGAAGTCGTCGAATCTTTTCGCACCGTATCACAGACGCCTCGTTACCTCTAGCAGGGAGTGCCCAACTTTCCATTACAATATGGTGAAAAACATGAATTTTCAGCCAAGTTTTTTTAACCTGAATTTCTTCATATTACGGACCTGTCATTCTCTAGAGTCAAGTAAGACTGGAACATGATTAGAAGTGGGTATTGGGATTGATTTGGCAGTAACTAGTGGGAATTTAGCCTCCCAATATAGTGAGATCATCACTCTATCCAGCCTAGCCAGAATAGGAGAAGATTACATATTAGACCAAGTAAACAATCTATCTGGAATTGGGATATCAACTAGTTCAAGATCCGTAATAACTCGGTTGAATTCCTCACTCTAAGTGTCTTTAGAGCCTTTTTCCTTCATGTTCGAACACAAATCTAGTGATGTTAAAGCAACCCCCCTCCCCACCCCCCACACCCCCCCAACCAAGTTTGGATATAGCAAAGTTCATCCCGTAACAAAAGTCTATAAGATGCAAGATTTGGGCCATAGACTACAAAAATCACCTGCGTCCAGTTATCACTACGACGTTGGAGAAGAACCGATAACAAAATTTCTCTCGAAATTCATTTAGATAAAAGAAAAAATTACGGTTAAAATCTATAGCGAATCCACCTGACGCTCCAGTAGAAGGAGAGATCTTCCACTTATAGATTATATTTTCCCCAACTCTCCTAATGCTAGCCATATGTGAGATTTTGGTCTCTTGGAGACCAAAAATGTCAGTCCTAAATGAGTTGATAATGTCTTTAACTATCTCCCATTTGTCTCGTTTCCCCCAAACCCCTAACTATCCAGAGAAGAATCTTCATTTCGAAGAGGGTTAGGGTTACGTTAGAGGATGGGATCAGGTTTTGAGACTAAGTTTAGTAGCTCAATTTCTCATCCTCGAATTTTATTGAATAGGAATGCGTTTCGTTCCATATCGCCTACCGCAAGACCATAGGTTTTGAAAAAATTAAATACATCATAATCAGACATGAAATTAAAAATGGAAGATAAAAAGGAAGCGTTCCTCCACCATCGATCTTAGCCGACTTAGCGGCGACCGCGGTCTCCAAATAGTTCCCTAGAGACTCCACATGAGCCCTCTTAGTAGTTTTGTGGACCTTAAAACCTTGCAAATTTCCTTGAAGAGCACATTTATCTTGACGAACCGTCAACTACAATGGGAAGGTAAAAGGAACAAAATCTGGGGTAGAATCTGTAGTGGGATATAATTGCGTATCTCCTAAAAAATCATCTTCAAGATCTGAGTTTTTTTCTTCTTCAAAAAAGTCTTCGTCTTCTAAATCAATGCATAATTTCTTGCCTTCAACATTTGCTACTAACAAATATGATCGAGGACCACTATTCGATAGCCCACAATCAATATAAAAGTTAGACCCCAACTTGGGCCTAACTAAATTGTGAAGCCCATTCAACCTGAGTCCATTACGGAGTACAATAGAATCGAAGAGACTATCACGTGGCAAAATCCCATAGATGAGAGAGGCAAGAAAAGTCTCGTGAGGCACAGCGGTCACGTGCTTCTCTGGGGCTTCGCAACCGCCACTTGGCAGGAGCACATTGGTGGAGAGTGTCAGGTTCGAATGCACTAGAAGCCCATGATGCATCTCAATGTCTTCACTCTAGTCTTCTCTTTTTTCAAAAAACTTTCTTCTTGTTCCCTGCTCCTATTCTCAGATCTGTGGTTTTCTTTTTTGATGAAAGCACTATAGGTTCAAGCTCCTCACAGTCGTCTTCTCCACCTTCAAAATTTCTCTTGAGGTTTGACCTTGCTTTTTTGGTGAAAGAAACCTCACTGATAGCCCACTACCATCAACTTCCTCCTCACTTTTGAGATTCACTTTTTCCATGGATTTCGAGCTCTTTCTACTTGCAGAGGTTCTAAGAGGGCTCTAGACCCTAGTTTTCCTTTTTGATCTACTGCACAAAAGGTCACCCCCTTCCTCATCTACATTCCAAAGCTCAAAATGGCAACTTTGGTTGTCCTTCTTTTGCTACATGTTACTCTGTGGCAACCCTCCTCCATGTTGGCTTCTGCTCTTATGTGACCGTTATGAATTCCTCTGGCTCGATTCTGACAGACGGGTTTGACTACTTTTTTGCTGAACATCTGGACTGTTGCTGAAAACCAATGTTAAATATGTGGTCATAAAAGATTTGGGGATGGTGTCCAGCATAAGTGGCTCCCGCCGCTCACCAAATGCCATGCAGAGGAGTTCCCGGTGGGCTCTATCGAATTCATGGGATCCATCAATCGTTGTATCAATCTCAGATGAAGCAACTTTTTTGTAAGTTCGTCCATCTCTAGGTGAATTAAGAGCTAAAGTCTTAGGTGAGGAAGACGGTTGGGCCTCCTCAGTAGGCACTGCCTTCTCTAGAACAAATTGGATCAAATAAGCTTCCTCAAATGTGTAAAATTTATCGAATCTAGGGATGGGATCGATGAGGGCTTCGAATGAGCACTCTAGCAGACACCACATTAGATTTCTTCACCGTCTTGGGATCAATAGATACCACCGATCCGAATTCCGCAATGATTTCTTGAATTGCCTCCTTCCTCCAATAGTGGAGTGGGATATTATGGATCAAATCCAATATGCATTACCCTATGGTAATTCAGTACCAAAATTAGGGGGTCCATTCTGAAAATTGATCTGTAAAATTCCAAAAGTCAACTACCTCCATAGTAATCATATCAGCGAGCTTGTCTGGCGAGGGGAAAGAAACTAGGAATTGAAGGTGGCAAATCTTCTTGACCACCCATTCTCTATAACCCCTCATTAGCCATCGAGAATTGAGTGCATCTAGAAGATGATTCTCTGAAGGTCTTCCAAACTTAATTTTTGCTAACCCACACCATTTGCAGAGCCATTGCTCTTCTTGCTTGACAATTGGTAAACTACTGATCAGTTTGATGTAAGTGGAGTTCTCCACTGATCTCCCCCTTAGAAATGCTCTTTTCTCATATTTAGGATTGGAAGATACATTAGAACAAACATATGACATGTTTCCCCACTTTAGACACTTTAAGCACCGTACCTCCTTAGTACACTCAGCACGAACATGGCCTAAATCTCCGCAGTTAAAATAAGGCAACAGTTTCTTATTCCCTTTTCGGTAGGACTTCATGACTCGATTAGCATTCATCTTCTTCTTCTTCTTCTTCTTATTAGTCCTTGTTGCTTAACGTCCACTCTCACCCATTCTTTCTCTGTTGGGTTAACTTGTTGTACAATATCAACATAAGAATGCTGATCTGTGGTAGGTGAGGCTGGACTCCCTTGTGGCACCCTAACAGCCACCGGGGGAGGCTCGACAGATTGCTATGTTGTACCTCTGATTCACTGTGATGTTCCTGTATGGTAAGAAGTTTAGTAGGGGAAGGAGAAGTGGAGTGTTGAGGTACTTGTTGGCCATCAATGTTCTTATTAACTGGGGTTAAGGGATTGTTGGGAGGAGATTGTGGGTGAGTTGAAGGTCGTGGGAATTGGGGACCCTTCTTCTGAATGTGTACTTGGTTGCTGAATAGAATGGAGTTTGGGGGCATAATGTTTGTGATACTTAGTTCTTTCATCTTCAACCCATCTTCTTCAACTGTCCACAGCGATGGTCAGACCCCCTGAAATTCTTCCCTATTCAGACAATGTGGGCAAGTTGGGAGACCATCGGCGATCCGGGGGGGAGGGGTGTTCTTTTATGCCAAACCTGGCTTGTATGAGGACCCCCTCTAGGAGCCCATCCTAAAGGCGAAGAAGTTGAGCGATGATGACAATGACAAAAGTCCCTATGTGCCCAATGGTGTTCTCTCTGAGGCCTAAACTAGGGCTGAGGAAATCTTCTGATCTCATCTTCATTACGACCATGGGACGGCGATCGTCGGTGGTGCTTCTGAGGACTTTGCCTGTGAGCATCTCGTGCAGGCTTAGGATTGATGTGGGAGGTCTGATGAGGCAGCGGTGTGGTAGCCGTGAGGATAGGTGGTTCAACGAGAGGTTCATCAACAGGTTCAAGCTGATGTTTGGATTGGACCATCTTTGAAGGCCCACACCATCACATCTCAAGCTCAAGGAGGTCCATCTGTAGAGGTCAGCAGGGAGGGAGGGAGAAGTAGTCGGGGGGAAAAGTGGTAGGGGAGCTAGCAGTGGGGAGGAGCTGGTGAAAGGAAGAGGGAAAGGGGGGGGGAGCTTCTTCATTACTGTATATGTGATTGTCTTGCTATTCGAATCTTTATTTCCTTATTAAACTGATTCATTTTGATGGAGTTTTGTGCATTGGTTTGCCTATGGAAAAAATGGGTTTGAAATGAGTTGAGATGATGAAGAAGATGATGTTGGCATATGGTGTGAAATCTAGCCTCTCGTGGTGAAAATATAGGGGTAGTTAAAAAGATCAAGTGCCAGTGAGGATGGGAGTGAAGAAGATCACTATGTCCCACAATACAGCTGAGTTGTGTGCAATACAATTGAGCAACAGAGGAGAATCATTCACGTTACCGAAGAATTAGGTGTAATAAAGACTTACTTTTTATTATTATCATTGACACTAATAACCTAAATTAAAGTTAAATAAAATAAAATAAAGTAAAGTAAAATATAGACATAAAATGTTAATGAAATTTTTAAAAATGTATTTAAAAAATCAAGAAAAGAAAAACTAATTACCTCAACATAAAGCAGGAGTTTGAGACTGCCAAAAAAATAAATATAAATATAAATATAAATATAAATAAGAATTAAAAAAAATAGACATAACTCATTGAACATAATCTTCAAAAAAAGTAATTAACGAAAAAAGAAATGGAGCAATTACCTCTCTAATATCTCTGTGTTCTTCCTTCCTCAGATGGTAATAAAAGCAACGGATAAATCTGCTCTCTCTGACGTATAGATTAACTCTCTGCATCACTTCGTTCTCAATCGTTTTGGAGATAAAAGCGACATATAAATCTGCTCGCTCTAAAGATGATCAAGTGTTGCATGGTATTGTTTTGGGTATGTATAAGGATATTACACTATAGGTCTACTAGTCGGTCATGTATAAGGAATTCAAATGACTTGATTTTACATATTAGACTAATTTAAACGTGTACATCAATGTGAATGGTTCGGATCGTCGATACGAAAACCTGAAGGCCAAGTACACAGGGAGTGCACACAATGGCTAGTGCACAACGGAAGGGGACTCTATATACCCTAGGTCCCATGTATAAAAAATTGATTATATTAAATAAAAGACACTAGGTGTTTGTTATAGTTGAATGGGGGAGAAGAATTCATGTTATAAGCGATGACCTTATTAGTTGGAATATGTTATTTTCTTTCGATTGTCTGTTCCTGTTTACAATTGGTAACTTTATTATATAATTTGTACCGTCATTTCAGTTAAGGGTTTCTACCCAAGAAACCACTCGCAAACTGACAAATTCAAAAATTTCGAGTCACAATAGTAATCTTAGAAGAAGAGACTCAGAGGCTCGCTCAAAAAAATAAAATTTGAGTTACTCATTGTACGTATGAGGATATCATACTCCGATAACATTACATTAATTTTATTTTTTATTTTTATTTATTTATTTATTTATTTTTTGCGAGGGGGGGGGGGGGTGGTTTACCATTAAAGGATTTGATTGTTCAAATCATTGTATTTCTTGAAAACAATCCATTAATCTTGTTACGGTCTATGTAAGAATCGGTAACACAGGGGCGATCATACTCCATTAACTTACATTTTTTTTTTTGGGGGGGGGGGGGGGGGGGGGGGTGTTGTAACATTTAACAGATTTGATTGTTCAAATCGTTGTATTTCTTGAAAACAATCTGTTAATCTTGTTACGGTCTATGTAAGAATCGGAAACACGGGCTGGGTAGGCGGTATCGTGGTGATGGTTAAGATTACTGTTAGGATCATACTGAGAGTTAATGAAGAAGAAACTTCTAACTTATTTATTGATGACACGATTTCAGGCAAATACAGCAGGTACAAAAACTATGTGTAACAATCGAGTAGGTGATTTTGGATTAGCTCTTGATATTTCTCGTCGGGTTGATTGAAGGATAACTTGACAACTAGGGTTGGATGTTAAACTAAAAGAGTAGTCATTTTGAAGTGAGTCATGCATCATGGGTGGGGTTCTTATGAAAATAGAGATTTATGAAAGTTTTTCTTGAACGACTAGTCAAAAGCCATAGCTATATTTGGTGAGCCATGCCCAGTTTGCATCTCCAACGGCTACACATAATGGCTACGTTTTGCCAAGCCGTGAACAAGAAGGGGCAAAATGGAGAGGAAGATGCATGGTTGGAGATTAAGCAAAATAGCTAGCCAAATTTACTAAGCAAATATACTATTTGAACAATTTGGTAAGCCATTTTAGCTAGTATGGCTGGAGATGTTCTAAGTGGCCTTGGCTATAAAAAATAAAATAAAAAATAAATAAAAAATAAAAAAACTCCTATCAAATAGTTATCACTTCTCAACAAACATTTGACTCTACAACTTTCCAACAAACGAAATTAATCCTCTGTCAATTATCAGAAAAAAAAGAGTTTCTCTCTCTAGAAAAGTCTAGAGAGAGAAACTAACCCCCAAATCCGCTAACCAAACCCTAGATCTAGAGAGAAATACTGGGGGCGGCGGCTAGGGCTCGCCGCCACTGCCCCCTCCTACCGCCATCATCCCTACCTCCACTTCCTCTCCGTCGATGCCCCTTCTCCTCCTTCGTATCTTCACCCCTTCTCTGTCGACCTTCGCATCTGCCCAGGCCTCAATGAAAAAATTTGTGACGCCTTCCCATCTGCCCCTCCTTCGCATCTGCCCCCTCCTACCGGCGTCGTCGGGTTTGAAAAGCGTGGATCCCTAGGTGACGCCTTCCCATCTTCGTCGACGCATCCTACCGTCTTGCGAGGCTTTCATCGAGCGACGCCTCCTTCTCCGTCGTGTGAGGCCTTCGTCGAGCGACGCCTCCTTCTCTATCAACGCGTCAGGCCTTCGTCGCTGGTCCTGACGTCCAGCGAGGCGTCAGCCGTCCACCCCGGTGGGTATGTTCTGTATTAGGGGTTGTGTGCGACGACCTCTGTGTCATTTTGGAGTTAGGGGTGAGTTGATTGGGGTTGGGGTTTGGGTTAGGTGGGGGTTGGTTGGCTTTGCTAGATGTTTGCCCGGATGTTCTTCACGGTTGCCACCATGTCCACACTCTCGGGGCCAATCACGACGATATGCAGCTATGATTTGGTTTTTCGAGGGTTGGTAATGCATGTGAAGAAGCCGGGTGTGCTTCTCTAGCTGTGTTTCGCAATGTTGTGCAAATTGGTGAGGATGGCAGTGTCGTAATGCGAGACAGCAGGGATTTTATTTGTGTGGGGGGTTGGTGGAGCTGTCTGAGTTGGATGTGTCTCAGTGTGAAGATTGCGGTGTTGCACGGTGGTGGGGCTAGGGCCCGAAGACGGGGTCCCCCCATGAGATGTGCTCACTCGCTACTCCTGTGCCCTACGCCTTCTACCGACGCCGTCGTCCGTCTCCCCCAGTGGTGCCGGAACAGTTCCTTCGCCGCCAACACCATGTCCACGCTCTCGGAGCCGATGACGGTGATCTGCAGCCATGATTTGGACCTCCATGGTTGGTATAGTCGGCGAAGTAGTCGGGGTCCCTCCGTGATGTGCGCTCACTTGTCTCAACTTTCGGGGTGCTTGTCTCTACTGTCGCGGAATGACTATGTCGCGCCAGAGCATCCTCCCGTGTCTGTTGTCGCGAACGCCTTGGATCTAGGGCTCAAGTGTGTAAGGTCGGTGGTTCGGTATGGGGCCGTGGGGCAAGGCCGGTGGCTGCGAGGCTTGGGCCCAAAGATGGGGTCCCCCCAACGAGTAGAAGACAGGGATCGGCGGGTGTTAAAATCCTGCCAGACTAGTTTCAGGTGGGTGTGCATGTGCCTTGGAGGCAGTATACGAAGCTAAACTGACGTACTTACAATTTTGGTGGACCGAGCTTGTTTGTCGACCCACCCTTCAGGGTTGTTGGAGGAATTTGTTGTTTGTACGGGTCATGTTGCTTCATATATGTTTTATTTCCTGTCTGTAGATTGTAGTCTGGCCCAGTTCTCTTGGTTTGTATAATTAATTTATTATTAATGAAACATAGTGTCCACTATCCACCTTTTCCCTTAAAAAAAAAAAAAAATAAATCAATGATCTGCCCTTTAGAAGAAATTGATCAAAAGAATATTTCCCCAATTTTCATTTTCTTTTATTTTTTCTAATCTATTTCAGATAGGAATGGGGACAAGGGCCCCGCCTGCCCTTGCCCTTTATCTCTCTCTTTTATTCTTCATACTAGATATAGCTACTAGATATAGCTCGTGCGAATTAAATTAATCTCATTTACTTTTTAATTGCAAAAGAAAATAAACAAATAAGTTAAGCAACATATCAGAATTAACTTGTTCAAATTAGAGGTAATTTTGACCGGCCATGGATCAAGTTTCTACATATAAGAATTGACTTGTTCATTTAAGAATTAACCTGCTTCAATACATGACCTTTTACTAGAAGCTTGTTTTCTAAGGAAATATGTTAAAAGGCTCAAGTTTGTAAACCATCGTGTCAACTTATACGGAATAAGCATGCTTAATCCCTTGGAAGTTTCGTCCCAAAAAACGCATCAGCAAATCAGCAGTCCTTACTGGGGCACCTAGCGATATATTTGGCCAACGACTGCAGTGTTATTTTTATCAAATATGCATATTATGCATATTTACCTAACGAATACAGATGCTCTTATGCTACTGCACCAATGCGCCCTCGACAAAATGAATGAAAACACGAGGAACCAGCAAATCTTAAAAAGTGGATGCACTATAGGACAATCATATTCTATAGATATGTGAACAGTTATAACTCGAGTGAGCTCTACTAAGGTAGGAGTATATTTACAGAGCTAACCTTACTAACTGGCCCACTTTCAACAAATATTTAGCCAAACGATGCACTTCTAAAAACATTTAGCCAAACGATCCACTTTTACAAAATACTATAACTAACTAACCCCATTAATATAATAACCGAAAAACAAAATTTTCTATATTACCCTACTTTAGAAATTATAAACTATAATATATCTTATCCTAATAAAAGATGGAAAATTCACAGAAAATAAAGAAACTAAAATTATTATAAAAAAAATCAAAATTTAAGATTAGATACATTAATAAAAAATTAACAGAAAGGAAGCATAATGTTAGTAAAGAAATATTAGAATACTTGTTACTAACAAGAAAAGTAACTAATAAACTACCTAAAGAAATACAAAAAGAGATAGCATACAGAGTATTAGATTACAGAAACGAAGAAGTAAGTTGGTATTACCAATAACTACTAGCATACGAAATAACAGGCTAAGTATGGCCAATGAAGCAGTTGCATTACATCCTAACATAACCCCAAAAATTTATATGATAAGCATACAAGAGTTGGAAGAAGATTACAATGGTCCTGAAATTGTAGGAGATATAGAAAAGATTTAAAAATCATAAATAAAAATATAAAAGAATTATGTAGATATATAACTGACTATTCAGAAGAAGAATTAGGCATAACGGAAGAATGTATGAAGGAGTTAAAAGCAATAACAAAACTAAATATAAATATTTTGGAAATGGAAGATTTAATGGCAAATCTTAACCCAGTAGAAGTAGAAGAAGCCTTGAAAAATCTAGACAAAACAAATAAAGAAGTAAAAATGGACCAAGATAAGATTATAGCAAAACCTTCAGAAATTCCAAATGACATGTACGAAATTTTAAGGCCACCACCTAACAAAAACCTTACCAATTACCATGGAAATGGCAAAACACAAAAAGAAAAATACAGCTAGGAAGAGACAACGAAAAGAAAATCCCAAAATATGAACCTACAGAACACTACGAAAAAGGAATAGCAAGAAATGGAGAATGGCTAGACCTAGATTGCGTAAAAGACGTAGATAGGACGATTGAAGAATGGGTAAAGTCCTCACTGATAGTAGGATTTAGGCAAAATTTTACAGGAAACGCATTTAAAAAATTTATAGAAGCAATCTTTATAGGTTTGGTAGCAAAATGGTGGAATGGATTAAAGGAAGAAGAAAGAAATACTATAAGAAAATCAAGACCAATTGATGATAGAGGAACTAAAAAAACCTCAGCACAACGAACCTTAGGTCTAAAAGAAATAATTACAAATTACGAGATAGCAATAAGAACAGAATTCAGTGTATATGATAAAGGAGAAAAACACACTATATACAAAAAGAATCAAACAAGATTGAGACTAAGCAACTTAGAAATATGCGACATGTGTTATTTTGACAACTATGCTTGTGAATTTCGAAAATATTTTCAAGATAGTTATTACACAAAAGAAGGAATGAGTCCAATCTTGGATTCATTCTTTCTAAAACTACCTGATCCATGGAGTATGAACATATATAGTGCATACATAGGTGAGAAAGTAAAACCAGAAGTAGACACTTTATGGTATAGAACGCAATTCGTAAAAAATTATAGGGACAAAGTATGTCAAGATGCTAGATCAACAATGAAATATTATAGAACATATAAACAAAGAATTTGTTGTGAAGATGCAATAATCACAAATTCCAAAAATATAAACCAAAATATAGAAAAACTTTTAAGAGATATAAAAACCCTATAAAAAAAACTTTAGAAGAATGAATAAAAATAAAAATAGACAGTATACGAAAACCCCTAAGAAATGTAATTGTTACATATGTGGAGAGGTAGGACATATATCACCAAATTGTCCTAAAAAAATGAAAAAAGAAAATGTAAAATGCATTGAAGAAATTGAAGAAATGAATAACATAAATTATAAACGCATAGAATATAATGAAGAATGGTCAAAAATAAGTGGAAGATGAAGAAATAATGGTAATGGAAGAATATAGTGGAAGCTGTGAAGGTGAAACAAAAAAATGTGAAATAAACATGATGACAGAAATAACAGAAATAGGAGAACCTTCAGAAAGAGAAGAAAACAATGAAGAAGTAAGAGAAAAAATGTGCTTTGACATACAAGAATACGATAAAATAAGAGCAACCAAATTAGATATAAATCCAAAATAAATTTTTAAACTACCAATATTCGAAAGGAAGAAAATTACCATCATAATAGCTAGAAATAATGAACAACCTATAGACATTGAACAAGCACAAGGAAAAACCATAATCTCATTAATAACCGAAAGAATAATAAGACAAAAGATAGAAAAAATAAATGAAAAAACCAGAAAAATATTAAGACACATACATTTAGGAGCTGGACAAATAATAATAAAAGTTTATTTTAAGGAAGGGATAAATACACCCCTCGAAATATACCTAATGGATGATAGGATAATATCAAGTACACAAGATGCCTTAATAGGAATAGTACAAGGAAACTTAATGTACCAAAAGATAAAATTTACAATAAGACCTAATTTCTCTATAAGCATATATGGCAGAAGAAAATAAAGACAAAAGTCTAGTCATGTATTATAGATTATCAGGAATAGAAATGATAGAAAAAAGCAAAAGAAACTGCAAAAGGAAAAGCACCACAAATAATGTTCGGAAAGAGATCACTATCAATAAGAAATAAACAACAAGCATTGGAATTAATATCAATAATAAATACATATGAACACCAAAATAATAACCAATTTAAAATAGAAATATAATATTATGACAATGGAAAATGGAATAAACAAATAGCCTTAGTAGATACAGGAGCTACTAATTCACATATTAAACAAACAAATGTAAAAACAACTGAATTAATAACATTAGAAAACCCATATTAATACCTAGACTGTTACAATAATAGACATCGAATTGTACATAAAATTATACTACCACTAAGGATAAATGGTAAAAAGGAAATGTTATTACACGTACACGTAGACCCAGAACACCATGTTAATGAAATGCTATTAGGAACTGACTTCCTTACATTAGTACAACCTTATTCAATTCAAGAAGAAAAAATAACAATAATAGTAAACAATGAAAGTATGGTAATAAATAGAATATTGGATAAATGAATCCATTAAGAGCAACAAAAAACACATTATACATACTAACAGAATTTGTTTACGAAGGATACAAATCAAGAAACTATCATAGTCTAATAGACATCGGAGCAGGCACTAGCCTATGCCGCGAAAATATACTACCAAAATAGAAACAAGATGGATATAATAATAAAAAAAACTAGATTAACTGGACAAACTGTCATACTTGACAAGTATCAACAAAATGTTAATGTACAAATAGGAAGAATACCAATAATATACCAGTTTGATGATATGAATAATGATGTACTCTTAGGAAATAATTTTTTCCAACAATACAATCGCATAACCATATCACATAAATCAGTCGTATTTACAATACCTTGCCGACACCAAGCAATAGCAATTAGAATAACCCAACCTAACTCCAGAACTGACCTGCCCCACATTAGAGTTTCTTCAACCCAGTCTGGTGAATACAAATATTTACCAAACAAAACTAGAATACAATAAGTTCAAGAAACAACTACAAAAGAAATTTTACAAAAACAATTAGAGAATCTGTGCGGAGAAGATCCTTTGGCAAAATAGAACTTAAGTAAACCCACGGCACATATAGAGTTAATAGATAAAAATAAAATAATAAAAATTAAACCTATAAGACATACTCTAACAGATCTAGAAGAGTTCAAAATATATATAAAAGAATTAATGGAATATAATTACATAAGAAAATTACAAAGTCCACATTCATCACCAGCATTCATAGTAAGAAAACATTCAGAAGAAAAAATAGGTAAATCTCGAATGGTAGTAAATTATAAGGAACTAAATAAAAATACTAAGAGGTTTGGATACCCACTACCAGACATGCAAATACTACTTAACACAGTAAGAATAAGAAAAATATATTCGAAATTTGATTGTAAATCAGGATTTTATCATATAAAACTAACAGAAAATTCAAAACCTTTAACAACATTTAGCACACCTCAGGAATTTTATGAATGGAATGTATTACCATTCGGTTATAATAACAGGCCAAGAATATTTCAAAATTATGTGGATAATTTTTTTGAAAAATACAACAATTTCATATTAGTATATGTAGATGATATTCTAATAGAATCCGAAAACGAGGAACAACATAAAGAACATATACTAAAATTCATAGAAATAGTGAAAATGCACGTATTATACTATCAAAAAAGAAAATTGAGTTATTCAAAACTGAGATAGAATCTTAGGAACAAAATTATCACATGAAGAAATATAATTACAACCACATATAGCAGAAAAAATAAAGACATTTCCTAATATCCTAAAAGAAAAAAGAGAAGTACAATCTATAATAGGGTTACTAAATCAAACAAGAGGTTACATACCAAATTTATCAGCAAAAACTAATTAGTTACAACAAAAACTGAAAAAGTTTAAGAAATGGGAATGGACCCGAGAGGATGCAGAAAAACTTAAAATATTAAAACAACAAACTTCAGAATTACATAAGCTAAGATTACCTGTTAAAGAATGTTCATGGATAATAGAAACAGATGTGTGTGAAAATAATTGGGGAGTAGTATTAAAATTCATTGAAATAGGTGAAGAAGAAGAAAGACTAGCCAGATATACTAGTGGATCATTCACACAGACCCAACAAAATTACCACATAAATGAAAAAGAACTGCTAGCAATCTTAAAAGCTATAAAAAAGTTTGAGTTATTCATTATACATACAAAATTTACAGTAAGAACAGACAATACACAAGCAAAGAGTTGGATTAACAAAATAATAGACCCAACTATAGCAAATAAAAGGTTGATAAGATGGAAAATGGAGTTAGCACATTACGACTTCTCAATAGAAAATATAACAGGAAAAGATAACATCCTAGCAGATTTCTTATAAAGAAGCTAATAAATTCATTTTTATATGATGAAAAAGAGAGTTCAGCATATAGAACAGGATATAGTCTACCTAAAGGAGACTGTGGAGCAAATAAAAGGAGCATTTAATCAATTACAATTGCAAATATATGGGCTCCAAAGTCTGTTCTACTAGCATGTAAGTCAGCATGTAACTACAGAAAATATGGTGGACAATACTAGCGAAAAAAAAGAGTGAGATAGACGAACCTACTTATTCCTTAAAAGAGGATGCACTTACATCCCCTAATAAGACTGCATACAAGGAGACACTTCTTACTGAGAAAGCTCCTATCAAAGTATCAAAGAAAGTATTATTTTTACAACATATTCAAAAACTATGCCAAGTAACAGAGGTGAACCAATTCATTAAAACCATATCACAACAACATATAAACAAGGCCATCATCTTACCAGGAGCTAATCCAAGAACAACCAGGGCATTGTTCGAAAGAGAACTTATTCATTGCATCTATCCTTCTAAAGAATGTGAGGAACTAGTCAACTTGCCAAGAGAAATTTATAAAGCAGCTAAGAGTTATTTTGGCCTCACAAAGGCCTCAAAAATATATATCAAATTGTATTCAGCCATTCCTGAATATCTTGAAGATAATGAAGAGCTCCCAGTAGAACACGTTATAAAAATAGGGATGAGCACCCAGGTGATCTATGGAGCATCAAATATTGTACCATATAAAACTGAAGAATTTAAAAAATTAATCCCAGAAAGAAGGACTATGAGCTTCAGGAACATGCACTGTGAGTTAAATGATATAAAACTAAGAGACAACAACATATGCAACTATGACAGCCCAGATCCAAAAATAATAATAATGTATAGTATAGCAAAAATAAAACAGCCACAAGATAAGCATGAGCTATTTGACAGTTGGTACCAAATACTATCCACAAGGGCAATGACAATGACAGAAGAGACAGCTGGATACTGCTGTAGATTGATGAAGACAGATTATCAACACAAATGTGGAGCATGTGAACATGTCTGCCAGGAGGAATATCTTTTTCTAGAGTAGTCCACAAGGCAATTATTAAAGACTGATGTAAGCAGCAATTATTTGACTTGTTATGTAAGCAATAACGTATGTAAACTTGTTGTAAGCTGATCCCTTGGTCTATAAAAGGGTAGGCTGAGTAAGGTAGATAGCAGACTATCTAGATCCTCCGTATAAGCTTGTAAGAAAAGTCTGTAAGGAAATCAAGAGAAATAAAATTATCTTTCTATGAATTCCTCTACAAGATCTTTTACTAAATAGGGTATGAGCAACTAATTTTTCTTATTTGGGGAGAGTTTTGTGAGGCTCTGCCTCAAGGATCTTGCAAAAAGACTCATTTGTAACCTTCTAAAGTTAGACTATACACCCAGTAGTAGGAAACGAGCTAGGTTGTGGTTGCATGTATCGAAGTGCTATTAGTTGTTCCAAACGTATATCTCGAATGAAGCTCTTTTGAGAGCATAGTAATCCTGAGATGGGATGAACGTAAAAGGAGCACTGAAATCGGGGTGCATACCAGAGGTATTTTATCCACTGGTAGTAACCGGTACAGAGCAGCTCAAAGAGGTTTAACTTGGTCGGAAGCATGATGGGCCATTTTGTTTTGATTTTTAGGGTATCCTTAGAAATCTCTCTCTACTCCTGATTTTATAATTATTGTTGTTCAATAGGACTAATTGATAATAATAGTTTGAGTATGGCCTCAGAAATTTTTGAATTAATGATTAATTATCAAGGAAGTGATAGAATGCTAGTTTTTTATGTTTATTATCCTCATAGAGTAACAAGCATGAATGCTTATTATGAATTCAAATTATTCTTCTTTAGTGTGCAACGAGTAAAAATTATAATAATAAATCAAATAAATCCTGGAGAAACTAGTAATATAAATGTCAAAATAATTGATGATTTAACTTTTTATGAAAGATCTTTATTATTCTATGAGAATGGTGTATTTAGTAGTTATATCTGGAGCCCTACAACAGCATATAGACAATTTTTAGAAGAAAATGAACAAATTGGAGAAGAAAATAGACATATAGAAGAATCGAAGAACCTTCATATGATAGTAATAGTGAAATATTTGAGACAGAATTAGAATATATAGGAGATCTTGAAGATACATTGGATTACTTTTTTGAGATAGACAATATACATTATTTCGAAGAATATTATTTTACAGAAAATTATCATCTTTAAAAAATTTTGATCCTTTAAAGTTTTAAAGTTTTTTTATACTCCCTTTAATTCTATTTTGCAGGAGAGATTTCACGCTTCGCACATCAGTTGGTATCGGAGCCAGTACAGAGTAAGTAATTTTTTCTCAATTTCTGTAATTTTCTTTAAATTAATCACTAATTTATAAGCTATAGAATAGAAAACAAAAATTTAAAATAAAAGTAGAAATTATCTTAAAACCCAAAAACTTTTAGAATTTAAAGAAAGGTCACACATCCTATAGAAATTATTATAGGAAGAATACTATAGAAATCTAAATAGTAACTAGGTCATTTAGCTAAATAGTTTTCAAACTAGGTCACATTGCCAAATATTCTCAAAAAGTAGGTCATTTCACTAATTAGCTCATATTTACACATGAGAAAAACTGTTCTAGATAAACTAGCAAATTTATATTTCACATTAGTTAGAACTTGTAACCCCTGTTTTCGATTTTTTTCTTCAGATTTTTCTTTTGTAATTCATTCATCTTCTCATTTCTATAATCCTTTGTTTAAATAATATTTTTTTATATTTATCCTCAACCCAATTGCATTCTTTCAATTAATTTTGTTTTATTTGTTGAACCATGTGATTCTTATGTACCTTATTTCATTTTTGTGCCTTGGGTATTTTTTTTATTAGACCCTAACTAATTTGATTTTGAGTCAAAATCCAATACCCAATTTTATTTATTTAATTTTAAACCCAACTCATCTCTTATTGGATCCTAACCCGCTAACCCTATAAGCCAACATCCTAAAACATCTATATATATTAATTAAACCCTAATTAATCCCTATCTTAATCTAATCTCGCTTAATCTAATCTCTCTCTCTCTCTCTCCCTGCACTCTCTCCCCTTCCCCTGTTTTCGAAACCCATCCCCGTAGGAACCACATCCCGCTCCTGTCCTGCATCCATCGACTGTCGAAGCCCTAACAACACCAACGACTCACCCTCTTCGTCAGCACCTCGCGCCACCCTCGATGCCCAACCCCGATCATCCTCGCCCCTGCACCTCGACCAGCACCATCGACCACCCTGCTCCTCCTTCCACCCCAAGAACCCATCGAACCCTGCATCCCTCGTCGCTGCACCCTGAGCACCACCCACTGTCGCCTTCATCCTCCACCGCACTTCTCCCCCCATCTGTCAACCTCCACTACAGCACCCCATCGTCTTCCTTGTCGACTGCCCTTCCCTCCACTCGACAACCCTACCGACTGCTGCTGCCTCTTACCGTGTTGCTGTCGATCTTGTTGTGCCATTGCCGCTTGTTATTTTTGCGGTTGTCACTGCCTCTTGCACGTTTGTTGCCCGTACGTATTTTGCACGTGTTGCTGCTACTCCATTATTTACATGTGTATCGTTGCCGTCGGGATTCTCGTCCCGTTATTCTTTCGTGTTCAGAGTCGTCATCTTTAAGGCAAGTTCCTCTTGAACTAGTTTTATTTTTCTTGCTCAAGAATTTTCTTTGATCTCCGCAAGTAATTCCTCTTTCGTTTATCATATTTTATCTGTTTGATATCTCTCAAAGAGACTATTACAGATTCATCGGTGAAACCAAGTAGTAGTCCTCTTTTTGTGTCATTTCTCTTAATTCAAACTCAAGCCTATTATATATATAGTTACATGCATACACGACATGAATACTTAGATTAGAAACATGTACATAGACATTGATGATTGAATGCTTTCCGATTGAATGTGATGATCGTGATGATCATGCTATGTGATAATAATTTGTCTCACCAATAGTAGAGTTCCACCCTAATGATTGAGTACGATTTCCTGTTAATTATTGCTTTGAAATTATATGCTTGCTTATTTATTTTGTTGTCTTTTAATAATAATCTATTTACTGGTCTGCTGTTTGCTCCATGTTGCTTTGAGTTTTTGACATAGTTTCTGTCATAATTTAATATAACTTTGTAAACATCATCTGTTTCTTTTTAAATATATTTTTCAGAACTTTTTAAAGATCTAGATTCCGATTTACGAACTGAAAGATATCATATTTTTAGTACTGCTATGTTTTCAATTTCTAGACTTCTATCAAAAGTTACACCGACGTGATTTTTTTATTAAAATAAAATGTTAACAGTAGAAGTTGAGCTTGAAATTTTATATTTTGTTACTAAACATAACTAGGAGTCACATTATTATTTTTATAAGATTATTTGATGATTTTTCAGACTTTTTATAAATATGAAAACTTGACTCTATATTGCTGTTAGAACACTAGTTTAGTAAAAAAATCCGATTTTTTACCCGGTTGTAGATAATATCAATTAGGACTTATTAAATAAGAGTTATAGCCATGTGTGTATGGAATCCAGATTATCTGACAATTTTGCAATCCAACCTACAGATTATAAGATATTCATATTTTCATACAGTAACGTCTGACTTCCAGAATGCGTTTGAAAATGCATTAGCATGTCAAAATAATTAAAATTGCAGATCGGTTTTAAGAAATAAAATCTGAGATTAATTGAGTTGTTAATAAACATTGTTATGAATTAAAATATGACTTTTATGAGATTTTTAAATGATTTTACAATCTATTTTTATATACAAAAATTTTGACCCTAACCACTGACGGAGGCACATATGGCCCAGGGTGAGCGGCTGCTCACCCTGAAATTGGCCAGTTCCCATATATAGGCCCAAGCCCAAAATTTTCTGCTCCCCCTGAACTTGGCCCAAATGCTCTCCCGCTCCTCTTTCGGTCCAAGCCCAAGTCACATGCATACACCCGCTCTTCTTCTTCATCCGTTCCTCTTCTTCTTGCTTCTTTTTCAATCTCCTCCCATCCTCCAAAACCCTAGCTCTCAATCCAACTATCCAAGCCCTCAAATACAAACCTCCAAATATTCTCTAGCTCCCAATTGCGATGTGCCGACTCTGACTCCCATTCTCCTCCGAATTCGCAAACCCTGGCCCGCATTCCCAATCCAAACCCCCAATTCCAAATCTTTTCTCATCTTCTCAATCTTCTCAACCTGACTATTCTCATCTTCACTGCTCCTCCAAGTCCCAAGTCCCAAGTCCCAAATCCCAAATCCCAAATCCCAATCTAGAATCTGCAACGGCGACTCTTGTTCTCCTTCAAGCTGCTTGATGAAATTTTTAGATGAGAATCTACTATTTTTGCAAGAAGCCCGAACTCTTACAGGTAATACAGGGCAATCGTGTTTAATTTCGTTTATAAGTTTTGATTATTTTGAAAAGCATGGCTTGTTGTGATCCGGTTTTTCGGCTTGGCCAAGTAGGTTAATTGCTTGCTATTTGGGTTTAGTGAATTTCTGTCTGTTAACATCACAAGCTCTAAGTAGTGGAGTGACATAATTATATCCTGACCATTAGACTAACAATTAACTAATGTGTTCATGCTTGCTAGTTTATTGATGAAAACTTGAAATGTTAAGGTTCTTATGTAACTGTAGTTGAAGAAATTAATGATGATAGTATGATCTGAGGTTTGGTTTGTTGGCTAGTGATCATGGTGATCATACCATCGATTTGCATTTCCATTGACTTGAACTGACATTGAAATGGAGTTGATGCAAAGGCATCTGGATAAAAGACTGTGAATCATGGAAGGGAGATGCTACCTGGTTCACTGGTTGAATATGTGGAAGGGGATTTCGTTGTATAATTGGGAATGGTGGAATTGGAACATAACTACTTCATTTCAACTAACCAGGGAAACCAATTGGAGGGGAATATAACTCTGATCAGTAAACATTTGTTTTAACGACTAAGATTAATATGAACAAGGGTCACATTGGTACGTGGACAAAATTGGGACCATGGATTAATATGCCTCTTGTTAATTATTTATGTACTTTGATTATGGATAGTGATTTACTATACAAATAACATTATCAGGAGAAAAAAGTGCTTTACAAGTTTTCACTGTATATGCAGATCCATCTAAAGAACTTTGCCATGAGAAAAAGGAGCTTTACAAGTTGATTTCAGGATTGCCTTCCTCAATCTCGGTGCACATAGCTTCTGAAATTCTAAATACTATGTCTGTTTGTTCTCTGCGCTGTTACAAAGGTGAAGAGATTATACCCTGTCCATCGCTTGTCTTATCTATACTTATGACGCTTTTAGGTTGATTTCTTATTTATTTAATTAATTCTAGATCTAGATATATAGTTGTGTCTCTCAAATCTGCTAGTTCACTTTATTTTTTTCTTTGTCTAGTTTGTAATTTTCCATTATGTGCTTAGAGGCATTACAATATACTTATTATTTTTGTTCATGTACATCTTAGTGAATTTATCTTAGGCAATTTAGTTATCCTTTTCTTAGGAATTTGAGTTAAGCTGCAATAAGACAAGTATATGACTTTTATAAATTTTTAGTTCTCGTGATTTCGCTCCCGGTGGATGAAATTTCTTGCTCCGTCACTGACCCTAACTACTGCCTAAACATGTAATCAATAAAGAATGAACTTATTCGCCTAGTTTCTGTAATCATTATATATCGTATGAATATTTGTTGGAACCAACAGAGAGTCTACTTTCCAGAATCTCTAACAGAACCTAATTTGTTTTCCTGTAGCAACGGAAAATTTAATTTTTGTACAACAACGTCTTGCTGCTAAATGTGTGCTTTGTGTTTTGCTTACATATCTATGTTTGATTTTACATATAGAGAATAAAATTAGCTATACCATGCATTGCATAGCCTTGACATCTCTTTGACATCATTTCAAAACTTCTTTACCCATTGTGTGTCCACATTTGAGTATAAACAAAATATTAACAAGCCGGGGTAAATAAGGGTCAACTTGGTAGTGAACAATCGGAGACTGTACTCAGTAGGGCCCCTTGTTCTAGATTGATTATGGTCATCAATGATGGATTACTGATCGGAGAATATTGATTGTTAATTGTTGAGTACACGATCTGTTGAGTTCACCACTATAGTCTAAACGATCACTAGTTGTATCCACCGAACCTGTGGTATGGGACACAGTATTACGTGAATTGGATAGGACAATAAAATATTAATTAATCTAGGATTGACACTTACATTCTTGATCATGATTATTATTATTGACCTTGAATCATCGATTACAGTCACCGTTTATTGCATCATAAATTCTAGACTTTAATTTTACCATCAACTCATATTATTGTCATTGATCTTTGATTTTGTTCTAGCCTATTATTTTTTGACATACTATATTTTTCTTGTTTCTTTGCTCCCGCTTCTTGTTGTCCGTAACTTGCTCTAACGGACACATTTTTTCCACCTCTAGTTAATGAGTTTGCAGATACAGAAGAAATTTTGACTGAAGAACTTGGTGAGCAAACTTTCTGAAGATCGGAGCTAAACTATTCGACTATTATAATTATCTCATATTATTTATTTATTTTATTGCTTTTATTATACTTTGTATTCCAGACTTATGTGTCTCGAAGTTTACTTTTTTCAAGATGTTGAATATTATTGGTAAATTTATTTCATGATTATTTTGGAGTTAATTCATTGTTTATGTGATTATTTTTTCTTGCGTGGTTGTAACATCTTGTATGTTGTTGAGTTAATCTGTTGCAGCTATGAGATGATGTTCTTATCATTTGCTGGACCTATGTTACGTACTCATGTTCCCATATATTGGGAAGCAGGACGTGACAGAACTAGAGCGAGCAATCATCGGTTATAGTCCTGATCACCCTGGTATTATACGACCCACAGAGGCTGCATTTGTGGTATAGCCAATGGAAGCCAGATGTTCCTTTTGTATCACAGTCGTTGCATAGTATATCCTGGATTACCAAACAAAAGTATTAGAAACTGAATCTGACACATGAAATTGCAAGTTAAATAGAGATGTTGTAAGTGCATGGACTTGCACGTATATGCAAAAAATAACAAACTAGAAATCGATTAAATGGATAGTGAGAAACAAAATAAATACTTTCAAGAGATAGATATTTTCCAAAAGAAGTGTAGGGTAAAATTAAAGGAAAATACGAAATTAACCTCCTATATGTTTTTCCTTTTTGTAGTTATAGGCAAGTTTGACATGCAGAGACAATTTGGAAAATTTCTTAAGTTATACATTGGTTAACAGTATAGAATATGCAAGGCCGACCCCCTCTTAATCTAGTTTTGCTTGATAAAATTTTACAGGTCCTCGAAAATGAGATGTGCTCTCGCAGAAGCCCCATTTTGATGAGGAAAAAAGGTTTAGAGCGGTAATGATGAATACAAACATAAAGCAAGTGTGAGTGTTAAGATAAATCAGAGAGAAATGAAGATAATATTGAATATTAAATTGAGAAAAAACTGAGTACAATATCTCCTATATATAGGAGGAACCAAATACAAAACTAGTCAACTACTCAATGTGGGACTATAATCTCTAACACCCCCTCTCAAACTCACGATGGGTCAAACAATGTGAGTTTGCTTACTAAGTGTCGGAATCTCTGAACAGTATGAAATTTGGTGAAGAAGTCTGCAATCTGCTGGGAAGAGGTAACAGAGTGGAGAGAGATGGTCTCTGCCTCAAAACGCTCACGAATGTAATGACAATCAATCTCAATATGCTTCGTTCGTTCATGAAAGACCGGGTTGCTTATAATATGCAATGCACTCCGGTTATCACAATAAAGTGGAGTAGCTCCGTTAAGAGTGACACCCATCTAATAACAGCCAACGAACATGAACAATCTCTCTAGTAGTAGCTGACATTGCTCTGTACTCAGCCTCGGTGGAAGAACATGCAATAACTCCCTCCTCAACCCGACCAAGCCCCGCAGCAGGACCAACTTCCTCCTCAGAATCTTCAACCTCCTCGCGGTCAAACCGGTCCCCAGAATGCCGGTGCGGGGGGATCCCATCCCAATCCTCCGAAACAACCTCTCCAGCATGACCACGTCTCCGTACACAATCCCTCTACCAATTCCATGGCATCCCACAACCCCCGAGCTTTCGATGACCTTCGCAATACCATCCTCAATTGGCAGAAGGAAGAGGATCTTCGCCACCGTTTGGATGAAAGGCGGGCTCGAGAGGGAGCCTCCCGCCAACAACATCCAAATGAGCGATCTCCTCATCCCCGAGACTACAGAAGGTCCCCCCCCCCTCGCCGAGGGCGGCAAGAGTCCCCCGGTCACCATAGGAGAAGACCTCACTCTCCTGATGGCCGGCGACCTCTAAGGAACGATGATGCACCCATCACCCGTGCCGAGTTCCAGCAATTCCAAGAAACTATCTTACAAGCCCTCAATCTCCGACCCAACAACAACAATTCTCGGAGGGTCCCCACTCCTCCTCTAGTCCAAAGTCCTCGCCGACGGTCCCTAACTCCTTCCCCAGCTCCTAGCAACCCCCAGCACATTCCTAGTCCTCGCCACTCTCGGAGCTACCGTCATCGTAGCCCCCGCTCTCCCTCGTACGAAGACGAGTCCGGAGGTTCATTTGATTATCATCGAAGGGATGACACTGTCTACCGTCGTCTCCATGAAATGGAAAGGCGCTTGGGTCAGATAGACAGAGAGGAAGAGCTTAGAGGAAGGACCCTCCGTCCGAGCCGACCTCCTTTCTCTCGAACCATCATGGAGGTGCCCGTTCCAATAGGCTTCAAGCCTCCACAATTCGAGACTTATTCCGGAGAGTCCAACCCCGTGGACCACATCAAAAGCTTTAAGACCCTCATGCTAATCCACCAAGCTTCCGATGCTCTGCTGTGCAAAACTTTCCCCGCTACTCACAAGGGTCCGGCCCGGGAATGGTACTCTCGCCTCGCCCCATCCTCAATATTCTCCTTCGAGCAATTTGAGACCCTATTCGTCACCCACTTCGTGAGTAGCCGCCGAACTGAGAATACCAGCATTTCGCTACTCTACCTCAAACAGAAGAAGGGTGAGAAGTTGAGAGACTATGTGAAAAGGTTCACCACGGAAGCTAGGTCCATCGCTTTCCTAGACCAGTCGGTCGCTGCCGCGGCCTTCCAATCAAATGTCCTTAACTCCAGCCTCCGCTCCTCCCTTGCCAAGAAGCCCCCGTAGAACTTCTCCGATCTCCTTATCCGAAGCGCAAAGTATATTCGGGCTAAGGAAGCTGAGTACCGCCCCAACTTTGAGGGGCCTTCCTCCGGGTCCAAGAGAAAGGGAACAGAAGAAGAAGGAGCCAGCTCCAAAAGGATAATGGCGGTCAGTGCCGCCCTCCCCCCAGATTCAAAAAATTCACTCCTCTTAATGCCAACATTTCCACTATTCCCATGGAAGTTGAGAAGGAAGGGGTGATACCTCCTGCCTCGAAGATGAACACCTCTGGCAAGAAGAGGGACAAAGAGAAGTGGTGCCGCTATCACCGGGACCATGGCCACGACACCAATGATTGTCGGGTCCTGAAGAATGAAATCGAGGCCCTCATTTAAAGGGGGCAGCTAGCAAAATTAGTGAGAAAGGACCGAACCGATCTTCCTCCTCCCCTTCGGGGGGCTAACAAGCGTCCTGAAAGGCGCGAGGATACTCCCGAGTTTGAAGAGGAAAGCATCCTGCATCTCATCCATGAGGGCCCCATGGGAGGCACCTCCAACTCCTCTAGAAAGGCTTTCATAAGGGAAGTAAACTCAGTACATGGCATGCTCCCTCCCAAAGGCCTTGGAGTACCAGTCACTTTTTCAGATGAAGACCTTGAGGGTATCCGAACCCCCCATTGTGACGCACTAGTTATCAACATCCATATGGCAAATTTTAAAGTGGAAATGATACTGGTGGACAATGGCAGCTCCGTTAACATCCTCTTCCTCGCTGCTTTCAAAGGGCTCAAGCTATCCCGGGACAGGCTTAAGCCTGCCGACTACACACTCCACGGGTTCACGGGAGTGCCAGTGACTATCGAAGGGGTAATCACCCTCGACGTAACCGTTGGCAAAACTCCTACTACCCGAACGGAGCCGATGAATTTTATGGTCGTTGATGTCCCCGCAGCTTATAATGTCATCCTAGGCCGGCCCGGCCTAGCTGCTCTAGAAGCCGTCCCTTCGGCTTATCACCTCAAGATAAAGTTCCCCACCCGGGCAGGAGTAGGGAAAGTAAGAGGAAGTCAAGAAATGGCCCGCAAATGCTACATGACCTCAACTGGGGGTCCAGTCCTCCCCCTCAAAACTCTTGAAATCGCCCAAGAGAGTGTCCGACAAACGTCCGAGCCGGTGGATGAATTGGAGGAAGTGCTCTTCTCTGAGCAAGATCCGAGCCGCAAGTTCTTTATCAGTAAGACCCTCCCATCTGCCCTATGCTCTGACATAGTCCAGTGCATTAGAAAGAACCGTGACCTCTTTGCCTGGTCGGCCGCCGACATGCCAGGAATTTTCGAAGAGCTCCTAGTCCACCACCTCAGCGTTGTTCCGAGGTCCAAACTGGTCCAATAGAAGAGGTGCAAGTTTGCTCCTTAGCACCAGCAAGCTATAAAAGAGGAGGTGGACAAGCTACTTAAGGGTCGGTTCATACAAGAGGTCAGTTACCCCGAATGGCTCTCGAATGTTGTGATGGTAAAGAAGGCCAACGGGACCTGGAGAATCTGCATTGACTTTACTGACCTGAACAAGACATGCCCCAAAGATCCATTCCCTCTTTCAAGCATCGATACTCTGATTGACACCACTTCGGGCCATGAGCTTCTCAGCTTCATGGACGTTTTCTCCGGGTACAATCAAATCCGCATGTTTCCCCCGGATATCCCGAAGACCTTCTTTGTTACCGATCAAGGCCTCTACTGCTACAGGGTATTGCCTTTCGGGTTGAAGAATGCTGGTGCTACCTATCAATGCCTCGTCAACAAGGTCTTCCAAAATTAGATCGGCCACAACATGGAGGTGTACGTTGATGATATACTTGTGAAGAGCATCCATAGCAATGACCATGTAGCCGATCTGCAAGAGGCATTCGATGTACTCAGGAATCCTGATATGAGGCTCAATCCGAATAAGTGTGCATTCGGAGTCTCGTCGGGGAAATTCCTAGGCTTCATGGTCAGCCAAATAGGAATCGAAGCTAACCCTGAGAAAATCAAAGCCATACTGGACATGGCTCCTCCCAAGAATGTGAAAGAGGTTCAGAAGTTGACGCGATGCCTCGCTGCCATAGGGCGTTTCCTTTCTAAGTCACGGGAGAAGTGTCTTCCCTTCTTCAAAGCACTCAGAGGGGCTAAGGACTTCGAATGGGGTCAGCAGCAGCAAGAATCCTTCGATCAACTCAAAGCCTACCTAGTCAATCCCCCTCTCCTCAGCAAGCCTATCCCCGGGAAAACCCTCTACCTCTACTTGGCTGCCTCCGAACAGACCCTCAGTGCCGTCTTGGTGAGAGAAGAAGACAGGGCTCAGAAGCCCATCTATTACGTGAGCAAGGTACTTCGGGAAGCCGAGCTTCGTTATCCAAGGCTAGAGAAAGTGGCATACGCCTTGGTTATGGTAGCTAGGAAGCTTCGCCCATACTTCCAATTCCACTCGGTGGTCGTTCTTACCGACCAACTGCTGAAGCAAGTCCTTCACAAGCCGGAGACCTCTGGCCGCCTCATGAAGTGGTCGATTGAGCTGAGCCAGCATGATATATCCTACCAGCCTTGGACCGCAATCAAGGCTCAGGCCTTAGCTGAATTCATAGTTGAAAGCACCATTCCCGAGGTCAGTCAAGCGGCAAACGGACCCCCTATTTGGACGGTATATGTAGATGGGTCCTCTTGCACCGAAGGGAGCAGAGCCGGGGTCATTCTGGCAGGCCCAGACAACTTCGTCCTCCAATACTCTCTCCATATCAACTTCAAGGCCTCCAACAATGAAGCAGAATATGAAGCCCTTATAGCCGGTCTCGGAATGGCTCGCAAGGCAGGGGCACAACGCCTCCGCATATTTAGTGACTCTCAGCTGGTCGTGAATCAATTCTTGGGCGAGTATGAAATGCGAGATGACCGAATGGCTAAGTATCTAGCCAAGGTCCAAAATCTTATGGCTCTATTCGAAGAGGCACTTATTCGGCGAATCCCCAGGGAGGAAAATGCCCAAGCAGATGCCCTCTCCAAGTTAGCCTCTTCCTCCCTCCAAGGTCTCGAGCAGACTATCTTGATTGAAGTGCTCCTAGGGCCGAGCATAGAAGAAGAAACTTCTGACTCAATGGAGTCACTGCCTATTCAACTTCAAGATAATTGGATGAAATCCCTGGTAGAATTTCTAAGGGATGGGCTCCTCCCCGAAGATCCTAAGGAGGCTCATCGAGTTAGAACCAGAGCGGAGCGGTACACCTTTGTTGAGGGGATCTTGTACAAACGCTCCTTCACACAAGTTGATGGCAGACCTTATCTGAGGTGCCTCTCCCCCGAACAAGCCACATACGCATTGCAAGAGCTTCACGAAGGCATAGGCGGAGCACATTCAGGGTCCAGATCCCTTGCCCGGAAGGTGTTGAATTATGGATATTTCTGGCCTACTCTCCTACAAGATGCCGAACGACACGTTCGGCAATGCAGCTATTGTCAAAATTATTCCAACATTCGTCGCCTACCCCCAAGCTCAACTCGCTTCCCTATCAAGTCCGATCCCTTTCGCAATATGGGGGATGGATTTACTAGGGCCGTTTCCACCAGCTCCCGACCAACTCAAATTTTTAGTCGTGACAATCAACTACTTCTCGAAGTGGATAGAGGCCGAGCCCTTGGCTACAATTACCGAGAACAAAGTCCTCCAGTTCTTTTGGAAGAGCGTCATCTGCAGGTTCGGTGTCCCTGGGGTCCTCATAACCGATAATGGAACACAGTTTATAGGGGCCGCATTCTGAGCTCTGTGTGAAGACCTCGCCATCCAACAACGCTTCTCCTCTGTCTCCCACCCACAGTCAAATGGTCAAGTAGAAAATGTCAACCGACAAATCCTCTCCGGTATTAAGAAAAGGCTAGATAAGTCCGCTAAAGGCTTATGGGTAGATCAGCTCCCTAACGTACTGTGGAATTAGTGCACTACGAAACGGACCCCCATAGGAGAGTCGCCGTTCAATCTCACCTATGGGTCCAAAGCTGTGATCCCCCTGGAAGTCGGTATACCCTCTCCTCGCCTAATTGCCTATGAAGAAGAGCAGAATGCCAGGGAGCTTCGGGCGAATTTGGATTTGATTGACGAGCTCCATGAAAGAGCTTCGGTTCGCCTGCAAAGCTACTGAAGAAGGATCGAGCTGGCCTACAACAAGAGAGTCCGTCCCATCGACCTCAAAGAAGGGGACTTGTTCCTCAGAAAGTTTGCTATCTCATTCCCCAGTCAGAAGAGTAAGCTAGCTCCAAATTAGAAAGGACCCTACAAGATCACCAAGGTGGTTCGGCCCGGGACATACCGTCTAGAAGACCTTGAAGGCAGAGAGATTCCCAGGACATGGAATGCCGACCATCTCCTAAAGTACCAAGAGAGTGCCTGAAGCACCTCTCTAAGTACCTTCAGATGTCGAACCGTTCCTTTCCTCTCACTTGTATTTTACTTTTGCTCCTTTATTTCTCCATTGTAATAACGGCTCGCAACTTAGAAGCAGCCGACTATTAGTTACCAATAAAGAATTTCCTTTTTTCCATATTTACCTTGTGACTGCTTACATCTCCCTGTTTTTAATTTCTTTTATTCAAACAACGAGTTCGGAGTCCAACACTTGGCTCGACTCCGCTTCGCGAGCTCGCTCTTAAGCGAGCTAGAATTGGTTCGCCATTCAGAATTGCTCCCACAATCGTTGAAATAAACTCTAACGACGAGTTCGGAGTCCAACACTTGGCTCGACTCCACTTCGCGAGCTCGTTCTTAAGCGAGCTAGAAGTGGTTCGCCATTCGGAATTGCTCCCACAACCGTTGAAACAAACTCTAATGACGAGTTCGGAGTCCAACACTTAGCTCGACTCTGCTTCGTGAGCTCGCTCTTAAGCGAACTAGAAGTGGTTCCCCATTCGGAATTTTCCCCACAACCGTTGAAACAAACTCTAACGACGAGTTCGGAGTCCAACACTTGGCTCGACTCCGCTTTGCAAGCCCGCTCTTAAGCGAGCTAGAAGTGGCTCGCCATTCGGAATTGCTCCCATGACCGTTGAAAGATACCATCGCCTCTTTGTCTCTACGATTAGATGAGCTAACGTTTGGTTCTTATGGTTCGTTTCAAAATTAGAGTAACCACAGTACGTCTCGAGCGCAGAAACTCTGATTTTATTAAAGAACTTTAATGTTATTACAAGACCAAGCTACTACAACAAGGTGCTTTACAAGACCAAGCTGCTACAACAAGGTGATATAAAAACTCAAAAGCATAATACAACTCTTTCAGCGCTTCTTCGGGATGGGGACGTTTCGGTTCAGAGAAACACGAGGGCGGTGCCGCTTAACCTCCTAGCTCGTCTCTAGACCGACGAACCGAGATGCCTCTTCGGCACTGCCTTTGACTGTGGTTCCGACCGAGGCTCCACTAGACAAAACAGCCACGCCGCTTTGAGCATCGGTCGGACTCTGCCTAATGGCAGGTGGACGAGTCGCGAGCTCGTAGAAGGAGATCCCCCACTCGCTCTCCTCGCGAGTACACGAAGTGCTTCGGGCATTAATTCTCACAGGCTGAGGTTTAAGGCGAGCAACTTCCTCCTCAAGTTCGACGATCCTATCCTTCAAAGTGTTGTCCTTCACCGATATGATGAACCAGGGAAAGTTTTGTCGAGCCTGCGTCACCAGCACTGTCAGCTATGATGCGACGAAGGTTAGTCACTTCGATGCTTTTGTCGACTGTAACCCTTCTCAAATGCTCAAACTTCGAAGCGAGCTCGTCACGCTCGTCCAACGCTGAGGATAACTTAACCTCCTTCACCGAGAGTTCTTCTTCGGCTATTTGCAAATGATGAACCTCAGCCAGCAACTTGCGTTTTCCTTCTCCACGTTGAATAACACCCTCCTGAGAAACTCCACCTCGCCTTCGAGACGAGCTTTGCGAGACCGCTTCTGTAGTTCTGCACGAAGGCAGGCTGCTTCAGTGTCCGAACTAAGTTCGACGACCTGAAAGACAGAAGCATATCAACACAAAAAGATAGAAACCAGTGCCCAACCCTTGCCGAACTTCAAAGAAGTTCCGAGCCAAACACTTAGCTAAATTTTGAAAAGAAAACCCAACACTTGGACAACATTCGAGAAAAGAGTTCGGACAAAATCTATTTACATAAGAAGAGCGGTGGCCAGTCCGCTATAAGGCAGTACAATAAAAAAAAAAAAACTATTACAAAAGCGAGGGGATCAAGGGCCTACCTGGGGCGGCAGCTCGGACACAGGCACCACGACAGATGGCCCCTCGCCCCCCGTCGCCCCGGCTTGGGGGTCGGCAGGCACCTCGCCATCCTGCTGCTCGCCCTCCTTCCCTTCTTCCTCCTCTTCTCCCTCCTCTTCTTCGCCTTCGTCTTCGATGCCGGGCCACAGGCGGTACCCCACACTCTCAAAGCCGGGGACTCGAGCCTCGACGTGGTCGAGCGCTCACGCGTAAGATAGCTCCATGTTTTTGGCCATGTGCGTCTTCACCTCGGCTTCGATCTCCTTCCTCGCATTCTCTACCGCCACGGCTTGTTCCGCCTTCACCGCCTCCAAGGCCTTTGCCGCTGCGGCCCTCTCCTCGTCAGCCTTGGCGACCTCTGCAGCGAGCTTCTCATTCTCTCGCTCCAAGGCCGCCTCGAGTTCGGCAACCCGAGCCTCTAAGGCCTCCGAGCGATGCTGCTCCGGGTCGAGCTGCTTCACAGCCCTCGCCCTTTCCGCCCTGTCCTTGTCACTGAGGGCCTTCAACTCCCTCTCCTGCTCGGCGAATTCTTGGACGAGGTTGCCGAAGTGACAAGTGGCCTGCAAAAAGTAGAGTTAGGTCGTAGCAAAAGCCGAGCTGTGGACTTAAGAAATTTTCAAAGAGAAAAGACTTACCGACATAAGTAACCGAGCGATTTCGTAGGTGTCGTCGCCGGTCGTCCCCGCCTTCAGAGCGGCTCGGTCCTTTGGGGTCGCAAGATGCTTGACGGCCTGCATGCACATCTGCGAATCACCAAGAACGCCGTCGTGATTCTTCACCCGCCAGTCGGGGACAAACAGCTTCTTGTTAGCCTCAGTCAAGATTTGCTCAGCCTGAGGCATCAAAGGCGGGGCTTGGAGCGCCAATGCCACCGAAATAGACAAGGTCTCGCTCGGCAGGGCAGATGGGGCAGGGGCGGAAGGGTCGAGAAGGACGACCACCGATGGAGACGGGGCAGAAGGGTCGGGAGTAGGGTCGGCAACAACCGACGGAGCCTTTGTGGGTTGGCCGGACGTAAGACCCGAGCTCAGCTTCTTCCTTTTTCTGCCGTATGCGACCTTGCTTCGCTCAGTCATCATGCCCATGAAGTCCATCTTCGACGCCTCTGTTCAAAGCAACAAAAGAAAAAGTTAGAAGAATGTACATGGCATTTAAAGAAAATAATTTACAGTAAGATGTCAGGAGCGTACTTGGGTCGATCGGACTAAGGCCCGACCCGTGTAGTACCTCCTCAGTCATCTCTCTCCAATTCAGTGTCGGGAGAGCGATCAGCTTGTCCGCCACCTCCTCCTCGGTAGGAGTCAACACCGGGTCGACCCTTGCAAACTTAGGGACTTCCGCCTTCCACCAAGTCGAGAAGTCCAATCTTGAAGGCCCCCTTAGAAAAAAGAACTTCTCCTTCCAATATTTTATCGAATCTGGATTCTCTATTAATTTAATGCCTCGCCGAGGTGACATGTAGTAGCGAGGCTCGAGCTTGCTCATCCGGTTGATTTGGTATAAACTTCGAAGGATGACGATGTCTGGCTCGACCTCGGCGATACAGCACTGAAGCAAGAAGGCGAGCACATGCCGCCAAGTGTTCGGCATGAATTGCACGGGGGCCAGACAGTACCAGTGCAGGACCTTCAACAGGCCAGCGTTCAGCAAGGCGAAGTCGAAGACGCACGTGTCCGGTGACAGGACAGTGTTTGCTCGCATCCCGGGGCCGGGAAGGACCAGCCTGTACTCCGGAGGGATGGCGAACCCCTTTCTGATCTGGAGGAGATCCCGCTCGGATAATACCGAAGCAAGGTCGTCCACCTTGGTGACCTCCCTCGGGGTGTTCTCCTCATAAGTTGCCGAGCGACCAACAATCGCCTTCTCCAGCAAATCGCCACTATACTGCCTAATTCCGGCATGAACTAACAGCGGGCCAGGCATCCGACCCGACTCGGGAGCTCGTCTCTCTGGCTCCACAATCTCCTCGACTATCGAAGACCAGGCCACTACCCTGTTCTTCTCCTCGGCCACAGACGACCCTACTACCTCCTTCCCCTTCCTACGGCTCACTACTTCCCTCCTCTCCTCGGCGCTTCTACCTCCCGAGGACGATGCCTCACTCCCCGATATGGGGATAAGGATCAGGCAGTGCGAGTGGTGAATCTCACAAGCAGCTCAGACTCGAAAAGCATTTTGATCATTTTGAAGAGAGATTTAGTCGGTTAGAAGCAGCTATGAGTCGGGGATTTTTCGTTGGGAATTCCCAAAAAAAATCTCAAGTCGACCCTCTTCCAAGAGCATCGACTCGGCGCCATCATCTGAAGCGCTCTAAGGAGCAATGGAAATCGAATGACAATGGTGATGATTCAGGTGGAAGCAGGGGTTCTTGGTGCCCACAGGTTGCTCGACCAAGAAACCCCAATGTCTCTCAAAGAGGTGAAGAGGATCGAAGGGGTCATGCCCGACAAGGAGGCTGGCATCGAGATCAAGAACCAAGGTTTGAAGGCCACTGACAGGATGCAGGTAACACTTTTTTTCCCAAACAACCAAAGACTGGTTTCCCTATTTTTGATGCGACCGAAGACATAACCAACTGGATATACCACATGGAGTACCATTTTCATACACAAGGAGTTAATAATATAGAAAAATTAAAATTCAGTTTGTACTATTTTAAGGGTGAGGCTCTGTCGTGGTGGAGGTGATATGAACAAGAAGAAGAAGAAGAGGTGATTGATTGGGAGGTGCTCAGGAAGGATTTGCTATTATAGTATGGGCCATCAAAGTTGGATGATCCTGAAGAACTTTGTACAAGTTGCAACAATAAAGAACAGTAAGTGAATAACATAAAGAGTTCCTTAAGTACATGATTTGATTTTAAAAATAGCAAAATCCTCTTTGGTGAGCTTTTATATTTCCGCACTAAAAGTTGTATTAAAAAAGAGGTTAAACTCAAACACCCTAAGTCTGTTCTTGAAGCTTATGGGGAAGCTGTTGCCAGGAAATCTTTAGTAAATGAGCAAAATAAGAATTAGAGGTACAGTGGTTATGTTAAGAGCAGCTCAGGGGTGATAGGGGGCTTTTCATTTTCAAAGACAACTACACAAACCTCAACAACCACACCTAAGTTTGCTATAATAGCAAACATTGCTCCTACAACCCCCCCCCCGGCAAGACCAAAGGATCCCCAATTCTTATAGTACATGAAAGAAAGAACAGAGAAGGTCATGTGTTTCCATTGTGATGAGTTGTAAAAGGGCATTGTGTGGGGACAACATTCATGTACATGATGGCGGCTTATGAAGAAAGGACCTTTATGCAAGTATTAGGGGCAATTAATTGTCCTGCATCTGAACATTAAACTAGTTCAGAAAAGGATCAGGGAGAGGATGGCACGAAGGAGAAGTTAGTGACAACCCTTAAGGCTATAAAAATCCCTAGATTCAGCAATGTATCTTTACATACTGTAACACCCTGCAAAATTGAGTTGTGACAATTTTGCCCACTGGTGTTACGAACATGTATGTTGTATTGTTACGAGTAATATCCGTAATTCATTTTAATATAAATGTCCTACGTATTTCTGAAATTCAATTATTTATACATTGTTTCGTTTGCTCAAAATTCGTTTTTATCCTATTTTGAGCCAACTCGAATATTAATTTTAATATTTGCATTTTTACATGTATTGCACGTGTTTTAAATACACGTGACAATTACGTAAATTCCACCGTTACGAGTAATATTTCTACGTATTTCAACTTTTTATTTTTTATAACTTGTTCAAATTCGTTTTAGATTTTGACTCAAATATATTTATACGTGCGATGCACGTGTTTTCTATGTGCATGTTGATTACATTGTTGTATATATAAAATTAATGAAATGTATTTTTCGTACGTTGTATTTCGATTATTTATAAACATTTCCCAATTGATAAAATCTATCTCGTATTTGAATATCTATTTTTCGTGCGATGCACGTATTTGCGGTGCACGTATTGGCTGTATTCTCTTTCAAAATAAATTTTATAAAATGTGTGTATGTTTATTTTTATGTGTGCATGAAAACTCTAATTATAATTAAAATAAACAAGTTCTATTAAACACATATTACATATTATAACATTTACTTTTAATTTAAATAAAAACTATTAATAATTTGTGTGCACAACATAGCATGCACGTGCACGTGTTTTCTCATTTTTTGGTTTCTGGACGGCCATGAGTGAGTGGGGATGTGAGTAGGGGTAGTGGTAGTTAATTGTAGTTAGTGGGTAATTAATTAAATCCCCATAAATTAATTAATCCTATAAAATACCCCCACCCTACTTCTAATTAGCAAAAAAAAAACGGATTTGCAAATAAAAGTGCTAATGCCATGACCAGTCCATAAATTGTTAAAGCTTCTATAAAAGCTAGACTAAGCAATAAAGTACCTCGTATTTTACCTTTACTTAATACTCCTTCAAATTCGAATAAGTTTGAAATATCAAAAATTGAAAGTAAAATTTGTCGAAATTGTAAAATCTTTTTGGATTCCAATTCCATTGAAAAAGTGTATGATATTACATGTTACAATGGAATCTGACGTTCGTATTCTTTTTCATAGAAAGAAATAACAAAAAAACAAAAGGTATGTTACTACCATTTTGAAAAAGAGTAAGGATCACCGAAGTAATGCCTAAACCTAATGATTTTACAAAGTAAAGAGAAAGGATTCCAGGAACAAGGAAACGCTTTTTTTTAATTGTCTCAATATTTGGATTATAATTAAGAATAAAAAGAGATTCGAGATGAGACAAAGAAAAGAGGTTAGAGACGACTCAAGAAATGTGTAAGGATTTACCTTTGAAGTTTTTCAGAATTTACCAACTTGAGTTATGAGTATGAATGATATATTCTTCCTATAATCTATAAGTAAGAACAAAAAATGATTCAAATCATAGTCTAATTTATGATTTTATTTATGGGTCTATTTGCCGTTATATACAGAAAGATTAGAATCATTTTTCTCAAGCCGTATGAGGAGAAACCTCCTATACGCTAGGGGGGGGTATTGTTTATCTACATCTATCCCAATGAACGGTCTATCGAATCGTTGCAATTGATGTTCGATCCCGAACAGAATGAAGAGATCTTTAAAAAGTGGGTTTTTACGATCCGATACAGAATCAAACTTATTTAAATGTTCCCGCTATTCTTTATTTTCTTGAAAAGGGTGCTCGACCTACAGGAACTGTTCATGATATTTTAAGGAAGGCCGGATTATTGAAAGAGAGAGCTTTAGGGAAAAAAAGGTTAATAATAAAAATAATAAAATAAATTAAAACGTAACTAGTATTCATTTTTGGGTAACCTAATTTTCTCTTTTCTTGTTTTATTCATATCATACTTAATCTTTTCTTAATTTACTTTCAACTTCATTTCTTTTTTTGTTGTAGGAATCCGGTAATAAACAAGGGACGAACCCTACTTAAATTGTACTTTTATTTACTAAAGAAACCTTCTGGCAATTTTTTTATTTATGTTGTGCCAATCCAACAAAAATCCTTAATTGACTTATTGAATTAATTCTATTAATATTGACAATGGTGTATCGAACAAATATAATTCGATCGTAGATAAATAGCTCTGTTTATCCCGACCTCCTATTGGTTTTTGTTTAACTTCATTCAAATGATTAGTTTGCCAGATTTACTGTTATAACTGTAACTCCCGTTTTCATTTTTCTCCTTTTATTATTGATCCCCATTGTAATCTCTTTTGTAATTCTATAACATTTCTTTTGTTTCATTATTGTACCGAATGATATCAACTCTAAAATTATTCATGATTTATCCTTGACCTCAGTTGATTATTTGAATCTTACTCCTTTGCCTAATTCAAATTTAGTTTCATGAAATTGTCTTTTGTCTTGTTGGGTTGAGAATTGTGCTTCTATTTGACCCATATTGTACCCAAAACCCTATAACCCACCTCCTATTGGATTGTAAACTACATTAACCCAAACCCACAACCCAAATTCTCCCTAACAACCAGACCCAAATCTTCTCTCCCACAATCCCCCGTATCTGCTAACTACCCACAATATGATCCCACTATTCTATCATTTAATATTCTCCTTCTCTTTCTTTCTCCCAAAAAGCCAAAATAGAAAAACCCCTTCACTGTCATAGCCCATTACTGTTCACCCCCTGCCCCTCGATCCTGTGCAACCCTTCCCCCCTCTCACTGTTGAACCCCCCTTCCACAACCCTTCTTTTCCCGCTCATCCACTCGTCTCCCTCCTCCGCTGCACCTCGACCCCGATCCTCGTCTCCGCCCTCACCCGCCGTCGCCCTCTCCCCATCGTGGCTTCACTGCGATGCCATTACCATCACCCCTCGAGCACTCCGCCTGCCACCCTCCTCCTCAATGCCATCACCGAGCTTCGAAGCTTCGCCAGTCAAGCTCGGAACACTCCCGTCTTCCTCCTCCGCTCAAAGCGCCTCGAGCCTACCGCTCGCCTCCCTGCTCTCGTCTGCCACAACCCAAGCCACCGCAGTGCCCCCCACCTCGTCTTCAATTTCCGTCCCCTTTGGCGAACCCATCGCTGTAGTACCCTGAATTTTTATTTAATGAGAATTATTGATTTTTACGTGTTGTGCACGTACAAATTTTGTATGTATATTTTCTTACAAAATTATCTCTTATAACATGAACAAATAAACATTTTTTTTCTTTCTCTTTATTTTCTAAAAGCCTATTTTAACAGCCTAAGATTGTTTTTTTCTAATTTAAGCCCACCCTAATTAATTAAAAATTTTATTTTGACCCATGAGCCTAAAGCTCACTATTTTTGAAGCCTACAAATTAATTAATCTTTTAATTGTCACAACTTATCATGTAGATACAATTAGTAGACAATTAATTAATTAACTTTGGTACAACTTAATAATGGGGGGGTACTAGAAAGGCCACGTGCACACACTAGAGTGTGCATTGCACACCCTCCTAGGGGTGGCCAGATTGTGGGGAGAGAGAAAGGGAGAGTGGGATGAAGTTGAGGGGTGGTTATGTGATCATGGAAGTTACTACAACTTCCCAATTCATCTTGGTCCTTAATCTCTAACTCCTTGATTAAATCCTAGCCATCTATTCTCATCCTAAAAGTGTATAAATACCCCTATATTTCTTCTCATTAGTATATTACACAATTCATTAAGAGAGAAAAGATAAGAGAACAAAAGATTGAGAGGCATTAGTGAGCAAAAGATTAGAGCGTGCAAAGTTGTGTGTGTTCCAACCTAGAGGTGGCCGGCCAATCATCCAAGGAGTACAAGGAGGGCTCGGGTTCCATCAAGCTCAAGGAGGAGAAGGCAATTTGCAATATAATCTAGGAGGAGAAGGCTACTTCCTTGCATTCTAGGAGCTTTCATTTCATTTTCTCCAATAGGTAGGTGTTTCTCATGCTTCTAAAATCTAGATACCATGCTAGGAATGATTTGATGAAATTGTTAAAGAACAACTAGTTGGAATTGGACTCATGTTTGCTTAATTAGAGATGATATGGTAATTTAGAAAAATGGTTGTTAAAATGGTTGTTAAAATGGTTGCTAGTTGATTATTTGTGAGTTGAAGTATTAGAAACTATCATGATTGTCATGATAGATGTCTATGAATTATGCTATGTGAAGAAATTTATGATTATGAGACAAGGGATGAATTGAATGCTTCATGTGGAATTGTTTGTTTAAATTAGAGTAAACTCTATTGTAGGAAAGATGAGAATTTTGTGTTCTAAATTGATGTAGATGGTTAAATATTGAGAAAATGAAGAAATAAAGTATTTTTTTGTAGATATTTATATTATAAATTTTGTGAAAATAAAATTATTCTAACTGTCCAAATAATGGACATAGAACACCAAATGAGATCAAAAATGCATGTGTTATTGGTAAATAATGAATTTAAAAATACTAGTTTACCGTAATTGTATATACATTAAAATCTGGAGAGTTTTGACTCAAAAAGAGAAGAAAAAGAACTAAAAATATTTTGGGAATTTGAAAAACCTAGCAGCAAAGTCGACCGACTATATTGAAACAGTCGACTGCCCTGACTATTTATTTTCGAGTTCAAATCTTTGCGGAACAGTCGACCGATTATATTGAAACAGTCGACCGTCCTGATTATTTGTTTTCGAGTTCAAATCTTTGCGGAACAGTCGACTGACTATACTGTAACAGTCGACTACCCTGACTATTGGTTTTCGAGTTGTAAATCCTCACAGAACAGCTGACTGTTCATATTTTAATAGTCGACTGCCCTGAAGTTTCAAATAATATCTGAATTTTCGTAAGATAATTTTCTATAACCTATGGTCTAGTATAAATAAAAATTTGAGGCTATTTTTGGCAAAAAAAAGGAACTTATTAATTTATTAGTTTAAATTGTCTTTGAATAAAGAAAAATACATGCCTTGTTTATAAAAATTTTGAAATGGATTTTGGCATGGAAAGTGTGAATTTTTGATAAAATGACAGTACAGTAATTTCATGGGAAGAATGAATTATAAATGTGACAAGTTAGAAAAAAAACGAATTCTTTTGTTTATGCATGAGTTTGTACTTGAAAGTGAAATTGAATGTTATGACGAATTATGAAAGATTTTATGAGCATGAATACACAAATGCTATGAACATGAAAGGAAAATTATTGTTAATCATGAAAAAGACTTTATAACTGTGAAAACTCGATTTTTTGATTGTGAATTGAAATTGAGAACTATAGTGTAGTTAAGCCTCACACCGGCATTGAAAAGAGATATGTTGAAATGAAATTTGAGACGAAAAGACTAAGATTGGGTCATGTTGAATAGATGATTAAGACCGGTATAGTGGAAAGGATAACTCTAGAGAATTGATTTTGTTCATGATTCAAATAACTAAGGATTAGATACATAGTGAAGAGGAGATGAAAATAAGAGAAAAATACGAGTATGAGAACCTCGGAGCTACGGTGTGAGAGTATTCACATGTTGTCTTCATGATGCGTTGTGACATGAGTGGATATGTCTCCAGGAGTCCGTACCGCAGGCGACGCTCGTGGGGTGTTTGGTGACTGCGGGTGGTGTCATGTCCAATGACGGAGGCTGAATTGTCCATAGGTTCTTCACGATGCGTCGTGACATGACGTGGGATTTTCCTCCAGGCTGTCTGGACATGAGCTCGTAACTTATAGAACATCTAGAATACTTATCGTAGTTACAGTAGTAGTTTAAGTCATGACGAGGGATTGAACCCTACAAGATGAAGAACGGTTAAAGGCTTGCCCTCAGACCTATGTAGTATGGGATGCATAGAATCTGAACAAGTGCGCATTAGTATCATATAATATAAACAAATGCATTAAGGACTAAGTGCACCGCACAACACGACATCTATAGGATAGTCCCTTATAGTTCTGTTTTGTGACTAAGCTTGTGGTTTGTTTAAGCATTTGAGAATCGTTATACTGTTTCGACATAGTGAGGATAGCCGTGTATAATATTTCGTCGGTTGTAAGCAACTGACGCGCCCACAGTTTTTATGCAGGATAAAGTGATTAGCAAGACTAAAGAATGCATGCTGATTAAAGAATGATCTAAGTGTTGTACATTTCAATTCATGTAATTTGTTGTAAATTGCTTCCGCTATAAATATGTAATGAAAGTATAAACTCTGATGTAACAAAAAGTTTTATTTCCTTGTAAAATTGTACGAAAGAAGTGTAAAGATCCTGTGGAACTTCGAATTCAGTTGTATTTGGAATTCGGGGTGTTACAATTGCCATTGCCGAGAACTCGCACTCATCCGCCTCGTCGCCACCGTCTTCGCCTCTCCGTTCACCCCTGTAACCACCGAAGATCACCCTCGCCCCTCGTTGTCGTCGTCAAATGCTCAAACGCCGCCATATTTGCCTCCCCTATTTTCGAGCGAAATAGAGTCGCTCGCTCAAGCGTCGCCGTCTTTGGTCACTGCCGTCGCTTCCCGACCGCAGCGTCACCATAGTCTCGAGCACCCCCACTGCCAGTCACCGTAGTGTCGCGTCGTTGTCGCCGCCAATCTCTCCCACGCTCTCTCCCGCTCTCTCTCTGTCGAAGTGAGGAAGGAGACGAAGCGGGATTGGGTTGTGTTGATATGTGGTGTTTTGTGGTGTAAGAGATCCCGATCCGCTGTTTTAGGTGTTTGGTGTTTTAGAGAGAGAGTTGTTGTTTGCTGTGTTGGAGTAGGGGATCAGGATCGGTGTTTGGTGTTGGGTTGATCCGGTGTTGGTGTTTCGCTGTTTGGTGTCTTGCCCGTGGCTCGCACGTGTTAGTGCTTCGTGTTCGTGAATTGTCGCCCGGGATCCTAATCCCATTATTCCCTATATCGGATCTAATCGTCATCTAAAGGCAAGTCATCTCACTCTCGAATTGTATTGTATCGTATTCGAGATTGTTTATTGAATTCTGCAAGTAGATCCATATCGATTATTGCATATTGTTTATTGTTATCCACCGTTAGGATACTATGGATTTACCCGAGCGAATCCAAGTAGTAGTCTTGACTTTGTGCCGTCTTTTTGCCTCCAATGTATAGAGATCTTGCATGCATTCATATAGTTAATTATTGAATATAAGAATAGGAATTATTATTGTATTTCATGTCATGACATTACACAACTATTGTAGATCGTATACTAGTGTTGATTGTTCATATGATTGATGATGGTGTATTAGTTGATTGTGATCAGTAAGATTATGGGCATAATACATCTTAATACCATGTTCACATAGACGTAACTTGCTGTGATTTATAATTGATAACCCCTAACTCATAGTTCATAACTTTTTAATTATTTTTATTCATGAAGAATATGTTGAAAGCCTGAAATTTATTGCCAACCTGAACATTACCATGCTGTTTCGACCTAGATAATGTCATCAAAATCGATAACTTTCTGAATATGAAATGTAGCCCCATGTTTTTAGTTTTCAGAACAGCCAGAATTTTTGAATTCCGACTTATATTGCATGATTTATGACCTTTTTACTGCTGTTGTGCTGTATTTTTAGATTTATACACATACCATGTTAAGCTGATGAATTAGGTAAATTAATGATCAAACATTAACATGATAATTTTCAGATTGATAGCCAACATGCTTAGGGTAATGAAAATTATTTTTACTAATTTTTATAGTGAATATTTACTGCTGTTACAACTGAAACTAGTTGACACTGATAACCAGCCGGGAACAGTAACCTGTAAAGAACACTGAAATTCACCTAGCTACTATTGTCGGAATTTGGACTTTAAATATGTGTTGGAACCAGGCAGGAGTCTAGTTTCTAAACCTTCTGACGGATCTACATTTGCTATCCTGTAGCAACGGAGATTCTGATTTTGGTACAGCAACCTACTGCTGTCCAAAATTGGGTTTCTATATTTAATAATATATAATTGAATCTATAATATTGAATTTGGTATATTTGATTGTATAGAGTACACTGCATGATCTTAGGGTTCTGTTGTCATCATTCTAATGTCCCCTATTAATCACATTATCGCTTTCCATTGATATTTATGTTCCTATTGTTCCCCATTAGTATTGCATGTTAATTGAATAAAGAATGTTAATCAAGCCAGAGTTAAGGATTGACTAGGGTAGTTGATAATATAGTGACTGTACTCAGGAATGTGGGCATTATTTCCCAAAATATTGTGTCGGCTAGTGCTATCGATTTATTGTTGGATTACTGACCACAGTATTCCAATTCATCGTGTATTATTTTAGGATTATTGTGCTGATTATTGTTATCGTTATTATGCAAGAAATTGCTATTGTTATCGTTATTGTTATCGTGCCGAGTACATGACCTATAGAATCCACCACCTTGGTCTAAACGAAATCAATTGTACGCATCGAACCTGTAGTATGGGATGCAGTAGTACGTGCATTAGTTAGGATTAAAAATAAATAATCGACTTAAGACTTCATCGCATTGTCATTGCATTTTGTCATCGTTATCGAAAAGTGTTATCGATATTGCTTACAATCATTGTTATGGTTATAAATCATCGTTATTGCACATTGTACTATTATCGTCTTGTCAGTGTTCAATACTATTGATTTCATCATTCATTCAATTCATCGTTATACCATTATTGTCATTGTTTCTCTGTTTCTTTACTTGCTGTCCACGACTTGCTCTAAGGACATATTTTTCTCTCTTTTAGATGAAACGCTTATAGGTAATCAAGGAGAATTTCCTGATGGACTAGGAGAGAAGCAATGGTGAAAGAATTGTTATGCAGCGCCGCTTAATAATTATTGTTTTATTTTAAGAACTTTAATAATTGAACAATGCTGTTTTTTTTGTACTGTGGGCTTTTGACCCGAATGATGTTATTGTTGATTCCAGATGTTGGATTTATATTATGTTAGTTATTTTATGCTTAAATTCCAAGTATTGTTATTCATGTGATTACTCTTTTAATGCATGCGTGGTTGTATTACTTCCTGTTTATATTGTTGAGTTGAGTTGATAATAGCTCATGGATGACGCAAGTCATTCGCTGAGTCATGTCACGTGCTTGCATTCCGTAGTTTTGGAAAGTGAGGCGTGACAATAATTGTTATACAAGATCTATTTTCTTGATATGGAAGATGTGTTTTCTTCACGAAAACAAACTTGAGACATTTTTTTTGTAAATTTTGACATTTCTATTGGGAATATGGTTTTTTTTAATTTGCTAGTTCAATATTTTGATGTAGTTGTACAGTGTAATGCAATTTTCAATGGAAGCAGCTTTTTTTTATCATATCTACATATCATAGTTATTTGGGTTGCTAACTCAACGGTAGAGTACTCGGCTTTTAAGTGCGACTATGATCTTTTACAAATTTGGATGAAGCAACGAATTCGTCCAGACTATTGGTAGAGTCTATAAGACCGCAACTGTACCTGAAAGATAATGGATGGAAAAAACAGCATATCGTAATAATAATAATAAGAAGAAAACGGGATTTTTAAATATATATACTTTTTAGTAGAATTTTGAGTTTTTACTTAACGGATCATTACAAAAGTTTGTTTTGCTTTTTTTTAGTGGGAAAAAAGAAATTCACATTTCAAGTTGGGTCTAATGAATAAATGGATAGAGCCCTAAGGCTCTAATTCTGGTATATAAAAAAACAACGAGCTTCTATTCTTATCTTATCTTTAAAAATAACATAGCAAAGGGGACCGAACTGGCCAGTAATTTTAGCTCAGATTAGGGAACGTGTCGAATGGAGGAGTACCTCTTATAAGGGCCGCATTTTCTCACAAGGTCTTGAGCATCTTGGAGGAGGGTCGGCCAGTAGTACCCGTGATTAAGTATTTTCCTTGCAAGTGTGCTCCTGCCCATGTGGCAGCTGCTAATTCCATCGTGCATCTCTTCTAACGCATATTTATCCTCCTCAAGATTTAGGCAGCGGAGGTAAGGTCTCCCGTCTGCCTTGGTGTACGAGCATTTGAAGAGCGTGTCGTTGATGAGTGTGAACCTCTTCGAACGGGCCCGAATCTTTCTGGCTTTGGATGGATCTTAGGGTAGTTCACCCGCCCTTAGGAAGTTTAAGATTGGGTCCATCCAGGTTGTCGCCCATACGGGTGAGTCGATGCTGTTGACCTCGGGCGGTTCAACAATTTTGATGTTGGGTTTTAGGAGGACCTCCACCAAGTCAGTGTAATCTAATCCTTCGAAGAAAGAAGAAGCCAGTTTGGAGAGAGTGTCTGCTTAGGTATTCTTTTCTCGAAGGATTCGAGTCACTGTCACTTCTGGAAAATCTGAGAGAAGAAGTCGAACGCATGCTAGGTATTGGATCATTCGGGCATCACGAGCCTCGAACTCCCCGAAAATCTGATTGACAACAAGCTAGGAGTCGCTAAAAATCCTTACACGTCTGGCTCCTACTTTACGGGCTAAGAGGAGTCCTGCGATCATTGCCTCGTACTCTACCTCGTTGTTGGAGGCTAAAAAGTTGAGGCAAATAGATTATTGGAGAACGAAGGCATCTGGACCCCTAAGTATGACTCCGACCCCGCTACCGCCTTCGCAGGATGACCCATAGAGCTCCCACTCTAGCTCGTCTTCCCAGACTTCGGGTGTATCGGGAATGGTACACTCGATTATGAATTCAGCGAGCGCTTAGCCCTTAATTGCAGTTCGTGACTTATAGCTTATATCGTGCTGACTCAACTCAATAGACCACTTGATCAAGCGGTCTGACGTATCGGGATTATGGAGTACTTGCTTGAAAGGTTGGTCAGTAAGAACCTGAATGGAGTGGGCTTGGAAGTATGGGCGAAGCATTCTTGCCGCCATCATAAGTGCATAAGCCATCTTCTCTACTTTAGAGTACCTAAGCTCGACGTCGCATAGGACTTTGTAGATATAATAGACCAGCTTATGTGACCCACCTTCCTCCCAAACCAAGACACCACTGAGCGCATGCTCAGAAGCAGCTAGGTAGAGGGAGAGAACTTCGCTTGGCTCATGTTTGCTGAGGTGCAGGGGATTGGCCAAGTATTACTTCAACTGGTCGAAGGCTTGATGTTGGAGCTCCCCCCACTCGATGTTTTTGACTTCCCTGAGAGCTTTGAAGAATGGAAGTGATTTCTTTCTGGATTTAAAGAGAAAGTGGCTGGTAGCTGCCAACCGACCCGTGAGGCATTATACTTCTTTGACATTTCTTGGAGGGGCCATGTCTAGTATGGCTTGAATTTTTTTGGGATTGGCTTCTATTCCCCGTTGGTTGATCATGAATCCGAGGAACTTTCTGGATGTTACGCCGAAGGCGCACTTCGAAGGATTTAGCCGCATGTTGTGAGATAAAAGGACCACGAATGCTTCTTCAAGATCTTTCACATGATCCTGACGTTTGAGGCTTTTAACGAGCATGTTGCCCACATATACCTCCATGTTCTCACTTATTTAATTTTTGAAGAACCGGTTTAAGAGTCTTCGATACATTGCTCTGGCATTCTTCAGCCCTGTTGGAATTACACACATTGTATGGGTAGTTGTTCCAATAAATCATAGTTATTAATGTACCTAGTTAGTCACATATTCATGAATCAAGGAATTCACATGCATGTACTTAGGAACTAGAACTTCATTAATATTCTTGTAAATTTCACATTGTATTTACTCCCTAAGTGTATATAAATAGATCAGCTGAGTGGGTTTAAGCACTCAAGCATTTCACAACCTCTAGTCTCTTCAATATGGTATCTAGAGCCACTTTGTTTGTTCTTTAAAAGGTTTCTGCATCTGGTCAGCAAAACTTAAAGTCCCTCAACGTCCTTTTATCCAAACAGCAACTCAACATCCAAAAGTCCCTTCCACTGGCCTGCCCACTGTCCACCGCCACCGAAAAACCACTCAGAAACCGCCGATCGGCCAGCCACCAAAGTCACGTCTCCGGAAAGCCGTCCACGCGCCACCGTCCGGCCGTCATAACCACCTCGCGCTTGCCCAGATCTAATCGCCGGCCTCTCCTCCTTCTGCCTAGGTGCTGAAATGGCTTCAAGCTCTCAGAAAACTGATGGTCCTGTCTTCTCTATCTCTGAAAAGCCACCAATCACTTCGGAAAAATTGAATGGAAAAAATTATCTTGCATGGTCAGCCTCTGTTGAACTTTGGTTTCTTGGCCAAGGTTATCATGAACATCTGGAGCAATCCTTGGAAAAGATTTCAGAGGACAAACACGAGCAGTGGAAGAAACTTGATTATCAGCTTTGTGCTCTCTTGTGGCAATCTGTTGAGCCAACTATATTGACAAATTTCAGAGCCTTCAAAACTTGTCATTCTTTCTGGAAGAAGGCACGAAGTGTTTTTGCTAATGACATTCAACAATTGTATGATGCTGCTCAAAAATTGGCCACTCTTAAACAAACTGATCATGACATGGTTGCCTATGTTTCGAAAGCCCAATCTGCGGTAGATGAGTTAAAATTATCATTGGAAGCCGATAAACTTGAAGACGCGAAGACGAAACTTGATAATCTATATATGGTGTTGGTACTACATGGGATGCATCCAGATTTTGATCACATTCGTGACCAAGTCTTAACCGGCCAAGAAGTTCCTTCTCTAGAGAATCTAATTACCCGGCTCCTTCGAGTCCGCTCACCAAAAATAGGAGGAAATTCATTTGACAGTATTGAAACTTCTACCATGGTTTCTAATCGAGGGGGACGAGGTGGTCGTGGAAGCCGAGGAGGATGAGGTGGAAGAGGAGGTCGCCCTCAATGTTCTTACTGCAAGAGAGTGGGCCACACACATGACACTTGCTACTCGATTCACGGATTCCCCGGAAAATCTGTGAATATTTCAAAGTCTGAAACATCTGAGATAAAGTTTTCGGAAGCTGACTATCAAGAGTACCTTCAGCTAAAAGCTGCCAAGGAATCTCAAACATCATCTGCTATAAGTGGTCATAACTCTACTGCTTGCATTTCCAAATCTGGTAACAATCAAAGTCCATGGATAATTGATTCAGGTGCTTCTGATCACATTCCTGGTAATAGTTCTTTATTTTCATCCATCTCTCCTCCTAAAATTCCTCATTTCATTACTTTAGCCGATGGTTCTAGAGTTGCAGCAACAGGAATCGGCAAAGTATCACCCACTTCTTCTTTGTCTTTAAACTCTGTTTTGCTCATACCTGATTGTCCTTTCAATTTAATATCTCTTAGTCAACTTACTCATTCTCATAATTGTTCAGTAACATTTGATGCTAACTCCTTTGTCATACAGGAACGTGGTACGGGTCGAACGATTGGCATAGGACATGAATCTCATGGTCTTTACTACCTCAAGCCTAGCCTTTCTTGGATTTGCAGTGTTGCCACATCACCAAAGCTCCTTCATGAACGTTTGGGACACCCACATTTATCTAAACTAAAAATAATGATTCCAAGTCTTGAAAAAATAAAGAACCTATTTTGTGAGTCATGTCAGCTAGGAAAGCATGTTCGTTTTTCTTTTGTTAGGCATGTTGAAAGTCATGTTGATTCCCCTTTTTCAGTTATTCACTCTGATATATGGGGTCCTGGTCATGTTTCTTCTATGGGTTATAGATATTTTGTTACTTTCATTGATGAATTTTCTCGATGCACCTGGGTTTTCTTAATGAAAGAACGGTCTGAAATTTTGTCCATTCTCACTTCTTTTGTTAATGAAATTAAAACTCAGTTTGGTAAGACAATTAAGATCCTTAGAAGTGATAATGCAAAAGAATACTTTTCTTCTGCTATTTCTTCTTTTTTGTCGGCGTAAGGCATTCTCCATCAGTCCTCTTGTCCTCATACTCCTCAACAGAATGGCATTGCCGAAAGGAAGAATAGGCATCTTGTTGAGACTGCTCGGACATTATTACTTCATGCCAATGTACCTGTCCGACACTGGGGTGATGCTGTTTTAACAGCCTGTTTTTTGATAAATCGGATGCCTTCTTCCTCTATTAAGAATAAAATACCACATTCCATTCTGTTTCCTAAAGAACCGTTGTTTCATGTTGATCCACATATTTTTGGTTGCACCTGTTTTGTTCATAACTTGTCTCCAGGTCTTGATAAGCTTGCTGCTCGAGCCATCAAATGTGTCTTCCTTGGATATTCCAGATTACAGAAAGGTTACCGATGTTACTCTCCTGTTCACAATCGTTATTATATCTCTGCAGATGTAACATTTTTCGAAGAAAAGCCATACTTTGCTCCCTCCATGGTTGAGTCCAATACTCTTCAAGAAGTCTTTCCTATTCCCTATCTTGGTCCATCACCTTCTTTGCAGGAATCAGAGTCAATTATAGATATTCCTGACAATCCTCCACTTGAGCAGACTCAAAGATCACCCATCTTATATCGGCGTCGTCCTCGAATTCCTAATGCAGAACTTGAAGGTAATGAAAGACTAGCTGAATCATGTCCTACTCCAGCGAACAACCCGACCGCAGACATACTCGAAGAGAATCTTGACTTGCCCATTACTCTTAGGAAAGGTACTCGGTCTACACGTAATCTTTATCCTATTTATAACTTCTTAAGTTATCATCGTCTCACTCCTTCGTACCATTCTTTTGTTTCCTCTTTATCTTCTGTTTCTCTTCCTAAAAATCTTTGTGAAGCACTTGATCATCCAGGATGGCGACAAGCCATGATTGATGAAATGCAGGCTTTGGAGCATAATGGTACTTGGGAGCTGGTTCCTCTTCCTCCAGGCAAGAAACCTGTTGGTTGTCGATGGGTATATGCTATAAAAGTTGGGGCCGATGGAAAGATTGATCGCCTCAAAGCTCGCTTGGTTGCCAAAGGTTATACCCAGATTTATGGCCTAGATTATGGAGATACTTTCTCCCCTGTGGCTAAAATTACTTCTGTTCGACTCCTTATTGCCATAGCAGTCATCCGTCATTGGCCACTGTATCAATTGGATATTAAAAATGCATTCCTACATGGTGAATTAGAAGAGGAGATTTATATGGAGCAACCACCAGGATTTGTTGCTCAGGGGGAGTCTAGCTTGGTTTGCAAACTGCGACGGTCTCCTTATGGACTCAAACAATCCCCACGAGCTTGGTTTGGAAAATTCAGCTCCGTTGTTCAGGCTTTTGGAATGAAACGAAGTGAAGCAGACCATGCAGTTTTTTATTGTCATACCTCTCCGAATAGATGTGTTTACTTGGTGGTCTATGTAGATGATATAGTCATCACAGGAAATGACCAAGAAAAAATTGCCCAACTGAAGGAACATCTATTTAGTCATTTTCAGACTAAGGATTTGGGAAAGCTTAAATATTTTCTTGGAATAGAAGTTGCTCAGTCAAAAGATGGGATTATCATCTCACAAAGGAAGTATGCGTTAGACATACTTAAAGAAACTGGTATGTCAGATTGTAGACTAGTTGATAGTCCCATGGATCCAAATCAAAAATTGTTACCAAATCAGGGGGAGCCTTATTCTGATCCTGAAAGATATCGGAGATTGGTTGGGAAGCTTATCTACCTCACTATTACAAGGCCAGATATTTCCTTTGCAGTTGGAGTGGTGAGTCAATTCATGCAATCTCCTCATAATGATCATTGGGATGCAGTAATTCGAATTCTGAGATACATCAAAAGGACCCCAGGACAAGGACTACTCTATGAAGACAAAGGAAGCACTCAAGTAGTTGGATTTTGTGATGCAGATTGGGCAGGATCACCCATTGATAGGCGATCCACTTCAGGATATTGTGTGTCTATTGGAGGAAATCTTGTCTCATGGAAGAGTAAGAAGCAAAATGTTGTTGCAAGATCTAGTGCAGAGGCTGAATATAGAGTTATGGCTGTAGCCACGTGTGAGCTCATTTGGATTAAACAACTTCTTCAAGAATTGAAGTTTGGAGATACTCAACAAATGAAGCTATGTTGTGATAATCAGGCAGCCCTACATATAGCTTCCAATCCAGTATTCCATGAGAGAACTAAACATATCGAGATTGATTGTCATTTTGTCTGGGAGAAAGTCCTTTCTAAGAAAGTTATCACTGAATCTGTTAGTTCTTATGATCAACTAGCAGACATCTTAACAAAATCTCTAAGGGGACTAAGAATTCAGAATATTTGTTCCAAGCTTGGAGCTTTTGATTTATATGCTCCAGCTTGAGGGGGAGTGTTGGAATTACACACATTGTATGGGTAGTTGTTCCAATAAATCATAGTTATTAATGTACCTAGTTAGTCACATATTCATGAATCTAGGAATTCACATGCATGTACTTAGGAACTAGAACTTCATTAATATTCTTGTAAATTTCACATTGTATTTACTCCCTAAGTGTATATAAATAGATCAGCTGAGTGGGTTTAAGCACTCAAGCATTTCACAACCTCTAGTCTCTTCAATAAGCCCGAAGGGCATGACGTGGTAGCAATACAGCCCTTGGTCGGTCAAGAAAGCATCTTGGGGATGTCTGGAGGGTACATCCTGATTTAGTTGTAGCTCGAGAAAGCATCCATGAAACTGAGAAGCTCATGTCTGGATGTCGCATCGATCAAGGCATCAATGCTCGAGAAGGGAAATTGATCCTTCAGGCAAGCCTTGTTAAGGTATGTGAAGTAGATGCAGATCCTCCACTTCCTGTTGGGCTTCTTGACCATTACAACATCGGACAACCACTCGGGGTAGATCACCCTTGGATGAACATGGCAGAGAGAAGTTTCTTTACTTCTTCTTTAGTTGTCTGCTATCGATCAGGGGTGAACTTGTGGTGCCTCTGTTGCACTAGTTTGGAGTCCAGGTGGACGCTCAATAAGTGCATTATAAGATCCTCGGAGATCCCAGGCAAATCTGAGGGCACCCAAGCAAATAAATCCTAACTTCAACAGATATAGTCTATGATATTTTGCCTTAGGTCCTGAGGAAGGGATCAGCTCACTTGGAACCATTTTGATGGGTCATCTTCGGAGAAGGGGTCCTCTTCCAATTCATCGACTGGCTCTGAGTCGATCATACTCCTTTTAAAGGGGAGCTCGACTGCATCGAGGGGCAGGACTGCTACCCCCATAGCAGCCATGTAGCAGGACAACTTCGACCCCATGTTCGGTAAGGAACTTCATCTTCATGGGGTACGCTGAGGGAACTGCATGGAGGGATGCGAGGTCGGGTCGACCGAGGATGGATTTGTAGGCGGCTTGCACATTTACCACCATGAAGTCCATGGCTTCGGTTCAGAAAGCCGGATCCTGCCCGGCAGCAACATCGAGGGTCACGATTCTCTCAATCTAGACGGGGGCACCTGAAAATCCTTGGAGCGTGTACCCTACTGGTTTTAGTGGAGAACCTCGTGATTGGCTAAACCGAGGCTGATGACGAGGGCATCACATGTGGGAGTCAAACACCCTCGAGGTCTTCGTTGGAGAATGAGGCTGCTAGCCCCCAACCTTTGGGGGGTGGTTGATTGTGGACCGCATTGACTTCTCGAACAAAAGATTTGTAGGAGGTGTTCGAGTCTCCTCCTATGGGTCCACCATGAACGCAATGGAAAATAGATAGACAATCAGCTCCCTCTGGCTCGGGACCCATTCTCGAACGCTTGTCTGCCCTTTGAGGAAGTGAGACTCGCCTAGTATGCTGAGTGAACTCGGTTAGGTAGCCTCTCTGTATGAGCGCTTCAATCTCCTTCTTAAGAGCCCGACAATTGTTAGTCTCGTGGCCATTGTCCCGATGAAACTGACAGTAGAACCTTTGGTCCATCCTCGCGTTGTTGTTGTTAGACGAGGGGGATGTTCGACTATCCCTTTGTCCTCAATCTCCATGAGGATGAACGAAACACTAACAGTGAGTGGGGTGAATCGCTTGAACCGGGGGACCAAAGGCGGACGTCTTTGGCCAGTGAGGTCTTTTTGCAACATTTTTAGGCCCTCGGACTCATCCGCCTTCCTTTTCCCCTTCGCTGGTGTCTCCTTCCAACCGCTGGGATGCAGAGCCTCTTCAGCTAGGATGTATTTCTTGATCCTATTGAGGAGGTCGGGAAAATTAATGGGAGGTTTCTTGGCTAGGGAGGCCTCAAGCTGGTCATGACAGACATTGTGTCAAGACATCGTTGAGGCAACTCTGGCATCAAGGAAGGAGACTTCCCGGGCTTCGGCAGTGAATCTTCAGACGAAGTCTCGGAAAGACTCTCCATTCTTCTATTTAAGATCCAGAAGGGAAGCGCTTGTCTTCTCCGCCTTGCGGCTGGTCACAAGTGCGCGAGGAAATTCTCTTCGAGCTGATCGAAAGAGAAAATCGAATCAGGGGCGAGCTTCGAATACCATTCCTGAGTCGGGCCACGTAGAGTGGCTGGGAATGCACGACATAGAAGAGGGTCCGTGGCACTGAGAATCATCATGAGGGTTCTGAACCCCTCTATGTGATCAACATGATCTGTCTCTCTGTTGTATGTCTTGAACTGGGGAGGCTTGAAGTTTCTTGGAATAGGGGCGTCGAGGATTCAGGTGGAGAAAGGAAGTCGGGATGGTTGACGACCCCGTCCGAATTGTCCCCTATTTTTGCCTATTTGAGCAAGGCAGTCTTCCATCTATTGAAGACGTCTTTAGACGTCGTCCTGCCGATCCCCGGATCTAGTCAACCTATGGGATTCTACACCCCCAAAATCCTTGATTTGTTCCTTGCTTGAACTTTGTTCATCCCGTGCTCTTCCTCGGTGTACTCGTAGGATTTTGGCCTGAAACTCTCGAAACTCAGGACGAGAAACGTGACCTTCACCATGGCCATCAGGGTGTCGATGATCACTTGGAGAGTGGTTGACCCGTTGATCTCGGCCTTCGAATCGATGAACACTACGGCTCGGAGCCAGGTTTGACGGTCTATCTTCGCCTCTCAAATGACTGAGCTAATTTAGGAGGCCACTCTGGTTCGGCCAATTGTTGATGACATTCTAGAGGTCATCTATCGCAAGGTTGCATGACTTGCCTTGTGATAGAGCGAGATGCGCTCGGAGCCGGTCCCAGTGGATTCTCGGCCCGATGCCTCTGCGACCCTTGGGTGTTCACGGGGCTATGGGTCGGTAGAGGAGGAGGGTTCGAAGGCCCCGCGGTAGTGGTCTTCTTAGCTTTAGGATCCATGAGATTAAATTGCTTCGAATTAGAACTCAAATCAGGAATATGATCGACTTGTAATTTTTCATAGACAGCGCCAACCTGCTGCTGTTGTTTTTAGGGTGTGGAAGCAACGGATAATGTGAGTTCTTATATTTGAGGAAATAGCAGTGATCCTTGACCTTCGTTGTGGATCCGAAGGGGTTGTAAGTGGATTGGTTGAGAGGTAGATGACTTGCCGACCTGCAAAAAGAAGCCTGAAACACCAGGAGTATTCCCAGTGATAGACCCTCCGATGCTTAAGTCAGAAAAAAGTAATTTAGTGAAAGGGATTTTGCAGCAAAAAAAGTGATTACCTTGTAATAGTACAATAGATTCTGTATTTATAGGTCGGGGGGGTGGGGGGTGGGGGGTGGGGAATACGTTATGGAGAGATCCCCGGGAGGCATTGAAATCCCCTTGAATCAGATCCTTAGTTTTAGGGGTGCGGTTATGGCGTAACCAATGGAGTGTCTAGCACAAATGGTGGGTGATTCACCCAGGTGTATGAATGGGCCTGCGAAAGACCTGTGGAGCTACTTGGCTTGGACCATTAGAGAAATTCGCATTAAGCCCAGTCCGTTGCTTTGCGATTCATGCTAGAATCTTTCAACGGAGATCAGCCATGATTTTTACCCATATCTGTTTTTATAAATGAAGGGGTCTTTATGGAGGAAAATTGCCTATTAAATGAAGAATGAGATATGGTAGAATTTTTGTGGATGAACAAATGTTTTATATTTGGTATGAGATGATCTTAGTTGAGGTGTTGATTTATGATTATGAGATTGTGGATAAATGATGTTTCCAGAAAAGAATAAAAGAAAGATATTTTGATAATTGAACCAAGTGGTGGTTCTTATTGGAACTTAGGGTTATTAAGAGAACCCTGAAAAGATGTGGTTAAGGTATTTGTGTTTTGAGCACTAGAGACGCAGCAAGACCCTAGATTACCGGCAATATATTATTTGATCATAGGAATTAGCCAGGGTGGGCTAGTGTTCCTAGTTTTGTCGAATTAAGTCTGATAGGGTGGAGCTAGCTCTAGGTGGCTTTGGTTACTCCTATTCAAACATAAGGACAGACACTAGTTGGATATATGATGAAATAAGAGCAAACGTGGGTACGAGGGCTCCAATATGATCCGCAGAGTAAGATATTTCCCAGTATTCCGAGACGAGGGATGAAAGAGGCCCCATGATGATCTGCGAAGCAGGATTGATCTTCAGTATTTTAGAACGAGAGAGACGCTCATGGGATATTTGTGCAATGAGGGCTCCAGGATGACCTACGGAGTGAGGTATTCTCTAAGAATTCCCGGACGAGAGTGAAAGAGTTCCAGGCTGATCCGTGGATAGAGTCTGACCTTCGGTATTCCAGGGGCGAGAGCCAATACTTGCAAAATGTCTAAATCTCGTAGTAGTCATGGTTGTAGGTTGCATAGCGTGAGATCGAACCCTGAAATGTGGTGAACGCTAAGGGTTTGCCCTCAGACCTATGTTGTATGGGTGGCGTAGCATCCAAACAAGCATGCATTACTAAGCATCGTAGGCATTTGTGTTTTCCTTGAACATTGTTTTATGTATTTTTCTTTGTTTACTTAACACACACTCATTCTTTAGTTTAGCTTCACTTATTAATTTATTATTCTTTTATTATTGTTTTATTTGTGCAACAAGTGTGTGGTTGTGAGACCGTGGAGAGTCACTGCTTTTAGCAGCAATGTGTCAGTTACATTCAACTGACTTACCCATAGTTTTTGTCAGTTTTTCAGGATTTGAAAGTGAGTGGCTCAAACAAGAATTAAAGTTTGGGTTTATGAGAAGAGTGGATTTAATTGTGTGATTCAAGTTGGGTTAAAAGTGTATTAAGTTTTCACTGTGCATTGTAATAAGAACCATTGTAAAGAAAGTTTTAAATTTTCTTGTATTTTTGTACTGTGTTTGGTTTACATTGAAGTAAATATTCTGGATTTGTGTCTCGTATTTCCTATCATGAAATTCGGAGCGCTACAATCTACTCTTATATGGCATCAACCTAGTCAAATAGTATGATTTCCATATGGAAATGGAATACCTAGCCTAAGCACACCTAGCTTTCAGGTTAATATTATTCACACTTTTAACGTTTTAGCTTATGTCTTATTTGTGTCTCACAATACGTTTATATAAATATTTCAATTTAAAAGTATATTTCCAATATTAATTTTTGTATATAGGTCGCTTCTCGTAACATGAGGCCATGCTTAGGCACCGAATCAGTGTCCAGCCGAAATGCTTTAGTTGGATCAAATCATGATGGTCATCAAGGCAATTGAAGTTGTTTGTAAAGGATCTGCGCAGTGTTTTCAATTATTTATTTTCTTTTGGAGTCCAAAGGTATTGAGTTTGATTGCAGTTGTGTTTTTTTTTTTTTTTTTATTTGGCAATTATTGAAGAAGACACTGCAGGAATTTGAAATTAATGTTTGCCTCATGATATATGTATTGCATTTTTCTTTATTGTGGATGCATGCCTAGTTTAAATGCATTCACTGTACATTTGTTATTTATTTGGTTTTGTATTCCTATAAGTAAGGCTGATGGATGTACTTTGTTGTTACCAACCATTTAGCATTATTAACTCCGTATTTGCTTTTTTTCAGGCAACATATCTTTAGGTTTGTTGCTCTCAAGTTTGTTGTCACAGCCGTCTCTCTGCGTTAATGAGAGCCTGGTGACTTTACATTTTACCCATTGCTTTGCTTGTTGTGTCGTGGCTCCTAAATACCCATGAAAGTTTTTTAAAGCAAGAGATAAGGCTTAATGCCTTCCTCTAGATGTAAATTGACTGTAATAGGCATTTCGATGTATCATTCATTTTAAATTGATCACGTTCTATTGATGAGCACATTTATTCTAGAAATGTAAAACTACCTAGGAAATTAACCTTATTGTTCTTCGTGTCTCTTTGGCTTTTCTTTTTTGGCATTAGAGTTGAATGTAGTTTCTTATATCTTATTTTTCATTAATAAGCATAAATTTTTTAAAATTTTCTTTTGTGGTCTTGTGTCATGAACTAGTATTTTCTTCATATAGCCACATATACCTCAAAGAGGTATGATTCCTTGTCGCCAGCAATGTATTAGTCATAGAACACCTTTCCATGTTTCCTCTAAAGCTACTTAGACATTTTCTATGATTTAACATTCGTGATCATGCTTCAAATTTTCTGATGCATCTGTGGCTTTATGTTGCAATATTTCGTTACTGACGACTTCCCTTTCACATCCAAAAAGCACACCTAGACAAAAGACGATGTTATCATTTACTAATGCAGTGATCCGGATTCAACCATACATTGAATGCTTGTATACATGTGAATGAAAGTGGGAGCTACGCATGCTTGTATACAACTTTAACACACTGACATTCACGACACGACAACTCAATACATTGAAGATTTCGTTCAAAATTCAGGAAAATATGAGAAAGAGTAGACCACTATTTACAATTCATTGGCATGACTGTACATAAGCCATTCGCTAGTTGATTGGTTTTCCATGAACTCAACGTTTATTCACAAAAAACCTAAGAAAAGAATAATTAACAAAAATTCAAATGTACGGGTTAATGTGGGAAGAGTAGTCTCTCATTCAAGCTCCCATCGAAGTCCCAACCATCAGGATAATTTGTTTTTGTTTTAAAAATGTTGTCATCAGCCGAAGCTAGCACCGCATGGTGATAGCGGAAGATATTTTGTTGTACCAATGTTGAGTTAGTGTTTGTCATCACCCGAATGCGAGTACTGAGATGAGGTTGACGTTAATGTGGAGAAAGTTTTGTGGAGAATTTTAGTCAAGGTCTGGATCACATCGTACGAAACAAGGTCTCCAAAGTAAGTCGAAAATGAACAAAGAATTAGGTAAATTGAGGAATTTTCCATATCTGTCAAAAAGATTCTCGTATCTATCCAAAATCTTATCTACAAAATTTCGTATATGTCCAAAATCTGATATAATTTTTGCATCTAGCCTAAATCTTATCAGAAGATCTCATCCAAATATTTCATATATGTCCAAAATCGTGGCAGGTTCGCATATCAGCAAAAAATCTCTTCATTTATCAAAAATATTATTAATCACAATTATTCAACAACAACAAAAAAAAAATTTAACATACTTCTATCTATATAGTTACTATTCAAGTGGATGGGAAGGGGTATAAAACTTTGAGAAGCAGATACTATTTGGGATGAATAGTAACTGCCATGGGGCCTTTGCCTTTTGCCCGGACTCCATGGGTGGAAGTGCTCTTAGACGGGTTGAATTTGAACAGAAATCAACTTACCGATCTTAGTTTTTTTTAATAACCGCTATCTTTTTTTGACATGAAGTATATTCATTTATCTACTTGAGCACACACTACAAAGGAAAAGGTCATCCCCAGTGGTTTTTTGGGGCTTCTCCGGCGTTTATAAACACCGGGGAATAACCTACCGGCGTTTGGAAAAGCGCCACAGCCAGCACCGGTGTAGCGCGTGCCGGGGATAGTTTAGCAGCCTACACCGGCGCTTTTGAAAATGCAGGTGTTTGTGTAATATACCCTGGCGTTTGAGAAACGCTGATGTATACTTCTTTTTTTTAATTTTTTTTTTAAAAATTTTTGGGGAATCTACCCCGGCGTTTTGAAAAACGCTGGGGTAGGTAAACATTTTTAAAAAAAATAATTTTGGTGTAGGTAGGTATCCCCAATCTCTTTTTGTCAAAGCAGAAAACTATCATTTTGGTGCTGCATTCAATAGACTAAATAGGAGTTCTTCGAGACCAATTAAGGTACCAAACTGTTGAAGCACAAGAATATGAAAAACAAACCATTTGATTCATGAGCTATTATCCTTCTCATGAAATAAAGACAGTCACGAGAAAAATGACAACTTTGAATCAAAATAATTTGTTCCCTCATTATTTTATTATAATTAAAAATATATATTCTATATCTAAGAACAACCAACATATCAAAGTCAACCATATCTCTAAATGAAATCATACCCCCACAAACCTCAGAAACAAACATATTTCATCTAAAAAAAACTAGTTCCCATAGAATCAAGTGCGGTTTTTGAAATTCCCCCCCAATAATTTAGCACCACAAGAGTAAGAACCCACATCTATTCCACCATGAACATAGATCTAATGAATTAGACCACAACACTATAGTTCTTTACTGCCCAATCCTCAGCCCACCTAGAATCAATGCTAGCTTTTTCAACTGTGGTAAGTGATCACTGACATTCTGTGTAACACGAGTGAAAAGGATTGGAAAGTATAAGGAAGAGTGCATCCCTTGCTAAATTGAGCAATTAAATGAAGCAATATAAGGAAACTAATTAGTGCAATATAAACTATATAACTAATTAACAAAGTCAATGATAGGTAACTAGTTCATAATACAACTATTTCATAACTGATTGACTAATTTACGACATGTAATTAGCTTAAGAACTTTAATAAATAGGACCCATTCACAATTTCAATGCAAGTAAGGTTTTACAGAGTGAGATAAAGCAAAGAGTTTACAAAGGCAATCAAAATTGTCTGATTTTTCTTCTCTTGATTATTTTTTTGTTGATGTACCGAACCCGAGACAAGCTTTGAGCTCACGAGCTTTCCATTACAGCTCTAGGAATAATTACGGGGTATTGAATTAAAAGTTTAAGTTACTTAGCATAATACTAAAAAAAGAACTTCGGGTGAAAGGGTCATGTAAGCTATATCTCGCATGAATGGAGACATGAATGTATAATAGTATAACATCTGAATACAGATATGCATATGATTCTTATTAATTAATTTTCAATTAAGAATTCACTGGATACAAAAAAATCATTCTGGAATAACATATTGTTTCTTCTAAATTACTAGAAAAATAAATTTTGATTATGTAAGTACCTGTTGCACCCAAAAGGATGGCAAAGGGCGATAGCACCACCATCAACATTAACTTTGTATGGATCAATCTTTAACCTTTTGCTGCAGCACACAAATTGATATGCAAATGCCTGCAGAATAGGCAATACAATGTTTTATTTGTGCATTAAGATGAAATATCTTTTTGATATAACAGAAAAGAGTTCAAAAGAAATCCAGCCAAAAAAAGTAGAAAGAGATATTATTAAGATCAAATAATCAAATAATATGGGGTACTTCAGAGAGAGATGTTTAGTAATGACCTCATTAATTTCAAAAAGATCAATGTCCTCGATTTGAAGACCAGCAGATTTCACTGCAGCAGGTATTGCAACAGCAGGTCCAACACCCATGATGGCAACATCCACTCCAACTGCAACGAAACTCCTAAAACCATTATCTCCATAAATGAATGGATGGAGATGTTGCAAAAGAATAACTAGTCCACTTTAATAAAACCATTATCTTCTTCAATTAAAACAGTATGGGAGGTGCTTCATTGAAATGGTTGCTCCCCCTGGTGGATATTTGGTGTCCAGGAATTGCAAAACAAAGAAATGATTGACAATATATTATGTGAATTTGGAAGGACTACTTGTGGAATTGGCAAGGAACAATTAAAGGGGATTGTTCCCTAATCTTATGAAATGGTAAAATTTTTTTGTGAATGAACAATGAAATGGTAAAGTTGTTCTTGTTTCAATTTAAATAAGAATATTTGTGATGATGTGCAAATAAGGGCAGTATGGATTTCTCATTTCAATTGGGTTAAATAGAGTTCATTTAGAAATTAAGTTAAACACATAACAAATAGAACTCTGTAGAAGTGATTTTCAATTTCAGTTAAATCCATTTTCGTCTGATCATGTCATCTCTCTCAGGGATGTCGGGGGATAACTGTTTCACATTCTTCCATCCTCCTCCCAATACATATAGATATATAAGAATCTGCCTTCATTCTGAAGCACATGCACAAAATTTAGATCATTCATGATGGAACAAAAGAGTGACTAAAAAGGGAGAGCAGACTAACCACATATGCCCTTCTGATTGCACACGGGCTGTTAATCACAGCTATACTAGTATAGATAGAAATTCATTTATGTTGCAAATGAATGGATGAAAATACCAGATCTGAGGAGTGTTAAGGTGGATCGGACAGCGAAGGGGGAAGGAAGGAGGCCGCGCACCAGTAGGGTTTGAGGAGGAGGAGAAGGAGGCGGCCTCGATTTCGTCGGCAACGGCGACGGCTTGGGGAGACAGCGGAGAGGTGAGGAAGGAGGCAGCATACTTCTAGGGTTTGAGAAGGAAAAGGAGGAGCAGGAGGCCGCCTCAGTTTCGGCGGCGGCGGCGGCGACGATGACAGGGGGAGGAGGAACAAATTTGGGTTAGGGTTTGGTCGAATTCGAGAGAATTTGATATGAGGGAAAATAATGAATTTAGGGAGGAAGAGGAATTTTACAACCCCTCTATACCTCGGCATTTTTATGTGCAAACGCCGGGGCAGAGGTATAATATCCGGCGTTTCTCAAAAACGCCGGAGTAAATAGGGGTTTTTGTTTTTTAAAAAAAAAATTGACGGATGGCTACCCCGGTATTTCCTCCAAACGCCAGTGTAACAATGCCAGGGTAGCCTCTTTTTATTGTAGTGACATAAACTAAATAAGTTTTTTAAGTTTCAGGTCACGGGCAAAAGAAATGTGTAAAATTGCCACTTCTTTACTGCAACATATGTTTTCCATGTGTTCAAATGATTAATTTACAAAAGGAAGCAGAATTCTCAATCAAATTTTTTTTTAAAAATGATAATTTCACAAAACCAAGTAAAGTACAATTTCTGAATTTTCAGAAAACTTCAATTGATTTACATGCGAAAGACTGATACATAAAAAATAAAAACAAATAAATAAATAAATAGAACCCTTCAATTTTTAGAATTTTTTCCCAAACTATCCCACTTTTTGAAAGTTTTTCCCAAATTGCCCTACTTTTTAAAAAAAATTTCCAAACTGCCTCACTCGCTTTCTGAAAAAGCAAGTGTGGTTAACTTTTTCAGAAAGCGAGTGTGAGGTTTTTGATTTTCGAAAGCCTAGACTCGCTTTCTGAAAAAGCGATTGGGTTTTAACCAAACTCGCTTTCTCAAAAAACAAGTGTGAGGCTCATATCAATTAGTCACTCAGGCCTTATTGGTCAGTGAGTGTGTTTTAGGGTTGTTATTGTTCATGGGGCTGTTGGGTCTGGGTTCGAATATGGCATTTCCCCACATTTATTTTTTAATTCGTTTTTCATGTATAGCACAAGTTCTTGTACCAAAACTTCCATTTCGTTTTTCATCTATCTTCTTCTTCACATTTGCGACTATTAAAGGAATTGATGATCATTGCGGGCTAATGCTTCCTTGGAATTCGTTGCATATGTTATTTGGGAATAACACAGCGTATCATGAGATCCACCACCAGCTCTCAGGTAGCAAGTATAATTTCTCACAGCCATTCTTTGTGATGTGGGATAAAATTCTTGGGACCTATGTTCCCTACTAGCTCGAGAAGAGGGAAGGTGGTGGGTATGAAGCCTGGGCAGCGAAGAAACTTGCTTGGACTAAAGTAGTTCAATCTCTTTTGAAAAGAACCAATTATTTATACCATTGACTAAATTTCAGTAGTTTGTAGTAATCACCTCGAAATTGCATCGATACAAGTATGTCTATTTACACCAATGTGGTATTGAGTGGGGTGGGTAATTGAGTGACGGCTCGAATTCAGCGTCCCTGTTCGAGCCAATACTTTTCCATAAAAAAAAGTATGTCTATTTACTAGTATGTTGTTAATTTTATACATCAGTTGCAAAGTACACAGTATGAAGCAATGTAGCATTACTGGGATAAACAGAAAGTTATTGATTGAATGAATGCGCTGGTTGAAGTTATTGTATACCCGAGAATTATTTATCCAGTACTAGATTAATTAATTCATAAATTTGTGCTCGATAGTGCAAGCTAAATGAAGAAAATGGTTATCAATTATGTTCTGAAAAAATACGAGCAAACCAGCTTCTTCAAATGCTATACTAGAGTTTAAACTGACAAAAATATGCCTAGTGTTGGTATTGTAAACTCTTTGATAGATATTGTTCTTTGTTAAAGGAACTCAACTTGCTTGCTTAATATAGTATCTGATTCATTAAATGACCTGAGAGCTGGAGTGGAAGTTTCGGTACAAGAACTTGTGCTATACATGAAAAACGAATTAAAAAATAAAGGTGGGAAATGTCGGATTCGAACCCAGACCCACCAGCCCCTATGAACAGTAACAACCCTAAAATGCACCCACTGACCAATAAGGTCTGAGTGACTAATTGATATGAACTGCCTCTCACCCGCTTTTTGAGAAAGCGAGTTTGGTTAAAACCCAATCGCTTTTTCAGAAAGCGAGTCTAGGCTTTCGAAAATCAAAAGCCTCACACACACTTTCTGAAAAAAGCGATGAGGTTTTAACCACACTCGCCTTTTCAGAAAGCGAGTGAAGCAGTTTGGGAATTTTTAAAAAAAGTATGGCAGTTTATGAAAAACTTTCAAAAAGTGGGACAATTTGGAAAAAATTCCTATTTTTACTCCTACCTCTAACAATTTCAGTTTCAGTATTTCACTCAGGGATACTACCAAGCACCGGCTTCCACGCCCTCCGCATCATCATCCTATTGTGAAACCCATTCGGTCTGAATCTCCTCCCTCCCCAAACTGGGTCAGCATTCGCTGTCGAGTCACTCTCCCTGTATTAATCCCAACCGCCCGTTCCCCATGTGACTTTTGATGCGGTTGCACTAACAAACTCCTCAACTTTAATCGCTGATGTGTGTTCTCATCGGCTGAACTGGTCTGATCAACGGTCTAGCTCGGGGAGCGGCTGAGAAGCCTCCTAAGACTCAGTCGACATCTTGATGGAGGGGGATGTTTTCTCGAGGGGCTTTTAGCACTTGTGCATTGGGTTGTTAGTTGCCTGAATGTTAACCGAGTTGCCATTCTTCTGTATGGAATTTGTTTGTGATACTACCAAGTGGTTCTTTTTTTATATATGGAAGGTGATATGGCTAAAAATAGAACCAAATCAGAACCGTTCAAGTCGACACGACTCTCAAAACTCTCAGGGGGTAAAACGGTAATTTCCCCTACAAACAGGTGCAAAAATGGAAATTGAGTCTTTTCAAAAAACCTGATACCCAAAAATGGATCTGCATTACTGGGTTAGGGTGATAGCCCATTATAAACAAACCCAGATCAGGTAAAGAGTAATTTAAAATTATGACTATCCCTAAGAGAGTTTAAAACAAATCTCTTATTATGAAAGAATTTAAACTTTATATCTTATCCAAAAACACCTGGGATTAGAGATATATGATTATCTCTAAACTGCTCCAAAGGTGACTATAATTACCCCCACCATAAAAAAGCTATTGAGTATCTTTCTTTACAAAAGCTATTTCATAATCCTTCAGATTACTGACTTGAGCGTCATCCTTTAGATCACAACAATATCAACAAGCTCAGCAACCTCATCCTGAACAGCCGCCTCCCTAACAGGCTCACCCCACGTCCAGAGGGGCTGCATCGGGGGGCTCTCATCGAAGCCATCAAGAGCAACATTCTCTCCATGACCTTGTCTCGGTCCGTCCACTAAATCAATGGCCTCGCAAGGTCCTCAGGGGACAAGAGACCTCCATCAAATCATAGTCAACCGAAAGTAAGGGATTGTCCTTCGAACCCGTTTGGATGAGAGACGAGCCCGTGATGAAGTCCCTCATCCAGAACACCGGAGATGTCAGAGGAGTCATTCTCCTCAAAGGCCGAGATTCAGAAGACCCTCTCCCTAAGGGGGGAAGGGGGTCTTCTACCCATCAACAGTAAAGAAGCCACACTGCTGCGAGCCGGTCAGTGCCAAGGATCACCAGGATGGAGGGGCACCGGTCACCCAGATAGAATTTTGAAATTTTAAAGATGACATCCTGTGAGCTCTTAACCTCGCCCCAAATCATGACCAACAAGCACATAGCCATCGCCATGCCACCACTCATGAGGGAGAGTCCTGAAGGTCGAATAGATCTGACCAGAGGGATGACTCAGTTCATCGCTGCCTTCGAGAGATGGAGAGGCTCCTCAGTAAGATCAACCTCGAAAAAGGTCAACAGACCAAGAACTTCGGCCCGAGCAGACCCCCCTTCTCCAGAAACCATCATGGAATCTCATGTCCCCGAAACCTTCAAACCACCTCATTTTGAATCCTACAGCCAGGAATCTAACCCAGCTAATCATATTTAGAGTTTTAAAACTCTCACGATGATCCATCAAGCCTCAGACGTGCTCCTCTGCATGACCTTCCCAGCAACGTTAAAGGGACCGGTGAGGGAATGGTACTCCCGTTTATCCCCAGCCTCCATCTTCTAATTGAACCCATTTGAGGAGCTCTTCCTTACCCACTTTGTTAGCAGCGGTCGAGTTAAAAAAAAAGTGCATCCTTGCTATCCCTCAGTCAAAGGAAATGGGAACACCTAAGAGATTATGTGTAGCGCCCCGAATTTTCAATATAATATCTCAGAAATACGTGGCACAATTCCCAGCATCAACCTCAATTGTAACAGTAAATATAGCCAAAACACAGATAAATTTCAATTCATTACAAAACACAGCGAAAAAACAAAATACCTTAAATTACAATTTTTTCTTTTACAATACATTCTTTTACAATTTACATAATCCATAACATCATTCTATCTCATGCATCCAAATTCCAAACTATATGCCTCTACCTGTAAAACATGAGGCTAGAGATAACCATACCCCCCCAAAACTATAAGGGTCAACCATAACAGTGTGAGTGACATCAAAAGAAAACAACATAAATAAAACATAAGGCATAGAGTCATAAACAATATGTATCAACAATAAGAATAAATTAATAGAATACGAAATAACAATAAATGAAACATGAAAACATCAAGTGAAACTATACTAAGTGTCAAGTGTAGAAAAAACAGAAACAATATGCATAAAACCAAGTCAAGAAAACATAGATGCTATATGCTCTCTCTATGCATACTTGTCGAATTCTATGCATCGCACAATATATAGGTCCGGTGCAAGTCCTTATCGTTCTCCACTTTATAGAGTTAAATCTCTACGATGATGGGAACAAGATCCAGAATACTCCGCGAATTGGCATCACAACCTTCGAGGCGCAAACATCATGTAAGAATAGCTCAAAAACCAGAGAATCACCTCCCTGTCGTGTACCCCACGAATAGGCTTGCGAGGCCCTCGACATGCAGATACACTAGGTACATCTCATGAATAGGCCCGCCGACCCTCGACACGCGAATGCACCATGCATGCTCCATGAATAGGCATGCAGATCCTCGACACGCGAACATACAACTGTCATCTCGAGACAGAACAACACACAAGTCCTGGAACGCATCCGTTGGACCTAAACCAAGAGCATATACTTACGTTTCCCAAGTTCCATCACATCTCTACTAGTTCTTGTCCTTAAGTTGGTTATTATTAAAAAATACACAAAAAATCTCTCCTCCCTAGAGTTAGTGTATCCTGCAGGACTTAATTCCACAAAACAACCCCAATGACCTCAACTGGTCAAAATGCACTAAATCTCATCTGTCGGTTCTCAGGACTCCCACTCAACTCTAAGAGATTCACAAAATGAATATCAACACCAAAACTTCCAATAAAACTCTTAATATCATCATTAAAATGTTTATAATAAGAAAACCTCTTAAATCAACAAAGTTCAAATTTATTTAATGTGCTCATAAAATTCTAGAATTCAAATAAAATATTAAATCCATTAAATAACAGAAAACCATATTTGAAGTCACAAAACATCAATTTCTTTGAAAACTACGAATATCTCTCTTCATAAAGTCATTGGGATGTAATTTAAATTCCATTATAAACCAAATATAATATTCTGTAAAATACTGTAATTTGTAGCAAAACGTTATTTAAAACAATAGATTAATAATCCATAATCGAAGAAATAATCATTTAAAGAAATATCAGAAAACTCAAAAAATCCATCAGTCAGAACAATGACAGTCGACTGTCGCAAATGGCCGGTCGACTGTCCTGCGAAAATCCGAAAACTCAAGAAAACCCATCAGCAGTGACAGTGACAGTCGACTATTGAGCATGGTCAGTCGACTGTCCTGCGAAAATCCAAAATTCAAGAAAACCGACAGTCGACTATCGACTTCAGTTTAAAGACGTAGCAGTCGACTGTTATTGCAAACAAAATCCAAAAATCCAGTAACTAACCAGTTGACTGTCGATTTTAGTTCGGTCGACTGTCAACTATGGCAGGTTGCAGTTTGAAAATCTGTGCAAGTTATAGACTGATACATCGATTTACTTTATAAAAATGCAAATTTGCAACAAACTAAATTCCTGAGATAGTTGGATATAACTTGTATAACATATAGGAGTTTATAAAATACATCAAAACATATCAAGATCTCAAAAATAGAATTTTTTCACAAAAATCTTCAAAATCAGTAAAGTAGTTTATATATATATGCATAGGGTAATTAAATATCAGTTTAAACATCAAAATACATCAAATAGGAGTGGTCTAATGTTCAAAACCATCTCAGTATCAAAACCATCGAAATCCAATCAAAACTCCATAAAAATTCATAAAAACCCTCAAAACAGTGGATTATGAATATGAAGGTGTGTATATGTGCATTTGTGCATTAGTTAAACATTGTGAATCCATTCTGTATATGTAGTATAAAGATTAAATTCAACTTAGTATGAAACAAACCAAAATCCAAATCAAAACTTCATCAAAATTTCACAAAAGCTCCAAAACAAGCTTCGGCCTGCACAACCACAGACCCGAAACAATTACTCAACTCCCAACTTTAAAACTTAATCTTTTAGCCCAACCAATCCTTTCTATAACTTGCTATACACATACCCAATTACCTATATCAGTTTATCCACGAATAACGCAATTATAACATGCATACAATCAAGTTTTATCCATCGAAATGTTAAAAACAAACAATATATGCATACACACAGTAAAGTTCCTCTTAATCAAATTTTGTTTACCTTTATTTAAAATCATCTTACAACTCAATATATACATTCAAATCAGCAATAATATGATTGAAAACATCCTACTCATGATTTTTATTAGGTTCTTTAACGATCTCAAATCATCAAATTAGGGTTCAATCATCAATAATATAATTCCATGAAAAAGATTCAATTTTTAATTCATTTACTCATCAAAATTCAACATGCTTTCTAATAGAGAAATCATTACATACAACATGCTTAAAACAATAAGAAAACAAACATATGTCACTCACCTTATTCAAGAATCAATCGAAGAAAAATAAAGAGAATAAGAAAAATCCTTCCTTTCGCAAGAAAACCAAGATCCTCGCTTTAAAACTTCAAGAAAATAATAATAAGAAATTCCTTTGTGTTGTGCAGCAAAGAGACGGCTGCACCCCACTTTTTATAGGCCGGAATTTAGAGTAATTAGGGTTTGTGAATAGATTTGTAAAATACCTCTTTTAAATATATCTTTACATATATAGATCCTTATACTTGGAAATTAAATAAAACCAACTTAATTGAGATTTAAAAACAAAAAAACCCACTCTAAAATCAGCCGGCACTGTTTGAAAACCCAGAAAAACGAAACGAAATTGCACTTTTGCCCCCCTAAGTGGCAATTTTGCAAAAAGACCATTCTTTATCAAAACATGCAAAATAAACCAAATTTATTAAAAAAAAAAGTAAACTCTTTACCTATGAGTTGACTAGGAATCATGCCAAGCCCAAAAATCCAAAAATCTCGAGTTTTCACTCCAAGTGGAAATTTTGCACAAAAATCCCTCTTTTTGTAATATTTGCAAATAGGCCCAATAATTATCAGAAAAATTTAGATTTTTCAAAAATAATATATAATAATAAATAATGGGTTCCCAAAAATCATTTTTTGACTTTTAACTTTCCAAGAAAATATTCGCACGTGTTTTGCACGTGTAAAAAGGTAAATTTCAAAAAAATATTCATTAAATCACCAAAAATCATTTTAATTCATTTATTAATATTAAAAACATTATTCAAAAATCTGGGGTATTACATTATGGTCCGGACTTTATCGCCAAAGCTCGATCTATTGCTTCTCTCGACCAATCAGTAGCCTTCGCAGCGTTCAGACACAACATCAACCATGCCGACATAAAGGCATCCCTTGCTAAAAAGTCTCATCGGGGCTTCTCAGAACTCCTGCTGAGGAGCAAGAAGTACATCCGGACTGAAGAGGCCTTGCATCTCCATGATCAGAAGGAGCCCCCATATGGGAACAAACGGAAGGGTGCGGAAGAGGAAGGTCCTAAGAAGCTCCAGAAAGATAATAACGGCCAGTGTCGCCCTCGTCCTCGTTTTGAAAAATTCACCCCTCGATGCCAGCATCTCGACTGTCCTTATGGAAGTAGACAAGGAAGGGTTGCTCCATCCACCTCCGAAGATGAATACCCGTCGTAAGAGAAGGAATAGAGACAAGTGGTGCCGCTTTCACAGGGACCATGACCACGATACGGATGAATGTCGGGCCTTCAAGGAGGAGATAAAAGCCCTAATTCAGCGAGGACAGTTAGCGAAGTTAGTTAGAATGGACAGGGCCGATCCTCCTCCACCTCGGGGAGCTAACAAGCGAACCGAAAGGCCTGCCGAGTCCCAAGACTCCGAGCCTGTGGCCATCCTCCACCTTGTCCATGGAGGTCCAATGGGGAGAGAGTCGAACTCCTCCCGGAAGGCCTTCATCTGAGAAGATAATTCGGTAAAAAAACATCCTACCACCCAAAAGCCTCAAGATTCCAGTGACATACTCAGACAGGGATCTAAAAGGCATCCCAACACCACACTGTGATGCCTTTGTTATCAATCTCAGCTTGGTTAATCACAAAGTACGTCGAATCCTAGTCGACAATGGTAGTTCTGTCAATATCCTCTTTCTAGAAGTCTTTGGGCCTCAAGCTCTCCTGAGATCACCTAAAACCAGCTGGCTACACTCTCCACAGGTTCTCAGCAGTGCCAGTACTAATCGAAGGAGCAGTCACTCTTTATGTGACCGCTTGAAAGCTCCAACAACCCAAACAGAGCGATGGACTTTATAGTCGTCGACATGAAAGCCACTTGCAATGCCATCCTTGGCGGACCAGGCCTAGCCGCACTTCATGCCGTACCCTCGGCCTTTCACATGAAGATGAAATTTCTAACCTCGGCAGGTATGGGAGAAGTCAATGGAAGCCAAGAGACCGCTCAAAAATGCAATATGACTTTAATGGGAGGTCCGGTCCTTTCACTCGAAGCACTAGAACTCTCCCAAGGGACCAGCCAAGTCATCTCAGAGCCAATGGATGAACTAGAGAAAATCCCTTTTTCTAAGGAGGACCCGACCATGACATTCCACATGAGCAAAATCCTCCCTCACCAGTTCAAGGAAGAGATTATCAAATGCATTACGGGGGACCAAGACCTATTCGCCTAGACCGCTGCCGATATGCCTGGTATTTCAGAAGAATTACTTATGCACCACCTAAGCATAGACCCTGAATCCATACCTGTCCAGCAGAAACATCGCAAATTTGCCCCTGATTGACAACAAGCTATCGAAGAAGAAGTAGATTAACTCCTAGCGGCCCGGTTCATCCAAGAAGCCAGTTACCCCGATTGGCTTGCAAACGTAGTAATGGTAAATAAGGCCAATGGTAAGTGAAGAATTTGCATCGACTTTACTGACTTAAACAAAGTGTGTCTGAAAGACTCGTTTTCCCTTCCCAGCATCGATGTCCTGATCGACGCCACGTCCGTTCATGAACTCTTAAGTTTTATGGACTCTTTCTTAGGGTACAATCGATTCGAATGTTCCCCCCGAGCATTCCAAAGACCTCTTTCACCACTAATCAAGGCTTCTATTATTACCGCATCATGCCTTTCGGGCTAAAGAATGTCGGAGCTACTTATCAACACCTCGTCAAAAAGGTCTTCAAGGAACAGATCGACAGGAACATGGAATCTATGTAGACGATATGTTGGTAAAGAGCCTCAATAAAAAGGACCATGTGACCAACCTTCAGGAAGCCTTTGACATCTTACAGAAGCACTGCATGAGACCCAATCCATCCAAATGTGCCTTCGGCATATCGTCAGGAAAATTCCTAGGGTTTATAGTCAGCTAGAGGGGAATAGAGGTTAACCCGAAAAAAATCCAAGCTATTTTGGACATGGTTACCCCATCCAGCATCAAAGAAGTCCAAAGACTTACAGGGCGCCTTTCCGCCATCGGACACTTCCCCTCCAAGTCGGGGGAGAAGTGTCTCTCGTTCTTCAAGGCCCTAAGAGGGGCAAAAATTTGAGTGGGGACAAGCACCCAAAAAAAAAAACAATTGAGCAACTTAAGGCCTACCTCATCAACCTCTCGCTCCTAAGCAAGCACGAGCCAGGAGAGATACAATACCTCTACCTTGCCACCTCAGATCAGACCCTTAGTACCGTTTTGGTAAGGGAGGGGGATAAAACCCAAAAACCGATCTACTATGTAAGTAAAGTCCTCCATGATGTCGAACTCCATTATTCGAAAATGAAGAAGATGACCTACACACTAATCATGGCACTCGCAAGCTCCGTCCTTATTTCTAGCCAGGCTCACTCAGTGGTCATTCTTACCAACCAACCCCTCAAGCAAGTATTGCACAAGCCTGAGAGCTCAGGAAGACTTATGAAGTGGTCTATCGAACTAAACCAACACGACATCAATTATCGGCCGAGGACCCCATCAAAGCTCAAGCTCTAGCAGAATTCATTGTGGATAGCACCATCACTGACCCCCATGAGGAAGGGAAAGACCCTCCATTATGGAGCGTCTACGTCAATGGATCCTCATGTATTGAGGGAAGCGGAGCAGGAGTCATCCAGACGGGTCCAGATGATTTCATTCTCCAGTACTCACTCTGCATCAATTTTCGAGCTTCCAACAATGAAGTAGAGTATAAAGCACTAATTGCCGGCTTACGGCTGGCCCACAAGGCTGCAGCTTAATGCGTCAAAGTATTTAGCGACTCTCAGTTGGTGGTAAACCAAGTCCTAGAAGACTACGAGACCAGGGATGACCACATGATAAAATATCTAGCCCAAGTTAAGAAGTTCCTAGCCACCTTCTAAGAGGCGAAAGTCATCCGCATCCCTTACGAAGAAAACGGACAAGCAGATGCTCTATTAAAGTTGGCTTCCTCCGGTCTTTAACGTTAGTGATGCAGGGCAGGAGTTATTAGATTCACACCACAGGCGGGGCCGGGGTTATTTTTCGAGCAATACTTCATGTACTAACCACTTCCCTGCACTCCAGGGGCTTATGCATGTGCTGTGGTAAGCAATAATTATTCAGCACAGTAAAATGACAGGAATGAAGTGAAAGAAGTTCAAACTAGATTTACGTGGTTCTGTCATGACCAATATTCATAGCAAAGCAGATGACCAGTGTTAATGATTACAATCTGAGATCCCCATCTCTCTGTGTAACTTTTCTTTCTCATTTTTTTTCTTCTAATTTAGTCTTCCTAATTACTGACTACGCACATATGTTTAGGAGAACCTACGTCACCATATATAGTTGGCCCTACCAAACAACAGAGATTAGTGTGCATCTTCAACGACCATCATTCAACACAGTGCGTATGTCAGTGCTAGTATGAGTTAATGCCAGTTAGTTGGCAAAGGTTATCTCAAGCTTAAGGGGTTGTAGCAAGGCAATTAGACAAATAAAGCCACTTGTTGGTCAGACACAAGAAGAATTTGCAATTGTTAGATATGTAATTCCGGTTTAGTAAAGTTATTTTGGGTTGCAACGAGGCAGTGGAGAAAATAACCCAATATAAGGAATTAAACTCACTCACTAATAACTATCTGTCTCTCAAGCATCTCTTTACAATGGAGAAAATAATCTATGAAGTCATTGCCTCTCATATTGGAGGCTACAATAATATATGGAAGAAGAATAAAGAGAACCCTAAATTAATCTTGATTCGCAGTCGTTAACCTGTAGAAGAAGTACCTGAATAAAAGGCGTACGATCAAACTTGGAGTTGAAGTTTGGGCTAAAACGACCTAACAAATCGAGGCCCACAACGAACACAACCCTGCGCACGGTCGACCATCCAACAAGGCCGGTCGACCATTCCTCTCTCGGACAAACCCTGTACTACGAGCGGACGGAGAGTGCGGTCCCCAAGACCGGTTGACTGTCCCCTTCTCTGGCTGCTGTTGTTGCTGTTTTCTTCTCGCTCTCTTCGACGCTTCGACCTCTGTGCTTCATCATACCTTCTTCTAATCTGAACCACGAGTTTTCAAGATATATTTATGAACAATCTCCATCTTGAATTGCATACGTTTGCTATTACTTGATGTGATCATTCATCTCCAAAATCTAATGAACTCCACTTGCAAAAAATACTTAGAACAATAGGTTCTTCTGTTAGTTGAACAAATCTCTACCCAATCTCACCGATCAGTATACCATCTCAAAGGCACACCTCAGTAGGTGTTATCATGGAGTTGCCAACCTCCGCACGAACTTCACCTACATCAAGATATTCTCCGCCTTTCGACGATATTCGAACGTCATAGTCTCGCTTCGATGATGCTAGTTGCGGCAAACTAGATGAGCTTGCGGGAATAACAGGAAAAAGAAGAAACAACACCTGCACAGGTATTTCGGATTTTCCAAAGTTTGTATAGATTGTTTTTGCTTGGTCCAACCACTTTCATACCTGTAATCACCTTACGACGATCCTGAAAAATAGACAGAACTCCACTTCGAGCTTAGTACCTACAGTCCCGTGCATCAAGAGTTACCAAGGAAATCAGATTCCATTTAAGAAGAGAAATATGCAAAACTTCTCTTAGAGTGAACATGTTTAGACCTGGCATCTTCAACTCAGCAGTCTCCTCATCCACTACCCAAATTTCTCCAGTTTTTGTTCTCACATAACACCCTGTAGTAGACTTGTAAGTAGAAAACAACTTTCTCTCGGAGCAAATATGGGAAAAACTTTCTAAGTCAAGAAACCAACTAGAATCTACTTCTAAAGAATTTGAAACAAGAAGACACAAATCACCTGAATCAAATGCATTAACCATATTAGCGGCTGAATTCCCATTCTTGGCGCTCTCCTGATTCTGCAATTTCCAACAGTCTTTCTTGATATGCCTTGACCTCTTACAATATTGGCAATGGATCGAATCTTTTTGCATAGCACTTTATCTTTCACCTGAAGGATATTCCACTGCTAGACAACTTGGAATAGACGATGACTTCTGGGTCTCCTTCCTAAGTTGATTGTCATTCAATGCTTTGATTACACCATTACCGAAATACTCTCCTTGACAGATCTACCGTGTAGCATGGTAGTGATCAAAAGCTCGTACGAATCCGGCAGTGAATATATTATGTTAAAAGCTTTATCTTCCTCACTCACATCTGTGTTTATCGTCTTGCATTCCGATAGAATCTTATTGAACTCAGTGATGTGGTCTTGGAGATCGGTACCTTCCTTCATAGATAAATGGAATACTTCATCTTCCAATGCATCCGATCTAATAACGACGTACCAGAGTAGTCAGCTATGAGTTTTTCCAACAAATTCGCCACGTCAGTTTCTGCACTTGACCTCGTCCGCCAGTAATAGTCGGATCAGACTTATGGCTCTTTCACGAATATCTTTTCAAACATCCTGCTTCATATCGGATGACTTTTTTTTCTTCTTAACGGCTAACTGCAAATGTTCTTGAACAAGGATATCATACATGTCAACCTTTCAAAGATTGAAATTGATCTTTCTATCGAACTCTTGATCTTCAAAAGACTGTGATATGTCATTTTAACCAAGAGACTTGGAAACCTGAAGCTTTGATACCACTTTTTTGGGATGGGGCGTCTACAAACACTCCAATGGCGAAGTGGAACTAAGTAGAGCAATGAGGAAGTTATACAAACACAACGAGGATTTATCCCGTTTAGCTTTCGCTTAATCTGAGGGGAAATATAGAGAAATATGATATTCAACTAGAAGAGATTACAAGGAGTTAATGATTCACTCAATATAAAAAATTAAACTCACTCATCAAGAACTATCTCTCTCTCAAGCCTCTCTTTGCAATGGAAAAAATAATCTATGAAGTCATTGCCTCTCATATTGGAGGCTACAATAATATATAGAAGAAGAATAGAGAGAACCCTAGGTTAATCTTGATTCTCAGTCATCCGATATAACCTGTAGAAGAAGTAACTGAATAGGAGCCGTACGATCTGACTTGGAGATGAAGATTGGGCTGAAATGACCTAACAAATCGAGGCCCAAAACGAACACAACGCCGCACACGGTCGACCGTCCAACAAGACCGGTTGACCGTCCCTCTCTCGAACAAACCCTGTTCAACGAGCAGTCGGGGAGTGCGGTCGACTGTCCCCTTCTCTGGCTACTGTTGTTGCTATTTTCTTCTCGCTCTCTTCGATGTTTTGACCTCCATGCTTCATCATACCTTCTTCTAATCTGAACCACGAGTATTCAAGACATATTCCTAACAGTATCATGCAACAGACTGTTAAAGCTGGCAGATAAAGATACATTGTAGTTCATCATATCACTTCTACTTTTTTACTTGTTCAACCACTTATAGGAGCTACTCTTTAGGACTCCTCACTTAGAAAAAGTATCGTCTTGTTTAAATCTCATTGTCGATGTTGGATTTATCTCACAAACAAGGGTTGAAATCCTTTAAAATTGAGTTGATATGACATGATATTTCCAGCAACAAGATTTGTGTGGTAAGAATGATGGTGGTGGGCATTTTCCTTAACTAGTAAAATAAAACTTTCAAGCTGGTATCGTGAAATCTTTTCTGTCTGGCAAAAACTTGATAAGCCCTAGTTTCTCCTTTAGTTCAAAGCAATTGGAGCTGTAACTAACCATCAAGTCATTTCGACTTAGGGTATGGCAGATATAGTTTTGATTGGAAAGTATTAGAGCTGAACTTGGTCTCAAAAGCCGTTCTTCTTTTTTCACTCTGGTGTCAAATTATCTTCAAATTTAATTGACTTCTTCAAACATTAGAGGGATCATGATTTTGTATTGTTAGAAACAATTAAATTATCAGATCTTGATGCTATTATGATAGTTCAAGGATGATATTTTCTAATTTAAGTTAGCAGAATGAGGTGATACATGTAGGCAGTGTTCTAAACATGGAAATATGCATGCATATGCAGTATTGGCGAGAAATCTTGTTTTTGAGGATGCACCAAATAATGAGGTATCTTTTAATTATATGCTTGCATTTTTTTTATAATGCAGAGAGCATGATTATTATGCACCACAAATTTGTTTTATGTGGGACATAATGCAATCACATAATAAGGCTGTAATTTGGCGCAGATCCAAATTCCACAGTTCAACTCGTTTTACTTAAGTGTTAAAATAGAAATCCCTTGGACTTCTGTTCTTCCTCGTTTTCTTCTCTTTTCCTCGATGCTTCTGTTTCTTCTCTTATGTGGGTTATGTTATGCACACTATTGCTATATATGATACGCGTTACACTCTTTCTTACTTGATTCAATCATTTCATTCTTTTGTGCTTGGTAAATCATCCAAAATTAAGGTTTCATGGTTTTGCATGTTCCTAGAATTGTAAGATATCTTTATCAAAATTTTCCTGATATTTTGACATTTTAAATCATTTTTCTTTTCGAAATTGGAATCCTCGTGTGCGGGACTATTTCACTAAGTCCCCCATGCCAAATTCTATTGTATTGCATGTTGTTGTAAGACTAAGTAAAACAACCAACTGAACAATTCGTTAATGCTGCTCCCTTTCTTCATCAAGCTGGATATTTACTCCATATCCTTCTCTTCTACGACCTTATTATTGTCTCATCAAATTTCACATCACTATCATCATCCAAGTCTTTCCCCCACCAATATGGGCTTTAGAACATACTCTTCAATGCAAACTTATATAAAGCTTAGGCTTATAGGCCCTTATATGCTACTTGTATTCATGAAAACTGTTGGATGTATAAGTATATTCTCAGTATAATAGGATAATATTGTGTATATTATTCTATGGGGCAACACGGGTTTACACGTGTTATGTATTAATTATTGGAACAGGTTGAGTGGGCTAAAAGCCCAGTACCATAAACCCAGTCTAATCTCTTTATAAGCTGGTCTAGAGATAGTGCTCTGTGATATTCCAATACTGATAAGCAGAGTATAATATCTTAAGCGGCTATGAGATAAAACACTAACCCTAATTTCCCCAAATCAGTATTAACAATCTTAAGATATTATACAAATAAAATCTGCCATTAAGAGTGAGAAAGGGTTCGTCGGAATCTCACCCCCGTTATTCGCCGTCGCTCGACGCCGCACACCACCTCTGACGAGATTGGTCATCGCTGTCTCCGACCAGAGTCGCCGCCATCGCCGAGCACGCTTTCGACCATCGACGACGTAAGCATCCTTGATGCTAACACCGACTAGATCTGCTGACGTTGTCGTCGGTGGTGTCGTCTCAGATCCAGATCGCAATCGCCGTTGCCTGCGAGCGCACTTGCCTTGTCGCCGTTCTCAAGCACTCGCATATCACGCTCGTCGTTGTCGGCAGCAAGTGCTTCCTCCTTGATTTCGTTCCCGAGCACTCGAAGGTCCAGAGGGAAATCGTTGTGTGTGAAGTTCTCCATTGGGATTGTGTGAAGGTCCAGAGGGAAATCGTTGTGTGTGAAGTTCTCCATTGGGATTGTGTTGCTGTTGGTTTTTGGAGGTGATTGCAAGATCCACTACAGTGCAAATCTGGTGGATCTCTCCTTGATCGTTTGCTGTTGGTATTTGGGGATGGAGATCAGATCTGGTTCTCTTGATCCATTGGTAGCTCACTGTGTGTGGAGCTCTCTCCTTGATCGGTTGCTGTTGCTGTTTGGGGGCATTGATCGGATCAGATCGGGTTCTCTTCTTCCTCTTGACTCAGGACTGTGTGCTCTTCAGATTTGGTTCCTAAATGAGAGGAATTCAGAAGTGCTGAATTTAACGGTTGGAAAGTGAAAAGCTCAATAAGAGATTGTGAAAGATAAGTTCTTGACTTTCCTCTTACTAAATTTTGTTAAATACTGAGCTATGTGCTGAAAGTTCGAAACCGTATTAAGATTGTTTAATTAAATACAAATGTGAATAACTGCTTTGGCTACGTGCCAAGGATCAAATATTTATTTTGATAAATTATAGGCTTTGACTATAAAATTGAATCTCCAAATTAAATTGCTGTGAATTAGATTGTGCTAATAATTTGTTTAATTGGCTAATCTTTAAAGATTTGATGAATGTAGGAACTTCAAAGTTACTTACAAACTGTGTGAGTTGGAGACGATGGATTTACATCACGGTATAATAAGTCTGCACTATGCAGGCTTCTCCATTGAATTTGGAAACCACTTTTAACTTGAAGTGTCGGTATGATCTACTCTAATTTTCTTAGTATTTTTCATGTGATAAATGTGTTAACGTTTTGTGCGTTCGATCATATGATTGAGAGTTTTAGATCATAGTTATTCTCGCTTTGGAAAACTAGCATGTTTAGGGTTGTTAAGTATTTTATCATACTATGTGTATAGATATTTTGACAAATCCATTGTTTGCAGTTTGTGTGAGATTATATATTTGCTTCTCTAATAATTAAAATTTTTGTATATGATTTATAACAAATGTCCGTAACTTAGATAGGAGCATTCTGTAATGCAGAATATGACTCTATTATTTACGTTTTGTTCTTTATCGTTCATTATACTGTGTGTGCAAAATTGAATTATAAAATATGGGTCATTATCTCGCTTAGTGTTTCGAAGATGATGAAGAACGAATAAAGAAAAATATAGCTAAATTTGTTTGAGCACGTGGACATTGTTAGAATCACTAGAGAAAGCAAACAACTTTGTAAAATGTAATAGAGTAATTTTGTATTAACTCTTATAAGGTGCATATATTGTCAATCGCATGTATAAGTTGAGTTTAACAAATGAGACAATTAATAATAATAGTTCTAATTATGTTCTTGAACCTAGCATAATTGGCTAGGATTTGAGAAATATATATTCAATTATTTGTGAGGAAATGTGATCTAATTATCAAAACTGTAGGGAAACGGAGTTAAAAAGCTATTAAGTCAAAAGCTTTAACATCAAAGTTGTTTTGAAATTTAGAATCACTGTGAACTATATATTAATTTGTTTGTTCTTGTTAAAATTCATAACTCTACCAAATGACACTTCATTAAATATGACAAATATAAAAGTTATGCTCAGATTATGATTACTAGAAAATCATTTAGTATGGTCTCTAGGAGCACACAACTTCTTGAGTCAATACATTCTGATATTTGTGATCTCAGTAGCTTTGTGACTAGATGAGACGATTGTTGGTCAGAAGTATTTAATCACCTATGTAGATGATTATTGAATATTTGTCATACATATATGGAGGATGTAACACTCGTTATTGTGATAAATTAAAATCTAGTTAAATGCTAAAAATCAAGGGTTCAGTGTTGATGGAGGTGGTGAATATGTTTAATAATTTTAGAGTAATTTGCATTTGGCATAATCTCTAGTGCACTATATTTACCATTGCCAAACAATATTGATAAAGTTAGAATCAAACACTCAGTGAAATGTTGAATTCTATGTTATTGGCTATTAGTTTGACTTTGAGTAATTATGAGTGATGTTAAATTATCAATCATATTTCTAATTTGTTACCACACTCTAAGTCACTTACACCTTGTAGATTAACAGTATAAAAACACAAATAATTTTGTTAAAATAGAAATTTTGTGTTGTGATACATCTGTTAGAGTACATGACTCTAAAAGGCCTAAAGTAGGACATACAACAAATATTTGTGGGTGTTTAAAAAGTGCAGAATGTAGTTCTGTGGACAGATGTTGGATCTATCTAATTTGTGTTAGAAGAATCTAGACTTGCAAAATTCTTTGAAGATGTGTTCATCAAAGATAAATGTATGAACAATCTAGTCCTATAGACACGTTCAATGATTTACAGTTGGAATCAAGAACCAGCCTTACTGACACTTAAAACTTGAATGACAAATGAACTAAGAAAAGTCTTTAGTAGACAATGAGATGATTTTGTGTCATACAATAATACTTCAATTTAGTTGATCTGCCAAAAGGGGCTAAAACTATAGTAAGTAAGTGGGGTTTTGTAGAACAAACTTAATTTTGATTGTTCAGTAGCAATTTCAATGCTTTTTAGTAGCAAACAAATTGACTGAGAAAATGGGGTAGATTTATTTGATGTTTACTCACATGTTTGTCATATTACTACAATAAGTATTCTTCTTACCCTTACATCTATTGAAAATTTTGTCATTCATAAAGAATATTTAAAAAGTTCTGTACTTGATATTTTGTACTGAACAGTTTTGTATTGGAAAGTTTTGAACTAATATGTTTAGCGAACAAGATTTACAATTTAGTAAAATCATCATATGCTTTAAAACATGTAATATAGCTAGCTTATAAATATTTTGACAAATTTCTCAAAGAGCCTAATATATGAATTAAGTAATTCAGATTAGTGCCTTTAACTTTGTGGTGTGTCAAATATAATGGCTCTTATTTACTTGGTTTTATTGACATGCTTGTTGATTGGAAGTGACATCTCAATTCTAAATGGAGTTAAAATTGTGCTATCCAAATAAATTTAGCACCTAAGTGGTGTGGACACCATATTATGTATAAGGGTGAGTTTTGGTTGGCAAGGGATAACCCTTAGTCAAACTCGATAAATCAATAATGTGTTTCAAAAGTGGGGATATAGTGATTGAAAGTGTGTTTTGAAGCACCTTATGATTATGATAAAAGGTTGACACCTTATGATGGTGCAACTATGAGACAGGTAGATCATTCTAAAAGAATTGAAAGTCTCGTGTATACAAAGATCTGCACTAGAATAGACATAGCCTTTGAGGTAGGTATGATCTGCAGACTCACTAATAATCCCATACACACTTGAATGCCCTTAAGAGGCTAATGAGATACTTGAGTGGTACTCAAGAGTTTGCTTTGTGCTACTCAATGTTTTGTGAAAGTCGACAACTAGTGGATATGTTTTCACACTAGTAGGAGCAGAAAAATTATGGAGGTTATTAATAGGCAAACAAGTGTTGCGTTCTCATCTAAGAAATCAGACCTCTATGTGTTATCCTCTGCAGGGAAAGAGGCTGAGTGGATTGAATGACTTATTGCTAATCATCCATTTGAGAAATTTAATGTAAATTCTCTATTCTGTTATGCGACTGTCAAGCTATAATGCACTGTAGCTCATAACTCACTCTATAATAGTAAGAGGAGTATATTAAGGCTGAAAGAAGCCTAGTTGAACTTTCTCATAGATTAAGTGCAATTGCGACAAGTATGGCTAATGCTCTTGTTAAGAGATTTGAAAATGATCTAATTATCAAAACTGTGGGGGAAATGGAGTTAAAAGCAATTTAGTCAAAAGCTTTAACATCCAAGTTGTTTTGAAATTTAGAATCCAATTGGAGCCATAGAGAAGTTCAAACTGAAGCATCAATTTTAGGCAGTTGACATGCTTTAGATAATTTAAAAAGTTCTATGTAAATTCTGTTAATATATAATTTCATTCCAATTTTGATGATGCTATATGTTTTCATAATTTACTTAGAATCATCTCATTATTCCAAAAGAAAGCATGAAAACTTGTCGATGTGTTTCGATGTTTAGAATGGTTGTTATATCATTCCAATTCTGATGATATAACTCTTTTATGGATTCATGTTTCATTCCAATTTTGATGATTCAGAATTAACCATAATTGATTTGACTGTTCTATCATTCCAATATGAAACATAGTATAGTTCTTGTGTAGAAACTATAATAATTCTTGTTCTTTATTTTATTAAAGAAACTTGATTGTGCTGCTTGCGTTACATTTTGCTAAGCTATCGTTGAATTGTACTAAGTTCTTTAGTAGAACCAGATACTTTATGAAATTTGCTAGAATTCTTAGAGATATGTCTCTTGATATTCTTGTTTTCAATAAGCTAGCAAAGATGGAGGAGTTAAATCTGTCAACATAGATTTCAGAATAATGATTTGCTCAAAATGGAGGAGTAAACATAAAGCAATTTGCAAGGATATATTTTTGGTTTATTTATCGAAAGAATAAATTTGCCACTTGCTTGATAAAACTTCTGTTGAGTTTAAGACTCTTGTATTCATGAGCTTAAAACTCATATTTTGTTCTTGAAGTTTATTTGCTTTAGTTGATTTTGAAACTATGACAGTTTCTCTAGTTGGTTTAGTCATTGTGAACTATTCTGTTTTGATATGATTTTAGAACTATTTGATTATTTTGGTTTAGTCATATTTGAACTATTCAAGTTATAATTGATTTAGTCTATTATCCATGTTCTTTATGATTCAATAATGTTTGAATTTTTGTGACCCAACATTATAACATTGCTTAGCCTAATATATTGAGAATATAGGAGGAGATTGTTGGATGTATAAGTATATTCTCAGTATAATAGGATAATATTGTGTATATTATTCTATGGGGCAACACGGGTTTACACGTGTTATGTATTAATTATTGGAACGGGTTGAGTGGGCTAAAAGCCCAGTACCCTAAACCCAGTCTAATCTCTTTATAAGCTGGTCTAGAGATAGTGCTTTGTGATATTCCAATACTGATAAGCAGGGTATAATATCTTAAGCGGCTATGAGATAAAACACTAACCCTAATTTCTCAAATCAGTATTAACAAAAACATCATTATCCCTCTTTGCGTGCAACTTCTTAACTTTCGGTCCGTTCACTTCTTAACTTTCGGTCCGTTCACGTATTCCATGGTACCATATTTCTGTAGATAATTAACCTCCGACCACTTTCATCTTCTTTGAGCACCACCTCTCTCTCACCCAGAGTAGCATATCCGGAACTTTTGTTTTCTACTTTATTTTCTAAGAGCATCCACAGTCGTTTGCTATTCTCATTTCTAAAATTAGCATTTAGCAATAGCAATCGGAGTAGTTCGCTGCAGTGGTCAAAATCCTAAAATTAGAGTAGACGGATGAACATCATCCGTTTTTAGGTTTTTTTTTTTTTTACTCATTATAATACTTAACGGTGATTTTTTTTTTTTTTTAAAAAAAAAAAGTCAACAAAAAAGTCAAACCATTCCAAACGGATGATCATCATCCGTTTGGATGGTTTGGGCTTTTTTTTGAATTTTTTTTTGAGTTTTATATTATAAAAAAATCAATGAGAACTAAAGAAAAAAAAAAATCAGAAATTGAGCCACACGGATGAACATCATCCGTTTGCTCAGTTCAGATTTTTTTTTTTTTTTTTAAATCACTTAAAATAAAGAACGGATGATCATCATCCGTCCAAGGCCATAAACGGAGCATCATCATCCGTCTTCTATATTTAGCAATCTTCTATCCAGGCTTCTAACTTTAGCAACTTACTGTACATTCCTATTCTAACTTTTGAGTTTTTAGCAAACCACTGCACGTAGGTTTTCTAAATGGATTTCTAAATTTTGAGTATTTAGCAAACCACTCTGGATGCTCTAATATACGAAGATGGCACTCTTCTTTCAATAGTAGTGATTATACTGGTATGCAGATAGTTATTCATCGATCCCCCACTTATAACCAAGATCCACATTCCTGAATTTGAGAGCGCCAGTGCCTTATCACATAAAGGCTCCTAAACCAAGTTTAATTATTACTTCTTATTAAAAGCCCTTTGAAACTCGTGCTATTGCTTCAAATTTTTTATTCTGAAAGCAGACACGCAATATGAAGAAGCAAAGATTATTATCAGTGTTGCTAATGAAGAAAGAAATAAACCGGATATGTTGTATAAATGTTTATAACATGAACAAAAAAATGCATATTAGCTTTCTTAATCGTATCTTAATTACAAATTAAAGAATATATGCATAAAATGATCAGATATCTCATGTTATACTAGTACTAGTAGACTGGACAGTACATATATAGCATGACATGATGTGATATCTAAATCAGCTTCTCTATTTCCCTACTTTTTGCCTTTTATAGAAATAACATTTTTATGGCTAGCTTCATGCTTAATTAAAGGATTTGTTGGTGTGTAGGCCATTGATGAGGATGAGAGCTCTTGAAGAAAGTTGATGTGGTGCATCATTTTCCTTTGGCTGGTAAGGTAAGAGGTTGGTGTTGTCTTATGTAACGAGTGAATTGAACTATATATTGATTTGGTTTCATAAAGTTTTAAGCGCATTCATGATCCACATTTTTCGGCTGCTTTCCGATGACTGATTGTGATGTTAGAGTGGTCTGATCAATACCAACCTATATTGGTTTAAGGTCCATGGTGAGTTTAATAGACCGTCATTTAAAGTTTCTTATAATCATTTACACAGATATTTCTATTACCTTTTGAAATGATTTTTTTTTTCATGCCATTAATCTGATGTATCTCTATGATTCCAGATCGAGTTTGATGCGGTTTGTTTGTGGGAGACGTGTGGATGTACCAGGTGTGAGTTCTTTACTCGATTTGTATTAAGGAGAAAACTCCTTCAGACGACCCTTGGCTGGCCGAGCGGTATCGGAGACAGGCGGGAGTGAGGCTGGGCTAGATGCTCGGCTCGGATCAGGAGGTTCGGATTCGAGGTCTTGTGTACCTGCAGACGGTCTCGGAACATCGGGGTTGGTCCCGGTGGCAGACCCTCCGACGATCTAGTCAGCTACCGAGAGATAATAGCAGTAACTAGGGTTTTGTCTAAGAAAGATTGATTACCTGCAGACAGGGGGGAAGGTCTGGTATTTATAGAGGATTCCAATCGGGTCCAGACCCGTTTGGGGTTGGACCGGACACGGTTACCCAACTGGCTGAAGCGGTGGAAAGCCGGGCGGTATAGGGCTGACGTGGCAGATGCCGGAGCGGTTTCCGGGCTGACGTGGCAGAGCTCTGGGTGGTTTTCCGGCGCTGACGTGGCAGATCTGAAGGATCAGAAGGAGCGCGCATCCTGAGGGGATCCTGTGGCCCAGGACGGGCCACGTTATTCCTGACCCATATCACAAGCCCCACGCTCCTGTAGGGCTGGGTGAACCAGCCGTGTAGGAGTGACTCTTAGCCTCTGGGGGGAAGAGCAGATGTTGGGGTAAGAAGTAGGATCTGTTATTTCTCGAAGAGGCCAGGGGGGGGTAGGAGGAAGGGACCCTTCATTGGATTTTGCGCGGGAGGCCAAGTGTAGAAGAGTCGGAGGACCAGAGCGACGGTCGCCGAGGCTTGGGGTCGGCAGACGAGCACTAGGGTTGGTGGCCGAGCTCCTCGCTAGTTGGAAGAGCGAGGAGGAGGCGAGGTCTTCTCTGGGGCTCGGTGGGCGAGCTCATAGGGTCGGTGGTCGAGCTCCTCGCTAGTTGGAAGAGCGAGGAGGAGGCGAGGCCTTCTTTTGGAGCTCGGTGGACGAGCTTGTAGGGTCGGTGGCCGAGCTCCTCGCTAGTTGGAAGAGCGAGGAGGCGAGGTCTTCTCTGGGGCTCGGTGGGCGAGCTCATAGGGTCGGTGGCCGAGCTCCTCGCTAGTTGGAAGAGCGAGGAGGGGGCGAGGCCTTCTTTTGGAGCTCGGTGGACGAGCTTGTAGGGTCGGTGGCTGAGCTCCTCGCTAGTTGGAAGAGCGAGGAGGAGGTTTTTTTTTTTTTTTTTTTTTGCGGAGCCCGGAATGCCGAGCGTCGAGCCCGGAGTGCCGAGCCAGGACGGCCGAGCCGGAGCATGATTGTGAGATAGCCAGTGGGTGGCTAGGAATCCCATCCGAGCGCCGAGCCCCGAGTGCCGAGCCCTAGAGTGCCGAGCCTGGAGGGCCGAGCCAGGAGAGCTGAGCCCGGAGGGCCGAGCCTGGGCAAGACTGTGAGATAGCCAGTTGGTGGCTACGAATCCCATCCGAGCGCCGAGCCCCGAGTGCCGAGCCCCGAGTGCCGAGCCCTGGAGTGCCGAGTCCCGAGTGCCGAGTCCCGAGTGCAGAGCCAGGAGGGCTGAGCCCGGAGGGCCGAGCCAGGAGAGCTGAGCCCGGAGGGCCGAGCCTGGGCAAGACTGTAAGATAGCCAGTTGGTGGCTAGGAATCCCATCCGAGTGCCGAGCTCCGAGTGCCGAGCCCTGGAGTGCCGAGTCTGGAGGGCCGAGCCCGGAGGGCCGAGCCAGGGCAAGACTGTGAGATAGCCAGTTGGTGGCTAGGAATCCCATCCGAGCGCCGAGCCCCGGGTGCCGAGCCAGGAGAGCTGAGCCAGGAGGGCCGAGCCAGGAGAGCGGAGCCCGGAGGGCCGAGTCCGGGCAAGACTGTGAGATTGCCAGTTGGTGGCTAGGAATCCCATCCGAGCGCCGAGCCCCGAGTGCCAAGCCCCGAGTGCCGAGCCCTGGAGTGCCGAGCCTGGAGGGCCGAGCCAGGAGAGCTGAGCCCGGGGGGCCGAGTCTGGGCAAGACTGTGAGATAGCCAGTTGGTGGCTAGGAATCCTATTCGAGCGCCGAGCTCCGAGTGCCGAGCCCCGAGTGCCGAGCCCTGGAGTGCCGAGCCCTGGAGTGCCGAGCCTGGAGGGCCGAGCCAGGAGAGCTGAGCCCGGAGGGCCGAGCCTGGGCAAGACTGTGAGATAGCTAGTAGGTGGCTAGGAATCCTATCCGAGCGCCGAGCTCCGAGTGCCGAGCCCTGGAGTGCCGAGCCCTGGAGTGCCGAGCCTGGAGGGCCGAGTCAGGAGAGCTGAGCCTGGAGGGCCGAGCCTGGGCAAGACTGTGAGATAGCCAGTAGGTGGCTTGGAATCCCATCCGAGTGCCGAGTCCCGAGTGCCAAGCCTCGAGTGCCGAGCCAGGAGAGCTGAGCCCGGAGGGCCGAGCCAGGAGAGCTGAGCCCGGAAGGCCGAGCCTGGGCAAGACTGAGATAGCCAGTTGGTGGCTAGGAATCCCATCCGAGTGCCGAGCCCTGGAGGGCCGAGCCAGAAGGGCCGAGCCAGCAGAGCTGAGCCCGGGGGGCCGAGTCTGGGAAAGACTGTGAGATAGCCAGTTGGTGGCTAGGAATCCTATCCGAGCGCCGAGCTCCGAGTGCCGAGCTCCGAGTGCCGAGCCCTGGAGTGCCGAGCCTGAAGGGCCGAGCCAGGAGAGCTGAGCCCGGAGGGCCGAGCCTGGGCAAGACTGTGAGATAGCCAGTAGGTGGCTAGGAATCCCATCTGAGCGCCGAGCCCCGAGTGCCGAGTCCCGAGTGCCGAGCTCCGAGTGCCGAGCCAGGAGAGCCGAGCCCGGAGGGCCGAGCCAAGAGAGCTGAGCCCGGAGGGTCGAGCCTGGGCAAGACTCAGATAGCCAGTTGGTGGCTAGGAATCCCATCCGAGCGCAGAGCCCCGAGTGCCGAGCCCCGAGTGCCGAGCCCTGGAGTGCCGAGCCCCGAGTGCCGAGCCAGGAGAGCTGAGCCCGGAGGGCCGAGCCAGGAGAGCTGAGCCCGGAGGGCCGAGCCTGGGCAAGACTGTAAGATAGCCAGTTGGTGGCTAGGAATCCCATCCGAGCGCCGAGCCCGGAGTGCCGAGCCCAGAGTGCCGAGCCCTGGAGTGCCGAGCCCGGAGGGCCGTGCCCGGAGGGCCGAGCCCGGAGGGCCGAGCCTGGGCAAGACTGTGAGATAGCCAGTTGGTGGCTAGGAATCCCATCCGAGCGCCGAGCCCCGGGTGCCGAGCCAGGAGAGCTGAGCCCGGAGGGCCGAGCCAGGAGAGCGGAGCCCGGAGGGCCGAGCCTGGGCAAGACTGTGAGATAGCCAGTTGGTGGCTAGGAATCCCATCCGAGCACCGAGCCCTTAGTGCCGAGCCCCGAGTGCCGAGCCTAGAGTGCCGAGCCCTGGAGTGCTCCTGGAGGTCCGAGCCAGGAGAGCTGAGCCCGGAGGGCCGAGTCTGGGCAAGACTGTGAGATAGCCAGTTGGTGACTAGGAATCCTATCCGAGCGCCGAGCCCCGGGTGCCGAGCCAGGAGAGCTGAGCCAGGAGGGCCGAGCCAGGAGAGCGGAGCCCGGAGGGCCGAGCCTGGGCAAGATTGTGAGATAGCCAGTTGGTGGCTAGGAATCCCATCCGAGCGCCGAGCCCCTAGTGCCGAGCCCCGAGTGCCGAGCCAGAAGTGCCGAGCCCAGAGTGCCGAGCCCTGGAGTGCCGAGCCTGGAGGGCCGAGCCAGGAGAGCTGAGCCCGGGGGGCCGAGTCTGGGCAAGACTGTGAGATAGCCAGTTGGTGGCTAGGAATCCCATCCGAGTGCCGAGTCCCGAGTGCCTAGCCCCGAGTGCCGAGCCAGGAGAGCTGAGCCCGGAGGGCCGAGCCAGCAGAGCTGAGCCCAGAGGGCCGAGCCTGCGCAAGACTGAGATAGCCAGTTGGTGGCTAGGAATCCCATCCGAGTGCCGAGCCCCGAGTGCCGAGCCCAGAGTGCCGAGCCCTAGAGGGCCGAGCCAGGAGGGCCGAGCCTGGAGAGCTCAGCCCGGGGGGCCGAGTCTGGGCAAGACTGTGAGATAGCCAGTTGGTGACTAGGAATCCTATCCGAGCGCCGAGCCCCGGGTGCCGAGCCAGGAGAGCTGAGCCAGGAGGGCCGAGCCAGGAGAGCGGAGCCCGGAGGGCCGAGCCTGGGCAAGATTGTGAGATAGCCAGTTGGTGGCTAGGAATCCCATCCGAGCGCCGAGCCCCTAGTGCCGAGCCCCGAGTGCCGAGCCAGAAGTGCCGAGCCCAGAGTGCCGAGCCCTGGAGTGCCGAGCCTGGAGGGCCGAGCCAGGAGAGCTGAGCCCGGGGGGCCGAGTCTGGGCAAGACTGTGAGATAGCCAGTTGGTGGCTAGGAATCCTATCCGAGCGCCGAGCTCCGAGTGCCTAGCCCCGAGTGCCGAGCCAGGAGAGCTGAGCCCGGAGGGCCGAGCCAGCAGAGCTGAGCCCAGAGGGTCGAGCCTGGGCAAGATTGAGATAGCCAGTTGGTGGCTAGGAATCCCATCCGAGTGCCGAGCCCCGAGTGCCGAGCCCAGAGTGCCGAGCCCTAGAGGGCCGAGCCAGGAGGGCCGAGCCTGGAGAGCTGAGCCCGGGGGAACGAGTCTGGGCAAGACTGTGAGATAGCCAGTTGGTGACTAGGAATCCTATCCGAGCGCCGAGCCCCGGGTGCCGAGCCAGGAGAGCTGAGCCAGGAGGGCCGAGCCAGGAGAGCGGAGCCCGGAGGGCCGAGCCTGGGCAAGATTGTGAGATAGCCAGTTGGTGGCTAGGAATCCCATCCGAGCGCCGAGCCCCTAGTGCCGAGCCCCGAGTGCCGAGCCAGAAGTGCCGAGCCCAGAGTGCCGAGCCCTGGAGTGCCGAGCCTGGAGGGCCGAGCCAGGAGAGCTGAGCCCGGGGGGCCGAGTCTGGGCAAGACTGTGAGATAGCCAGTTGGTGGCTAGGAATCCTATCCGAGAGCCGAGCTCCGAGTGCCGAGCCCCGAGTGCCGAGCCCTGGAGTGCCGAGCCCTGGAGTGCCGAGCCTGGAGGGCCGAGCCAGGAGAGCTGAGCCCGGAGGGCCGAGCCTGGGCAAGACTGTGAGATAGCTAGAAGGTGGCTAGGAATCCTATCCGAGTGCCGAGCTCCGAGTGCGGAGCCCCGAGTGCCGAGCCCTGGAGTGCCGAGCCTGGAGGGCCGAGCCAGGAGTGCTGAGCCCGGAGGGCCGAGCCTGGGCAAGACTGTGAGATAGCCAGTAGGTGGCTAGGAATCCCATCCGAGTGCCGAGTCCCGAGTGCCTAGCCCCGAGTGCCGAGCCAGGAGAGCTGAGCCCGGAGGGCCGAGCCAGCAGAGCTGAGCCCAGAGGGCCGAGCCTGGGCAAGACTGAGATAGCCAGTTGGTGGCTAGGAATCCCATCCGAGTGCCGAGCCCCGATTGCCGAGCCCAGAGTGCCGAGCCTGGAGTGCCGAGCCTGGAGGGCCGAGCCAGGAGAGCTGAGCCCGGAGGGCCGAGCCTGGGCAAGACTGTGAGATAGCTAGAAGGTGGCTAGGAATCCTATCCGAGCGCCGAGCTCCGAGTGCCGAGCCCTGGAGTGCCGAGCCCTGGAGTGCCGAGCCTGGAGGGCCGAGCCAGGAGAGCTGAGCCCGGAGGGCCGAGCCTGGGCAAGACTGTGAGATAGCCAGTAGGTGGCTAGGAATCCCATCCGAGTGCCGAGTCCCGAGTGCCAAGCCCCGAGTGCCGAGCCAGGAGAGCTGAGCCCGGAGGGCCGAGCCTGGGCAAGACTGAGATAGCCAGTTGGTGGCTAGGAATCCCATCCGAGTGCCGAGCCCCGAGTGCCGAGCCCTGGAGGGCCGAGCCAGGAGGGCCGAGCCAGGAGAGCTGAGCCCGGGGGGCCGAGTCTGGGAAAGACTGTGAGATAGCCAGTTGGTGGCTAGGAATCCTATCCGAGCTCCGAGCTCCGAGTGCCGAGCTCCGAGTGCCGAGCCCTGGAGTGCCGAGCCTGAAGGGCTGAGCCAGGAGAGCTGAGCCCGGAGGGCCGAGCCTGGGCAAGACTGTGAAATAGCCAGTAGGTGGCTAGGAATCCCATCTGAACGCCGAGCCCCGAGTGCCGAGCCCCGAGTGCCGAGCCAGGAGAGCCGAGCCCGGAGGGCCGAGCCAGGAGAGCTGAGCCCGAAGGGTCGAGCCTGGGCAAGACTCAGATAGCCAGTTGGTGGCTAGGAATCCCATCCGAGCGCCGAGCCCTGAGTGCCGAGCCCCGAGTGCCGAGCCCTAGAGTGCTGAGCCCCGAGTGCCGAGCCAGGAGGGCTGAGCCCGGAGGGCCGAGCCAGGAGAGCTGAGCCCGGAGGGCCGAGCCTGGACAAGACTGTAAGATAGCCAGTTGGTGGCTAGGAATCCCATCCGAGCGCCGAGCCCCGAGTGCCGAGCCCAGCGTGCCGAGCCCTGGAGTGCCGAGCCTGGAGGGCCGAGCCTGGGCAAGACTGTGAGATAGCCAGTTGGTGGCTAGGAATCCCATCCGAGCGCCGAGCCCCGGGTGCCGAGCCAGGAGAGCTGAGCCCGGAGGGCCGAGCCAGGAGAGCGGAGCCCGGAGTGCCGAGCCTGGGCAAGACTGTGAGATAGCCAGTTGGTGGCTAGGAATTCCATCCGAGCACCAAGCCCTTAGTGCCGAGCCCCGAGTGCCGAGCCCAGAGTGCCGAGCCTAGAGTGCCGAGCCCTGGAGTGCCGAGCCTGGAGGTCCGAGCCAGGAGAGCTGAGCCCGGAGGGCCGAGTCTGGGCAAGACTGTGAGATAGCCAGTTGGTGGCTAGGAATCCTATCCGAGCGCCGAGCTCCGAGTGTCGAGCCCTGGAGTGCCGAGCCCTGGAGTGCCGAGCCAGGAGAGCTGAGCCCGAAGGGCCGAGCCTTGGCAAGACTGTGAGATAGCTAGTAGGTGGCTAGGAATCCTATCCGAGTGCCGAGCTCCGAGTGCGGAGCACCGAGTGCCGAGCCCTGGAGTGCCGAGCCTGGAGGGCCGAGCCAGGAGAGTTGAGCCCGGAGGGCCGAGCCTGGACAAGACTATGAGATAGCCAGTAGGTGGCTAGGAATCCCATCCGAGTGCCGAGTCCCGAGTGCCTAGCCCCGAGTGCCGAGCCAGGAGAGCTGAGCCCGGAGGGCCGAGCCAGGAGAGCTGAGCCCAGAGGGCCGAGCCTGGGCAAGACTGAGATAGCCAGTTGGTGGCTAGGAATCCCATCCGAGTGCCGAGCCCCGAGTGCCGAGCCCAGAGTGCCGAGCCCTGGAGGGCTGAGCCAGGAGGGCCGAGCCAGGAGAGCTGAGCCCGGGGGGCCGAGTCTGGGCAAGACTGTGAGATAGCCAGTTGGTGACTAGGAATCCTATCCGAGCGCCGAGCTCCGAGTGCCGAGCCCTGGAGTGCCGAGCCCTGGAGTGCCGAGCCTGAAGGGCCGAGCCAGGAAAGCTGAGCCCGGAGGGCCGAGCCCAGAGGGCTGAGCCCAGAGGGCCGAGCCTGGGCAAGACTGTGAGATAGCCAGTAGATGGCTAGGAATCCCATCCGAGCGCCGAGCCCTGAGTGCCGAGTCCCGAGTGCCGAGCCCCGAGTGCCGAGCCCCGAGTGCCGAGCCAGGAGAGCCGAGCCCGGAGGGCCGAGCCAGGAGAGCTGAGCCCGGAGGGTCGAGCCTGGGCAAGACTCAGATAGCCAGTTGGTGGCTAGGAATCCCATCCGTGCACCGAGCCTCGATTGCCGAGTCCCGAGTGCCGAGCCCAGAGTGCCGAGCCCTGGAGTGCCGAGCCGGGAGGGCCGAGCCCGGAGGGCCGAGCTTGGGCAAGACTGTGAGATAGCCAGTTGGTGGCTAGGAATCCCATCCGAGCGCCGAGCCCCGGGTGCCGAGCCCTGGGTGCCGAGCCCCGAGTGCCGAGCCCAGAATGCCGAGCCTGGGCATGACTGTGAGATAGCCAGTTGGTGGCTAGGAATCCCATCCGAGCGCCGAGCCCGTAGTGCCGAGCTCAGAATGCCGAGCCAGGACGGCCGATCCTGGTCATGACTGTGAGATAGCCAGTTGGTGGCTAGGAATCTCATCCGAGCGCCGAGCCCCGAGTGCCGAGCCCCGAGTACCGAGCCCAGAGTGCCGAGCCCAGAGTGCCGAGCTCTGGAGTGCCGAGCCTGGAGGGCCGAGGCAGGAGAGCTGAGCCCAGGGGGCCGAGTCTGGGCAAGACTGTGAGATAGCCAGTTGGTGGCTAGGAATCCTATCCGAGCGCCGAGCTCCGAGTGCCGAGCTCCGAGTGCCGAGCCCTGGAGTGGTGGCCGAGCCCTGGAGTAGTGGCCGAGCTCCTCGCTAATTTGGGAGGCGTGGTTTTTTAGAGCTCGGTGGACGAGCTTCTGGCGGCAAGGGGAGGACTTGGTGCGGCTCGCGATTCCATCTGAGCTCCTAGCCTCTCTGACAACTGAGGGCATTTGGGGCTTGCGGTACTATCCGAGCTCCGAGCCCCTCTTTAACAAGGGAGGGCAGCTGGGGCTCGCGGTGCTATCCGAGCTCCGGGCCCCTTTTTAACAAGGGAAGGCAGCTGGGGCTCGTGATTCCATCCGAGCTCCGAACCGCCCTGAACAGAGGAGGGCGGTTGGGGCTCGTGATGTCATCCGAGCTCCGAGCCCCCCTGAACAAAGTAGGGCATTTTGGGGCTCGCGGGGCGATCCGAGCTCCGAGCCATTCTTGACCAAAGAGAACTTTTGGGGCCCGCGGTGCGATCCGAGCTCCGAGCCCTTCTTGAACCCAGTAGAGCAGTTGGGGCTCGTGATACCGCCCGAGCTCCGAGTATCGAGCCCCTATGGAGAAACAAGAAGGCGGTATGTCTCGCGGCTTCATCCGAGTGTCGACCCTACTGTGGAAATGGAAGAGGATTCATTGAAGGGGAATGATTTCAGTGCAATTAATGCTTCAGGAGAAGTAGTTTTCGGCGGTCGGTCGTCGAGCCTGTAGCGAGACCTGAGGTGGGTCTTATCGGCTCGCGATGCCATCCGAGCTCCGAGCCCCTGCTGAGAAATAAGAAGATGGTGTGGCTCGAGGTATCATCCAAGCGTCGACCCTTCTGTAAAAGAGTAGGGGAATTGTTGGCCCGAGGTGCTATCCAAGCTCCGAGCCACTGCTGTGGAACAAAGAGGCGGTATGGCTCACGGTATCATCCGAGCGTCGACCCTTCTGTAAAAAAGAAGAGGTGGTATGGCTCGCGGTATCATCCGAGCATTGACCCTTCTGTAAAATAGAAGAGGAAGTATGGCTCGCGGTATCATCCGAGTGTCGACCCTTCTGAAAATAGAAGAGGAATGTTTGGCTCGCGTTGTTATCCGAGCTCCGAGCCCCCTTGCGATGTAGAAGGAGGTATGGCTTGCGATGCTATCCGAGCGTCGACCCTTCAGCTGAGTGGTTTGAAGATTCGGAGCGTTTGCTCTTTGACGGAGAGAGCAGAGGGTCGATGGCCCCCTGCCATCCTCGAACAATTCGGGGTTTTTGGGCTGTGACAGCCGTAAACCCCGAGTTGTTTGGGGGTGAGAGGGTGGTTGATGATCGACTCGAAGCTCGGGGCGTCTGCCGAAGGCGGAAGCTCTAAACCTTAACAAAAAACTTTTATCCATACATGGTAGTAGGTCGTAAACGAGCATGGTGGCCGAGCGGCTTTGAAGAAAGCTACGGCCTTGCTCCGGTTTATCGAGCCCCCATGTTTGTGAGAGAACCATCTGCGAGAATAGCAAAGGGTCGTGACCGAGCGTCAAGGTCGCGGTGCCTTGAAGAAGGTACCCGCCTTGCTCGGGGCCGACGCCGAGCTCCAGCACATGTTCTCAGGAAAAGACGGTGCGGGCGTGGCTGGCGGATGTCACCTCGTACATGGGTTGGTAAGCCTGAAGAAGCCCAAACCCAGCGAGGGACGGATGCCGAGCCCCCATACCGGTGAGAAAGACAATTGCTGGCATAGCAGAGTGTCGTCGCCGAGCGTCAAGGTCGCGGTGCCTTGAAGAAGGTACCCGCCTTGCTTGGGGCCGACGCCGAGCTCCAGCACATGTTCTCAGGAAAAGACGGTGCGGGCATGGCTGGCAGATGTCGCCTCGTACATGGGTTGGTGAGCCTGAAGAAGCCCAAACCCAGCGAGGGACAGATGCTGAGCCCCCATACCGGTGAGAAAGACAATTGTTGGCTTAGCAAAGTGTCGTCGCCGAGCGTCAAGGTCGCGGTGCCTTGAAGAAGGTACCCGCCTTGCTCGGGACCGACGCCGAGCTCCAGCACATGTTCTCAAGAAAAGACGGTGCGGGTGTGGCTGGCGGATGTCGCCTCGTACATAGGTTGGTGAGCCTGAAGAAGCCCAAACCCAGCGAGGGATGGATGCCGAGCCCCCATACCGGTGAGAAAGACAATTGCTGGCGTAGCAGAGTGTCGTCGCCGAGCGTCAAGGTCGCGGTGCCTTGAAGAAGGTACCCGCCTTGCTCGGGGCCGACTCCAAGCTCCAGCACATGTTCTCAAGAAAAGACGGTGCGGGCGTGGCTGGCGGATGTCACCTCGTATATAGGTTGGTGAGCCTGAAGAAGCCCAAACCCAGCGAGGGACGGATGCCGAGCCCCCATACCGGTGAGAAAGACAATTGCTGGCGTAGCAGAGTGTCATCGCCGAGCGTCAAGGTCGCGGTGCCTTGAAGAAGGTACCTACCTTGCTCGGGGCCGACGCCGAGCTCCAGCACATGTTCTCAGGAAAAGACGGTGCGGGCATTCGTTTGTTTGACTGGATGCACGTTACTACCAATCATACAAGTTAAGCCGCCAGCGCGCCGAGCCCCAAGTTTGTGAGAAAAGCTGTTCTGGCTCACGACTTCATCCGATGGTTGAGCCTCAAACATGGCTCGTGATTCCATCCGAGGACCGAACCATAAGTTTGCAAGAAAAGCTGTTCTGGCTCGTGATTCCATCCGAGGGCCGAGCCATAAGTTTGTAAGAAAAGCTGTTCTGGCTCGCGATTCCATCCGAGGGCCGAATGTGAAGACATTTCCCCTACTCATAATAGATTAAGAAGCCAGAGGCTTGTTTTAAGAAAGCCGGCATACTTCAATACACCTAAGTTTTACAAAAGACGAGGCATGATGTGCCGATTACAAACTTGACACTTTACATGGGGGACTACTCCCCTAATAATTTGATGAGGTGCTCGGCGTTCCACGACCGAGTTCCGTCATGTAGCATGAGCGGGCAGCTTCTTGGTTTCCCCGGACTATACCCACTCCGGTAGCGGTAGGAAACTTCATCTTCTGGTGGTAGGCAGAGGGGACAGCCTGTAGGGAGGAGAGGCCCGGGCGACCAAGTATCGCATTGTAGGCTGCCTTGACATTGACAACCATGAAGTCCATCGATTCGGTTCTTCGGTTCGGGGTCGTACCTGCCGTGACGTCTAGGGTGACGATCCCCTCAATCGTTACGGGGATGCCCGAGAATCCGTGCAAGGTGTACTCCGCCGGCTTAAGTTTGTCGCGGGAGAGCTTCAAGTTCTCGAAGGCTTCGAGAAACAGAATGTTTACCGAGCTCCCGTTGTCTACAAGAATTCTCCGTGCTTCAAAGTTTGCCATGCCGAGGTTGATGACGAGGGCGTCGCAATGAGGGAGCCGCACTCCCTCCAGATCCTCCCCCGAGAAGGAGACAGGGAGTTGCTGGATTCGAGGGGGAAGAGGGCCCTGGACGGCGTTGACATCCCGGATGAACGCCTTGCAGGAAGTGTTGGACTCACCTCCCATGGGGCCCCCGTGGACGCAGTGTAGTATGGCTTGACCCTCAGGCTCATCAAGCTCCTGCTCTCGCTCGAGGAGCTGCCGGGGAGCTCGAGGAGGAGGTGGGGTCCTCCTGTTCCTCGTGTCCCTCCTTTCCCCGAGGTTCTGCTCGTTTGTACTCCCGAAGGTACCCCCGCTGAATGAGGGCCTCTATCTCGTCTTTCAGGGTACGGCAGTGATCCGTGTCGTGCCCGTTGTCTCGGTGGAAGCGGCAGTAGAACCGCTGATCCCTCTTGTGGCTGGTGTTGTTGGACGGATGAGGAGAGTACTGGACGAGGTCCCTGTCCTCGACCGCCATGAGAATGGACGACACATTTTGGGTTAGCGGAGTGTACCTTTCGAAGCGAGGGACCGGCGGTACCCTCTTTATGGTGTCGGCGTCCCTCGGAGCCTTCTTTGCAGGCTCGACTTCTTCGGTCTTCTGCTTTTCCTTTCTGAGGACATCTCGGGATTCTTCTGGGTTAAGGGCCTCCTCCGCCCGGATGTATTTCTCGACCCGATTGAGGAGGTCAGGAAAATCGGTGGGGGTTTCTTCGCCAGAGAGGCCTTCAGCTGTTCTTGGCGGACGTTGTGCCGAAACGCCGCGGAGGCGATGCCAGGGTCGAGAGAGGAGACCGATCTTGCCTCCGCCGTGAACCTCCGGACGAGCACTCTGAGTGACTCCCCTTCCTTCTGCCGGAGTCCAAGCAAGGAAGCACTTGTCCTCTCGGCCTTCCGGCTGGTGACAAAGTGGGCAAGGAAATTGTCCTCCAGCTGGTCGAAGGAGTATATGGAGCAGGGGATTAGCTTGGAAAACCATTCCCGAGCCGGACCCCGGAGGGTGGCGGGGAAGGCTCAGCACAGCAGGGGATCCGAAGCGCTGTGAATCATTATTAGGATTTTGAAACCCTCCATGTGATCAGTAGGATCACCCTTGCCGTTGTAGGTCTCGAACTGGGGTGGTCGGAAATTTCGGGGTATTTCTGCTTGGAGGATGAGGGGCGAGAAAGGAGGTCGGACAAGTCTGTACCCCTGAGCCGCTCTGGGACCGCCGTTGCCTATGTGGTCGAGGCGATCCTCCATTTCTTGGAGGCGCCTTAGGAGACCGGCTTCGTAATCTGGTGGGATCGTCGAGGGGCGGGATACGCTGCACTCGGCGTCCGATCCGGTGCGAGAATGGCGGATCTCCTCCTTGGCGGGGGCCCCTCAGAGGGCCACTAAGATTTCCCTCCGGAAGTCTTGGAACTCCTGGTGAGTGACTGGGGCTCCCTCGACCCGGTTTGGTTGGGCCGATGGTTGCCGTCCGACGCGGTTGAGTGCAGGCCTCCGCCCCTGGGACGGTTGTTTTGGATGGTTTGGGGCCGAGTTGGAAGCGGCCCCTCCCCTGCTGTGGCTAACCTGTCGGTTTATGATCGCCCTTCGTAAGTCGGGCTGGGCCGGACGGGCGGCACTCGGCTGGGGTCCCTGACGGGCAGCCCCATGGCTGGACGCATGTGCTTCGACGGCGGCCCCTGGAGGGGGTAAGACCTGTCGTGGCGCGGAAGTAACAGCCTTCTTGGCCTTGGGAGTCATGAAAGCTCGGCTGTCGAGGTACCTTGATGGTCGAGCTCGGGTCGGCGTCTGAAGCAGTTTTCCACAGACGGCGCCAACCTGATGCGGTTTGTTTGTGGGAGACGTGTGGATGCACCAGGTGTGAGTTCTTTACTCGATTTGTATTAAGGAGAAAACTCCTTCAGACGATCCTTGGCTGGCCGAGCGGTACCGGAGACAGGCGGGAGTGAGGCTGGGCTAGATGCTCGGCTCGGATCAGGAGGTTCGGATCCGAGGTCTTGTGTACCTGCAGACGGTCTCGGAACACCGGGGTTGGTCCCGGTGGCAGACCCTCCGACGATCTAGTCAGCTACCGAGAGATAATAGCAGTAACTAGGGTTTTGTCTAAGAAAGATTGATTACCTGCAGACAGGGGGGAAGGTCTGGTATTTATAGGGGATTCCAATCGGGTCCAGACCCGTTTGGGGTTGGGCCGGACCCGGTTACCCGACTGGCTGAAGCGGTGGAAAGCCGGGCGGTATAGGGCTGACGTGGCAGACGCCGGAGCGGTTTCCGGGCTGACGTGGCAGAGCTCTGGGTGGTTTTCCGGCGCTGACGTGGCAGATCTGAAGGATCAGAAGGAGCGTGCATTCTGAGGGGATCCTGTGGCCCAGGACGGGCCACGTTATTCCTGACCCATATCAGAGTTAATGTGAATTCTTTCTTTCTTTTTCCTGTTTGAGGAATATTATTGATCGATTTTGTGGGTATGTATAAAAATTTAATATTCATAATTATGAAAACAAAACTATAACAATTGAATTAAAAAATTTCATCTACTGGAAAGCAACTAATGGAAACAAACCCATATTTTGTGTGTTTCAAATGGATGAGTTAAATGGTGCATAACCAAAGTTGATTGTTCTTGAGCCCAACTAAGGAAAAAGTCTGAACTTGTTTTTAAAAAAATTGAGTCATGCACCCACAGGCTGAGGTTCCTAAGCTTTTATTTTTGTGGCTGAAACTTGAACTTTTGGCTCCTAATCCAGCCCATATATGCTAAAGATTCCTAGGTATAGATATAATTAATCTGTGACAACTAAGTCTAAAACCTAAAGCATAATTTTTTCTTCTTCTTTCCATTAGTCGATACAATATTTGTTGCAGAGTTTGTCTTGACATTGGTTTCATAAAGTAATAAAATAAAATCCAGATGGCTAATACTTCTGGACACCTCATTTTATCTAGTAGAAGGATTCAGGATCAAAGATTTGTTTATCCAAAAGCCTTTCTGACAAACTTCTAACCATCTTCTTAGAAACAACCTATTTTAGGCATCTATCTAATCTATTATTGCAAAAGTTATATAAGAATTTTTCTAAAAGCACCACTTGTGTCCATCAATGTGCTTCATTCATACGTCTCTAATTGTTTCATTGTTAGATACTGCTAAGTGTCCCCTTCATTGTTCAACACCACTTGTTCTTGTCTTTAACTGCAAATACAAATTTAATACGCGAGATTAGCTCCTCATATCTTTCCAAATCTACATGAGCTAATTTGATTAAATGATAAACTAATACCTTTTTGTTAGAATATAAATATTAAACTCACCCTTACCACGACTTCGAAGTTTTGGTCTATCAGTAGGATCTTTCACATGGTATCAGAGCAACTCAGATTTGAATCCCACCGGCAACGCAATTTAAATGGAGATTTTTTTACAAAAATACCGTTGCGTATAATCTAGGTCTTGGCCTACAAAGATGGCCCTGAACCTGCGGGTGTATGTTAGAATATAAATATTAAACTCTCATCATTACCACAACTTCGGAGTTTTGATCTATTGGTGGTGTCTTTCACACCTTTTGACATTCTATGTCCTTTCTCCGAAATCTAACAATTAGTTTAGTCACTAGAATCACTAGTTCACATGACTTTAAGTGAACTCCACCCAATCTCTACCAATCTTAGTTTAATGGAGGCAGGTATTGTCATTTGGAATACAGCGGCAATTTATTATTAAATGCTAGTCCCTGCCCACTTTGCTTGGATATTAAGACATATTTTGAACGAATCCTAAAAGAAAATATCAACTCTATTATCAGCAAACATAAAAGCTAAGTGGTGGAATTGAATGATAGATGGTCATTACATTGATTAATTAATTGCTGATGGATTGGATTCTATTACGTTTAAGTGTATGATTAGTCTTGTTTGTGGGCCTTGTTTCGATATGGGCAATCTTGGAAGCGGCTGACTGCATCCTTTCAGAATTACTTTTATAGTTATTTGGAGGGGACCGCTGCAATTAGACAAGGTCTTAGAGTCTCCTGAGTTTAGAAAATTCAAAGGCCTTTTTTTTTTCGGTTTTGTTAATAATCCGTAAGATACAGACATGGGGCATGGTCAGATGAATGAGTCTGAAAGAATCTCAAAGCTAATAGGTAAGAGGAAGAAGAAGCAATGTATGTCACAGGAAGATTCTAATCAATGTACGTACACAGATAAAGATAACTGGAAGCTTTTTGGACAACTTGAGTTTAAAAAAATTCTGAGAACTTGGAAAATCATCGCCCAAGTTGAAAATTAACGCTATAGTAATGGCAATTAGAATTTTGAAAATTAATATTCCACTCTTTAGGAGAACTTCATGTTTTTGTTGTATATTCCACCGTCTCCGCTAACGACACTTTCTCTGTTGCATCTGTATATCGATGATATTTTTGCGATCTATGAGCTTATGGAGTACCTCCTGTTCTAAACAAGTTCTCCTAAATTATGAACTGTCCTACAATGGTTTTTTTTCCCCTCTTGAGATTAACAGAGGGAGTTCTCTGTTCCTTTTATTAAAAAGTATTTAAAGTGATATACTAGTAATTAAAGACATGAATTTAACCAGAGAGAGCCAGATTCCCTTAGGTTGCGTTTGTTTTGATATTTTGAATTGAGTATTCTGAATATGATATTCTGAATAGAGATATTCTGAATATGAGTCTAAAAGCTGTTTGTTTAGCCTATATTCTGAATATTGATATTCTGAAAGTTGTTTATCTGAAAAAGAGAGTTTAGAAGCTGTTCGGTTATATTTCTTGCTGAAAACTGTTATCTGAAAGCTGTTTTTATGAAAAAACGAGTTTAAAAGCTGTTCTATTATAATTTGTGCTGAAAACTGTTATCTGAAAGCTGTTTTTCTGAAAAAGAGAGTTTAAAAGCTGTTCGGTTATATTTCTTGCTGAAACCTGTTATCTGGAAGCTGTTTTTCTGAAAAGCCGAGTTTAAAAGCTGTTCTGTTATATTTCTAGCTGAACACTGTTATCTGAAAGCTGTTTTTCTGTAAAAACGAGTTTAAAAGCTGTTCGGTTATATTTTTAGCTGAAAACTATTACCTGAAAGCTGTTTTTTCTGAAAAAGACAGTTTAAAAGTTGTTCTGTTATATTTCTTGCTGAAAACTTTTATCTGAAAGCTGTTTTTCTGAAAAAACGAGTTTATAAGCTGTTCTGTTATATTTCTTGCTGAAAACTCTTATCTGAAAGCTGTTTTTCTAAAAAAACGAGTTTAAAAGCTGTTCGGTTATATTTCTTGCTGAAAACTATTATGTGAAAGCTGTTTTTCTGAAAAAACGAGTTTAAAAGCTGTTCTGTTATATTTCTAGCTGAAAACTGTTATCTGAAAGCTGTTTTCCTGGAAAAGAGAGTTTAAAAGCTGTTATGTTATATTTCTTGCTGAAAACTGTTATCTGAAAGCTGTTTTTCTGAAAAAGAGACTTTAAAAGCTGTTCGGTTATATTTCTTGCTGAAACCTGTTATCTGAAAGCTGTTTTTCTGAAAAAACGAGTTGAAAAGCTGTTCTGTTATATTTCTAGCTGAAAACTGTTATCTGAAAGCTGTTTTTCTGTAAAAACGAGTTTAAAAGCTGTTCGGTTATATTTTTAGCTGAAAACTATTACCTGAAAGCTGTTTCTTCTGAAAAAGAGAGTTTAAAAGCTGTTCTGTTATATTTCTTGCTGAAAACTGTTATCTGAAAGCTGTTTTTCTGGAAAAACGAGTTTAAAAGCTGTTCTGTTATATTTCTTGCTGAAAACTGTTATCTGAAAGCTGTTTTTCTGAAAAAGCGAGTTTAAAAGCTGTTCGGTTATATTTAAGGCTGAAAACTATTATGTCAAAGCTGTTTTTCTGAAAAAACGAGTTTAAAAGCTGTTCTGTTATATTTCTAGCTGAAAACTGTTATCTGAAAGCTGTTTTTCTGAAAAAACGAGTTTAAAAGCTGTTCTATTATAATTTGTGCTGAAACCTGTTATCTGAAAGCTGTTATTCCTGAAAAATCGAGTTCAAAAGCTGTTCTGTTATATTTGTTGCTGAAAACTATTATGTGAAAGATGTTTTTCTTTAAAAACGAGTTTAAAAGCTGTTCTGTTATATTTCTAGCTGAAAACTGTTATCTGAAAGCTGTTTTTCTGAAAAATCGAGTTCAAAAGCTGTTCTGTTATATTTCTTGCTGAAAACTGTTATCTGAAAGCTGTTTTTCTGAAAAATCGAGTTCAAAATCTGTTCTGTTATATTTCTTGCTGAAAACTGTTATCTGAAAGCTGTTGTTATGAAAAAACGAGTTGAAAAGCTGTTCTGTTATATTTGTTCAGAATTTTTGAAATCAATTTGCATTCATCACTTGCTAACATTTTTTTATTTGTTGGAGTTAGATTGCAATGTTGTACAAGTACTGGAAGGGGAAACTTGAGCAGCATGTGAATTTCTGAAAAATCAGACACCATCATCTCCAAGATTGATTCGTCACATTAGGGAAGAAAGTTCAAAGAAGCTCTTGTGTTTGTGAAGCAGCTAATCTCAGTTCATGCATAAGTTTTGATTCTTGGATAAATGTTTTGAGATTTCTTGGATAGTGTCCAGTGTTTGCTTAACTCATAATTCATCTGGATAGACTGGTGTTGCTCAACTTGTACTGTACAGTTTTTTAAATGACTATTATATCAAAGAAAATTTCTACGGCCTAAGCCAAGCAATTTATTCAGATAAAACAGCAGTAGGGATTTAAAATAAGAACGGGTTCCATTCAACTACACTCAACCAATTTATTCACCAAAGCAAGCTTACTTCATTAATTTTGTTTACATTGTTCAACAATCCGACGTAGCAGATCATTAATGGCATGGGATCGATACATATATTATGAGAATAAGTTCTACAATTTGTTGTCAGCCATCATTACAAACAAGCATGCTGTTAAATCATTATTTGTTGTCTACAGTCACTGCATGCTGTCTCGAGCTGCTGCTGTTGCTTCTTAACTCCTTGATAGAGCAGGTAGATCTATAAACAAAGAAGTCATTTGAGAAAATTGCTGCATTAAAATTCAAAAAAATGGGGAGGAATAATAAATTGTGCTGCAGAAACTTCCTACATTAACCATAAACGGAAACGGAAAACTGAAAACCGGTGTCCAGATTTGCTTAACCACTATTCAGAATACAGATATCCCCTCTTGTCAAACACTATGAAAACAACATAATGCCGGAAAAATACGGGCTACTCGCAGTCTCAGATTCATCAAATCAATGATACAAACGACTCGATATACCAGAGCTGCAATTTTTTAATATGCCACGCCCACTAGTACAAAGCACATTGTCAACATTGACTAAAAAGAATTCATCATTGACTACATAGACAACATTTTTTTAATGTTTGAAAAACATATTTGTTCATTTACAGGGATCTGAAGTATTCTGAATAGTATTCACAAACTGGCATTTCCAGCAAGATAACAAAGGCATATTCATATGAATACAAGTGCAATTCATCTCAACAAATCAGATGCATCTAATATTGTATCTAATATTGCTTTTCTGAGAATTGGTTATGATGATACCCACACTGATCATACTTCAGACCTTAAAAACAATTGAAGCACATTAGTTCTTAAATCCTGGGCTGTGATGTACCAGGTATGATATGCTGAGCTTTGAATTCCTGATATGTACAGATACTGTCTGTTTCTTTGGCTGTTCATGGTTTACGGATACTGAGACAAATATCTTTGGCTGCTCATGGTTTCAAACAATTGTTTCTGGAGTCAATTTGAATTGTCTTGAATCGTTGATCATTGGTAATATCCGGAGTTCCATATTCCAACTTTTACTTTTTTTTGACCTGTGTTTTGCCAAAGAATATCCTGAGTTTATCCTGAGAATGAGTTTATCCTGAGTTTATTTTGGAAACACTATTCTGAATGCTGATACCCCCACGTTGGTTTTGCCACCAAAAAACATGACTTAGGATAAGAACATATCAGATCCTCCCCAAAACCATAAAAACAACATAATTGCCGGGCTAAAAAAATAGTCACAGTCTCAGATTCATAGTGCTCATTCATAAAAACTCCATACTAGAGCTGCATTTTTGACAACGTCACGCCCACTAGTACAAAGCAATGCTCTTGAAAATCCGTTCATCATCGACTGTAATGACATCATCTTCGTTATATTTGTAAACAGTGTCTCAAAGGAATATTGGACTCTGTTTGTTTTGATATTTTGAGTGCCATATTCAGAATGTAATATTCTGAAAAGGCGTTTGTTTATACCCTATTCTGAAAACTCAATTCAGAATATCGATATCCCTTGTATTCTCCAAATTCTCAACCATACTCACGTGCTCTCTCCCTTGAATTCGATATTCTCAACCCTACTCGCGAGTTCTCTCTCTCTTCCAAACAGTGTCTCCCCAACCCATCTCTCCCATCTTCTCACTCAGATGCTCTCTCTATTCTCAACTCAGGATCAAATCATTCTCAGGATAAACTCAGGATATTCTCAGGATAAACAAAGGCCCAGAAAAATAATATGGAACTCAGGGTATTACCACTGATCAAGGATTCAAGACAATTCAAATTGATTCCAGGAACAATTGTTTGAAACCATGAGCAGCCAAAGATATTTCTCAGTATCCGTAAACCATGAACAGCCATAGAAACAGACAGTATCTGTGCATATCAGGAATTCAAAGCGCAGCATATCAAACCTGGTACATTACAGCCCAGTTTTTTAAGAACTAATGTGAATTCAATTGTTTTTAAGGTGTGAATAACAGATCAGTGTGGGTATCAGGTATTACCAATGATCAAGGATTCAAGACAATTCAAATTGACTCCAAAAACAATTGTTTGGAACCATGAGCAGCCAAAGATATTTCTCAGTATCCGTAAACCATGAACAGCCATAGAAACAGACAGTATCTGTGCATATCAGGAATTCAAAGCTCAGCATATCAAACCTGGTACATCACAGCCCAGGATTTAAGAACTAATGTGCATCAATTGTTTTTAAGGTGTGAAGTATGATCAGAGTGGGTATCAGGTATTACCAATGATCAAGGATTCAAGACAATTCAAATTGACTCCAAAAACAATTGTTTGGAACCATGAGCAGCCAAAGATATTTCTCAGTATCCGTAAATCATGAACAGCCATAGAAACAGACAGTATCTGTGCATATCAGGAATTCAAAGCTCAGCCTATCAAACCTGGTACATCACAGCCCAGTTTTTTAAGAACTAATGTGCATCAATTGTTTTTAAGGTGTGAATAACAGATCAGTGTGGGTATCAGGTATTACCAATGATCAAGGATTCAAGACAATTCAAATTGACTCCAGAGACAATTGTTTGAAACCATGAGCACCCAAAGATATTTATCAGTATCCTTAAACCATGAACAGCCAAAGAAACATACAGTATCTGTATATATCAGAAATTCAAAGATATGCATATCAAACCTTGTACAGCACAGCCCAGGATTACTATAACAATTGTTCTGTTATAGTGACACAAAGTAGCCAGATTGCAGAGACATACTTTATTAGTAGCTAATTCCTTGCTCTCTCCCATCACAACCTACCAAAGAACAATAATTATAACCAATCTGAGATATTGTAGGAGGTAACTTTGACAGTAAAATAAACTTACTCCATCGCCACCCATTCTCCTTGTTGTGGATGCAGTATAATATGGTCCATTAAGGCCGGCATAACTCACACTTTGGGCACATATGAACATAAGATTCATAGTGTGCAAGTTCAGAAACAGAATCCATCTCATCATCACTCAAAACCAACGTGGAAAAATAAAGCTCATTTTAGGATTAATTCATCACAAGTCACTTCTACAAAGCACTATATAAATGATTCATAGTGTGCAACTTCAGAAACGTAATCCATCTCATCACCACTCAAAACCAAGGAGGATAAATAAAGCTCAGTTAGGATTAATTCATCACAAGTCGCTCCTACAAAGCATTATATAATTGATACTCATAGTGTGCAACTTCAGAAACATAATCCATCTCATCATCACTCAAAACCAAGGAGGATAAATAAAGCTCAGTTAGGATTAATTCATCACAAGTCGCTCCTACAAAGCATTATATAATTGATACTCATAGTGTGCAACTTCAGAAACATAATCCATCTCATCATCACTCAAAACCAAGGAGGATAAATAAAGCTCAGTTAGGATTAATTCATCACAAGTCGCTCCTACAAAGCATTATATAATTGATACTCATAGTGTGCAACTTCAGAAACATAATCCATCTCATCATCACTCAAAACCAAGGAGGATAAATAAAGCTCAGTTAGGATTAATTCATCACAAGTCGCTCCTACAAAGCATTATATAATTGATACTCATAGTGTGCAACTTCAGAAACATAATCCATCTCATCATCACTCAAAACCAAGGAGGATAAATAAAGCTCAGTTAGGATTAATTCATCACAAGTCGCTCCTACAAAGCATTATATAATTGATACTCATAGTGTGCAACTTCAGAAACATAATCCATCTCATCATCACTCAAAACCAACGAGGAAAAATAAAGCTCAGATAGGATTAATTCATCACAAGTCACTTCTACAAAGCATTATATAAACGGTTCATAGTGTGCAACTTCAGAAACAAAATCCATCTCATCATAACTCAAAACCAACGAGAAAAAATAAAGCTCAGTTAGGATAAATTCATCACCAGTCACTCCTACAAAGCATTCAATAAATGATTCATAGTGTGCAACCTCAGAAACAAAATCCATCTCATCATAACTCAAAACCTACGAGGGAGAATAATGTGCAACACCTGTACAACAATGAAGTGATTGGTAAAGACAACATCTCAAAAAAATGAATAAAAAGCTGAAAGGAAGATCTGCATGCTGATTATTTATAATAGTAATATTGCAATGATACAAACATATCCAAATGACATCAATGCCTCGCACTCCAGCTACGAAACAATTCGAGAAATGGATATGCTAAAAATGTGTACATTGAAAATACATTACTGTATAGCATTCCACATTGCTAGGGCGATTTCATCTCTTTTGCTATTCATATGTCTCAATTGGGAAGATGATAAATCCAAATCTTGCGATGTGGATGCTGCATCTTCGGTGTGTTGGTGATGTACTATTGTTTCGCCACCGAGTTCCACTAAAAATGCATCGTTTCGTGAGTGCAGGCATATAAAATTATGAAGTGCACAACAGGCTGTGACCATCATAACTTGTCTGGTATAATAATAGTTTGGCATGTTTTCGAAGATGGTAAACCTCTTCTTGAATACACCGAACGTTCTCTCAATCACATTCCTTAACCTAGCATGTTGTTTGTTAAATAGTTGTCTAGAATGGGTTGGTGCATGGTTGGCCCCTTGATAGTCTGTAAATGGTATGGCTCACCACGGTACGGTGCCAAAAATCCGGGCATATTGGTATAACCACAATCCACTAAGTAGTACCTCTCGTTCGGTGGGATTGGCAACAGTTTTTGTGCTAATGCAGTATGCATTACACGGGAGTCATTGGCACTGCCTTCCCATCCCGCGTAAACAAATGTGAACATCATGTTAAAATCACATGCTGCCAATACATTTTGACTTACAATACCCTTTCAAGAGCGACAAGCGTTGCTTCGGCTAGCGGGAACTGTAGCTTTTATTAATGTCCCATCAGCAGCACCAATAGCTTCCTGCAGATTAATAATTCGAATAATACATATCCCAAATCCAAACTTGGAAAATAATTTAATAATACATGATGCAATCAGGGTGGCGCATTACCTGAAACCACGGGTAAAAATCCTCTGATCCCCTGATTCTGTGATGTACGTATGTATAATCAGGAGGTTTGATAAGGAGTGGGGCTGCTCTTGCCAGACCGTTCAGGACAATACTAAAGTGCTTTTGGATTGTTTGGGTTGAGTGGTTAAACGTAGTACGAGCTACTCGCATTCTTGCACTATGACCGACAATAAACAGGAAAATAGCCACGCTTTCCTCGAAAGTAACTCGCTTATGGCTTGAAGACTCCGCTGTTTCCTCGCAGAGGTTCCTTTCTCGCAGGAAAGCACACAAGGTCATAAAACAATCCTGGTTCATACGGAATATATCATGAAAGTCGGCCTGGGAACCCGCTAACATATTTTCCAGATATTCACGTCCCGTTTGCTTTTTATTAGTGGACCTTGTACGGTCAAGTTCTTCACATAAATAGTCAGCTATCAAGACTGCAGTCATCACCTCTTCGACCTCGTCACTACTGGATGAAGAAATATCCATAACAGAGGATGCAATTCCAGTAGTGACTCACTATAAAGAAGAAGATAGAAATCAGTTTGGGGCATTCCAATATCAAGTGCACACACTATTAATAATACGAATGTATGTAACGAGATTTACGGAATCACAAAACAACATATTGAGAGATGGCAGGATTCCACAAGCCTGTTCAATTGAATTAAGATAACAAGGTATACTACTACTAGCAGATCTATTCCAGGAATTAAATTTAAAATATAACATTACAAATTTAAATTAAATTATGTAAGCAATTTGTTCATCCTAAAAGCCGTCATATTACAATCAACCTCAAACAAATATGGAAATAATGTTAAGAAAAGTTCTACAACATGATTTGTTCAACCCATTACGCTGAATGGGATTACTACAGGGTGGCCCAATAACGCACCGCCGACTCCTGCCGGTCTCGAGACATACGGAGGAAACCATGAGCAAAGTTAGGATTTTGAAAGAGGTAGGTTGAAGCTTTTACTGCTACAATTGGATCAAGCCCTGTCATCGATTCAATTATATCTTGGCATTGATCCTGTTCGGCCAATGCAGGGTTAATCGAGGGAGCGCTTTCCACTTCATTTTTATTCATGTACCTCCCTCTTTTTTCCTCTTGAGCTTGCTTAGCTACATCAAGATATTCCGACATCTTGGACAACATTGATTCGCGGCCACTTGATGCAGTAGATTTCCTTTTGCGTGAACCGGACCCCGTACCCATTGGGACATCATCAGACTCATCAATCACATTTACGTGTGACTGATTGGAGTGGCCAAACTGAAAGTTCATCCGCCGCGCCTCCACATCCTCGAACCCCCCTTGTGTGGAGGCCCTTGCCACATTGCCCTCGGCTACAGATTCCTCGAATATTTTGGTCAATGTATCGTAATGTGGCAACCCCTTATTTTGGTATTTTTCTGCAGTAGGATGCATCTATTCACAGAATATGTTGTTACTATGCAAGTATTAGATAAATGATTAAGTATAATAAAAAGGATTCACAAACAAAAATCAAAGTTTGAGATTATATATATTAACCTTAACATATTGCTCCCAAACCGGAGCCTCACAAGTAACGGTTTGGTTGGCTTCATCCCAACCGAAACCGCTCTGTTTCCTCATATTGTAAAACACCATCCATTCTGATTTAAGCCGTCCATATTTCGACCTCAGTTGTTTCACCTAGAATGAACGCCCAGTCGCAGAATTCATTGTTTGCTCAAATTGATTCCAGGTTTTACCATCGAATGTGGTGCTTTTTAACAAACCACTGTCGACTGCCGCCTCCATAAGTTTGATAAAATATTCTGTAATACCGGAAGTCCACAGCCCATAATCCTCCTCCACTGCCTTCCCCTTTCCCCTACCCGCATTACTCATCTAGTATGAACGAACATCAAAAAAAAAAAAAATGCCAAATTCCTTCAATTAGTTTAATAGCTGATCGGGTAACCCTATTTTGCAAATAGCAACCGATTACACCCTAAAAAATCTCAACAGTGAATTCGGCTAGTTTGTGTGCAGTGTGCACCTCAATCCCAAAAGCTGTTCCGGTACCAAATGCAATTAAAAAGCACAGTAAATTGGTAAAGAAAACCAACCAAATAAATAGTACAATCGCTGTCTTCATACCTTTGATTGGATTTGGAGAAGGATGAAATTGTCAGCACAGGATTCAACCTTGCGTAGTGCTTTGATTCTCCTTGCCCTTCGATCCCTAGCTTTTCTCCGATAGGCAGCACGGGTGGTGCAAACCATTAACCCCCTACCAAAACCCTCAACCCCTCACCAAGTCGACCGCAAAAACCAGTCCGGTAGCGAAGTCGCCGGCGGCGCCCTCACACTTTTCCGTTCGATTTCACAGTGGAATCGTTCGGGAATTCGTTGATTTGGGGTGGGGGGGGGGCGGGGGGAAGAGAGATCAGATCTGGGATCTTCGAAGGAGGGGGGAGACAATGGAGTCGACGAGCTCTCGTGGGTGAGTAGAGAGAGAGAGCATCTGAGTGAGAAGAGAGCCGACAATGGTTGGGGAGACACTGTTTTGAAGAGAGGAGGAAAGGTTGAAGACGGGTACGAATGGAGAACCAGATCTGGAACTTGAGGAGAGAGAGAGAGAGGTCGTGAAAGAGAGAAGAACCAGATCTGGAACGTGAGAAGAGAGAGAGAGAGGTCGTGAAGGAGAGAAGAACCAGATCTGGAACGTGAGAAGAGAGAGAGAGAGGTCGTGAAGGAGAGAGCACGTGAGTATGGTTGAGAATTTGGAGAATACAAGGGATATCGATATTCTGAATTGAGTTTTCAGAATAGGGTATAAACAAACGCCTTTTCAGAATATTACATTCTGAATATCGCACTCAAAATATCAAAACAAACAGAGTCTTAGTGTTACAGAACATAGATGATGATATTAATGTTGGGATTGGTGCGCCAACCAATGTCCATTATTGTAGTGGAACTAAATAGAGCAATGAGAAAGTTGAAGTAGGTGAGACTAATTAATTGAGCAAGCAAGTAGATTCACCAATCTAATACAAACACAACGATGACTTAACCCGGTTGGCTTTTGCTTAATTCCGCGGGGGAGGGGGGGGGATAGCAAGATCTGATATTAAACTCACTCACCAAGAACTATCTCTCTCTCGAGCCTCTCTTTTCAATGGAGAAAATAATCAATGAAGTACTCTACTCTCATATTGGAGGAGTTTACAATATATATAAAATAATAGAGAGAAACTTAGGTTCAATCTTGATTCTCAGTTGTCCGATATAACCTAGAAAAGAAGTAACTGATTAAGAGCCGTACAATCTAACTTGGAGTTGAAGATTGGGCTGAAACGACCTAACAAATCAAAGCCCAAAACGAACACAGCGCCGCGGTCAGTCGGCCGTCCAATAAGACCGGTCGACCGTCCTCCTCTCGGCCAAACCCAGTGCAACTGCGGTCGGGTGTGCGGTCAGGGGTGCAGTCGACCGCAACTTGGGACAGTCGACCGTAACTATGCCTGCACTATTGCTACTCTATTTTCTTCTACTCTCTTCGACGCTTCAACCTCCATGCTTCATCTTACCTTCTTCTAATCTGAACCACGAGTATTCAAAACACATTTCTAACAAACTCCACATTGGATTGCATACGAGTGCTATCACATGATGTGTTATTGATCTCTAAATTCTAATGAACTCCACTTGCAAAGAAAACTTAGAACAATAGCTTATTCTTCTAGTTGAACTGATCTCTACCTAATCTCACCAATTCCAGTATACCCCTTCAAGGGTATACCTCCGTAGATGTACTCACGGACTTGCCAAACTCCGCACGAACTCCACCTACCCTTAGGCATTCTCCACCTCTCGACGATATTCGAACGTCGTGGTCTTGTCTCGATGAATCTAGTTGCGGCAAACTAGCTGAGCTTGTAGGAATAACGGGAAAAGGAGCAACACTTGCGTAAGTATTTCAAATTTCGCAAAGCTTGTAGAGATTGTTTTGGCTTAGCCCAACCACTCTCATACCTCTAATCACCTTACGACGACCTTGAAAAATAGACAGAACTCCACCTCGAGCTGTGTACCTACAACCCCGTGCATCAAGAGTTTCCAAGAAAATCAGATTCCGTTTCAGCAGAGGAATATATAAAACATCCCTTAAAGTGAACATGTTTAGGCTTAGCATCTTCAACTTAACTGTCCCTTCACCTACTACTTCACAAATCTTTCTAGTTTCCGTTGTCACACAACGCCCTGTAGTAGACTTATAAGTAGAAAACAACTCTCTCTCAGAGCAAATATGAGAAGAACTTTCCGAGTCAAGAAACCAACTAGAATTCACTTCTAAAGAATTTGAAATAAGAAGACACGAATTACCTGAATCAAAGGCACTAACCACATTAGCGGCTGAATTTCTATTTTTGGTGCTCTCCTGATTCTGTAATTTCTAACAGTCTTTCTTGATATGCCCTGACCTCTTGCAATATCGGTAACGGATCGAATCCTTTTATATAGCACTTTGTCTTTCTCCTGAAGGACCATCCACTGCTAGACAACTTGTCTACGTTGATTTTCCTTCAATGCTTTGATTTCACCATCTACCGAAATACTCTCCTTGGCAGATCTACTGTGTTGTATGGTAGTGATCAAAGGCTCGTACGAATCCAACAGTGAATATATCAGGTTGAAAGCTTTATCTTCCTCACACACATCCGCGTTGATCACCTTAAGTTCAGATAATACCTTATTGAACTCTGTAATGTGTCTTGGAGATTGGTACCTTCCTTCATAGATAAACGGAATAACTTCCTCTTCCAATGTATCTGATCTAATAACGACAAACCAGAGGTCCAGAGTAGTCAGCTATGAGTTTTTTCCACAAACTCGCCGCATCAATTTCTTCAAGAAATTTGTACTTGACATCGTCCGCCAATGATAGTCGGATCAGACATATGGCTCTTTCACGAATATCTTCCCAACCATCATCCTTCGTATCAGTTGGCTTTTCTTTCTTCTTAACGGCTAACTGTAAACGTTCTTGAACATGGACATCATACATGTCAGTCTTCCAAAGATTAAAATTGAACATTCCATCGAACTGCTTGATCTTCAAAATACTGTGGCCTGTCACCTTAACCAAGGGACTCGGAAACCTGAAGTTCTGATACCAGTTGTTGGGATTGAGGTGTCAACTAATGCCCGTTGTCACAGCAGAACTAAATAGAGCAATAGGAAGTTAAAGTAGATGAGACTAATCAATTGAGCAAGCAAGTAGATCCACCAATCTAACACAAACACAATGATGACTTATCCCGGTTAGCTTTTGCTTAATCCAGGAAAAAATATAGGGGGATCTGATATTCAACTAGAAAAGATTACATGGAATTACTAATTCACTCAATACAAGGAATTAAAGTCACTCACCAAGAACTATCTTTCTTTCGAGCCTCTCTTTGCAATAGAAAAAATAATCTATGAAGTACTCTACTCTCATATTGGAGGAGTTTACAATATATATAGAAGAATAGAGAGAAACCTAGGTTTAATCTTGATTCTCAGTCGTCTGATATAACCTGGAAAAGAAGTAACCGAATAGGAGCCGTACGATCTATCTTGGAGTTGAAGATTTGGCTGAAACGACCTAACAAATTGAGGTCCAAAACGAATACAGCGCCGCGGTCGGTCGACCGTCCAACAAGACCTGTCGACCGTCCTCCTCTCGGCTAAACCCAGTGCAACTGCGGTCGGATGTGCGGTTGGGGATGCGGTCAAACGCAACTATGCCTGCACTATTGCTGCTCTGTTTTCTTTTACTCTCTTCAACGCTTTGACCTCCGTGCTTCATCTTACCTTCTTTTAATTTGAACCACGAGTATTCAAGACACATTCCTAACAATTAGAGCAGAGTCAAAAGAAGATACATTCCCCACCACTCTCCATCCCCACATCTGGTCCTAACCTTGAATTCCACATCTGTCATAATTTGCAAGTCAGAAATATAGGAAAACTAACTCTATCATTTCGATTTTGTTGTTGTTGTTGTTGTTATATTTTCAAATTATGCCATTTCTATAAGCTATCTCGTAGTCTTATAATCATCATTATATGTGTGGCTTTCGTGGTCTAATTTTATCTTTAGGCATACAATTCAAAAGTCATTAGTGATAAGCTAAGCATCAAACACAGTGTCTGATTTTAACCAGGAGGCTACCATTTATTGGTCCCCAACCTCAAATTCTTTTTACGACATGGTACTTAGAGAAACCAGGGTGTCGTGCATTGAATGGAAAAGCCATGTGCTTTGATGCCCTTATTCATGTATAATGGTCCTCATCGTCTGAGCCTATGTTTCATCTAAATATATATTAGATGAAAAAAATTAATTTGTGGTGTAGGCCCCCATAATTTCTCTCATTTTGTATGTGAGAGGGAGGCTACAATAGAGGAAACAAGTTTGCCATTTAAAATATGGAAACTTAGCTTCCTATTCCTAATCCTACGTGATGATGGAATTTTTGAGATAATTTTGAGCAAAGCCAAACTTAAAAGAGAATCTATAGAGATGGGAGAGGTACATTTATTAACATGTTTTTGCCAATCAAAAGGGGGCACTTAACTTCTTTCTTTGTGGGAGACCAACCCTTGAAACCCTTTGAGTAGGGGAAGTTTGTCTTAATCTTAAGCCCATAAGAGCATCCACTGTCGTTTTTGTCAAATACCAAAATTTGGAAAATGAGAAATGGGCTTTTGAGAGGGAGGTTGCAATCGTTGAAGCCAAAATTTGGAAAAAAGTTAAGAAAATTCGTCGTTTTTTTTTCCAATGTCTGTCCGTCACATTTTATTATATATAAAAAGGTAATTGAAAAAGTTGAAAATTGACATTTTAGTAATTTTTTTATAAAAAAATTGAGAAAGTTGAGGGGTCGTGTTTGTTTGTTTGTTTGTTTGTTTTAAATCACATTTTATTATAAAAAGAAAAAAAAGTAATTGAACAAGTTGAAAATGGCGTTTTAGTAATTTTTTAGATGGAATTTGAGTAAATTTAAAAAAAATTGAAAAAAGTTGAGGGACGGAAGATGATCTTCCGTCTCCCAACTAATATCTCTAATATTATAATGGGAGAAAGCCTCAGTGTTATTTGTTAATCTATCAACGCGTGTGACGCACGTAAAAAATTATTAAGACTTGCATTGTTCGTGCATAACTAATATAAAAGAGGTCTCAGATTCGAGGCCAAACTACATCAAAAGTCTTATTTTTAAAAATATTTATTTATCAAAACGTGCATCAAACGTGTACATTACTAGTTTATTTTTAATGGACAGACGGGACAAGTTATTCTGTCCCGCCATATTAAAAAATAATAAAAAATATAGACTGAACGTTTTCTTCTGTTTTCTATAATTTGAAATTTCCATTCGCAATGCCAAATTTGGCACGCCATTGTTCATTTCCAACATATTTTTTGGGTATATGGCCAATGAGTGCAAACGCTCGTTGGCTATATCTTGAAATTTTTGGGTTTTTGACCAACAGATTGGGTTTTTGAAACAATGAAAAATTGATTTTGAGTTGCTATCTTGTAAATACATCAATGTTCTTTGGTTCTGTAAGAATCTTTCCTGAGTTTGAGGTCCATAATCGCATCTTTATAAGACACATCTGATTTGATCTTATATATTTACATTTCTCTCTTTCTCTCTCTCTCTCTCTCTCTCTCTCTCTCTCTCTCTCTATATATATATATATTTTATTGATTAGGCTTAGTCCTGTAATTAGTTATGAAATTTAAGAGATTAGGCGAACCTAGTAATGTTTGTTGAAGTAAGCTTTGATGTAGTTTCACATCGGAGTCAAGATTAGGTGAAGGTTTGTGCATTACGTGATCTTAAGGACATCTTAGTCTTCATTAGTGCCTACAAGTTTTGACTTAGATTGGTTATAGGTTGGAGATATGTTGCCTACTTGTGATAGAAGGATATCAGCTTCAAACTGTTGGTTTGGAAAAAGAGGAAAAGAAAAGGCTTTAACCAAATTTTGAATAAGAGATTGATGCATAGTCTCACCAGTGTTACTTACTTATATACAGATCTTTACTTAATTGTGTAGTTATATTCATAGGCAAAAAATGAGGCGGCACGCTGAAGGGCGTATTGTTTGATGAATTTACTTTACATTATTCTTTCAGGTGAAACAATGGATGGACAACTCCAACTTTCCATATTAATGAAGTGATAGGAATTATTGCCGGATCTTGTTAATTCTTCAATACGACAGTACAAACCACCAAGCAAATAGAAGATCACACTAAACACACGAAGCACACAATGTTTGTTCTGATTTGGGCAAGCCCTAATCCGGAAGAGAAAATCAAAATATTATTCAACTAGAGAAAATACAAGAGTTACAATTCTCACCATGACTCTCTCTCAAACCTAACTGAACATACTTGCTGTTTACAATGGAGAATTTACTCACCCCTTAGATGAAGAATCTTCATTCTATTCAGCACTCAATAGAATTTTATATTTTCTTTGAGCCGTTACATTAATTTATAGAGATCTAGAGAAAATCTAGTTTGTAGCCTTAATAGAATAGCCGTCTGATATATCCTGAAGAAGAAGCTACACGATAGGAGTCGTATAATCTAACATGGAGAAGAAGTTGGGCCCTAAACAGATCCCTAAGACCCAACCTGATAGCGGCCTGCGCCGCTTGACGGTTGATGTTCACAAAGGACAATCGACTGCATTTCTTTGACTCCTAACAGAGCACTGCAACAGTCGACTGTTCAAGTGACAGTCGACTATCAATTGCTAGTTGCATTGCTGCTGCTCTTTTTCGTACATCATCGCTTCAATCCGTCCTTCGCTTCATCGGCTTCTCTTCATATCGGCATAGTATGCAAGACATATAAATCCAACAATCTCCACCTTGGATTGCATACCCATACTTCCATACATGTGTGATTAACTCTTCTAGACTCTTTCCATCTCATCTTGTAAACAACTTGATTCAATGTCGTCATCTGCTAGTTGAATCTACCTCCTCCTGTTTTTCTCCAATTGTATGTCCCCTTAAAGGGCATAAACCAGTAGATGTTATCATGGAGGTGTCATCCTCCGCACAAACACCACCTACCCTGAGTCTCTCCCCACCTCCCTGTGATATTCGAACGTCACAGCCTCCCTTCGGTGATTCTAGTGACGGTAAACTAAATAGTTATTTAGGAATGTAGGGCTTCAATCCATTCGCGTGAACTTTTTTGTTCCCACAAAGCTGGTAAAGGTTGTGCTGACCTTGCCCAATTTCCCTCTTACCTTTCATTACCTTACGACGACTCTCCCAAACTGTCAAAACTCCATCTCGAGTCGCGAGAATCTAGAGTCCCCAAGGATATCAGATTATGTTTCATCAAAGGAATATGTATGACCTCTTCTAGTGTGAACCCTTTACCATCTGGCGTCTCCAATTCAATTATTTCCTCACCCACTACTTCATAAATCTTACCAATTGTCGTTCTCACACTACGACCTGTCATAGACTTATAAGTAGAAACATCTCCCTCTCAGAGCAAATATGAGAAGAACTTTCTGAATCAAGAAACCAGCCCGAATTTATATCTAAAGGACTTGAAACAATAAGACAATCGAAGTTATCACATGATTCAGTGGCGCTGATTACATTGGCACCCATCTGATTTAACCACTTGCGACAATCCTTCTTGTAATACCCAATCTCTTTGCAATTGTGACAACAGATCTTACCCTTGTGTGCCCTATCCCTTTCAATTGAAGTATCACCATCAGCCGCCAAGCAACATGTAGAGATAAACCCCACTTTATGAGTCTCCTTCCTAAGTTCATCTTTCTTCAGACCCTTGATCACTTTGGCTACTGTAAGTGTCTCTTTGGCAGATTTTTCGTGTAGCATGGTAGTTATCAAGTGATCATACGAAACTGGCAGTGAATATGTCACGCTGAAATCTTTATCTAGATCATCCATGTTTATCGTATTCAGTACATATATTACCTTATTGAACTTCACAATACGATCTTGAAGATGGGCATCTTTCTTCATTAAGAAACTAAACGTTCCTCCTCCCTAACTGTGAGCGCTAAAGCTTCTTTAGCAACTTAGGTTAGAGATATGGAGCTTCCACCGTTGTCGGATGAAATTCCTGTAGACTCTCCCTTGGGATCTGTTTATCAGGTGCATTTCAATTCGTCATCTGATGATGTCATTTGTAATCCTGCTTCTGACATGGGCTTTTTGTTCGACTCCTCTTCTCCTTCTTCTTTTGATTCGATTCGATCTCTTGATATTTTCAGAGCTAAAAAGTTATCGTTTTAATGATTAGTTGCTCTTGGAATACTAAGAGGTCTTGGTGCTTCCCCAAGAAAGAGGATATCTTTGATTTGATTTCTTCTTCTAAATGTGACATTATCTATATTCAAGAATCTAAGCTCGACTCTCTCTACCTCAGTTAAGAGGGCCCTTTGTGGTAAACTTCTAACTCAATGGATTTGTTTGGACACTGCAAACACGTGCGAGGGTATTCCTCTCGGGGTCAAATCCTCTCTTTTTAATTTGGTTTTGGTGCTTAGGATGAAAATTTTCTTAATTGTGGTTCTGGACTGGATTAAATTCAACAAGCTTATTGCGATGGTCTTTGTTTACAGTCCGTCCACTATTGATCTTAGAAATGTCTTATGGGACGAATTTAAGTCTTTCAGCGGCCGTATCAATGGCTTCTGGAATTTTCTGTGCCGACTTTAATGTCACTGGATTTGTTCATGAATGTATGTGTAACTCTGCTAGAGCTCATGACTCTTTTCTTTTTAATGACTGTATTAGGTCTTTAGACCTAATTAACCTTCCTTTTAATGGTAGGAATTTCACCTGGTCTAATCATCGTTTACTTCCTTCTATAGCGAAACTTGATCGCTTCCTGGTTTCCAGGATTGGATCTCCACTTTTCATAACTCCTTTATTCAAGCGCTCCCTAACCCCACTTCTAACCATGTTCCTTTGACCCTTAAGTCTAACTTTAATTTCTCCAAACCGTTCAAATTCTGTTTTGTGAAATTCTGGTTGGATGACCAAATTTTCATTAATATGATTAGCCAATGTCTTTCCTTTGTTCTTGGTTCCTTTGGGCTAGCCCAATTACTACTTAAGCTCTATTCCGTTAAATATGGATGTAAGGTTTGGAGTAAAGCTAGGCTTGGCGACACTAACCTGCCTAAAACACTCTTTTCTTAATTCCATTCATCTTATTGATCAGATGGAGGAGCTGGGTCCTATTTCTTTGGCTGATAGAAAAAAAGAGTAAATTGCAAGTCTAATTATGTCTCTTTATTACATCAAGATCATATTAAATGGGCGCAAAGAGCCAAGATTAAGTGGTTAAAGGAATGAGACTGCAACACTTCTTTCTTTCACCTATTTGCCTCTCATAGGCAAAGAATCAATTGCTTCACTTCCATCATGGATAACGAGGTGGAACTTCGTTCTATTGACCAACTCCACTATGCTTTTCTTAATTTCTATAAAAATATCATGGGTTATTATGTAGTTAGGCCGTTCCGCCATAACTGGGAATACCTTTACGGGTTAGAGAATTTTGATATCTCCATGTTAAGACTCCATTCTCCCTAGATGTGATCAAAAGGGCCGTCTTTTCGATGCGTAGTAATTCCGCTCCTGGTTTGATGGCTTCGTATGTTTCTTTTTTCAAAAGTTTTGGGGCCTTCTGAAGGATGATCTTCTTAAAATGTTCTTCGATCTATTTAATGGTACCTTTTCATTTGATCGTATTAATTATGCACATATTGTGTAATACCCCGATTTTTCTTATTACTTAAAGATTATTTATTTATTTTCATATGGTGTGCTTGTGTAGCTTGTTGTCTATTATTTTCTCTACATGATGAATAAAGTGTATTATTTTCTATAGAGCATTCTTCTTGAAGCCCAATGTTGATTTGTTCATTTTCTCTTTTTAAAATATTTATTTTTGGCCCAAATGAATTTAAGCCCATTTTGTGTAACACTTTTTATACATTATATTTTTGTACAATTTTATTAGTGTGGGTGTGCATGCACGTGCATTTCGCATACACGTGCATTGAGCACCTTTTCTTTTGGCCGAATTGTGGGTAGAGTAGTGGCATCCATCATGGGCGGTTGTGTGTGAGTGTGGGTAGTTTCTCAAACTCCCGATTGCATCCTATCCCTTGATCTGCAACTCCCCTATTAATCTTAGCCATCTATTCTATCTATTTCCTAGTATAAATACCCCTCCTATTTCCCTATCTCTTTTACACTAAGATTTTCTAAGATTATTTTAAGAGAGTTATTTGTGAGTTTGTGTGTGTGGGAGCTTTTATGTGGAGACGAGCAGCACTTCTGAGGAGCTCGGTGTGGAACAAAGGAGCAAGGAGTGCAGTACCGTATTGAAGAGTTTTGCGGGATTTCGATTGTTTCTTCATATAAGGTGGGTGTTTCTCAGGACTTCTAATGTAGGAATGATACTATAATTGTTATGATTGATACCATGTTACAAAAAGTAGATTGAATGCAGTAGAAATTGCTTGAACATGCTATTAATAATGAGAACGAGACTGTCGGTACAGTCGACTGCCATGTGAGCCAGCCGACTGGTACGAGACACTATTTTTCATAATGTGCTGATAAACATGTGTGCAATTAGACATGATGGTGTGATTATTATATGTATATTTCTCCCTATGACACATATGATGGAGGGAAGGTAAATGAATGAAAAGAACTAATGGTGATTAATAACTTAGAATTGTCGGAGCAGTCGACTGATACTGGATTCAGTCGACTGGTACCGTACTTGAGTATGACTGTTTGGAAGTTCCATAAATTAAGATATTCCATTATGTAGACCCAGTTTAATGACTTGAGATTTATATCTTCATTATCATAAGAAAGTATGAGCAATGCGAACGCATGTTTAAAGTATTTTCTCTAAAGAAAAGAGCATATTCGTAACTTGAAAATTCATGTTGTAATGTTACTGAACGATAAGAGACTCTGTCTATGAAACATGAATTTATGTATATTGTAAATTGACATCATGATGCAAGTGCATGTAAGAACTGTGAATAATCTCTTTAAATTGAAAATGGATCTGTCCAGTCGACCGAATGCGTGTAGCAAGTCGACTGATCTGGACTTAGAAATTGTGCTGTTGAAATCTCCAGGACAGACGACTGATGGACGAACAGTCGACTGTCATGTGGACAATATTGTGAACATGAAAAGTTGCGGGACAGGCGACTGGTTGAGTACAACAGTCGACTACCCAGAGCATTTATGATGAACCTGTATGTGACTGTATAAGTCGACTGGTGTTCTTCCAAGTCGACTGTACAGAGTGGACTTTGATATATTTGAATTCATTTTTAGTTATGCTGTTGGAAGTTGTGAACTGTATGATTTAAGTCGATGGACTCTGTTTATGGTTGTATGAATTATGTAAATGAATCATAGATGAGAATTGAGAATTAAATGAAAATATGAAAGGCTAAAATCATGATAAGGAAGTCTGTGAGACTCTAAAATGAATTACGAGCTGATGATGCTCAATTGGATATTGTGAATTTGAAATTGAACGAAAGAGTAGCTAAGTCTCCCCGACAGTGGAATGAAATGATGTTGAGAAATAGACCAAGGTTGGTCATGTGAAATGAAATGATAAGTCCGGTTTGATGGAGAGGCTAACTCTAGAGCTTGATTTTTATTCATGATTCTAATGTAAATTTAATACATAGTGTGGAGGTGATGAAGGTGAGAGAAAAACATGAGTATGAGAGCTAGGGTACGGTGCGGGTGTGTAAGCCGCAGAATGCATGCTTGACGAGTCAAGACATGGCGCAGGGCACAACTCAGTAATGATCGGACTTTAGTCACGCTTATGGGATGTTTTGGTGACTGCAAGAGGATTGTGTTCAGGGAGGAGGCTGAATTGTCGCAGAATGCATGCTTGACGAGTCAAGACATGGCGCGAAATTCTACTCCAGGGGCCAAGATACATGCTTGTACTCATAGAATCATCTAGGATACTCACTGAAATTACAGAAGTAGAGTAAGTCATGGCGGGGGATTGAACCCTACAAAAATGAAGAACGATTAAGAGGCTTGCCCTCGAACCTATGTAGTATGGGATGCATAGAATTCGAACAAGTGCGCATTAGTGTCATGTTAATTAAATAAATTGCATTAAGGATTAAGTGCACAATCACGACACGACATCTTTAAAAGTTCCCTTTTGTCTTTACATGCTTATTATGAACAAATTGTGATTTTGTCAAGAAATGAGATTCATTATACTGTTTCTGGCATAGAGAGGATGGCCATGTATAATTATCGTCGGTTGAATAAACTGACGTACTCACAGTTTTGTATGCAGGATAAATTACATGTAAAGAGGAATGGATGCATAAAGATCTCATTATGTTGTTATTCATTTATGTAAATGTTGTATATTTTGCTTCCGCTGTGTAAATTTAAATGTAAGCTGTTGTAACTCTGATGTAAAAAGTAAAGTTTGAATTTCCTTGTAAAATTGTACTCAAAGAAAGTGAAAAGATCCTGAAGAACATCTCGAATTCAATGATTTGGGATTCGGGGCGTTACATATTGTTCTCATCTCCAAGATCATTGGTGCTAATACGGTTTCGACGTTTAGGCCTATTAGTCTCCTCAATGTTTCTTTTAAGATCATCATGAAAGTTTTCGCTAATAGATTGAGTTGTGTTATTACCCCTCTGATTGACCCGACTCGGTCATGCTTTGTGAAAGATCATTTATTTTGGATAGTGTGGCCTCTGCTCAAGAGATCATCTCATGATGCCAAAAATCCAAATCAGAAGGCATTTAATTAAAGATTGATTTTGAAGCATACGATAAAGTCAAATGGGGATTTCTTTTCGATATTTTCATTCATAGAGGCTTCGGCCCCAAATGGATATCATGGACTAAATCCAATCTATTCGCTGGTACTTCCTCGGTTATTATTAATGGAGTAGAAGGTAATAAGTTCAAGTGTAAAAGGGGCCTTAGACAAGGTGACCCGATCTCTTCCCTCATATTCGTTCTTGTCGCTGATGTATTCAGTAGAATGCGTCTTAAAGCCATAAACACTAATATTATCAAAAGATTGGGAGGTTTTAAGGGTGTGCTTAATCTTTAGTATGCAGATGACACCATTCTCTTTGCTAAACCGCACGGTACCTCTTTACCTAACCTAAAACTTCTCCTCTATCTTTTTGTAGACGCTTCATGCTTATCTATTAATTTTAAAAAAACTTCTCTTATCTGGCTTGGTGGTAGGCAAACTGAGATTGGTAATTTTTTTTATTATTCTTCGGGTTCGTTCCCTATCAGTTATCTTGGTATATATCTCAGATGGGGCAAACTCCATAAAGAGAATTGAACCCCTATGATTGATAAGATTGAGTCTAGATTCAATGCTTGGTTTGGTCGTTAAATGTCTCGTGAGGGGAGACTCATTCTTATTATCTCTGCCCTCTCTTCCATCCCTCTTTATATGATGTCCTATCTTTATGTTCCCTACTCGGTGGTCAACTGTATTGACAAAATCATGCACAATGTCTTTTGGTCTGGTTCTGCCACTACCTCCATTGGTAAGCACCTCTGTTATGGGAATAGGGTTTGTAAATCCAACAAAAATGGAGGTCTTGGCATCCTTAACCTGAGAAATCAGAACTTGACTCTTCTTGGAAAATGGTTATGGAAGGTGCTAAAGCGTGACGACCTAGCTTGGAGTCGTCTTGTGAAGAATAAGTATCACAAAAGGAAGAAAGTATGGGATTTGCGTTCTAAACTGGCTATTCACACTTCTCCATTTTGGAAAGGAGTGTGGAAAACGGTGGAACCATTCAGGTGTGGTCTCCAGAAAATTTGTGGTGACGGCTCCACTGTTAGATTTTCATTAGATTTTTGTTATATTTTTGTTAGATATTTTGATCTGCAACAATAAAATTTCAGTGTTATTTACATCTCTATTCAATTTAGCCTGAAATCAAAATGCTACCGTGGCATTGTATCTTATGTTCCACAATAACTAGAGAGACTGGATTATTCTGTTCAGAATGACTCTCTCTCTCTCTCTCTCTCTTGAGCAATATTCTGATTATATTTGTCTTCTCGTCTTGCTCGGTGCTTATCAATGGCAAGTGAGAGATCACATTAGATGGAGGTTGTCTAATATTGGCACTTATATTGTAGCGCCCCGAATTCCTAATATAGGAACTCGTGACACTCTCCAGGATCTTCCTTCAAATGAGTCACAGCACAACAAAATTCACGGGAAATTAAAAGCTTTTATTATATCAAATTGTTATTACAATGTCCAATGATTACAACAATTACAATTAATTGTTACAATAAGAATGTACAAATAAAATTTGGACAGTAACTTTCACTTGGATGCTTTTCCCTGCTAGAGCTTTTCCCGCGATCCCAAGTCGGCAATCCTGCACTGATAACTGTGGGCACGTCAGTTGATTACAACTGACGAAAATGCTATATTCGGCTATCCTCTCTACGTCATAGTATAACGATTCCAACCTCAACAACCACAAATAATATTTGATGCAAAGAAAAAGATGATGTCAAACAAGTGTCGGTATATGCCATGGCCTAAACTAATGCACACACTATGCACACATGCTCCTAAGGCTAATGCACGCTTGGTTGAAAGATATGCATCCCATACTACACACCCCCCAACCAAACAACGTTCTTCAGTTTAATGGGGCTCGATCCCCCGCTATGCATCATACTCTTGTGCTCTCTCCTGTTTCTGATTCCATTGATGGTGAAGTTGCAGGCTTACCCTGCTAGTCGTTAGTGGTGTCCAATCCTCATAGTTTTATCCACTATGTCCGGAACTCCAGTCGCAGGCTTACCCTGCGTGACTGGTCAGTCGCAGGCTTATCATGCATGACTGAAATCAAATCGGCTTACCCGATATGTTGTAGGCTTACCCTGCGTGACTGTAATCCAATCGGCTTACCCGATATGTTGTCTCCCCAGACCTCACCAAAAGCTGATATACGGACACCAGGGCTCCCCGCCGAAGGACTTAGAGCATTTTTCGTAGATTCTCGCTCACCAGGCCTTTCTCTAATCCTCCTATCCGCATTGATCAACAAAGGACCTGACGGATATAGGGTTTTCCCAACTCCGCTACACTCGTCCTTATACTAGAATAGAACTTACAGTTGAGATGACGTCAACACTCCAAGCCTCCTCAAAGGTTGTTACGGATCATAAAGGCATTTCTGCCGAGACAGCGGAGCCCAGACAGAGTGTCACCGCTCCCAGGGCAGCTCGGGGTCCCTGTCCGCATTAAACGAACCTAGGATTCGGTCGGGGGCGATGACACCATGCGTCCCCCTGACAGGCGAACACCCTCGCTAGTGCTTGTCCTTACATTCAAACAAGACTCAATCTAGTTCTACCAAAGTATTAAGACTACCCCATTCCAAGAATAAGGTTAAGGTTGAAATCAAGATTTGTTTTATCGACCGACTACTCGAACCAAAACTCTAGCCAACTCTAATTCTTTTAGTTAGGTGATCTATCTACCAATTCCAAATTCCTAACTCGATAATTTACTTGCTTGCCATGATCAACTAGTTCAATTCCATTAGTAGACTCTCCCTAGTTAGTCACCTTTATAAAAATGGATCTCAACCCATTCCATACTAGGACTCAACTATCCCTCTAGTTCGGCCCAAGAGTTGACCCGCCTCGACCCACACTTGGCACGAACCAATGACGAACCGACTCTATCGATCGCCGCAGCCGTCAACTACGCTTGGAGTTTGATCGCAACCTCGGCCTGACCAACAAGTAACTCCCGCTAAACTTAACGCTCCACGGTCCTCGACAAGTGGTAGCTCCAAACACAAACCATGGAATCCATCCATGCATGGTGAGTACGTCGGCACACGAGTCATCTCCTCCAACACATTCGATGTGACACGGGTCTTAATCTACCCGTCTAGGTTTGTCAACAAGACTTAGTCCTAGACTCTCAAAACTCAACCAACGTATTCCAACAAGGTACACCACACTAGGAGTAAGTCCTAACCCACGAATACCCAAATAGGGGTTCTAAGAGTCCTAAAAACAACAATTTAGGATTCCAAACAGCAAACACACACTTGGCGTTTATGCCAAAACAGAGTCATTCCCATTTCCGTTCCCTTGAAGAATCACGATCGGGCACTCCCCATGCTTCTACTCAAAGTAGACAGTAAGTACAAGCACATAATGAGCATGAGTTTCATCCCAAAGTGGTCTACAATAATACCCCAGCGTCCAATACAGTTTTCACTTCAAAACATTGAACAATGTGGTCTATAATGGGGTCTACAAGCAACTATGAGTTACTCTTAGCAAGATTCTTTAGATAACTTAAGTCATAACCCAAATACACATCTATAACATGAGTCTTGACCTCAAACAGCAACTCTAAGCCAACAAGATACAAGTTTAGAGTCTTTAGACTCATCTCAATGATCATGCTGCAAAACAGTAAACTCTAAGATTTACTACGTTTATGTTGTCACTTGCAAAAATCATATAAAATCGAATACTTGTCCAAATTAGGATTTATTGGTCATTCCAGAAAGGTCTATGTATCTACTAGAACTTCTTAGGTTCAAGTTCCTTCATACAAGGTCGTTTACAAAGTCTTATGGTCTCATCTTTAACAAGTGTACAGAATCTCAGAACAGAACATCATGTCAACACAGTCATGGGGTAGAATCAGATTAAAATAGTAAACGGTGTCAGATCATCATGAAATTTTAGAATCTAGTTCCTGACACATGATGTTACAACTCTTCCTAAAATCAAGTGATTCTACCAAGTAGATTTCCCTTTATGTCATTTTGAATATCATCCAAAAACAGGGTGGTAACAACAGCATATCTGTTCATTAAATAATCTAGCCCAGTTTGCATGATTTTATTGACATTGCTACAGTGGTCCAAATCTCATGAAATTGAAACTTAGGTTTTAGATACACTTAACAAAGACATACTAAAATTTCAGATCATTCCTATCAGCATGCAGTGAGATACAAGTCATTCTTTCCACAACAGTAACAATAAAACTGCTTCTTTCTATTCTGACCAGTATGCAAGTTCATAATTTATCTTAATAGCAGAAAAAATCATAAAAATCCATAAAAATTACTGAAGGTGTACGACACCTATATGATCATCCTCTAAAAATTTCAGATCAAAATTTCAAGTGGTGTTAATGCAATAAGCTACGGACTGACAACAAAAATTTAGTTTTTTAACATGATTTTTTGGTTTGGTCTACTTAGCACAAAATGAGTTGTTAAAGTTCATTCCTAGGACATGCATGTCACTTTTTCAGTCATCAAACACCATTTAACCATCCAAAAACAAAACAAGAGATTGGAAACACCCACCATAGCTTGTAGCTTGTTCTTTTGCTTGTAGGTCCTTCTTGACTCCTATGAAACTCCTTGTTTCTTTCTCCTTGCTTTAACTCCTTGTTCTTCTTCTGCTTGGCTTGATCTTGCTCTTCTCACTCCAAATTTAGTAACTAGGGTGTAGAGAATGAAGTTTAGAGGCTGAGGAAAGAGTAAGAGTTGTAAGAGAGAATGGTAGGAGAAATGGGGTTTTAAAACAAAATGAGAAGAGTGGGAGCAAGGGGGTGGCCGGATTTCATGGGCATGGGGAAAAGAAGAGAGCATCACATCATGCATTTGGTTGGGGTAGAGAAGAGGTAATGTGATGTGGTCTTGGGGGTTATCATGATGTCTCTTATGCCATATATCAAGAAACCCTAACCCTAACCTCATTTTTTTCCCTCCCTTTCATGCATAGGCCGGCCAAGGGTTGGGCTTGACCCATTTGGATTTTGTTCAAGTGTTGCCTTGTTGTTTTGTTTCATTTGCGCTTCACAAGTCCAACTCAAAATATGTACATGTATGTATATATGTTTATATACACATTCATTTGCATAATTGTAGGTTATTAGTAAGTAAATAATTTTTTTAACAAAAAAAAATAATAATTTTATAGCTAATAGAATCTAGTTCGTATACAAGACGTATTCGTCAATAATTTAGGGTTGTTACATATATGGTTAAATCTTTTTACACTTTCTCAATAATGGTGATGTTATTTCCCCATTCTATAAGCATACCTGACAAAACTTTGCTCCTCTGAAAGTTTGGATTCTCGTTTGGTTGGTGGTTCACAACAATCTTCTCACGGTTGAAAACCTCAATAAAAAGAATCTTGCTTTGGGTCAGAAATGTGTTGTGTAATCTCCATCATGAGACTAACAATTATCTTTTTATCCATTGTTCTTTCATCTGACCAATTTGGTTCATTTGCAAGAATGCTTGACGTATTCGTGGGAAACCAGGCTCCATGTCTTTTGTGGTGGAGCTCTTGGAAAATTAAAAAAAGTCACAAGTGCTCTTAGATTATCGGGGGATATTACAATGATGGTGATCGTTTTGGTTATTTGGAAGGAAAGGAATGATCGGATTTTCACAAGAAAGCCTCTAGTATTGATAATCTTATTGAAGACATTATTCATTTTGTTCATCTGTTGGCAAATTTACTTCCTCCTAATAAAAGGGAGTCTCTGAAACTTAACTATCTTGATGATATTGTCGCGTCTCTAGTTTACCTGGGTATGAATTTAGTGCCTTAAGGTTATGTTTCATCGTTGGTTTTGACATCATTATGTTCTGTGCAGTGGTGATGCTAGCCCGTGGTGATGTTTACTGGTGCTACCCCGCCCTCGCACTGTTTGTTATCTTCCTGTTGACTACTCTTTGTTTTGGCCGGCACTTTTTGGTGGTGTTTAGTTTAAGTTTTTGGGTTGGATGTCGATTGTCGTGTCCTTGCTGTTTTGTTTGGTTTGTGGTAGCTGTCTTGTAGGGGCTTTGGCTTACTTTTTGGTCCAGTATGGCCCCTATTTCTCATTGCTAGTATGCTTAACTTGGTGTGCACTTTGTTGTGAGTTGTTGTTATTTGCCGGTTACATTGTACTGTGATGCTGTGCACTTTGCTGCTGGGCTACTGTTTATTTGTCGTTTGCATTCTAGTGTATTGTTTTTGTTTGGTGCTGACTGTAGCTGATTCACTGGATGTTTTTGGTGGCATGTTTTTATTTTCGAGCTAGGAGGGTGCTCATTTGAAGCTTTTGAGATGTTTATCTTCGTTGTTTTCTTTTTGTTCTTGTTCTCTTCCTTTATATGTAGTTTGGTGCGAGTTTGTGCGCCTTGTATTTCTTGTTGTCATTGTTTTCTTCAATGTGGTTGTACCTAACTATGTTTACCTAATATGTGTACTATATCGTCATTCTCTTTTTGTCACGCCCCACTTTCCAAAAAGGAGATACAGAATATGGATACGTGACTAAGTCTAGCGAATGATTTTCATCATCCATAAGTTGTCAGGATTTTTACAACATTTCACAGGAATAATCAGAGTAGGAAGCAAGAGAAGTCAACCACGCATGCATATATGAATCAATATACCAACCAGAATTTACCTAAAACAAAATTTAATAATTTCAAATAAACCAGATCTGAACAAATCAATAATTCTGGGTCACATTGCTCAATACAGAAATAATCCAAGTAATAGATACATTTATTCAAAATAAGCAACAAGAAATAATAATAATAGTAGCAAGAATTCCAGGAACTAGAATCTCAGATCACCTACTCCATCAGGCAACTGGTCTCCATGATCTGCAATTTAGCAAATTGCATGAACAGGAAAAAAAAAATTTTAAAACTCCCGTTAATGCAAGTTACGGGCCGCTTGTAGTGCAGACACAATTACAGGAATAAAATAAACAGGTATAGGGTAACAACGGAAATAAACATATCATGGAATAGGCATGTCAACAAGGCAGGATAATTAACATGAATCAGGAAACAAAATCAAGTAATATGATATACTAACAGGTACAGGTAACATGTATAAAGTGTAATGCAAGTAGGTAATCAGGTATACAGGTAAACAAGTATACAGATAGCATGTACATGTAAGCATGTAACAGGTGTCAGGTTATGTCAAGTCTTGTATTTTTACTATCTGGGTAACACTTCATGCGTCCTAAACTTTTACTACATGGTTGCTACATTCAAACAAGTTACGTTTAGATTTCGTAGTGGAGGCTATAGGGCCGTGTACTCAGGAATCGGGAAAATTAGGAACAGGAACAGGTACAGGTAGAACCTAATGGTCCTCTTCCGAGTACACCTTCCTATAGGGAAGTGTGCAGTCAGGTAATCAGGTAAACAGATATAGGTAGAACCTACTGGTCCTCTTCCGAGTACACCTTCCTATAGGGAATCGTGCAGTCGGGTAATCAGGTAAACAGGATTGTGTATTATGTAGTCATGAACACATAACAGGTGAGAAACACGGGCCCCCTTCTAAGTACACATTTCTATATTTTCCACTACTAGATCCTTCCCTTAACCCCGGTTTGGTTATTTATTATTATTATCAAACAGGCATGTATGTGTCACAAACTGGGCAAGAATAACATAGCATGAATAAGTAACAGGTTCAGGTTGAAAGATAAACATGTATAGGTGATAGACAACACATAAAAGGATAGAACAATGAAAATTCTAGTCTATGACAGCAAGACAGTACTGCACTAAATCTGGAATTTTTATTGCTACAAATGTGCAAATCTGGATTCGTCAGAAAGTCTGGAAAATAGATACTCTGCCGAATCTAGCAAATATATGTAAGTCATATGGTATTTCACAAAAATAAGACTCAAAATAGATTTGTATTCATAAAACATGTTCAGCCAGAAATCAGAAGTCTGTATTCATAAACAGGAAAATGGCATAAAAACTTACTGATTAAATCCAAGAAAAATCTAAGGTATTCCCTAGTATTACTGAAAATAAGGTTTCATAATATTCCAGCATAGATAGAAGAGTCAAGTAAAATCAGAAAACAGCAAGATACGGCAGTTTTGTAAATCTGGAATCATAAACACAGCAGTACTAAAACAGAAATATCTAAAAAAATATAAATTAAAATCCAGATTCGTCAAAAGGGTGATAAAATAGATACAGTAGGCTACAATTCATATTCACAAAGTTTTTATAAACAACAAATAGAATTAGGTCGAAATTTAGTTTTTTTTACTGAACAGTATAAAAATTCTGCAAGTATAGTGGTTGTTTGCAAGCATAGAATAGTTTATAAAAGTCGTCAATTAAATCTACAAAAATTAGGGCTTAAACCCAATCAAGTCTATTTGTAACCAGCAAAATATTGGATCAAAATATTATCCTTAACATCAGTAGAAAAATAATTTATCATACAGAATTCATATAAACTGGATCTGGAATTTTTCTACACCTCTGTAATAAAATAGCCATAACTTGCAACTCATAAATTGAAACTGAGATCTGTCAGAAAATTTGAAAAGTAGATAGAATTCTCTATAATTCATATTCAGAAATAATTTTCATATACTGACCTTAATAGGGTCTAAAATACTGAACAAAAATGGGGTAACAACAAAAACTGTCACGCCCCGCTTCCCAAAAATACGAAATACGAGTACATGATATTGGCCTAGCAAATGACTAATGTCACCCATAAGCTGTTTATTCGATCAACTCAACAATATAATCAATACAAAACAAATGCGCAGGTAATAATAATAATCTCCTGAACAATAATACTTGAAATGAAGAAATAATCTATCCAAATACAATGATAATCTAACGTCTGGAAACAATAACAAAATTCTGGACATAAGCCCATTACAAAATAATCCAATCCAAAATAATAACAAGTCTCAATACATTAAGTTTATTAAAGCAATAAGCAATTTAGAAAACAGAAATCTTTAGAATGTTTGTTCTCCAATTCCAACAGGCAATTCTCCTTCATTACCTATATACACTTCTTCTAAAAGGAGGAGAAAAATTGTCCTTAGAACAAGTTATGGACAGCAAGTAGAGAAATCAGAGAACAATGGAATAACGGTATAATAATGAATCAATGGATCAATAAGAATCAATAACATGGCACGATAGTAATAATCATTAACATGGTAATCAGTGCAACGGTATAACAGTGAATCAATATTCGGTAACAGTAATCGACGGTTAATATCAATAATACTTAGACAATATCGGATACAAATAGGAATAATGATGAACAATATGCAATGTTGGTGACGTGTCAATTCTTATGTCTATTAATCATTTTAATTCTTAACTAATACACATACTACTGTGTCTCATGTGTACCGTACCACAGGTTCGATGCATGCAATCAATTTTGTTTAGACTATAGTGGTAGATTTTTATAGTTTATGTACTGGGTATGATGACGTTAACGGTAATAACACTGGACATATGTAATTTCTTACACGATGCCGATAACGGTAAAAACACTGGACATGTGTAATTTCTTACACGATGCCGATAACGGTAATAATCACTGGCCATCATTTGAGTACAGTTCCCATATCATCAACTACTCTAGTCAATCCTTAAATCCCGACTTGTTAATTATTTATAAATGCAACAATACAATATGCAAATGAATAGACATTTCGGTGAACGATAGTATCAATAGGGGAAGAATAGGATGATAACATGAATAGGACGGTTAGAATAGTGACAATAACTCATTGGAAACATGCAATGTAACATACATTCATTAATTCATGCAATAGTACAACATAGGAATTATTAATTCATTAAAAAGAGGAATCTAAAATTCTGGACAGCAAGCGCAATCTGTACAAAAATATAGTTTCCTGTTGACTCAGAAATTGAAAGTTGAATCCGTCAGAAAATCTGGAAACTAGACTTCCATACGGTTCCAACGCATATTTAAAGTTCAAATTCCGACAGCAGTAGCTAGGTCAAACACATGGTTCTTTACAGGTTTTATGTTCAGGCAGAATTTTGACATCTTGTTGTTTTAATTTTTGAATCAGCAAAAACTCAATATTAAATTCATAAAAAAATATTTTTTGGACTCCTAAACATGTTAAGAAACAATCTGGAAGTTTTCAGATTAAAATTTTATTATTTGATTAGTATTTCCACTGTTTAAACATGAAGGGTACGAGAATATGAAATCTGAAAGTAAAAACACAGCTATAATAAAACTGGCATAACTTTTGCTACAAAACCCGGAATTCAAAAATTCAAGATGATCTGGAAACTAGAAAGATAATGCTACAATCCATATTCAGAAAGTATTTCATTTTAAGGTCGTTTACTGGTTCGAAAACATCGGTCAATGTTCAGGTCAGCAAGCATATACAGTTTTTAGGGTATTTTTCTTGAAAATAAATTAATTAAACATGATGGGTCTCGATTCTTTAGTCAATAAATTGTGTAATCAACATGATGGGTGTCAAAACATGATAAATAAAAATAGAACACGCTCATACATTAATTTATCATCAATCAATCATCAATCGATCAAACAACATACAATCTTGCAATTGTCTCTACAATAGTTTATTTGTGTGTCAATTATATGAACAACCCTAGTATTAGTTCTATATGCACTCATAAAAGATCCAAACTTTAGATTCAAAAGTGGCACGATGTCAAGAATATTGGGGTTAGCTCGTGTAAACCCTCAATAGACCCAACGAATAAAAGAACAATTGATAATACAATAATAAAGAGATATACTTGCAAGAATTTCAATGAAACTTGAATTTGATACAATTAATAATTCAAGAGGACGGTAACTTGCCTTATAACGGTGAATTTGAATACCAAGAATAACGGGATAAGGATCCCGAAACAACGAACTCACGAACTAGCAAATCCACCAAGTAGAACGTGCAATATACGTGCAAAAAAGCCCTATTTAACACAGCACACAAAGAGACAGCAGGGTCAGCAAGTAGCGACGACGGCAACAGTGGCCAGGGGAGGCGACGCTGGCGTCGTCGGCAAGGGGGCGAGGGCGAGGCGAGGGGTTGACGTCTACGAAGTGGTTCGACGAAAAGTAGGGTCAGGATTTGCGGTTGATGGGTTCTGGCGCTGAATAACGATGAGGATAGGGAAAGGCTGATCAGGGTTGGGGTTTGTGGGTGGTGGCGCAGGCGGCTGAGGCGGTGCGATGCTCAGGAGGTGCGTCGATGGCTAGGGGTCGACGGAGGGGGGTCAGGGAAGGGTGCACAGTAACGGGCTGCTGTAGCACGGGTGGGAAAACTTCGGGGAGAGAGAGAGAACGGTAGGAGAGAGAGAGAGAGGAAAGAGATTAGAGAGCTAGGGTTTCGAAAATTGTGCAATTATTAGGGTTTGCACTAGAGTTGTCTTTATAGAGTACATTTAGAGTTCAATAATAGCTATTTTGGGTCAAGAACAAATCAAATTGGGTTTTAAGGTTCAGTAAGGAGGTGGATCCAAATCAATAGGGTACAAATAAAAATACCCACAGTCAACTAAGAGAACAATAGGATCAACAAGAATAGCCCGATTAAAAGAACGAAGAATTTCATGAACAAGATCTAAGTAAAATAGTAATCAAGAGAGAAATAGGGTTTTTATAAAATTGCAATTAAAAATATTACAAAGGGAAAAATGGAAACTTACAAAAACAGTAGTTACAATACTACCCACCTTGCAATAAAATTTCGTCCTTGAAATTTAAGCAAGCGGTAGTAGGGTAACCCCGAGGAAAAGAAAAGAACAAGAACTACTCAAAAAGATGGGGAAATCTCTTCCGAATCACACTCTCAAGCTCCCAAGTCGACTCACCTGGCGAGTGAGGATTCCAAGCAACACAAACCAACTTGATAACCTTATTCTTCAAAATCTTCTCATGTCGATCCACAATCGACACTGGATGAACCTCACAAGACAAATCCGGTCGAACCAACAACTCCGAATAATCAATAACATGACTATCATTCCGAACATACTTCCTGAGCTGAGAAACATGGAAGACGTCATGCATTCCAGAAAGAGCTGGCGGCAACGCGAGTCTATAGGACACCTTGCCTACTCGCTCCACCACATCGAGTGGGTGAATGAATCTAGGGCTAAACTTGCCCCCACCTCCAAAACGAATCACGGCTTTCCACGGAGACACTTTGAGGAACACATGATCACCAACGTCACACTCCAACGGTTTCCAAGTAAATAATGCCCCCAAAGCTTCAAGGCAAAAATCACAGCAGCAAGCTCCAAATCATGTGTAGGATAATTCTTCTCATGTGGCCTCAATTGCCTAGATGCATAAGCGACAACCTTGCCTCGTTGCATCAAAACAGCACCCAAACCTATACCTGAAGCATCACAATGAATTACGAAACCTCCTGATCCATCCGGTATAGTCAATACAGGTGCTGATGTCAACCGATTCTTCAATTCAATGAAGGCTTCTCCACAAGACTCATCCCATACAAACTTCTGATCCTTCCCAGTTAACTTGGTCAACGGCCCTGCAATCTTCGAGAAATGCCGAACAAACTTCCTGTAGTAACCCGCTAGACCAAGAAAACTCCGAACCTCCGATACAGACTTCGGCATCGGCCAATCCTTAACTGCGGAAACCTTGGACGGATCGACAGAAACTCCATCACCAGAAATAATATGGCCCAAGAACGCCACACGATCCAACCAAAACTCATACTTACTAAGCTTCCCATACAACTGATGATCTCTTAAAGTCTGCAAAACAACCTCCAAGTGCTCAGCGTGCTCATCCCGATTCCGAGAATAAACAAGAATGTCATCAATGAACACCACCACAAACTTGTCTAGGAAGGGAGAGAAAATTCGATTCATCAAGCTCATAAACACAGCTGGAGCATTAGTAACTCCAAAAGGCATCAAAAATTCATAGTTCCCATATCTCATTCAAAAAGCAGTCTTCTGTATATCCTCGGCTTTCACCTTAACCTGATGATAACCAGAACGAAGATCCAGCTTCGAAATTACAGAAGCACCTCCCAGTTGATCAAATAGGTCATTAATCCTTGGCAATGGATACATGTTCTTCACTGTGACATTATTGAGCTCGCGGTAGTCAACGCATAACCTCCGACTACCATTCGTCTTGTTGACGAACTGGAACTCCCCAAGGCGAAACACTTGGCATGATAAATCCTCTATCCAAAAACTCCTGAATCGCTCTTTCAACTTAGCCAACTTAACAGGAGCCATTCTGTACGGACTCTTAGAGATTGGTACTGTTCCTGGCTGAATATCAATACTGAACACCACTTCACAATCTGGCGGTAATTCCGACAATTCCTCAGAAAAAATATCCAGAAAATTCCGCACAACTAAAGGTGCGACAACATCATCAGCACACACTTCTTCCATAACTCTAACTTCCCGACTGGCCAACTTCTCAACACAAGCAAGCGGTGTCTCACCGGCACAGAATTCAAATTCTTGACGTTCTAGCATGCGAAACACCACCTTCTTCTTGTGGGAGTCAATCACAGCATGAGTGGCACCAAGCCAATCTATCCCCAGAATAACATCGAAGCCAGAATTGCCAATGACAATCAGGTCGGTAACAGAATCCATACTACCAATAATCAAGGGACCCTGCTCACAAATCTGAGAACACACAACAACACCACCACCTGTAGAAATGTTCCAAGCCACTGGCATAGCGCTGCTAGCCAAGAGATGCAGATCGATGAAGCGGAAGGAAACAAATGAATGAGTTGCACCAGAATCAAAGAGAGCATGAGCAGGAAAAGAATGGACAAGGATAATGCTTAGCAAGAAGTCGAAGTGAGAACACAAGACAAAAGCAAAATGCAAGAAAGAGGCATGAATGGAAGGCAATATGAACATAGACATGGATAGAAGAATAAAATAGCAAGGGAAAAGGAAGAAAACAATGCGAGGAAGGAGAAGCAACATGAGAATTCTAGGACCTGTGGGTTATGGGCCCACCACGCTTCTGCTGCGCTACTCTGATGGCAAAACTCCAAGCTGTAGACATGTTGTAGATCAAGCAATGCCGATTGAAGGACCAAGCAGAAAGAAGAACGGATGATACCGGAATCAAAAGAATATGGGTATGAAAAGAAATGAAATCATACCCAATAAAGAATCAATGAATGGAAGGGATCAAAGAGGAATCAAAAGAGACTAGTTTCCAGATAATAAGTTGGATATCAATTGTTCATGTGATCATTGTATTGCACATATTGTTGAGTCAATCCAATAAAATCCCAAATCTGATTAATGTATCAGTCAAAGCCAAACTTCCTTTCGTTAGTCACGTTTGACTGATATATTATCCAAAGCCGGGCTCTGATACCACTAAAAACCTTGTCATGCCCCGCTTTCCAAAAATACGGAATACGAGCACATAACATTGGTCCAACAAATGACTAACGTTACCCATAAGCTGTTTAATCGATCAATTCAATAATATAATCAATACAGAACAAATGTACAGGCAATAATAATAATCTCATAAACAATAATACTTGGAATGAAGTAATAAAAATATCCAAAAACAATAATAATAATCCAACGTCTGGAAATAATAATAAAATTCGGGACATAAGACCAAAACAATAATAATCCAATCCAAAATAATAACAAGTCTCAATACATTAAGTTTATTAAAGCAATAAGCAATTAGAAAGCAGTAGTCTTTAGAATGTTTATTCTCCAATTTCAGCAGGCAATTCTCCTTCATTACCGGTATACACTTCATCTAAAAAGAGGAGAAAAATTGTTCTTCGAGCAAGTCATGGACAACAAGTAGAGAACAGGGAACAATAGAATAACGGTATAACAATGAATCAATGGATCAATGAGAATCAATAACATGCCACGATAGTAATAATCAATAACATGATAATCAATACAATGGTGTAACAGTGGTTCAATATTCGGTAACGGTAATCAACGGTTAATGTCAATAACACTTAGACAAAATTGGGTACAAATAGAAACAATGATGAACAATATGCAATGTCGGTGATGTGTTAATCCTTATGTCTATTATTCATTTTAATCCTAACTAATGCATGAACTGCTGCATCCCATACTACAGGTTCGATGCATACAATCAATTTTGTTTTGGACTCAAGTGGTGCACTCGGTAGATCATGTACATGGCAACGGTAACGGTAAACACTATTCACCTTTCGGTGTACGATATAGTCATCGACAACGATACGGTACACGATAGATTGGGTTACGGCTATAACCACAATCACACGATAAAATGGTAGCCGGAACGGTAATTAGGAAAACACGGACCCCTCCTCCAAGTACAATCACTACTTTGTTCACTACTCATATCTCCCTTTAACCTCGGCTTATTAATTATTTATCAATACAACAATACAATATGTAATTAATGGACATTTCGGTGAATGATAGTACCAATAGGGGACAATAGGATGATACCATGGATAGGACGGTTAGAATAGTAACAATAACTCATTGAGAACATGCAATGCAACATACATTCATTAATTTATGCAATAGTACAATATAGGAATAATTAATCTATTAAAAAGTAGAATCTAAAATTCTGGACAGCAAATGCAGTCAGTACAAAAATGCAGTTTTCCGCTGATTCGGAAATTGAAAGTTGAATCCGTCAAAAAATCTGGAAACTAGACTTCCACACGGTTTCAACGCATATTTAAAGTTCAAATTCCGACAACAGTAGCTAGGTCAAACACATGGTTCTTTACAAATTTTATGTTCAGACAGAAATTCGGCGTCTTGTTTTAATTTTTGAACCAGCAAAAACTCAATATTAAATTCATAAAAAATATTTTCTGGACTCCAAAGCATGTTAAGCAACAATCTGGAAATTTTCAGATTAAAATTTTATCATTTGATTAACCTGTTTACTGTTTAAACATGAAAGGTACAAGAATCTGAAAATCTGAAAGTAAAAACGTAGCTGTAGTAAATGGGCATAACTTTTGCTACACAACTCGGAATTCAAAAATTCAAGATGTTCTGAAAACTAGAAAGATAAGACTACAATTCATATTCAAAAAGTATTTCATTTTAAGGTCGTTTACTGGTTCGAAAACAGCGGTCGATATTCAGGTCAGCAAGCATATACAGGGTTTTGGGGGGGTATTTTCATGAAAATAAATTAATTAAACAATATGTATATCGATTCTCTAGTCAATAAATTGTGTAATCAACATGATGGGTGTCAAAACATGATAAATAAAATTATAACACACACACACTAATTTATCATCAATCAACTATCAATCGATCAGACAATATACAACCTAACAATTGTCTCTATATTAATTTATTTGTATCGTGACTGTATGTGTAACTCTATTGTCCATACTATATGATGAATGCAAGATTCAATATTTTTGGAGTCAAATTGGCACGATATCAAGAGTATTGGGGTTAGCTCATGTAAACCCTCAATAAACCCAACGAAAGAGATAAATAATGTATAATACGATGAACAAAGGATTTACTTGCAAGAGTTTCAACAAAACTTGAATTTGATACAATTAACAATTCAAGAGGACGGTGACTTGCCTGTTAGACAGTTATTTTGAATACCAAGAATAACAGGATAAGAATTCCGAAGCAACGAACCCACGAACTAGCAAATCCACAAAATAGTACGTATAAACTGCGTGCAAAAGAACCAAAAGTAACACAACAACCAAGAGACAGCAACAACAACTACAGTAAAGGAAGAGAGAGAGAGAGAGCACGGTGGCACAGGCGGCGGACAACGTCGAGCGGAACCGAGGGGCGGCGCCGGTGGTCCTGGTCGGCAGTTGAACAGAGAGAGAAAGACAGAGCTATGGGTTCTGTCATTGCTAGTCGAGGGCAGAGGAGGAGGAGGGTCGGGGAGTGGTGCTTAGGTTGCTAGCGGCATCGATGGGGGTCGGTGATGCAAGGGGGGTGGCCGGAGTGCCGGAGAAGATGATCGGGAAGGGCAGTAGGGGTTTTGGCGGGAAAATTTCACCGAAAGAAAGAGAACGGGAGGAGAGAGAGTAGACGACTATGGTTTCAAAAATTGTGCAAAAATTAGGGGTTGCATTGTATTTATAGCATACAATTAGGATACTGGGTTGGTGAATTTGGGTCCAATAATAGTGGATTTGGGCTAAGAACAAATGAAATTGGGTTTTTAGGGTTCAATTAAGAGATAGATAAAAAACAATAGGGTTCAAATCAAAATACCCACAATTAAATAAGAGAATAGTAGGATCAACAAGAATGGCTCAAACAAGAACGGAAATATTCATGAAATTTTCTTAATTAAAATAATAATCAAGAAGAAAAAATAGGGTTTTTATTCAATTGCCAATAAAAATATTACAAAGGGGAAAAATTAAAAATTACAAAAATGGTAGTTACAATCCTACCCACCTTACAATAAAATTCCGTTCTCGAAATTTAAGAAAGTGGTAGTAGAGTAACCCCGAGGAAAAGAAAGAACAAGAACTACTAAAAAAGTTGGGGAAATCTCTTCCGAATCACACTCTCAAGCTCCTAAGTCAGTATTACGCCTGCTCCACTCCCTTCTTCGCAGGATGAATTATCCATGTAGAGCTCCCATACTGGATCGTCTTCCCGGACTTCGGATGCCTCTAGAATAGTACACTATGTGATAAACTCGGCGAGCGCTTGGCCCTTGATAGCAGTTCTTGGCTTATAATTGATATCATGCTGGCTAAGCTCGATGGACCACTTGATCAATTGACCAGAGTTCTCCGGCTTGTTAGGATCTGCTTCATGGGCTGGTCTGTGAGGTCTTGGATGGAATGGGCCAGAAAGTATGGGTGAAGTTTCTGTGTGGCCATGACCAGGGCATAAGCTACCTTCTCTATTTTGGCATAACAGAGCTCAGCATCGCGGATCACTTTGCTAACATAATAGATGGGTCTTTGCGCCCACATCGTCTTCTCGGACCAGGACCGTGCTGAGGGTATGCTTAGACGCCGACAAGTAGAGGTAGAGGACTTCACCCAGCTTGAGTTTGCTGACCAGATGAGGTTGGCAAGATACTTCTTCAACTGGTCAAAGGCCTATTGTTGTGGTTTTCTCCACTCAAAGTTCTTTGCCTCCCGGAGGGCCTTGAAGAATGGAAGAGACTTTTTCCCCGACTTCGATAGAAATTGCCCGATGGCCGCAAGTCGACCAGTGAGTCTCTGGACCTTTTTCACATTCTTAGGAGGGACCATGTCCAGGTTGGCTTGAATTTTTTCGGGGTTTGCCTCTATCCTTCGTTGTCTAACCTTGAAGCCGTGGAATTTTCTCGAAGTGATGCCGAATAAGCATTTAGAAGGATTGAGCCTCATGTTGTGCTTCCTCAAGACCCTGAGGGCCTCCTCTAGGTCCCCCACGTGGTCTTTTCCTCTGAGGCTCTTGACGAGCATGTTGCCCATGTATACTTCCATATTTTGGCTGATTTGCTCTTTGAAGACCCAGTTGACCAACCACAGATAGGTTGCTCCCGTGTTCTTCAGGCCGAAGGGCATGATCCTGTAGCAGTAAAGAATGATCTGTCACGAAAGTCGACTTCAGAATATTCGAAAGAAACATCGAGATCTGGTTGTACCTAGAAAGGCATCCATGAAGCTCAGGAGTTCGTACCCAAATGTCGCATCGATCAGGGCGTCAATGCTCAGAAGGGGAAAGGGGTCTTTTGGACACACCTTGTTGAGATCTATGAAGTCGATACAGATCCTCAATTTGCCACTGGCCTTCTTCACAATTACAACACTGGCCAACCACTCCTGGATAAAGTAGGCGGATAGGAGTTTCTTAACTTCCTCATTCACTACTTGTTGCCTCTCAGGTGCAAATTTTTGATGCATCTGCTGTATCGGCTTAGAAACTGGATTGAAGCTCAGCTTATGGATTATCAGGACTTTCAAGATGCCCGACATATCCGAGGGGGTCCAAGAAAACAAGTCACCATTCTGTCAGACGCAGCTGATGATCCCCTCCTCCTTGAGGCCAGAAGGTAGGGCCTTGCTCACTTGGAACCATTTAGTCCTGTCTGCTTCGGAGAAGGGGGTCTCCTGCAACTCATCAACTAATTCGAAGCTAATTGAATTCCTATCACAGGAGAGTTCGACTGCATTAAGAGGGAGGACCGAGCCCCCTACTGTGGTGGTATAGCAGGCTCGGGCGGCCTCCTGATTACCCTTAACAACTGACTCCAACCTTCGTGAGGGCTATAGGCCGCCTTGACGTTGACCACCATGAAGTCCAAGGGGGATTTTCCTGTAGTAATGTCCAAAGTGATGATCTCTACGATCTGGACCAAAGCACCAGAGTAACCACGAAGTATAGTCCGCAGGTTTTAGCTTATCTCGTGAGAGCTTTAGGCCCTCGTAGGCGGCGAGGAACAAGATAGAGTTGTTGTTATCCACGAGGATGCGCCAAACCTTGTGGTTTGCCAAGCCAAGGCTTATTACCAAGGCACCACTATGAGGGATTCGGACACCTTCAAGATTTTCGTTTGAGAACGAGATCGTGAGTTCGTGACCTCGAGGAGGAGGTTAGTTGTGGACCAAGTTCACTTCCCTGACAAAGGCCTTGTGGGAAGAGTTGGAGTCTCCCCTTATTGGCCCCCATGTATAAAGTGGAGTATGGCCAACCTTTTGCAGCCTTGGGGCTCGGAGTCCGTTTCTGGACACTTGTTAGACCCGCGAGGAGGAGGAAAAGTTCTTGGGTCACTCCGGGTAAACTTGGACATATAGCCCCAACGAATGAGGGCCTCGATTTTGTCCTTCAATTCCATGTAGTTGTCGATCTCGTGACTGTGGATTGGTTGGAACCAACAGTAGAACATTTTGTCCCTCTTCTACTTTTAGTTGTTGGACTGAGGGGTTGGCAGATCAGTCCCTCTTCTTCCACTTCTATAAGGATAGCGGAGACACTCTCGTTAAGCGGAGTGAACTTCTCGAACCAGGGCACCGGGGGAGGACGCCTCTGCCTGGAGGTGTCTTTCTGAACCTTCTTCGGTGCCTCAGAACTGTCCATCTTCCTTTTTCCCTTGTCAGGGGATTCTTTCTGGCCTCCCGGATGTAAGGCTTCCTCCGCTCGGATGTATTTCTCGTTCCAGGGAAGGAGGTCGGGAAAATCCATGGGAGGCTTCTTTGCCAAGGAAGTTTTCAAGAGGTCATGTTAGATGTTGTGCCTAATGACCACTGTAGCGGCCCCAACATTGAGGGAGTAGATGGACCTGGGCTCCGCAGTGAACCTCTGAACAAAGTCTCGAAGGGACTCTTCGTCTTTCTATTTCAAATCGAGCAGGGAGGCGCTCGTCTTTTCAGCCTTGTGGCTGGTCACGAAGTGGGCGAAGAAGCTTTCTCCGAGCTGGTCAAAGGAGAAGATTGAATTTGGGGCAAGTCTAAAACATCGCAGCGTGGTGGGGAACGCATGACAGAGGAGGGCATCCGAGGCGCCGTGAATCATCATGAGGATTTTGAACCCCTCAATGTGATCAGCTGGATTTGACTCCCTGTTATAGGTCTCGAATGTGGGAGGTTTGAAGTTCGTTGGGACCGGGGCTTTGAGGATGTAGGAGGAGAAAGGTGATCGGACCGGATGATACCCCCTGTTGGACTGCCTCCTGGCATCTACTATCCCAGCGAGTCGGTCTTCTATTTCCTGCCGTCGCTTAAGAATTGCGTCTTCTCATCCCTTGGATCGGGTTGACCCGTAGTACTCTTCGTTCTTGGTCCCTTCAATATTCGATACGAGATTTTTCGAGCGGTATTCGTGTCTGCCCCTTCCCCCCTGCCCTCGCAGAGGGCTTGGAGGACCTTATTCCGAAACTCTTGAACTCGACTCTCATGATGTGACCCTCTTCTCCGTGGTCATTCAGGGGTCGGCGATCTCTTGGGGAGAGACTACGTTCCTGCTCCCTGCCGTACAAGGAGTGACGGATGCGGCTCGGAAGATGATTCGAGGGTCCTTTGCCATTTTTAGAGTAGTTGATACGATGGCAGAGGTCCTCCTCCCCGTGCCAGTTGTTGATAAGATTTCGGAGGTCCGAAACTGCTGGGCGATCGGCCCTTAGGGCAACCAAATGAGAAGTGCTTGGAGTCGGACCCTGATGCCGTTCTACTCGCAGCTGTTGCGACCTTTGAGTGGTCGCTCTGCTGCGGGACGAACGAGGAGGAGGAGGCGGGAGGTCAGCTTGACGCCTCGTGGTAACTGTCTTCTTGGCCTTGAGGCCATGGCAGAAAAGGACGGATACAAAGTAGGATCTGGGTAGGAGGCTGGATCTGTGATTCTCACAAACAACGCTAATCTAATACTACTAATTTTTGGTGTGGGAGCAACAGATGATGAGTTCTTTTGTTAGATGGAAATCGTAGATCTCAGTCGTAGATCTGATCTTGATGTGAGGCTAATATGTAATTAGGTTGTGGATCTGGTGGTGGTTGGCCACTGAATCACTTGCAAAAAAAGCCTGAAACACTGGGAGTAATTCCGGCGACCGACCCTCCGACGATCAAGTCAGCAACCAAGGGTGTATAAATACGGTGTAGTGGCAAAAGGTTCATTATCTCATAAAAGAGGAGGGGCCTGTATTTATAGGCCTATAGAGAGTTAGTTAGGGAAAATTTCCAGCTGTTTAACCAAATCTTGTGGATTAGGGATGTGATGGAGTAACTGGTCCATTGATTATAGGGAATTTAATTACCAGCCATAAATGGTTGGTCAATTCATCCTTGGTCGGCTGAGCCTGGGTGGTGGGCCTGTGGATGGCCCGTGAGTTGTCTCCGGGCCTATAGTTGTTCATAGGATTGTTATCTTGGCCTTAAGAACCTAGAGATCCGTGCAAGGATCGAGCAGTGCAGATTACCCGCGACTTTCACCCTCGTTAATTACAAAGATATCAAAACTCTCAATCTTTCTCTCTCACCCCCTTTGAAGCACTTGGCACTCACCATCTTGAAGTTGTACAATGTTAACGGCTCACCTTGATTCTAGTTCTAGAGTTCACATCTATTGCTATATATATATCCCCCAAGTAAACCCTAAAAGATAAACACAAATACAGCTTATTGGACTCGAAAGCCGCAGCCCAAATATCTGCCTCCGCGTCGACTGCACAAACACACAGTTAACTGCAACATGACTCAGCAAGTCAGAGCATCTGAGCAGTCGGCTGTACTGGGTGGACTATTGCATGGTCGACTGCCACTTCTCCTGCTGCCTCTGTTGCTGCTCTAGTCTTCTCGTGTCTACTTCGTGTCATATCTTCTTCTTCTCCATTACCAACACAAGCCTATAGTTTATTTGAGGCCACACTTCCTAAGAAAATACTTAATACATGAAGATAATGAAGAATAAATTAATAATGCAGAAACTTGTCATTTGGAGTCACATCCAGCTAGTATAGTTCCAGGAATTAATTTGGTATTAAGTCTAATTAAGCCTCGACTATAGTTGGCTTACCCCAATAAACATCTACTAATATGATAGTTCATAGCAGTTGTTCATGGAATTAGAATTGAACAAAAGACAATGAAAAGAAGGAGACAATGTGGGCCTTTGTTTGGAGTTTGGAGGAGACTTTTGGGAGCTTTGGAGTGAGACATAGCTTTTAGCTTCTCAAGTTGGAGAGTTTAATTATTATATTTGAAGGAAATTATAGGTGTTATTATTATGATAATTATTATGATAAAGATGTGCCCACCTCATTAATAATCATTTAGTAAGATTTGAGGAGATCTCTCCTAAGAGAAAAATGAACTATTTAAGGTTTAAAAAAAGTTTAAACTTGGAGATTAAGGCTCATTTAACATTAGAATTTAGGTTTAACGTCAATCACGCGAACATCTGCCCTTAATTTACCCTTTATTTTACCCTTAAAAATGGGGGCCTCGCTACATAATGATTCATTTTATCCTGTACATTAGATCGACATATATAATTTTAATTTGAAATATGAAATATTATAACTAGTACGACTAACCCAGTTCTAGAAAATTGGTGAACAACGTGAGTGTGATATAAGTTTGTAAAATTGCGAAGAATAACAATATAGTACCGAAAAGATGACATATATGAATACTCTTTTTCTAATTTTTTGAACTAGAAGGGAGTAGGAAGGTGTACTGCGTTGCCCGGAGTTGAATTAATGAATTATTTGCAGGAAGTTAATTTCTCTGGATTTCGACATTTTAATTACGCATAGGAACACTTTACAAAAAGTAAATAAATGAATAAGTCCAACACAAATATAAACACTTAGAAAATGAGTAGAAATGCTATGCTCTGCTATTAGCCTAAATAGATTAGCTTAACTGGTAAAGCCTCACGGTTATAGGCTTTAGAGGTTGTTTGGTAAACATGATTCTAGATGCAATATCTGTAACATTAAAATGTTGAATAAGTGGGTTATGAAAAATAAAAGGTCAAGTCTTTGTAAGTGAAAAACCAAGGAATGTAAGTGAAAATCCAAGGGGTATAAGTGAAAAGCCAAGGGATGGCAGAGTATTTAATGGTCTTGTATGTTTTTGTTTTTTAGTTCTTGCCTATTTAAAAGCCTTGTTGGTTTTGTTTGAAGAATAGAACAAAAAACGTGAAATCACAAAAAATTATCAAATAAAGTTCTCAAATTGGTATCAGAGCAAATGGCGAATGTGATGGGTCAAATGCCGCTACCACGACTAACGAAGGCGAATTACGAGAACTGGAGCATTCAAATGAAAGCTCTTCTCGGATCTCAAGATGTATGGGAGGTGGTCGAAGAAGGTTTCGAAGAACCAACAAATACCACGAGATATACGGCGGCTCAAACCAAGGCGTTAAAAGAGTTACGATCGAAGGATAAGGCGGCACTATACATGTTGTTCCGAGCCGTTGACGAGTCGGGCTTTGAGAAGATTGCCGGTGCAACTACTTCAAAAGAAGCGTGGGACACTTTAGGAAAAGTGTTCAAAGGAGCCGACCGAGTCAAGCAAGTGCGTCTCCAAACTCTTCGTGGCGAGTTGGAGAACATGAAGATGAAGGAGTCGGAAACTGTATCTGACTACATCACGCGTGTACAAGCTGTGGTGAACCAACTCATTCGTAATAGCGAAGCGTTAATAGATGCTCGAGTTGTGGAGAAGATTTTGAGATCATTAACCGACAATTTTGAGAATGTTGTGTGCGCGATAGAAGAGTCAAAGGACCTTGCGATGCTCACAGTCGACGAGCTTACAGGCTCTCTCGAGGCACACGAACAACGTAAGAAGAAGAAGAAGGAGGAGACACTCGAGTAGGCACTTCAAACCAAGGCGTCAATCAAAGACGAAAAGGTACTCTATTCTCAAAATTTTCGTGGTAGAGGGCGCGGTCGTGGAAGTCGCAACAATGGTCGCGGTAGTGGAGGCCACGGTCGAGGTGAATATTATGAGAAAAAGGGGCAGTCAAGCCAACAAAATTGTCGAGGTAGAGGACGTGGTCATGGGAGAGGCGGCCGGTCAAATTATTCAAAAGTCGAATGCTACAACTGCGGCAAGCATAGGCACTACGCAAAAGAGTGCAAATCAAACATCGAGTGCTATAATTGCGGTAAGTATGGGCACTATGCAAAAGAGTGCTATTCCGAAAAAAAGGTAGAAGAAAACGCGAATCTAGTCGTGGAAGAGGAGACAAGAGAAGATGGTGTTCTCATGATGGCCTACAAAAATACCGTTTCCGACAACGACACAGTGTGGAGTCTCGACACTGGCGCTAGTAACCACATGTGCGGGCACAAGCACCTATTCAAGGAGATGCGAGAGGTTGAAGATGGACACGTTTCGTTTGGAGACGCGTCAAAGATCCAAGTAAAAGGCCAAGGTATGGTTCACTATTTACAAAAAACTGGCACGGAAGGGTCAATCGAGAATGTTTATTACGTACCTGATCTTAAGAGCAATATTTTGAGCATGGGGCAACTCATGAAGAAAGGATACTCGGTATTCATGATAAACCGGGTACTACAATTGAAAGACAATCAAAGGTGTCTGGTTGCTCGAGTCGAGATGGGAAGAAATCGGATGTACAAACTGAATTTGAGAAGCGTGCGAGAAAAATGTTTGCGAGTCAACGTAGAAGACAAGGCATCGCTGTGGCATCTCCGCTTTGGTCACCTACATTATGGTGGTCTAAATAAGTTAGCAAAGAAGAACTCGGTGCACGGGCTGCCGGACATGGACTATGAGGGCAAATTTTGTGAAGAATGTGTGCTTGGCAAGCAAGCGAGAACCTCGTTTCAAAAGAAGGCAGAATATCGAGCTAAACATATTCTCGAGTTGATTCATACCGACATATGTGGACCAATCACCCCCGAATCTTTCAACGGTAAAAGGTACTTCATTACCTTTATCGATGATTTCTCACGAAAAACTTGGGGTTATTTTTTGAAAGAAAAATCCGAGGCATTCGAGGTGTTCAAAAAGTTCAAAGTGATGGTGGAGAAGGCAACTGGTAGACACATCAAAGCCGTACGATCCGATAGAGGTGGTGAGTATACTTCGACGGCTTTCATGGAGTATTGCGAGGAGTAAGGCATAAGGAGATTTCTAACCGCACCATACTCTCCTCAACAAAACGGTGTGGCCGAGAGGAAGAATCGGACAATTCTCGACATGGTTCGATCAATGCTCAAGAGCAAGAAGATGCCGAAGGAATTCTGGGCAGAAGCCGTGCAATGTGCCATTTATGTACAAAATCGATGTCCACATGTGAAGTTAGATGATCAAACACCACAAGAGGCATGGAGTGGTCAAAAGCCGACAGTTTCTCATCTCAAAGTGTTCGGCAGTGTGGCTTATGCACACGTACCGGATCAACGAAGAACGAAGCTCGAAGACAAAAGCAAAAAGTATATTTTTATTGGGTATGATGAGAAGACAAAAGGGTACAAGCTACTCAACCCGATAAGCAAGAAGGTGATGGTGAGTCGTGATGTGCGAGTAAACGAAGCAAGCGAGTGGGACTGGAACAATTCGACGGAGGTTATCATCGAAGTTGGAGAATCATCAGTCGTTGCACCAACAAGCATATCAACAAACTCTGAAACTACCGATAATGAAGATGAACCACGACAACCCAAAACATGAAGTTTGCAAGATTTGTATGATTCGACAAATGAGATACACCTTGTATGTCTTTTGGCAGATGCTGAAAATATTAGTTTTGAAGAGGCGGTGCGAGACAAGAAGTGGCAAACTGCCATGAACGAGGAGATTAAGGCGATTGACCGCAACAACACATGGGAACTAGCGGAATTACCGAAAGGAAGTCAGCCTATTGGTGTGAAATGGGTGTTCAAGAAAAAGATGAATGCTGAAGGCGAAATAGAACGGTACAAGGCGCGACTTGTTGCGAAGGGATACAAGCAAAAGGCAGGAATCGACTATGACGAGGTATTTGCTCCTGTTGCAAGAATGGAGACAATTCGATTACTCATTTCACAAGCTGCTCAATTCAAATGGCCTATATTTCAAATGGATGTCAAGTCGGCATTCTTGAATGGTGTGCTCGAAGAAGACGTCTACATCGAACAACCACCCGGGTACATGAAAGTTGGAGAAGAGAAGAAGGTGCTAAAATTGAAGAAGGCACTTTATGGGTTGAAGCAAGCACCGCGGGCATGGAATACACGTATTGATTCATATTTCAAGGAGAACGGGTTCAAGCAATGTCCCTACGAGCATGCTCTTTATGTAAAGAAGAATGGAGGTAACATATTATTTGTTGCTCTTTATGTCGATGATCTCATCTTTATGGGTAACAATGATGAGATAATAGAAGAGTTTAAGGTCACAATAACACGGGAATTTGAGATGACAGATTTGGGCTTGATGAAGTTTTTTCTTGGTTTGGAGGTTAGACAAGTAGAGATGGGTATTTTTATATCACAGGAGACATATGCAAAAAGGATTTTGAAGAAGTATAAGATGGCAAAATTGCAACCCGGTATCAACACCAATGGAGCCAGGTGCAAAACTCTCGAAGTTCGATGGAGGAGAACGTGTCGATGCGAGTAGATACCGGAGTTTGATAGGAAGCCTTCGCTATCTCACATGCACAAGGCCGGATCTTTCATTAAGTGTCGGCATTGTAAGTCGGTTCATGGAGGAGCCGGTTCATTCACATTGGAAGGCGTTGAAGCCAATCCTACGGTACATCCAAGGAACGGTGTCACTTTGGTTGTTCTACTCAAAAGCAGAAGATTACAAGTTGGTTGGCTATTCCGACAGCGATTGGTGCGGAGATATAGACGATCGGAAAAGTACCTCGGGATATGTGTTCTTTATGGGAGATACTGCGTTTACTTGGCTTTCAAAGAAGCAACCGATCGTGACGCTCTCGACATGTGAAGCTAAATATGTGGCAGCATCTTGGTGTGTATGTCATGCGATATGGCTTAGAAATTTGTTGAGCAAGATGGAGCTAAAGCAACTTGGTGCAACCATGATACAAGTTGACAACAAATCAGCAATTGAGCTGGCAAAGAATCCAGTGAACCATGAAAGAAGCAAACACATCGATGTTCGTTTTCACTTTATCCGAGATCATGTGAAGGAAGGAAGTGTGAAATTGGTGCATGTGGCAAGTCAGGATCAAGCTGCGGATATCTTCACAAAACCGCTACCGAAAATACTTCTCGACAGATGCAAGAAGATGATTGGCATGACGGATGGAAGAAGCATTTAAGTTTACAGGGGAGTTTTGTTGAATAAACATTAAATACCATATTAGTGGGTTATGAAAAATAAAAGGTCAAGAGTCTTTGTAAGTGAAAAGCCAAGGGTATAAGTGAAAAGCCAAGGGATGACAGAGTAGTTAATGGTCTTGTATGTTTTTGTTTTTCAGTTCTTGCCTATTTAAAGGCCTTGTTGGTTTTGTTTGAAGAATAGAACAAAAAACGTGAAATCACAAAAAGTTATCAAATAAAGTTCTCATAAAATACTCTTAAAAAAACGAGTAACATGACTGAAATAACCTTTAGTATTTCAATTATCGAAAGGAATAACGACACTCACAAGTATGTTTATCTGGTTGTATGCGTTTGTAGCCTTCGTGGTTCATTATCATCTCATTAATAATAGAACAAAATAGTTTTAACGATGTTCTTGTAATTTGATATTAAACAAAAGTTTTGATTGGACGTGTTTTTTTTTATGTAACTTCTATAAATTCACTCCATTATATTTATTTTATTAGTAATTTATTGTATACTTACATTATATCAATGCTTTAGAGTTAGACTGCTCTTTTTTTGCTCCCCGACCAAATAGTTACCTTAGTTGATTTCTCACATCATGGAGCTGTGAATGATCAAGAATAGCACAAGTTATAGACATGACTCACCATGCAGTGCATTATGTGTAGTTTGCACGAATATTTATGCAAATATCACATAAAATAAATAAAATTAATATGATATCCTTGCAGGCCCCAACCCTCAATGGTTGCCATTAGAATCTCTCAGAATTTTGAGCTGCTGTTGTGGAGATTTGTAAGTTCCTTGAACCTAATGTCTCCACATTTTAGTGTGTTGTTTGTTATCAACTTTTTCATTGACAACATTGGACTTATATTTCATCTTTTTGCGGCACCAACACAGTTTCAGTGTTCTTGTTATTTTAGGGGATCAAATCCGATACATGAATCTTATCATACATTATAGATCTGGATTGATTTTTTGTCATGATTATAAGGACTTGAGGTGCATGAAATTGAATTTACAAAGCTTTAATCCAAGAGTTCATGCACATTATACACTTCTCTATTTAGGGATTGAACTTCCACCTGATATTGGTTGCTTTGCTAACCAACTTCCACTTGACAGCTGATAGAATGGATTAATGTATACAAGCGCTGATAGGAACACATCATAGCCTTAAAATTTTGCATTTTGCATCATATTCAGATCATTTTCATCAAGTTTCACCCTATGGATAGAAGTTCAACACTTTCAGAAACTACTTTATATATCAACTAGACAATGCATGCACAGAAATCTTAAACTTGAACCAGATGGATAGAAGTTCAACACTTTCAGAAACTATTTTATATTTCAACTAGACAATAAATGCACAGGAATCTTAAACTTGAACCTGGTTTGTTGCTGCTTTTTTCGGTGTGTGAGCAATCGGATAATGAGTTCTTTTCCAGAGAGAAAACTTACAATCTGGACCGTCGATCAGATCTGAATTGTGACGGTTGAAGACTCCTTGATCTGAATCTGAATGGTTGAGAACGTCTGAATCAATATCTAGATGGCTAAAAACATCCAGTGAACATGCACAGAGTCTAAACATCGGGGTTGACCCCGGAAAAATACCCTCTAATGCTCAAGTTAGTAACTCAGATAAGATATTAGTTGATGCTGCTATTTTCTGGTGTGTGAGCAACAGATGATGAGTTCTTTTGTTAGATGGAAAATGCATATCTCATCTACCCCTGATGAGAGGCTAGTATGCGATTGGGATATATGGATCTACTGGTTGTTGGTCGCCGAACACCTGCAAAAAGCCCGAAACACCGGGAGTATTACCGGCGACAGACTATGACGATCAAGTCAGCAATCAAAGGTAAAAATAGGGATTAGTGGCAAAAAATTGATTATCTGGTAAACGATGGGTTGGGGGGGCCGGGGGGGGGGGGGGGGGGGGGGGGGGGGGGGGGGGGGGGGGCTGTATTTTTAGACCCATGGACAGTCAGTTAAGAAAAGATTTTCCAGTTGTCTAATCAAATCCTGCGGATTAAGGAATCTGATTGGGTGATTAAATCCCCTGATTTTAGGGAATTTAGTCACTAACCATAAATGGTTGGTCAACATTTTTCTAGTGGGTTGATCCATATCGGTGGGCCCATGGACGGCCAGTGAGCTGATCTTGGGTATGTAGCTGCTGTGAGATTACTTTCTTGACCTCAGCAACCTCGGGATTCGTGCAAGAATCGTGCGGTGTTGATTAGCCGCAGTTCTTACCCTCATCATTAGTGTTTAGTTGCAAAAGATTGATTACCCATTAATGATTGATGGGGGTAGTATTTATAAACTATAAGTCAAGTTATAAAAGATAGACTTAAAAAAGAATCTTTTGAGTTTAAACTGAAGATATACATGGTTATGGGATAGGATTAGTTAATAATCATGTTTAAAACAAGAGTTTTGATTGACAATTTTTGATTAGCTAGGAATCTCTCTTTCTTAGGCTATAAGCTAGCCTTAATTGTAGGCCTAGTTGAGTGATGGACCTGGAGGCGACTCATGTTCTTCTTAGAGGCCCATAGTTGCTATGAAATTTCCATTTTGTCCTTGAGAAGCTTTAAGATGCGTGTTGGGATCGTACGACTCTGATTTTACCCATATCATGGCTCAAACGGTTCCATGCATATATATATGTGTATGTGTGCGTGCGCGCGTGTTTGTGTGTGTCAATTTTATATATTTTAATTAGACAGTGCATATGCATGAACCTCAAAATTGAACCTAGTTCAAACGGTTCAATGCTGAAACGGCCGTTTCAACCCAGTTCATCCCCTTTTTCTTCTTTCATATTTCAGGTTTTCTTTGAAATCAGAACAATTTAGGATCTGGTCTGGTCTGGTCCAGTTTTTTACAATACTGATAAAAAAGTAAAGAATACGAGAATAACATGGAGACTGAACAGATGTGGAGAAATATGACAATTTTTTAGTATGGAAACCACAGAAAAAAACAAGATGATGAGAAAGAGGAAGAGATGATGTGGGTGTGTGTGGGTGGGTGGGCAGGGGGTTGGCAGTTAGGAAAATGCAGAAAAATAGAAAGAAAGAAGAATTAATGAGGAAAAGGAATGGAAAAAACACAGGATGGGCATGAGAAATATTGTATGGGGATTTGGGAATAGCGGTCTGATTTGGTTATGAAGCTGCAATGCTGCTGGTAGGAGTGAAGACAGGGCTTGGAGGTTGGATGGACATGGTGGGGACATTGCTTCCCTCTTCTTGCTAATTATTCCAACAATACAATATACATGCACATTACATACACTTTTTCAATCATTATTTTATTCTTATTTTATCACCATACATGATACGATATTAGAAACCAACTGAATTGTAGCTGAGATGATAAACGGTCGGAATGGCTAAAGGAAGAATTTATATTTGAGACTAGGAAACATCGCCCTACTTAGCCCTTTATTATAATATTAAAATGTTATAAAAATATTTAGAAGAAAAAACAACTTTTGATTGAGAGGTAAAAAACCAGAGAAGGAGAAGAAGAACAAAATCCGAACCAATTGAAAACCGTACAAATGTAAAAAAACAAAAATGAATAGAAAATGAAATAGAACCGATTGATAACTGAGTCCTGTGTATCACACAGAGTCCTTAAAACAGATTCGCCACCTCACCGATGCTGGAACGTAGTGGCGTCTGTCTCCCAGGATGAAACAGTCGTCGAGTGTCAACGACAGCAAAATGCTACACTCCCGAACTGATTGATGTGTTGAAAAACTATCACCGACAGAAAAATAGAGGAGGATAGGGAGGAAAAGAGTTTATCATGTGAAAAAATTAGGGGAGAAGAGGCCTCTATATATATGGCCAAAGGAAAATAGGCATATGGTTGAATGCACCCACTGTAACGGCAGGCAGGTGAGTGAATGCTCAAACTGTAACGGTAGACAAAACTGTTTCTCAGTTTAAAATGAGTTGTAATGGCAGGCAAAGCCTTTTCTCGGTTTAAAATTGGGTTGTAAAGGCGGACAAAACTGTTTCTGCATTTATTTGCCGTTACAAATCAGAAAAATCAAAACTGGTGCAAAAATTAATTCCTGCACGGGGTGGGATTCAAATGACCCGGCATTCTTGTCCGCACGACGAGCAGATGCAGACAAGTCGCATGTAATCTGACCCAAGATTTGCACCCCCCCCCCAATGCGCGCACGAGTAAGAGCCTTCTGGCTTACTTTCTTACAATGCCAAGAAAGGGTTTATTATATATACCCTTCTAATTCTTATGATTTTTCTGATATGGGACTAAAGTCCTAAAGTCCCTCCATCAATTTTCAGACATCAATTGTCTCACTTTAGGAGATAATTTCTCATTCATCCCATAACCGTTTTAAGCAATTAAATATATGATTTTGATGTACTCACGAAGGAGAACACAAATCCATAAAGATATATCTCTCACTAATTCATAGTGAATCTTACTCAAAAAATTGCCTTAAAACTGGTTCGTAAAATGATGTTAAAACATCCATTTTTCAACATTCCCACATGAATGAAATTGACGACCACAGACATGATAGACTTGGTGATAGAATTCAACAGTTGAAACCTGCACAGGATAGGTAGGTGTTACCCTTTGAACATTTCCTTATGAAAATATATTTACTTTACTAACTAAACAGTAGACGCGATGTCCTTGAACTGTTCTGTCATTTGTGTAAATGATGACATATCTCATATAGGAATCTTCCTAACATAATTCAGTTCTCACTGTTATGTTCGTTTTGGCCATGAACATACACCCGGTTCTGCAAGAGTTTAACAGGAAAGTTGTCCTATAATTTTCCCTTGGAAGCAGTCATTCTTCCCTCTTACACTGGTGATTTCTTAATTAAGAATAACCAACATTACTCTACTTGGATTTTCGATACATAAGAATCATTAAAAGTCTAGTTCAATCTCTTACGTTACGGTCATCACTGTTTCATCATTGGAATGGACGTGAGAAAATCTCCACAGTGATCCAACATGGTCTTTACAATTTAGTTGTCTCTTTGAACCTTGATCTTAGGATCTCCAGTCAACTAAGTTTGGTGTCCATTGTATCAACTTATTCTTTCATGGGTTTTTGTCGCATTTCTTTCGATAATTTATCAACTAACTCTCTATTTGACCCTTTGGTTAGCGAATTTGCAATGTTATCCTTTAACTTTACATGAAAGTAGTTGTCTAATGGTATTATGTCTTCGACGAATATGTCTAAATTTATCATTATATATATTACTCCTTGCTCTACAAATTGCAGTTGAGTATCTAAATGGAAACAGATTGGAGGCACATGCTTTGTCCACCTTGGAATATCCTCAAGGAAGTTGCGTAACCATTCAACCTCTTCTCCACATTTTTCCAGTGCGATAAATTCCGATTTCATCGTGGATTTAGCTGTCACTATTTGTTGCGATGATTTCCACAAAACCGATGCACAACCCAGTATAAACATATAGCCACTAGAAGATTTTGAATTATCATTAGATATCTAGTTCGTATTACTGTATCCTTCAAGTACAGCCGGATATCTTGTATAACGCTGCCCATAATTTGTCAATGCTCGGTTTTAGGATTACTCGTATATTTACTTAGTTTACTAACTGCATAGGCTATATCTAGTTTTGTACAACTCATCAGGTACACTAGACTACCTATGATTCTAGAGTATTCTACTTGAGAAATACTCTCTCCTTTATTCTTGAATAAATGTAAAGTTAGGTCTATTGGAGTTCTGACAATTCCATAATTATCTTTATCGAAATTTTGAAGAATATTGTTTATATAATGTGATTGGCTTAAAACAAGCTCATCTGACGTTCTTGTAATCTTAATCCCCAATATAACATCAGCAAATCTCATGCCTTTCATGTCAAATCTTGAGTTCAATATATTTTTAGTAGATTTAACCATCTTATCATTACTTCCAACAATAAACATGTCATCTACATATAAACATATTATGACATATCTGCTTTCAGCATCTTTGACATACTCACATTTATCACATTGATTGATTTTGAAATAATTTGTCATCATGACTGATGCTGCTTATTTTCGGTATGGGGGCAACAAGTATGAGTTCTTGTAATTTGTGAAGTGGAAGGGACGGATCTCGACCTCGGCTCGGAAGAGTTGTTGGAGCTCGAATGGCTGGAGTACTTGCAAAAGGCCTAGAAACACCGGGAGAAATCCCGGTGAGAGGCCCTCCCAAGATATAGTCAGTCGTTGGAAAAGAGACTGAGCATCTAGGGTTCAGGTGGGGAAAGACTATTACCTTTTCAAGTGGGGAGGGGGCCTGGTATTTATAGGCAGGCGCAAACGGGTATCTGACCTTATTAGGCCAGGTCAGACTCGTTTGCCTGTGGGCCTGAAGTGGTAGAGGGCCCATTGGACCTGTTGAACGGATGATCTGGGATGAGCAAAATCTGAGTAGATCTGACAACCCTGGTTGGACCACATCATCTATACCACATCATAAGCCCCCCACATCTGGAGGGCTGTGTGCACTAGCCATGGAGGAGTAGTTTGTTTTTGTGAGAAAAGCGGAGAAGAGTGTTTTGCGAAGATGAGTTGTGAGCCCCTAAGAAGTGTTTTGCGAAGTTGAGTTGTGAGCCCCTGAGAAGTGTTTGGGGTTGGCGCTAAGTCGAGCGTGGTATACGGCCTGATCAAAGTTCGTGTTGAGCGCCGAGCTCAAGGGGTCATGCCGAGCGTCGAGCCAGGAGGGTCGTGGTTGAGCACGCCGAGTGAGGCACTTTATGAGGGAATGTGGTGGCGATGCTCGAAGTTCATGCCGAGCTCCGAGCTTAGGGTCGGCGCCGAGCACCTTGATTGAGGCATTTTATGATAGCCGTATCGATGTTGGAGGTTCATATCGAGCTCCGAGCGCCTCGATAGATGCATTTCATGAGAAAGCTGTGTGGAGACTCGAAGTTCATGTCCGGCTCCAAGCTTGGGGTCGGCATCGAGCGCCTCGATTGAGGCATTTTATAAGAAAGTTGTATCGCTGCTCGAGGTTCATGCTGAGCTCCAAGCGCCTCGATGGAGGCATTTCATGAGAAAGCTGTGTGGAGGCTCATAGTTTATGCCGAGCTCCGACCTTGGGGTCAGCGCCGAGCGCTTCGATTGAGGCATTTTATGAGAAAGTTGTATCGCTGCTCATGGTTCATGCCGAGTTCCGCACACCTCGATAGTGGCATTTTATGGAAATTCTAGGTGCCTGCTTGAGATCCATGCTAAGCATCGAGCTAGATGGACTTGCTTTCGAGGCAATCTTATGGAAATGCTAGGTGTCTGCTCGAGGTCCATGCCGAGCGCCGAGCCAGATGAACTTGCTTTGAGGCTAACTAGTGGAAATGCTAGGGGCCTGCTCGAGATCCATGCCGAGCCTTGACTTGCTTTTGAGGCAATCTAGTAGAAATTCTAGGTGCCTACTCGAGGTCCATGCCGAGCGCCGAGCCAGATGGACTTATTTTTGAGGCAGTCTTGTGGAAATGCTAAGTGCCTGCTCGAGGTCCATGCTGAGCGCCGATCCAGATGAACTTTCTTTAAGGCTATCTAGTGGAAATGCTAGGGGTCTGCTCGAGATTTATGCCGAGCCTCGAGCCTGATAGACTTGCTTTTGAGGCAATCTAGTGAAAATGCTAGGTGTCTGCTCGATGTCCATGCTGAGCTCCGAGCACCTCGATAGAGGCATTTCATGAGAAAGCTAAGTGGATGCTCGGAGTTCATGCTGAGCTCTGAGCCTGGGCTCACCGCCGAGCGCCTCGATTGAGGCATTTTGTGAGAAAAAGGTCGTATCTCTGTTTGAGGTTCATGCCGAGCTCCAAGTGCCTCAATAGAGGCATTTTATGGAAATGCTAGGTGCCTGCTCGAGATCCATACCGAGCATCGAGCTAGGTGGGCCTGCTTTTGAGGTAATCTGGTGGAATTTCTAGGTGCCTGCTCAAGGTACATGTCGAGCGCCGAGCCAGATGGACTTGCTTTGAGGCAATCTAGTAAAAATGCTAGGTGCATGCTCGAGGTCCATTCTGAGCGCTGAGCCCGATGGACTTGCTTAGAGGCAGTCTAGTGGAAATGCTAGGTGCCTGCTCGAGATCCATGCCGAGCCTCGAGCCAGATGAACTTGCTTTTGAGGCAATCTAATGGAAATGCTAGGTGCCTGCTTGAAATCCATGCCGAGCATCGAGCCAGGTGGCCTTGCCTTTATGGCCATTTTGAGAAATGCTGGGTGCCTGCTCAAGGTCCATGCCGTGCATCAAACCAGGTGGCCTTGCCTTTGAGGCCATTTTGAGAAATGCTGGTTTTTTGCTCGAGATACACGATAAGCATCGAGCCAGGTGGCCTTGCCTTTGATGCCATTTTGAGAAATAATGGTTGCTTGCTCTAGATTCATGCCGAGCATCGAGCCAGGTGGTCTTGCCTTTGGGGCCATTTTGAGAAATGTTGGTTGCCTGCTCGAGATACACGACGAGCGTCGAGCCAGGTAGCCTTGTCTTAGAGGCCATTTTGAGAAATGATGGATGCCTGCATGAGATCCATGTCGGGCATCGAGCCAGGTGGCCTTGCCTTTGAGGCCATTTTGAGAAATGTTGGTTACCTGCTCAAGATACATGACGAGCGTCGAGCCAGGTGGCCTTGCCTTTGAGGCCATTTTGAGAAATGCTGGTTGCTTACTCAAGATCCACGTCGAGCGTCGAGCCAGGTGGCCTTGCCTTTGAGGCCATTTTGAGAAATGTTGGTTGCCTGTTCGAGATCCAATCCGAGCGTCGAGCCAGGTGGCCTTATCTTTGAGGTCATTTTGAGAAATGCTGGTTGCCTTCTCGAGATCCATGCCGAGCGTCGAGCCAGGTGGCCTCCGTGACGGGCCAAAACCTTGTTTCTGTGTTTGGCATGCCCGAAGTGCATGTCGAGGCTCGAGCGTTTTGGACTTGGAAGAAATTGGTGTTGGGGAGAAATAAGACCGTATGTGGGCCATTCCTGTGGTGACACGTATAATGATGACGTCATGTTTGAGGATTTCGAGGAGTCGTTGGTTTCACTATATATCCCTCATCCCTCTCCTCATTTTTCACCTTTGCTTTCTTTCTCTAAGTTCCCAAGTTTTCTCTCCTAGCGCAGTTCAGTCACCGGCGGCGAGTTTTTCTGACAACTTCCCGGCATTTCGAACAGGTTAGTTTTTTTTCACTATGTCGATGGCTCAGTCTGGTTCGTCCTCTACTATCTTGGGTCAGGATGATGGCCCACATATCTCAGATTCAACGTCTTGGGATTCAGTGGAGAGGTTTTATGAAGTCACGCCGCTCCGCGGCAGGAAGCCCTTCGTAGTGGAGTCGAGCGACTCAGAAGGGAACGTGCACTCGGTGGAGGGTGATGAGGAGGAGGTTGTTGGTAGTGTGGAGGAGGACGAGCTAATTGAGGGTGCAGGGGATGATAAGGAGGTCGAGGTCGTCGAGGGGGACGAGGAAGGATGGGACGATACATTGGCAGAGGATGACAATCTAGCCCCTTTGGCGACGCCCACTCCCCTGAGGGGTCGTCGTGTCTGATGAAGGAAAACGAAGTGTATCCTTCTGGACAGCCCGGATGAGATGGCACCTGAAGTCAGACTCGATGTCCCATTCACCCTTCAGCCGAGCTCCATCAGAATGTACCTAGACAATGTTGAGGAGTTGGTCCGATACGGGGTTCAGCCGTCCTTTCCTGGTCGAAAAAGTTCTCTTTAGAAAATGCCAACTGTACTGACTGCAGACGACCTTTCGGTTATCCGAGCTAGCTACTTTATTGGTCAGGAATACGAGTTGCTGATCCCCAGCCTCGGGTTCCACCCCCCACGGATAACTTGGCTCCCTGCTTCTGTATGTTTCTGATGGATGCTCTTTGCTAGGGCTTGGGATTGCCACTCCACCCGTTTATTTAGAAGGTTTTGAACTGAGCGTCGTTGAGTCCGACGCAATTCAGGCCCAACTCTTGGAAGCTGCTCGTGTGCTTCATGCTTCTTTGTGAGGAAAGGGGCGTTCCCCTGAGGTTGAAATACTTCCGAGCGATCTTGGGCATCAGGTCGTCTGGCAAGTACGAAGAGATCTACTACATCTTGCCTCGCCGAGGGAGGAGGGTTGTACACGAGCATCCGGACTCCACTGAAGGGTGGAAGGGGAAATATTTTATCGTTTGGAGCTTGACTCCCTGGGTGATACCCACGACATGGAGTTTTTATAAGCCCAACCTTAAGCCCCCCCGCAAGTCTGATTTGACGGCAGAGGAGTGGACAGACGTTGAGTGGATATGTTTAGGCAACAGCATTGGTTGGCCGAATGTGTCGAAGAGGCATCTGGCTTGGATCGGACTGAGCCTCACTCCTTCTAGTATGTCTTTTGTCTAATTTTCCTTCAAGTGTTTTCCCTCGTCTTATGAGCTACTCTTTTTTGCAGATATGGACAACTTGGAGATTGTTGAGAGGCGGGCGTTTTTAAAGAAGAGGAAGGCGGAACGGGCCGAGCAGGGGAAGCAGGGGAAGGTCCCCTCCGAGGGGGTTTCGGAGAAACCTTCCCACCTGACGCTGAAAAGGCAGAAGGCCTCCAAGTCGGGCCCAAGCTCCAGTAACCAGAGGGTTACGGAAGTGGTGAAGAGTGGCCTCCCCACATCGCTCCATCGCCTGAGAAGATCGTAGGCGATGTGGGGCTTCAACCATGGGCCCCGGACTGGGCCGTTAGGGTCAGGGACACCTTGTCGGAGGGTCCCATGGCCATCGAAGTGGTCCAAAAGCTTGCCCTACCTCAGGACCGGAAGGCCCGGGAGTGCGTCACCATCGAGTCCAGCTACATGAAGTCGGCTATGGCAAGCGTCTAGGTAACCTTTGTTCCGTCCCTTTTGTAGTTTGTTTTCTTTATATAGTTTTCCAAGTCTGGTTTCCTCGACAATAGGCTTAACTGGAGGGCGCTCTGCTGATGAAGCTGCACGATTAGGAGCTGAGGAAGGAGGTAAGGAATGCTCAGAGCTATGAGCGGGAGATGAAGAACCTCAAGCTAACGCAGATGGCGCTCGAGGCTCGCAAGCAGGCCCTTCAGGCCGAGCTAGCTAACCAGGCTGACGCCAGCATGAAGTAGGTGGCCGAGCTGAGGAATGAGGCCGATAAGCAAGTAAGGAAGGTTAAGCAGGCCGGCATGGATAATGTCATCGAGACCCAGGATGAAGTCTACGCCCTGGCGATCCGGCACGTTAAGTACTACCACCCGGGGTTGGATCATAGCCAATTTCATTATGAAATGGAGTTGCCAAAACACCCGTTGACTCCGGGGGGGGGGGTGACGATGACACTACGATAACCAACCCCAATGCTGAGCTGCCTACTGAGGAAGAGGTTGGCCAGCAGTAGTATTTGTTTATTTTCTTTTCATCCTTTTTCTGTTCGTATTTTGTAGTCGTCGAACACGGACTGGCCACCGCATCTTTGTAAACATATTTTTGGAGTAATGAAAAGAGTTTTTGGCCAAACCTTTTAACTTGAATTTTGGGCATCAGTCATGTGAGATTTTTTAAATTTTTAGCCAAGTATATACGGTTCGAAATGATGTTTCTCTGTTTGCCTGTCAATAGATGCGACCTTGGGAGTAGACCCCGGTCATGCTGAGATGAGTCGGATTATGGGTAAGGTCTTGGCCCAAAAGTCCGCTCTGGCCCGTGCCTTAAAGAGGCTCGCGAGATGTAGCTGTCCAATACTTCATGGATAAATCAAAGGGGCTTAGCTTGGAGCTGGCACGTTTCAAGAAGTTGTGTTTTCGATGGCTAGCACTTCCGCTCGGCGGCCGTCGTCTGAGTCTTTTCTTCGTGAGGTTATTGTGTAGAAGGAGTTGGAGGTACAACGGTATAAGATAATGCTCGGGATGTCCGAATCCCGGTTCGTCTCTTTTGGAAGCGCTTGTGTTTCCGCCGGAGCTTCGTTGCCGACACCGAGAATTGGGCCGGCGAGGCCTTTTGACGCACAGAGCTCGGTCATAGGTGTGTCTATCTTGGCAGTACCGGGAGATCCGGCGGAGGACCCAACTCGCTCGGCTGGCCTTGAACTTGTTTGTATCAACCCTGCGCTCCGATACAGGAGCCTAGGCCGATTATGAACTTTGTAATAAAGTCTCTCCTTGTAACGATGCATTTTCTTTAGTTGAAATAATAATGAGAATGTGGTTGTATTGCTTTGATGGGTTCTTTTGCCGTGCGCATACTTCCGATTTCCGAGGATAGGTCTTCAGCATACGAGCCGAGAGGGAAGTTTGAGCCGAAGGGCGATGACGAGATTGAGGGATCCTGAACACCTGGCAATGGAGGATGTTTCGTCTTCCAATATCATAAATATCTATCAGACGTTTTCACTTCCCATGCCATAAATGCGCATCACTTGAGGGCTGTATAACCCCCTTCCCAATAAGATCATTCCTCACTTTACTGTGAGCTCTCGTCATTGGTGGTTCTCCTTCCACCCTCTGACAATTAGGGGTAACGACGATGAATGATGTTTTATCCCTAGTTTCCAGCAGGTGAAAGGGGGGTCGACTCGGAGTGTGGGCTCAAGGTGCTTACCGAAGGTGGGTGTCAAAAGTGCAGATCTTGTCCTGGGATCCCCATGGCCGGTGGCTCTTCTATCACCTGCTGACAGTTAGGGGTAGTGGCGATGAAGGCTGGTCTACTCCCGGCTGTCAACAAGTGAAAGGGGGGTCAGCTCGATGTGCGGGGCTCGGAAGTCCTCGCTGTAGGTGAGGACTGCAAATCAAACTAAACTTTGGGCAAGCGGTGAGTTGAAGCCCTTGCCGAGGGGCGAGGACGTTGGTAGTCAAAGTCCAAGCTGAGGGGCTAGGACGAGGGATTGAAGAGGGCCTCATAGGTGTCGAAGTCCAAGCCGAGGGGTGAGGATGTAAGGGATTGAAGAATCCCTTGTGGGTGGTCGAAGTCCAAGCCGAGGTGCGAGGACGTTAGTACCCGAGGTCCGAGCCGATGGGCAAGGACTTGAGGGATTGAGAAATCCCTCATAGGTGGTCGAAGTCCAAGCCGAGTAGCGAGGACATGAGGAATTGAAGAATCCCTCATAGGTGTTCAAAGTCCTAGCCAAAGGAAGAGGACGTTAGTACCCGAGATTCGAGCCGAGGGAAAAGGACTTGAGGGATTAAGGAATCCCTCATGGGTGGTCGAAGTCCAAGCCGAGTGGCAAGAACGTGAGCTATTTAAGAATCCACAAACTTTGATTTGTTAAACAAAATCTCCTGCCTTTATATCATGTTTGTTTGTTTACAAGAAAATTGGCGCGTAGCGCCCATTACAATAGTGGACTCTCCTTCAAACTTGATGAGGTGCTTCGCATTCCATGGGAGAACTTGTACGGGCCTTCCCAATTGGGGGTGAACTTGCCTCTGGCTGTGGGCTAGATGATTGCTAGCTTTCTGAGTACCAGGTCCCCTTCCTTGATGTTGGTCGGGTGGACTTTCTTGTTGTAAAGCCTCTCAACACGCTGCTGATATATGGTCCGCCGGATGGTGGATCTTTCCCGGACTTTGTCAATAAGGTCCAGGTTTGCCCGAGGACACTTGAGTTTGATTCCTCATCGAAGCTTATGTACCTAGGTGAGGGGAGGCCGAGTTCTAGAGGGATGACCGCCTTGGTCCCGTATGCCAGGTTGAACAATGACTCACCGATCAGAATTCTCTTGGTAGTCCAGTGTGACTAGTGGACGCTTGATAACTCTTCGACCCATAGACCATTGGAGGATTGGACCCGTCGTTTTTGAGACGGTAAAGAATTTTCCGATTGGTGTTTTCTGCTTGGCCGTTTGATTAGGGGTGAGAGATTGATGAGAAGCATTGTTGAATGCCGAGGTCTTTACAAAACTTTTGAAATTTTTTTGTCGGCGAACTGGGTTATGTTATCGGTGACTAGCACACGCGGGATCCCGAACCGACAGATGATGTGCTTCAAGAAGAATTATTGGGCTTGATGCTCTGTAATCGTGGCTTAGGGTTCTGCCTCGACCCACTTGGTGAAGTAGTCGACGACCACAATGAGGAATCGCCTTTGGCCAGTAGCCTGTGGAAAGGGGCCGACCAGGTCCATCCCCCACCTGGCGAAGGGGGTATGGCTGGCGAGCGACTTCAGTTCGGCTTGGGGCGAGCGTATGATGGGAGAGAACCTTTGGTAGGGGTCACACCCTTTTACGAGGTCCTGAGCATCTTGTAGGATAGTCAGCTAGTAGTAGCCGTGGTTGAGCCCTTTTCGGGCCAGCGACCTACTGCCCATGTGACATCCCCTAATCCTTTTGTGTAGCTCCTCCAGGGCATACTTAGCTTCATTTGGTTTCAGACAGCAGAGATAAGGTCTCCCATCGGCCTTGGTGTAGGAGCACTTGAAGAGCACGTCCCCAATTAAGGTGAACCTTTCAGACCGATCCTTGTAGTCTGTGCCGCGGCACGGTCCTGCGGTAACTCGGCATTGATCAGGAACTTTTGTATAGGATCCATCCACATCTCAGCTAGATCGCTGGAGGCAAGGCAAAGGATTTCAGGTTCTTCGATGTTGGGTTTGAGGAGGACCTCAGCTAGGACGGTGCGGAATAATCCTCCGAAGGATGACGACGCTTGTTTAGATAATGAGTTGGCATGATAGTTTTGTTCTCTTGGGATCCGTCGGACCTCCACCTGCTCGAAGAGCTCCAGGAGCTGTTTTGCGCGTGCTAAGTACTGGGTCATCCTAAGGTCGCAGGTTTCGTACTCCCTGGTGATCTGATTGACCACGAGCTGGGAATCAATAAAGACCCGTATTCATCTTGCCCCTGCCCGGTAGGCCAGTGTAAGTCTAACAATCAGAGCTTCATATTTTGTCGCGTTGTTTGTGTCCAGGAAATTGAGTCGAAAAGAATACTGGAGGGCGAAGTCGTCGATGCCCCTAAGGATGACGTCAGCTCTGCTCCCTTCCTTGCATGATGATCCGTCCACATAGACGTCCTATGCCGAGGCGTCCTCCCAAATTTCTAGGGACTCGGGGATGGTGCACTCCGTAATAAATTCTGTGAGAACCAGGCCTTCGATGGTCGTCCGGTGATGGTAGCTGATGTCGTGTTGGCTGAGCCCAATTGACCACTTGATTAAGCGGCCAGAGTTCTCGGGCTTGTCGAGGACTATTTTTAGAAGCCGGTCCGTAAGGACGTGGACGGAGTGGGCCTAGGGTCAGAGTTTCCGCATGGCCCTCACCAAGGCGTAGGCAATCTTTTTCGTCCGGGGGTATCGGACCTCGGTATCGTGCAAGACCCTGCTGACATAATAGAGGGGCTTCTGCACCCCTTCCTCCTCTCTAACCAACACGGCGCTGAGTGCGTGTTCCGTGATTGCCAGGTAGAGGAAGAGGGGTTCGCTTGGCTCTGACTTGCTGGGGAGTGGTGGGTTGGCAAGGTAGGCTTTAAGCTGGTCAAATACCTCTTGTTGAGAGGTTTCCCACTCAAAGCTTTTCGCCCACCGGAGGGCCTTGAAGAATGGGAGCGACTTCTCTCCTGACTTGGAGAGGAAACAGCTGATGGCCGCCAGTCGCCCCGTGAGCCATTGGACTTCTTTGATGTTTCTCGGAGAGGCCATATCGATGATGGCTTGAATCTTTTCGGAGTTCACCTCGATGCCATGCCAGCTCACCACAAATCCGAGAAACCTTCCTGAGGAGACACCGAAGGTGCCTTTAGAGGGGTTGAGTCTCATGTTGTGAGATCCCGAATGCCTCCTCCAGTTCGCTGACATGATCCTGCCCTCTGTGACTCTTGACGAGCATATTGTCCACATACACTTCCATGTTCCGACTAATCAGGTCTTTGAAGACCCTGTTAATGACCCTTTGATATGTGGCGCCGGCATTTTTCAGACCGAAGGGCATGACCCGGTAATAATAAAGGCCTTGGTAGGTCACGAAGGCTGTCTTCGGTATATTCGGAGGGAACATTCTTATCTGGTTGTAGCCTGAAAAGACATCCATGAAGCTCAGTAGCTCATGCCCCGAGGTTGCATCTATCAGGGCATCGATGTTCAAGAGGGGGAATTGATATTTAGGATAGGCCTTGTTGAGAACTGTGAAATCTATGCAGATTCTCCATCTCCGGCTCGTCTTCTTCACCATCACAACATTGGCCAGCCACTCCGGGCAGCTGACTTCCTATATAAACAGTGCTGAGAGGAGTTTTCCTACTTCTTCCCTCATCACCTGCTATCTGTCAGGGGCGAACTTACGTCCCTTCTATTTGACTGGCTTTGAGTCCGAGCGGATGCTTAGCTATTGCATAATGATGTCCTCGGAGATTCCAGACATGTCGGATGGCGTCCAGGAGAAGAGGCCGAAATTTCGACGGATGCATTTGATGATTGCCAGCTTTAGGTCCGGGGCCAGAGATTGGCTAACTTGGAACCATTTGGACATGTCTCCTTCGGAGAAAGAGACATCCTCCAGCACGACTACGGGCTTCGAGCCTTGCTCGGAAGGGAGTTCTACCGCATCAAAAGGAAAGACTCCGCTCCCACTGCAGTCATATAGCACGAACGTGCCGATTCCTGATTGCCCCAGACTACACCTACCCCGTGATCGGTGGGAAACTTCAGCTTCAAGTTGTAGGAAGAGGGAACCGCCTAGAGCATGCAAAAGCTGGGCCTACCAAGGATAGCATTATAGGCAGCCTTGATATTGACCACCATGAAGTCCATTGCTTCGGTCTGAAGGGTCGGGGCCGTACCGGCAGTCACGTCAAGTGTGACAATTTCCTCGATTTGGACAAGGACGCCGGAGAACCCATAAAGCATGCACCCCGCCGGCTTTAATATTTCACGGGAGAGCTTGAGGCTTTCGAACGCGGCCAGAAATAGGATATTGACTGAACTTCCATTGTCAACAAGGATACGTCGGATCTCATGGTTTACCATACCGAGGCTGACCACTAGGGTATCACAATAGGGCAGTCGGACGCCTTCGAGATCTTCGTTGGAGAAGAGATCGTCAGCCTCTGTGGCACGGGGGGTGGATAGTTATGGACCGAGTTAACTTTCCGAACGAAAGCTTTGCGGGAGGTTTTCGCTTCTCCCCCTATAGGTCCGCCGTGGACACAGTGAAGGGTGACCGGCCCATTGGCCTCCTCGAGCTCAGGCCCGGGCTGCCTGCTGATCGTCCGAGGAGGAGGTGACGGTCGTGGATCCCTCTGGTCTCTGGGGGTGGTTCGAGTGAACTCCCTCAAGTACCCCTCTGGATGAGGGCTTTGATTTCATCTTTCAGAGCATAGCAATCATCAGTCTCATGCCCATTGTCCCGATGGAAGCGATAGTAGAACCTCCGGTCCCTCTTCTTGTTGTTGTTAGGTCGGGGAGGAAGGCGGACGATACTCTTGTCCTCAATTTCTAAGAGGATGCCCGACACGTTTTGTGTCAGCAGAGTGTACCTCTCGAAACGGGGGACCGGCGGGAAGCGTTTCTGGGCAGACGAAACTTTTTTGGCCTTCTTCATAGGCTCAGATTCTTTGGTCTTCCTCTTCCCCTTGCCTGGGGTTTCTTTTAGGCATTCAGGGTGCAAGGCCTCATCGGCCCGGATGTACTTTTTGACTCTGTTGAGGATGTTGGGAAAGTCTAAGGGCAGTTTCTTGGCCAAGGAGGCCTTCAACTGGCCGTGGCGAACATTGTGCCGAAAGGTCGCCGAGGCGACACTGGCATTGAAGGACGAGATCACCCTTGCTTCGGTTGTGAACCTCCTCACAAATTCATGGAGGGGCTCTCCTTCCTTCTGCTTGAGGTCCAAGAGGGACACGCTCGTCTTCTCGACCTTCCGACTGGTCACGAAGTGGGCGAGAAAGTTTTCCTTGAGTTGGTCGAATGAGAAAACCAAACCGGGTGCGAGCTTCGAGAACCATTCCCAGGCCAGACAACACAGGGTGGCAAGGAAGGCACGGCATATGAGTGGATTCGATGCGCTGTGAATCATCATGAGGGCTTTGAACACTTCCATGTGATCAGCTGGATCACTCTCACCATTGTAGGTCTCAAACTGAGGTGACCTGAAATTCCTGGGAATCTCAGCGTCTAGAATTTAGGAGGAGAACGGGGGTCGGCTTGGCTGATGTAACCCCTGTTTTTCGTTTTTCATATTTTTGGTGTATTTTTTTTCCTTTCTTGAGTATTTGTACTCTCGTATTTCTCGGACCGTATATTGGAGTAGTTTTCAATATATATTCATTTTATTTCATTGTGATCTCTTTTGAGCCTGATTGTCTATCTTTTTTTCGTTCTTGATCGATTATTGTTTTTGCTCTTTATTGGGTTATTGTTCTATTTCTTTTGCTCGTGTTTTAGGGTGCTCATGGTTTCTTTTGCCTAGCCTATTATTGATAATCCTATTTGTAATTTGAACCTAGATCCTCATAACAAACCAAATTGATTAACCAAATCCTATTAATCCTATAACCCATCTCCTATTATTATTATACTCAAACCCGAAACCCTCTATTCCCTACCCGAAACCCATGTAGCCAAAACCTAACTTCCCCCCATCTACTATATAATCTATCTCTCTCTGTCTCCCTACCCTGTCGAAAACCCTAGCCCCCTCTCTACTCTGTGCAACCCCGTACTCTTGCAACCCTACCTCACCGAAACCCTACTCCACCATTACTCCCGACTGCACCTTCATCCCCGACCTCGACTGAACCCAACTCCACAACGAACCCCTGCATCCCCTTGCCGATTCCCCATCGCAACCATCCCCAAGCCAAGCTCTCCATCCCTCTCCGTCTCTTCCGCTCTCTCCGTCGCGTGCCCAGGACGACAGCAACAGCAACAGCGACGCCAGCCGAAGCCAGCGCTGCCGCCGCCGCTAGCCACTCCCGATCTCTATCTCTCTCTTGTTGAGTGCACGTGTACGACTATTACACGTGTTATCTTGGTTCTTGGTTCGTGGTTTTTGTTAGTGGGATTCGTTCGTTGCTCGTTGTGTTCATTGCCAGGGATCCGTTCCTGTTATTCTTGGTTTTTATCGTTTTCGTCTTTGGTTAAGACAAGTAACTTGTATTAAATTCCTTTGTAAATACAAGTACTAAATACCGCTTGTAATGTAGATGGGTGCTAGAGATAATTCGTGTGTGAATCCCCTCGTTGATATTGTCTCTATTGTGATGATTCGACCGTAGTTGCCTCACGACATACATGACATGATATAACCTACGATTGACCATATCTTATTGCATGTATGCGTGTTGTTCATCTGCTATCTTGTGCTCGTTCGTGTTATTCGTGATAGACTTGTTGTGGACTTGTGAAATACCCTATAACATGTTGCTTGGACATCTAGTATACTCTATTTCATGTTTGGTTGTGTTTGGATGAGTTCTATGTGAACTAGTAGATTTTGTGCATATGTGATATTTTCAGTTTTGCTGACTTTTTTATTTTGATCAGTATTTTAGACCCTATTAAGGTCAGTATTTAAAAATATTTTGTGAACATTATTTGTAGAGGATTCTATCTATTTTTCAACCCTTTTGACGGATCTCAGTTTCGATTTACGGTTTGTGAGTTATGTCTATTTTACTACAGTAGTGTCGAAAGATTTCCATATTGTGTTTTCTATGATTTCTGAAGAGTAATCTATTTTTATTGTGGTATTAAAATTATAATTTTGATCTGAAATTTTGTTCAGTACTTCTAGACTTGATTGGGGTTTACCCAGAATTTAGGTGGATTTATTTGAGGAGTTTTACAAACTTTTTTATGCTTGCAAATAAAGATTTTTCACGCAGAATTTTACTACTGTTCAGTAAAGAACTTGATTTTCTACCTATTTCTACTTTCTGTTTCTAAATTATTTCTAAATATGAAAGTTAGCCTACTGTATCTATTTTCTTATCCTTTTGGCGGATTTGGATTTCGATTTATGGTTTGCGAGATATTTCTTTTTTCGTACTGCAATATTTGTGATTTCAGATTTACACAACTGTCGTGTCTTGATATTTTTTGATTTTACTTGACTACTCTATTTTTATTGGAAAATTATGAAACTTGTTTTTCTATTACTATACATATAGGGGAATACCCCAGTTTTTTTTTGTGGATTTATTTAATGAGTTTTCATGCTGTTTTCCTGTTCTTGAATACGATCTTCTGATTTCTAGATGAACACATTTTCTGGTTTCAATTCAGTTTTGAGTTATATTTTTGTGAAATATTATTTGACTTATTTATATTTGCTGGATTCGTCCGGAAGTTTATTTTCTAGACCTTCGACGGATTCAGATTTACAAGTTTGTAACAACGGGAATCTTAGTTTTACTGCAGTATGGTCTTGCTGTCCTGAACTTGAAATTTGGTTATTTTATCCTTTGTGTTACCTTGCACCCGTACATGTTTATCTTGCAATTTGAACTTATCACATGACCATGCCATGTTATTCTTGATATGTTTTGCACACCTACATACTTGTTTAACAATAATAATAAATAATCAAGCCGGGGTTTAAAGGAAAGATCTAATAGTGAATAATTCAGAAATGTGTACTCAGAAGGGGATCCACTAATCCTACTTGATTACTTGACACTTGCACGCAAGACACGTACTCGCCACTTGCACAACTTGACACGTGATACATGATATATGATACTTGGAGCTTGGAGCTCGATTACTTGATACTTGTCCCTAAGTACACTGCCCTATATGGTCCACTATGAAATCTAAAGCGAAACTATTTATTGTAGTAACCATATAGTAAAAACCGGGATGCATGAAGTGCTGCCTAAATAGTAATAACTACAAGACTTGATATATGATACTTGAACATGATACATGAGACTTGATACTTGACACATACTACATGATTACATGATACTTGATACTTGATGCTTGTTTACATGATCCTTGTTCACTTGACACATGTTACATGCTACTTGTACTTGTTCACCTTACCATGCTAGTTGTTATATATTATTATCATGCCTATTCCATGTTATTAGTTAGTTTTTCCCACGTACTTATATCCTGCATTACAAGCGACCCGTAACTTGCATTGACGAGAGTTTGTTTTCTTTTTCCTATCCCTGCAATTGTTAAATTATAAATTTTGGAGAACAGGTTCCAGATGGTATTGGTGATATAAAGTATTAGTGCTGGATTTGCTATGATTCATCTTGTTGCTTGTTTGAACAATTGTATTTTGATACATGGATTTATTTGTATTTGGGCAATGTGACCCAGGATATTTGACTTATTCAAATCTGGATTATTTGAGATTAATATATTTTGTTTCAAGTATTCTTATTGGTATTTTGGTTCATATGTGCATGTTGGTTGATTCTTTTGCTTCCGACTCTGATTATTCTTGTGAAATGTTGTAAAGATTCTTAAACAGCTTATGGATGATAAAAATCATTCGCTAGGCTTTTATCGCATATCCGTATTCTGTATTCTCTTTTGGGAAGCGGTTCGTGACAACTGATGCACCCGACCGATTTGAAGGCCTCCCTCGTTAATGCGGGCGAGGAGATTCTCCATCTTCTGGAGGCAGTGGAGGACGGCTTCGTTCTACCGCGGTGGCTGGGACGAACCGTGAGACTCGGGACCCCGACCCTCTTCGCCCCTTGGGCCGGTAGTTTGCTATTCGAATCCGGGATCGCCTCGTTCCTGAAATCTCAGAACTCGGCTCTCGTGACTCGAGCCTGTTCGCCTTGACCAGGTGGAGGTGAACCACCCTTAGGGAGCGGCTATGGTTGTCCTCCCCGCTTCAGGATGGGAGAATGCTATGAGTCGGACCTGGGTCGGAAGGAACTGCCTGGCTCCTTGATCAGCTGAGCTGGAGATGAAGGTCGCTTGCGGGCTGCCGGTGGTTGATGATATGCCGTAAGTCTCTGGCAACCGAGCAAGAGGCGCTCGGACCCGGTCCGGCCGTACCATTGGCTGGTGGTGTAACACCCCGAATTCCAAAACAGACTGAATTCGAAGTTCCACAGGATCTTTTCACTTCTGTTCGTAAAATTTTATAAGGAAATTAAAACTTTTATTACATCAAGTTACATCTTTAAATTACATTTAAACAGCAGAAGCAATTTACAATAATTACATGAATAAAATGTACAACACTTGAGATATTCTTTAAGCAGCATGCACACTTTAATCTTGTCTATCTCTTTATCTGGCATAGAAACTGTGGGCTCGTCAATTCATTCAACTGACGCAAGAATATAAAACAACAATTTTTTCCTACTTAGCAAGCACACACTTGTCACAGGCAAAACTACGGAGACTATCCTATAGATGTCGTGTTGTGCTGTGCACTTAGCCCTTAATGCAGTTGTTATATTATATGACACTAATGCGCACTTATTCAGATTCTATGCATCCCATACTACATAGGTCCGAGGGCAAGCCCTTAATCGTACTTCATCTTATATGGTTCAATCCCTCGCCATGACTTAAACTACTACGGTAACTATGGTAAGTATCCTAGATGTTCTATGATCTACAAGCCCATGTCCAGATAGTCTGGAGGAGAATTCCACGCACTGACATGACGCATCAAGCAGGCAGACTATGGACAATTCAACCTCTGTCATGGAACGATGGCACCAACCGTAGTCACCAAAACAACCCACAAGTGTCGCCACCGGGACGATAATTCTGGAGTAGTGCTCACGCCATGTCATAACGCATCAAGCAGGCAGTCTGTGAATCACTCTCACACCGCCAATCCGATGGCCCTCATACTCGCGTTTTTCTCTTACTTTCGTCACATCACCACTATGTATCTAATCCATAGTTTATTTGAATCATGAATAAAATCAACCCCTAGAGTTAGCTCTTTGCTCTATACCGGTCTTAATCAACAGCATGACCAACTTGGTCTTTCATCTCAATAATTTATCTCAACAATTATAATTCATTCAACTGCCGGTAATAGGACTTAGCTACCCTCTAGTTCAAAATCTCATTCCATGTTCATAAATTGAGTATTCACACTCATCAATAATTTCATAAGTTATCATGATTTATCTTTAGTTCAATCCATGCATTTCTTTTCACAATAAAGAGACAAGACAATTTCATTCCCATAATTTCTCGAATTGCAAATTTAATCTCATGCTTTATCTTTGCCTTCACAGGTCTAAAATCTCATTTATTAATCCTAAACAAAATTATTCACATTTGCATTTAGTCATGAATTCTCAAAATAATTTTCCATAATTTTTCCTAAAGAAGAGAAATACATATTGCTTAAATTATCACATAAAACACCCTTATAATTCCTTTAAGCTTGATCTATAATTTTACCAATCCATAGAAATTTTCTAGATAAGTCCAAATTAATCTCAGGATAATTAACATAATTTTTATAAATTAATTTCACAAAAGAAACCATTTAAAAATATTAATTTTTCCAAAAATCAAAAAAATAAAACCTTGGCTGAAGCCAGGTTTCGAACCCGCACCAACAGCAGCAGCATGCACTACAATACCGTTACTGTGGCACAGCAGCTGACCAAAGGGGACAGAGCGCCCACGTGATACAAAGGGGGTCTTAATCCTCTTATACTCTGTGTCTCGGTATTGGGTTATTTTCAAAAATAAAAATAAAGAGTGTATGCCAAGATTTGAACCCATGACCTCCTACTACAGTGACGATTTTAATTTGCACCCACTGACCAGAATGGACAGAGTGACTCACCCGTAGAGAAATAATTCCAATTTGTTTTGTACAAGACTGTAATTATTCTAGTTAAAAAAAAACTCATTTCTTCAAAAATGTGATTTGTTCTTCTTTAAAACTAAATAAATTCCTGATTCAAAATAAACAGTAATTAGGAGGTTTTTAACGCCATTAAATTCTCATTTCTCATATAGAGTACCTCTCTTTTTATTCCTTCAATTGTACATGAAAAACCACATAATGTTCTATTAACAATTTCTTTTTCAAGGGACATTTTTCTTAAGTTCTTTCAATCATAAATTAGTTCTTCTTTATTAGACTAAAGAGTTTTTCTTCTTTCTTTTTGATTAACACACAATTTGATGACCTCTTGAAATTGGGTCTAAATAATAAAATATTCATTTCTATCAGCAATTAACATACAACTTTAGGATTATTTAGTATCAATCACACTAATCATAAATATGCATAATTTTCTAATCAATCTTATTTTAATAATATAGAGATTCTCACAATTTGTATTTTTCACATAAACACATTTCTCAAAATTGCACTTTGCCATAAGCGCAAATATTTCGACATGGAGAAACATTTATTCTAATTTAGCATGCTAGATCAATATCAAAATATCACAACAACAAACATATCATTCAATCAATTAGTTATTTCATGCAATTTCACATACGTTCCATTTTCTCCTTAATCATGGTATCAACAAAGAGCAGTATTTTTACTTATCTATTCTAGCATGATTAGCACACAACCTAGCATGATACTACTTAGAGAAAATTGCCCACCTATTTGAAGAAATAAAAGAAAGAACTCCTAGAAATCTCCTTGAACAAAGAGCGATCCTTCTCCTCCTAGATCGAGCCGCAAATTGCCTTCTCCTCCTAGTGTTTGATGGAACCCGAGCTCCCCCCTTCTTCTTTGTTGATCCAGCCAGCCTCCAAGGTGCACACACACACATGCACACTCTCAATCTTTCTCTCACTTTCTCTCAATTTTTTCCTAACTCTTTATGTTTATTTCTTTCTTTCTTTTTCAAGTGCAAGAATGAGTAAATGAGAGGGGGTATTTATACATATTTTTGAGTGGATTGAATGGCTAGGATTAGTCAAATAGTTAGGGATCAAAGGCTAGGATGAGTTTGGGAGTTGTAGCAACCACCCATGAATGAGATAACCACCTCACCACTACTCCCATCTCTCCCTCTCTCTTTTGCACTATTCAGCCTCACTCCAAGGGTGCATTTGCACATGCAAGTGCAATGCACATGCAATCTAGTACCCCCCCTACAAAATTTTGTTCATGCACTTTTAATTAATTGTTTGTTTACTTGGTCTACACTACAAGTTGGGTTAATTAAAAGAGAAATTTAATTAATTGGGCTCACTAGTGGGCCAAAAAACCATGGGCTCAAGAGAAATAATTAATACATCAATTATAATGGGTTAGAAAGAGATAATTAGGCCTAGAATTCTATTTGGGCTTTAAAAATAGATCTTTTAGGAAATAAAGAGAATAATTAATAGCTTAGGCTATGAAGAAAATATTTGTCTCTAGAAAATGCATATAAAAATATACGTGCAAAACACGTAAAATCTCCAACTCTTGTAAATAAAAAATCAGGATGTTACAGGTGGCCGATTAGATACCTTAGTGTTCACATGGCTGTGAGAGGGGGTGGGTCTGGCCGGCGCCCAGCGGTGAAGGCTCTTCTGGATTTGGGAGCCATGGGAGGGCTCGGCTTTAAGAGAGATCCAAGCTTAGAATCGAGTCAGACTATTCCCATAGACGGTGCCAACCTGATGCTGCTTGTGTTTTGTGTGGGAACAACAGGTGTGAGTTCTTGTAATTTTTGAAGTGGAAGGGACAGATCTCGACCTCGACTCGGGTCGATTCCTGGAGGTCGGCTCGGAAGATTTGCTGGCGCTCAGACGACCGGGGAACCTGCAAAAGGCCTAAAAGTATTGGGAGAAATACCGATGACAGGCCCTCCAACGATCTAGTCAGTCATTGGAAAAGAGACTAAGCAACTAGTGTCAGGTGAAGAAAGATTGATTATCTTTTAAAGTGAGGATGGGGCATGATATTTATAGGCAGGGGCAAACGGGTATCTGACCCTACTGGGTCGGGTCAGACCCGTTTGCCTGTGGGCCTGAAGTGGTAGAGGGCCGTTGGACCCGTTGACCGGATGATCTGGGATGAGCGAAATCTGAGGAGATCTGACGGCCCTGATTGGGCCACGTCATCTATACCACATCATAGACATTGTCAAATTTCTCACGTCACTGCTTCGGAGCTTGTTTCAAGCCATATAATTGTAACTCCCATTTTCGCTTATACATATTTTCTGTGTATTATCTGTATGTTGATTCTGTACGAATTATTTTTCGTTCTCTTAAATATATATTTTTTTAAATTCATTTTTGCTTTAAACATATTTTTGGATCTCTCATTAAAGACATTTCTAATCATCAACTGTATTCGTAACTGTTTTTAAATGATTATATACTTTAACACAAATTTCATTCCATTCTATATGTTTTATTTTCTTTCTTATTTGATTAGCTATTTTTATTTTAGCCCGAACCAAGTCTATAATAATTTGATTATTTTAATTATTTGTGTGAAGCCCAATCATATTTGCTTCTATATGTATTATTAGTAGTAGTTTGTAAAGCTCAGTCCTATGTGTTTAATTATTTATTTTGCAAGCCATATTTAATTCCTATTCCATACTATAATTATTTTATTATCTTATTAATTGATTGAAGCACAAACTCATTACCCTATTCTCTATTCAAATCCAAACCCAAATCAAACTTCATTATTTAATTTTATCCCATTATTTTAAAAGCCCAATTCTAAGCCTGAGTCATCAAGAAGCCCACATGCTGTCATTCTTAACCCTATATATACTAATTAACTCTAACCCTAATTATTAACTCTAATCTCCCACTAATCCCTATCAACCGCTCTCTTCTTCTTCTCCTTTCCCCCAAACCCAAGCGCCACCTCGATTGCCTGCACCTCCATTCCCGACCACCTTCTTACCACCGCCATTGTCGACAATCCTCTCCACCGCTACCGAACTCTTCACCCCCGCTGCTCCTATCTCCCCCTGAATCCGAGTGTCAACACCCTACCTTCAACCCACACCTGCACCTCGCCACCACAGCACCCCAACAATGTCTCCCTCCTGACTTCCTCTCTCCTCATCTTTTCCCTCTCATCGCCATCCCCGAGCACAGCACTCGTCCAAGCACCACCATCGTCTTCCTCTCCCCTCGCCTCCCGTGCACGCTGCTGCATCCCCTGACCGCCATCCCGAAGCCCCTCCATCACCAAGCAACCACCCCGCAACCTCCTGCGATCCCCAACCTCCAGTCACCACCACTGTTGTTGTGTCTCCTCGCCATCATCACTGACACCCCTCACCCTTTCGTGCTCCACGCGACCAACCAAGCAGCCCGAGCCCCCGCTCACCCTACCTCCGACCATCACCCCTCCTCGTCGCCGATCACTAGTCACCACCGACCGCAGTCGACGCTGCCTTTTGCCTCTAACGACAGCACCCGAGGTCCTTTTTTTCTCGTACCCGTTGCTGCCTCCACCGCTGTCATCCTCGATGTTGTGTCGTTGTCTCTTGCTGTTGTCATGCTGTTGTCATGCTGTCGTCACTGTGTGTTTCTGTCATTCTTGCTTGTGCTACCGCTGCTTGTTGTGTGTTCTCGCCGCACGTACAATCTTCGTATAAAGCAAGTTCTCTTGAACCAACTCATTGCTCTAGTTCAATAACTTTTTTGATCTCTGCAAGTAGTTCCAATTTCAATTACTGTATCTCAATTTGCTTGTTACCCTTCAAAGAGATTATTACAGATTCATCGGCGAAAATAAGTAATAACTCTCTTTTCGTGCCGTTTCCTTTACTCAATCCTAAGACATGGTATCCTTCATCATATGCATACACTACATGAATATAAACAAGGCACACATTATGTAGAAGAAATAATGATTTGAATGTATTTCGGTTGTATATGATGCTATAACTAGATTCGTGATTTGAAGTTATAGTGATAATAATTTTGTCATGTTAACAGTAGAAATACATCCTAATTATTGAGTATAAATGCTTGTTCATTTCTTGTTATATGTATATGTGGATTGATTATCATGATTGTTGCGTAGGAGTACGTTTGGTTGTTACCATGTTGTTTATACCATCTTGTAATGAATTTTTAACCTAATTTCTGTTAGAATTATTTTAACCTTTATAAATGAAAGTCCTAACCCTTTGAATTTAGTTTATTGAACATTCGATGGATCTAAATTCTGATATATAGACTACAACTTATCATATTTTTAATACTGCTAGGTTTTTAATTCCAGATTTCTGTCTAAAGGCTTATCGACACAATTTAATATTTAAAATATTGTATTAACAGTAAAATGAAGACTTGAGAGTTACTAGGTGGTTACTAGACATGATTAGGAGTCACTTTGAAATTTTATAAGATTAGTTGATGAATTTCCAGACCTGTTATATATATAAGAGCATCATCCTAGGTTGTTGCCAGAGCACTGGTTCAGTAAAGAACCATACTTTTGATCAATCTACAGGTAATATTATTTAGAACTTATTAAATGTGAATTGTAGCCCTCTTTTTCTGGAATCCATACTATCTGACGGTTTAATAATCCGACTTACAGATTGCAAGATATCCAGATTCTCATGGTGTAACGTCTGAATTCCAGAATACAGTCTGAAAATACATTACAATGTTTAACTAATTGAAACAGTAGATTAAATTAAGAATTTATACCTAAGATTAATCGTGTTGTTGCTGAACACTATTAAGAACTAAATTGTGGTTTTTATAAGATTTTTAAATGAATTTACAATTAACTTTTATATATAAGAATTTGACCCTAACATATAGTCTAAACATTAAACCAGTAAAGAATTACCATCATATACACATAATAGTATTTTGTGCTGTCATCAACAAATGTAATAAAAAACTTATTACCATCTCTTGTTTGTATCATTTTTAAATCACAAATACCACTGTGAATTTAATCAAAGGCTTATGTATTTCTTTCAACACTTTTAAATAATGATTTTGTTAGTTTTGCATCAACACAAGTTTTACACTTATGTTTGGAATCAATTTGGAATGTTGGTATATGATTCAAGTTAATTAGTCTATGCAAAGTATCATAATTAACATGTTCTAGTCTACCATGCCATAATTGAAAAACTCAAGCATATAAGTAGAAAAGCTAGCTTTATTGATATTCTTGATCATGGTCATTACATTGAGTTTGAACATTCCAACACTTATGTATCTCTACCAACATACATTCCACTCTTCGACTGAACAAGTTTATCTGACTCAAACACTAAGCAAAATCCGTGATTATTAAGCAAAGAACCAGATACTAGCTTTTTATGGATTTTAGTAATATATGCAACATTGTTCAGAGTCAGTTCATTCCCAAAAGTCATCTTCAATATCACTTTATCTTGGCCCTTGATTTCTGAAGTAACCGAGTTCCCGATAAACATATTTTTTCCATTCTCTAATGGTTCGAAAGTGGATAACATACTTCTGTTAGAGCACACGTGGCGGGTAGCTCAAGTGTCAATCCACCATTCTTGGGATTTTAACCCATCAAGTTCACCTCCGAGACCACAACTGAGAGGTTGATTTCAGAAAGGTCTTGAGCAATGTCTTCAACTATGTTGGCTTCTATGTTCCTATTTCTTTTAGATAATCTGCAATCAGTAGACTTGTGACATAACTTATCACAGTTGAAGCACTTGCCTTGAAACTTTAGCTTCTTGGAGACAACTCCCTTAGGCCTTAACTTAGATCCTGATATGGCTAAAAATGGGGTTAAATCGGAGCCATTCAAAGTGGGCACGAATCTTAAAGTCATAGGGGCAAGATGGTAATTTCACCTACAGACAGGTCCGAATTGGGAACCAGGGTCTCTCCTCTTAGGCTCGCTAACCCATGAACGGATCTGTTAAGCTAAGAATGGGTCTCAACCCGTTAGGGACTAGGTCAACAGGATAGGAGAAAATCCTGGCTTGTCCTTATCCTGAGTAGGTGGTTGTAACCACCCCTATCCAGCCACACCGGGAAGTAGGGATCCATTCTGATCCTGAAACAGATTCCTAGGGCGACTATAAATTCCCCCTACCTCCTACTGTCAAAGGTGATCACTCTTGGTGCACTTGAGCTCTTTCCTTTTACTTTTTCTGGTATTGACAAGAGCGTCGGAGGGTTCATCGTCGGGATCCATCCCGGTGTTTCGAACGTTTGTGCAGGTTCGCAGGAGCACCAAGGAGTCAACTTGTTAATGAGGAAGAAGTAGGATTCCGCCTGTTCAAGTTCCTACGAACCTACAAATTCTGTCTACTGCCCCCACACTAGATCCAGCGGCAACAGATTGGCGCCGTCTGTGGAAAACTAATCGACAAGCAAACCCACCTTCCTCCTTCAGCCAAAGCTACTCCTGGCCATGCCTCCCAAGACGAAGCCCGCAAACTCCAACCGAAGAACAACCTCTTCTCATCCTCCTCCTCCTCCTCCTCCTCCGGAGGATCTCCCTCCACCCGTCCAGTAGACCCTGCAGCTCTAGCAGCAGGCTCCTCAGTCTATTCTGCAGCCTTTAGGGCCCCAGGCATACGTGGGGGAGCCCTCTTGACGGAGCCGCCACAAGCAACCTATACATTAGGTTCGGGTGTCTATCCACAATGCCTCCACCGATTCTATGGCCTCCCACAGTCCTCCTATGTCGAAGGATCTGCGGGACGTACTCAACAATCGGCAGACCGAGCCAGGGCCCGATCTTCGGACTCATCTAGAGGAGAGGCAGACCCGCGAGGCAAACCCTCACTGGGAGCACCCAAGGGATCGGTCACCATGCCGATCAGACTGCAGGGGGTCCAACTCTCCTCGGAGGTGGAGGGATTCACCCCCGCATTGCCCAAGACGAAGCTGCTCCCCGACTGGCCGTCCAGCAGCTCGAGCCGATCGCGAGCAGGAGGCCCCCGTCACAAGGGCGGAATTTCAGCAATTCCAGGAGGCGATCCTTCGGGCACTCAACGCCGCCCCCAACAACGGCCCTCGGGCCCCCAGCCCTCGAACAGCTCCTCACCGTCATTACCGCTCCAGAAGTCCCAGGCCGGCTCAGAGCCATCACCGCCGTTCCCTAAGTCCTAGGCTGGCTGCGAGCCATCACCGCCCCTCTCCCAATCACCACCACCGCTCCCGAAGTCTGCGTCCTACTCCGAGTCACCCCCGCCGTTCCATCAGTCCACCACCTACTCAAAGCCATCACCGTCGCAGCCCCAACCCTCCTCATCATGAGGACGAGTCTCGAGGCTCAGCCAGGCAAGACCGAAGGAAGGACTCGGTCTACCACCATCTCCACGAGATGGAGAGGCGCCTCGGCCAGCTCAACCGAGACGAAGAACGATGGGCGAGGGACCTCCGTCCAAGCAGGCCCCCATTCTCTCGCGCCATCATAAAGGCCCCAGTCCCAGATAACTTCAAACCTCCACACTTCGAGACCTACACTAGGGAGATCGACCCTGCAGATCACATCGAGAGTTTCAAAACTCCCATGATGATCCATCATGCATCTGATGCTCTCCTCTGTAAGACCTTCCCGGCCACGCTCAAGGGGCCGGCTCGGGAGTGGTATTCTCGACTTGCACCGACATCTATCTTCTCCTTCGACCAGTTCGAGGGTCTCTTTCTCACGCATTTCGTGAGCAGTCGCCGCACGAAGAAGACGAGCGCCTCCCTACTGTTCTTCAGTCAAAAGAAGGGCGAACGATTAAGGGACTACGTTAAGCATTTCACTGTCGAGGCCAGATCCATTGCCTCCTTGGAACCCTCGGTGGCCACGGTCGCCTTCCAGTCCATATCCTCAATGCAGATCTCAGGGCGTCCCTCGCTAAGAAACTCCCTTGGGACTTCTCAGAGCTTTTACTCCGGAGTGAGAAGTACATCCGAGCGGAAGAAGCTCTCCACGGCCCCACCTTTGAGGCATCGACTTCCGGGAATAAGCTGAAGAGCGCAGAAGAAGAAAGAGCTAAGAAGCTTCAGAAGGATAATGGGGGTCAGCGGCGTCCTCTCTCCCGCTTCGAGAAATTCACTCCGCTTAACGCAAGTGTATCTGCCATCCTGATGGAGATCGGGAACGAAGGTCTCCTGCCGGCACCTTCGAAGATGAACACCCTCAGGAAGAAGAGAAATCGGAACAAGTGATGTCGTTTCCACCGAGACCACAGGCACGACACTGATGACTGTCAGGCCCTGAAGGATGAGATCGAGGCCCTCATCCAGAGAGGGCAGCTCACTCGGTTTGTGAGGAAGGACTAGGGGGCTAATAGGCGAACAGGGCAGCGCACGGAGACTCCTGAGGCCGAGATAGAGGCCATCCTGCACCTAATACACGGAGGCCCAATGGGGGAAGATTTTAACTCCTCCTGAAAATCCTTCGTTAGTGAGGTTAACTCCGTGCAGAGCCATCCTCCCCCAAAGGGCTTAGGAGTTCCTGTGACATTCTCCGATAGGGACTTAGAAGGCGTCCGCATGCCCCACTGCGATGCCCTCGTCATCAACCTCAAAATGGCCAACTTCGACGTTCGTCGGATGCTGGTGGACAATGAAAGTTCGGTCAACATCCTCTTCTTGGAGACGTTCAAAGGCCTCCAGCTATCAAGAAACCGGCTCAAGCCGGCTGGCTACACCCTTCATGGGTTCGCTGGGGTTCCCGTGACGATCGAGAGAGTTATAACTCTCGACGTCACCGCTGGCAAAGCCCCAGTCACTCGCACGGAGCCGATGGATATCATGGTGGTGGACGTGAAGGTTGCTTACAACGTGATCCTGGGTCGACCAGGCCTTGCCGCGCTCCAAGCCATCCCTTCCGCTTACCACATGAAGATGAAGTTCCCCACCCCCGTAGGGGTAGGAGAAGTAAGAGGGAGTCAGGAGGCAGCTCGTAAATGCTATATGATCTCAATGGGAGGCCCGGTCCTCTCCTTAGAAGCCCTACAGATCCCCCCGGAGAATAGCCAGACCATTTCTGAATCGGTGGACGAACTGGAAGAAGTGCCCTTCTCAGAGGGTGATGCCACCAAGACGTTCCGGGTCAGCAAGGCACTCTTCCCCTCCATCAAAGAAGACATCTCCCAGTGCATAAGGGAGAACTGCGATCTCTTCGTCTGGACTGCGACCGACATGCTTGGGATCTCCAAGGAGCTTCTAATGCACCATCTCAATGTCGCCCCGGGTGTGAAGCCCGTCCAGCAGAAATGCCGCAAGTTCGCCCCTGAGCGTCAACATGCGATAAAGGAAGAAGTCGAATAGCTCCATAATACTCGGTTCATCCATGGGGTGAATTATCCCGAGTGGCTGTCCAATATGGTGATGGTCAAGAAAGCCAACGAGAGTTGGAGAATATGCATCGACTTCACCAATCTCAATAAGGCGTGCCTGAATGGCCCTTTTCCCCTTCTAAGCATCGAGGCCCTGATCGATGCGACCTCCGGGCACGAGCTCTTAAGTTTCATGGATGCTTTCTCGGGGTACAACCAGATTCGAATGTTCCCTTCCGACATCCCGAAGACCTCCTTCGTGATGGACCAGGGCCTGTACTGCTACAGAGTAATGTCTTCAGCTTGAAGAACACGAGAGCTACTTATCAGCACCTCGTGAACAGGGTCTTCCGAGACCAGATTGGCCGAAACATGGAAGTCTACGTAGACGACATGTTGGTCAATAGCAACCGAGGGTAGGAGCATGTCCTCGACCTTCAAGAAGCCTTCGAGGTGCTCAGGAGGCACAATATGATGCTGAATCCGAACAAGTGTGCGTTCGAAGTTTCATCCGGCAAGTTCTTGGGGTTTATGGTCAGCCAGAGGGGCATAGAGGCCAACCCCGAGAAGATCTAGGCCATTCTCAAAACGGCCCCTCCCTCCAACGTCAAAGAGGTACAGAGGCTCACGGGACGCCTCACAGCAATTGGGCGGTTCCTCTCCAAGTCAGGGGAAAAGTGCCTCCCTTTCTTCAAGGCCCTCAGGGGGGCTAAAGGTTTCGAATGGGGGGAGCAGTAGCAGATGTCCTTCGACCAGCTCAAGGCATACCTAGCTAACCCCCCGCTCTTGAGAAAGTCAATGCCTGGAGAGGTGCTCTACCTATATCTCACTACTTTGGAGCAAACCCTCGGCACAGTCCTTATAAGAGAAAAGGACAGAATGCAGAGGCTCATCTATCATGTGAGTAAGGTCCTTCGGGATGCCGAACTTCATTACCCGAAGCTGGAGAATATGGCCCTTGCCTTGGTCATGGCGGCCCGAAAGCTCTGCCCCTACTTCCAATCTCATTCGGTTGTCGTCCTAACCGACCAGTCCCTCAAGCAAGTTCTCCACAAGCCCGAGCCCTTCGGGTGCCTGATGAAGTGGTCCATCAAGCTGTGCCAACACGACATCAGCTGCCAGCCCAGAACAGCAATCAAGGCTCAAGATCTGGCCGAATTCATTGTGGAGAGCACCATCCCTGACCCTTGCGAGTCGTCTACCGACCCCTTTGTCTGGACCATTTATGTGGATGGGTCTTCTTGCACCGACGAAAGTGGGGCTAGAGTCATCTTGGCCAGCCCGGACGCTTTCGTCCTCCAATACTCTCATTGTCTTTAAGTAAGCAAGTTCAACTTTAAGTAAGCCACTTCAAAACAAAATTATTATACTCAGTCCAGTTCAACTTAAACATTATATTCAGGACTATATTGTTGCCGCTGAAATCGGTGTGGGGGCAAACAGATAGAATTTGTGGATTCTTGGGACGTTGAATAGTCAAACCTGAAACCTTTCCGCCGGAGTTTGACTGTGATCTCCTGCCATTGACTTGCAAAAAGTGCGACACACCGGGGTTGATCCCGGCGACGCACCTTTCGACGCTCAAGTCAGTAATCAGAAAGATTATGAATGAGCTTTTATTGGCAAAAGATTGATTACCTGTTAACAGTGGGGGATGGGAGGTATTTATAGCTGCCTTAGGGACCAGTTTCTGGATAAGATCAAATCCCTACTTCCCAGTGAATGGATAGAGTGAATCAAGGCCTTTGATTAAGTATAATCATAAACCCTAATTCTATCCGGCTGGACTGGATTCTTTGCGGGTTAGAACCTGTACCCATTTGAGGCGGATCCATTTGTGGGCTATTGGGACTTTGGAGAAAAGACCCAGTACCCATTTCAGACCCGTCTGTAGGTGAGATTACCATTTTACCCCCGAGTCTTTAAGATTCGTGCCCAATTTGGACGGTTCCGATTTAACCCTATTTTTAGCCATATCACGAGCCCCCCACTCCCGAAGAGTGAGTTTGATCAGCCTTTGAGGAGTATTTTTACTGTTTTAATGGTTTGCAGAGTTGTATCGGAGTCCAAATGAGGGGTGTCGAATCCCTATATGAGGTATTATGGTGATCTTCAGAGTTGGTTGCGTGCTCAAGGTTGTTCTTGAGCTGTCCTGGGCTTAAACTTTCTGGCATCAAACAACGAAGTGGAGTATGAGGCCCTCATAGCGGGGCTCTGCCTGGCTCGCAAAGCTGGGGCCAAGCGGGTCAGAGTCTTCAGTGATTCGCAATTGGTTGTCAACCAAGTGTTGGGGGAGTACGAGGCAAGGGACGAGCGTATGGCCAAGTACTTGGCAAAGGTTAGAGAGCTTTTAGCTTTATTCGAAAATGTTCAACTCCAACGGGTTCCTAGGGAGAAAAATGCGCAGGCAGCCGCTCTCTCTAAGCTCGTCTCCTTATCCCTCCAAGGTCTAAAGCAGGACCGTCTTGATAGAGGTCCTTCTCAGACCAAGTATTGATGAAGACGGCCCGGAGCCAATGGAAGCCTACCCCTTAACACTTGGGAAGAACTAGATGAAGCCCCTCCTCGAGTACCTCAGGGACGGAGTCCTTCCCAAAGATCCGATAGAGGATAGGAGGATCATGACACGAGCCGAGCAGTACACACTCCTGGACGGAGTCATGTACAAATGCTTTTACACCCAGATCGACGGTCGACCCTATCTGAGGTGCCTCTCCCCGAAGGAAGCGCTCTATGCCCTAAAGGAGGCCCATGATTATCTATGTGGCGCACACATGGGAGCGAGATCCCTCGCCCGAAAACTCTTGAACTATGGCTACTTCTGGCCCACACTACTAAGTGACTCCGAGGAGTACTGTAACGCCCCGGTTTCCAATACTGGGAAAACCGAGACACGAGCCAAGACCTTTTCTTCAATTAGTCACAATACACAGAAAAACAGAAGAATTTCAAACTTTTTATTCAACACCCAATGTATTACAAGTCTGAATATTATACAACTGCAATACCTTACAATAGAATTACAATATTACCTTTACATTCCCGAGTATTACAACCTTCAACATCTTACATCAGAGTACAAGGAATGAAGAACAACACTTGGTAACTCTCACTTGAGATAACAACACACATATTACAGTGGAACTAAATAAGACATTGACTCCTTGCTTTCCTCGCCTTGAGTCCTCCTGAATCTCGCCCTTGTACTTCGGCGATCCAGTACCTATGGAAGTGGGGACGTCAGTATTCACTGACGCTTAAAGGCTGATATCAAAGCAGCGAATCTCCCAAACAACATACAAAACATGGCAATGGTGTTGGTGTAGTTTAAGTGTTCGTGAGTGCTATGACTAGACTCTAATGCGATATTTAAATAGAACTAGGATGCTTCCTATTCTAATGTCAGCAAGTCTCCGAAGTCAACTTGCAGCCCATACTACATGCGACCCCATCTCAAGCCGTTTCTCCATATATAGGGATTTGAACCCGCATTATGAATTCTAATTGGACACAACCTGTTCCTGACACCTACACGTGACTGATGAGGTTGCAGACGTGGTCATGTCCCACTAATGCAGTCCGCCAGTGGTGTCTATGTTCGCCACTGCTACCCAGCTAACCTGACCTCACTAGACGAACCCAATGTATCGGGCGTCATTTCAAAATCCAAATCATAGGGTCTCGCAAGCGCAGGGTAGCGCGAAGCCTACCCTGTGGCACCCCTGGGGTCTCGCAAGCACAGGACTGCCCAATACATCCTGTGGCACCCCAAGCTACGGTACTTCAGGAATTAACAGCGCGAGATACGCAACCCGTGCTCCCAACTTGTGAGACGGCACCGTACGTATCCCTTTGACAGGAAGGCGCAACCCAATACACCACCTATGATCTGCCTCAAGGGACGAGTTAGTTATAAGGGGCCCCCTACAACCGACTCCTCTCTCCCGGCAAAAGGGTTTAAGTAATGATCTTTATAAGTCACTACCCTAATAATGTCCCTGACTCGACGATCCTAGGGACAATAATATTATAAACATAACATGCTAGGCCTTAATTTAGACTTCGCAAGACAACTCTACTAGGCTGCTCAACCTAGACTTACCAGAACCCTTCAGGATCCGGTTCGTGGCTTATCGATCCAAGACCTCGGCAATGCGCATATATATGCATGCCACTACCCTGAACTTGGATTCCGTCTATACTCCGGTCCTCGATCAACCTACACAGGTTAAGATCCGATGGTACCCTGAGGAGTGACTCCTCCACATTTCCTTAGGGTAAGAAAACACATGTCCTGATGGTCGATAGCCCTAGGGTAGTAATATTACCCTAGATGAGCACAACAACTGTGTACTAGCTAATAAGCTACACACGGTAACTAACCACATACGAGCCAATACGCTACGTATGATGACAATGTACATACCAGCCAAATAAGCCGCGTATGAGACCAACAGCTACGCACGGGCCGGTCGAGCCGCATACGAGACAACAACCCACATACGAGCCAAATAAACTACGTATGAGACCCACAGCTACATGCGGGCCAGTCGAGCCACGCATGAGCACAACCATATGCAAACAACCATACAGGTAATCATCCTAGAAGCAACCAAACGTGCTTACTAGCAAACTTGATCTTCTATTATTAGAAGCAACAGAAGAATCTACTAATAGTCTATGATCGGTATTCTACCAATGAAAAACCGAAGGCGACATAACAACCCTCATCAAACTAACTATTACTAGTGATCTTCCCAATCCTTATTACTCCTACGGATGAGGAATGTCCCCATGGTAGGGTCTAACTCTAATTTGAACCTCACACACTAGAACTCACGGTTTCCTTTCAAAATGAACTAGAACAACATAGAACCTACGTTCGTTCAATATTCCACTAGGATGCTACAATATACTTCTTCAAGCATGTATGGGCTCCCTACTAACATTAACTACAACAAGGTAGTTGTCATTACAATTTCAACATGATTCTTTCCTTATTACTTCAACCTATAGCACTTTAAGCATGGCATACAATTGCAAGCACCTACCTACGACGATCTAATTATGGTACATAACATAATCCCTCACCACAATACTCCTAAGTACGAATATGATTTAAGCATGTGCTTATATCAAGCTTAAGCATGAATTATCACTATGGTCTAAACATGAAGTTTACTATAGTCAAGCATAAGTTACAACTTGAGCGTGAATGCCTACTACTTTAGAGTATGTATCTCTACTACCACCTTACACATGGATCTTCATTACTTTAAGCATGATTAATTACTATGATCTAATCATGAAGACAACTTAGTGGAACATCTACTATTACAATCTAGTATGGGTAGAACATAAACATAGAATTGCTACGACTAAGCATGATATGTATTCCAAGTAGAGACCTATAACATTCTAACCATAGTATGATAATTCCTACCATGTATGTACAACCTAAACATGGTTTCTTTCTACATTAAACCCACAACATGGCATACGCCATAAGCATGGTTCCTATAATTATTTAAACATGAATGTCTACCATCTTTAGCATGATTAATGACTAAGCATGATCATCTACTAACTTAGCATAAACAATACTTAGCATGAACAACCATTAAGTATGACATCTACTAATCTTAGCATAAACAATCATTAGCATGGTCATCTATTAACTTAACATAAACAATAATTAGCATGACATCTACTAACTTAGCATGAGTAATGATTAAGCATGATCATCTACTAACATAGCATGAATATATACTTATCTATGCATGGATATCATGTAAGCATGAATATTTATTTGATCTAGCATGGTATATAACTTTCCTATAAGCATGTAAGCATGGATAAATTAATCTAGCATGATATACCACTTTCCTACAACTATCTAAGCATAGTATACAACTTTCCTACAATTAAACTAACATGGTATACAACTTTCCTACCATTAATCTAGCATGGTATACAACTTTCCTACCATTAATCTAGCATGGTATACAACTTTCCTATAATCAAACTAACATGGTATACAACTTTCCTACCATTAATCTAGCACGGTATACAACTTACCTACAATTTGACTAACATGGTATATAATTAATCTAGCATGGTATACAACTTTCCTACAATTAAATTAGCATGGTATACAACTTTCCTATAATTAAACTAACATGGTATACAACTTTCCTACTAGCATGTAAGCATGGATAAATTAATCTAGCATGATATCCACTTTCCTATAACTATCTTGACATAGATAAATTAATCTAGCATGATATACCACTTTCCTACAACTAATCTAGCATGTATGTCATTCCTAAACATGATAGATAATTTTAGCATGAATCCTACAACATGTATATCATTCCTAAACATGATAGATAATTTTAGCATGAATCCTACAACATGTATATCATTCATAAACATGAAAGATAATTTTAGCATGAATCCTACAATATTCTAAGCATGTATGTCATTCCTAAACATGATAGATAATTTTAGCATGAATCCTACAACATGTATCATTCCTAAACATGATAGATAATTTTAGCATGAATCCTACAACATTCTAAGCATGTATGTCATTCCTAAACATGATAGATAATTTTGGCATGAATCCTACAACATGTATATCATTCCTAAACATGATAGATAATTTTAGCATGAATCCTACAACATTTGACTACTACTACTACTTTATTTTAACCATGAACATAACATAAAGCATCTACAACTATCTACTACTACTACTACTTTATTTTAACCATGAACATAACATAAAGCATCTACAACTACTTCTTTTAATTATCTACGAATACTACTACTTTATTTTAATATGAACATAAAACATCTACAACTACTTCTTTTAATTATCTACGACTACTACTACTTTATTTTAATATGAACATAAAACATCTATAACTACTTCTTTTAATTATCTACTACTACTACTACTACTTTATTTTAATATGAACATCTACTAACATTTCTACCAAATCTTCATTAGTATCGATTTCTTATTATTACTAGTGATCATAAAAAGAGATCTTTTTAACCATTCTACAACTAGTGATTTTAGATTAGTTTCTTTTTCATATCTACAATGAGTTCTTTCTTACTTAAGATTATAAAAGAAAATAACAATAATAAAAATAAAGTAAGAACCTTCATTTGGTTCAACCAACCATATGCATTCTTTCTAGTCCAAGTTCAATGTGTGTCCTACAACCAAATTGGTTGTATACAAGTCCATATGCCTTATGTATAAGTTCACATTCAAGTCCTACAACCAAAGATGGTTGTATATACAAGTCTATATGCATATGTTTAATTTAGTCCCATTTCATAACACAAACAACAACTAAAACTATAAAGATTGATCTTTTTGTTCTTTACTACTACCATTCATTTCTTTTCTTTTCATGTGGTTATATTATTTAACCATCCATAACCATACCAAAATAAGAACTACACACCACAACACTATCACAATAAACCATTCTCAAAGAACAAAAGAAACAAAACATGGAGGATAAGAAGAAGAAGAACATCAAAACAATCAATACAAACAAACAAACAAACAAAGAGAAACCCCCACCTTGTTTTTTTTCTTTGATGGAAGAACTAGACTAACTCTCCTCCTTAGCTCCTAGGAATCCTTATGAACCTACAATGGGAAAACTCTCAAGTTAGTATGGTGTTCTCTCTTTCTTTTCCTTTCTTTCTTTCTTTCTTTATGATCTTTCTAAAATGAGACAAAGGTGGAGGAAGGGGGTATTTATAGGTGGAGAGAAGGGTGGAGAGTGCAAATGTGCACACACACAATTGCACAAAAATCCCTCCACAATTCATGGCCGGTTTTGCCTAGGGGAGGTGATGGTGTGGGGGAGGTGTTATGTGAAGGAAGGGAGTTTCTATAAGATTACCTCCTAATTCTCTTATGCATACATCTTAATCCTATGTTTAATTCTCCTACAATCTTAACTATCTAATTTGGATTGTCATGACAAGGAGAACAATTTTATCCATAAAACACATACCACATACTTTGTACTAATCTTCATACTACATGTATGTGCGCATATATGTATGTATACAGAAAATCTTCGCATAATCCGTATAAAAATAATTTAATCTCGGAAATAATAATAAAATAAATTCTATTATTAGTTCGGAAGATCACGGTATCAATTTGATATAATACGGATGTATACTGACCGGTATCTGGGTACAGGTGATGTCTATGAACAAACCAGGGTGAAAATCACCAAAATATTTCAATTTTGGGATTAAAACAAAATAATAATAAAATAATAATAAAATAATAATTTATATAAGGTAATATCTGTTCGGGATATTACAAGTACGTCCGCCAGTGCAACTCCTGCCTAGAAATTTTTCCCGATCTGTCGTCTGCCCCAAGCACAACTCGCCTCCTTGGCAAGTCCAATCCCCTTCGCAATGTGGGGGATGGATTTACTCGGACCCTTCCCTCCAGCGCCGGGCCAGCTGAAGTTCTTAGTAGTTGCAATAGACTACTTCTCAAAATGGATCGCGGCCGAACCTCTTTCGACAATCACCGAGCACAAGGTCCAAAAGTTTTTTTGGAAGATCGTCTTTCGGTTCGGGGTACCTCGCATCCTCGTAACCAATAACGGGACCTAATTCACGGGAGCGACCTTTCGCAACTTTTGCACCGACCTCGGCATTCAGCAACAGTTCTCCTCGATAGCTCACCCCCATTCCAATGGCCAAGCAGAGAACGCAAATCGAAAAATCCTCTCGGGTTTGAAGAAGAGGCTTGACCGGTCCACTAAGGGTCTGTGGGTTGAACAACTCCCGAACGTGCTCTGGAACTATCGCACCACCAAAAGAACTCCGACGAGGGAGTCCTCCTTCAACCTCAAATATGGTTCCGAAGCCCTCATCCCCTTAGAAGTGGGCATGCCTTCATCCCGACTCATAGCCTACAATGAAGCACAGAATGCGAACCAACTCCGCAACTACCTAGACCTCATAGACAAGGTCCATGAGAGAGCTGCAATCGGCAAGAGACCTACCACCGTAGGATCATCCAGACTTACAATAAGAGGGTACAGCTAGCCAACCTAAAAGAGGGAGACCTGGTGCTCAGAAAGCTGTCGATTTCCGATCCAAGCAAAAGAGGCAAGTTGGCACAATTGAGAAGGACCGTATATGGTCTCCAGAGTCGTTCGCCCAGGCGCGTATCAACTCGAAGACCCGAGGGGGCAGGAGGATACTGAGGACGTGGAATGCGGAGCACTTGATGAAGTACCAAGAAGGTGTCTAAACACCGCTCCAAGCAACTTCCCAAGAGCGCCCCATAAGACATGTCTGAACTCCTTGTATTTTCTTTTTATCAAAGTGTAAAAGCGGCTCGCAACTTAGAAGCGGCCGCCTAGTTGTTATCAATGAAAAGAAATTTTCCCCCACAAGTTCTCTGTCTTTTGAGTAGTCTAACTCTACTTCTCAAGTTTTCTATTTTTTGGCAGTCTAACTCTACTTACAAAAAAAATCACGCACTAAAATGACATGCTTGGAGTCCAACACTTGGTTCGACTCCGCTTCAACTACTTCCTTCTAAGCGAGTACGAAATGGATCACTATTCGGAATTGCTCCTATAGCTGTTGATACTTTCAAAACAACACGCCTTGGGGTCCAACACTTGGTTCGACTCCACTTCAACTACTTGCTTCCATGCAAGTACGAAGCGAATTACCATTCGAAATTGCTACTACAACTATTGATATCTTCTAAACGACGCGCTTGGAGTCCAACACTTGGTTCGACTCTGCTTCAACTACTTGCTTCTAGGTGAGTACGAAGCGAATCACCATTCGGAATTGCTCCTACAGTCGTTGCTATTCTCTAAGCAACAAGTTCAGAGTCCAACACTTGGCTCGACGCAACTCTCGTTACTCGCAAACGAGTAAGTATGAAGCGTCCCGCTATTCGGAATTGCTCCTACAACTGTTAACAACTACGAACGCTAGCAAAGCACACAAGTTCACAGAGCAAATGTTATTTCATTAGAGTATGAAAGACAAGTCTAGTTACAGACAACCGACTCAACTTTACATCGATATACAAAACTTGTAAAACCACAAGTACTGGACTACAGAGAGCTACTTCAGTGCCTCTTAGGGGCGGGGATACTTCGGTCGAGAGACACTCGGGGGCGACGAACGTTGTACTGCCGATGCCCCACCTCGGAGCTCGTCTCTAGGCCGGTGAGCCGAGAGGCATCGTCCGCACCCGTTCTAACGGTGGCCCCAACAGATGCTCCGCTCGACGAAGCTGCCACCCCACTTTGTGCATCGCCCGGGCTTCGATGTATAGGGGGCGAGCGATGCGCGAGCTCGTAAAAAATTATCCCTCTATCACGCTCCTCCCAAGTGCAAGAAGTGTATCTGACATTGCTCCGCTTAGATCGCGATTGAAGAAGAGCGACCTCTGCTCGAGCTCGACAATTCGCTCTTTAAGCAAGTCGTCTTTCACATTTATCTTCAGACGAAGCAGTCGCATCGAGCCTGCCCCTCGAGAGCCATTGGTGATCGTCCGCCGAAGGTGAGCAACCTCCATGCTCTTATCGAGGGTCACCCTCTTCAGCTCGTCCCTCTCTGCTGTCACCTTAGACAGAGAATGACGAAGGCGTTTCAGCTTCAGGCCGAGGTTGGATTCTGCCGACGAGCCCACGTCATCACCTTCGGGGGTCTTCTCATTGATCTGCTTCTCTAATCACCTCCTCTCTATGTCTCGGTGAACTCGGGTCGATCTCAGGTGATTCAGTTCATATTTCGCTTTACGGAGATCCGACTCCACTTCGCGTAGCCGCTCTCGGTTCCTCGCGAGCCCCAATCTCGTCGCCCCCAGACCGATCTTGAGACGTGCCACTTCGGCCGCCCAAGACACATCGATGAGTGATAGCGCTCCGACAATCTGAAAAAAGCCCACAACAGCAAGTAAATTATCCATGACTAAGGACACAATATGGCAAAGCCAAAACTAAGCAAGTCCACAACAAGATGACTTAGGAGTGGGGCAGACCCAAACAATGCCGAGCACAAACACTTATTCAGAAAAGTGTTTCAACACTTGTTCAAAAAAGTGTTTCAACACTTGTTCAAGGGAGTGCTTCAAAGCAATGCCGAGCCCCAACACTTGTTCAAGGGAGTGCTTCAAAGCAATGTCGAGCACCAACACTTGTTCAAAAAAGTATTTCAACACTTGTTCAGGGGAGTGCTTCAAAGTAATTCCAAGAACCAACACTTGTTCAAAAAAGCGATTCAACACTTGTTCAAAAAAGTGTTTCAGAGCAGTTCCGAACTCCAACACTTATTCAAAAAAGTGTTTCAACACTTGTTCAAGGGAGTGCTTCAAAGCGATGCCGAACTCCAACACTTGTTCAAAAAAAAAAAAGAGAAAAAGGGGTTATTTCACTCAATTCCGAGCCTCAACACATGCTCAAAAATTTTCATTGAAATTTCAAAATTACAAGCGGTGGCCAATCCGCAGTTCGGCACTACATTGTCAAAATCAAAAGAAAGAGAAAGAAGCAAGGTACGAGACGGATCAGGGGTCGACCTCTTTCGAGTGGTCCTCTGCTGAAGGCGTCTCCTCAGGGACCACGATGGCCAGGGCGTGGCCTCCGACAGAGCATCCCCCTCGGCCTCAACATCTCCTCCCTCGGCCCCCTCGGCTTCCTCTTCTTTTTCGCCCTCTTCTTCACCTTCGGAGATGTCGTCGAACCTGGGGACAGGGTCCGGAAAGAGGCGCCACCCGGCGCAATCCACTTCGGGGAATTTCTCCCTCACCTCGTCTATGGCTCAAGCATACGCCTTTGCCATGTTCAGGATGAGGAACCCCTTCGCCTTCTCCATGGCCTTCTCCTCGGCCTCCTTTGCCGCCTCTAGCCTAGCCGCAGAAACCTCGTCTGCCTTCTCTTTCACCGCCTGCTCGACAGCTTGGAGGAGCCGGGCGTTGTCCACCTCCAGCTTGGTGACCATAGCTTCGAGGTGCACCAACCTCGAGTTCTTCAACTCGGCCTCAACATTCGCCTTCTCGAGCTCCTTGGCAATCCGGGCCTTCTCCCCTAGAGACTTATCCACCTCGAACATCAGCTCTTTTTCTTGTTCGGCTATCTTCTTCATTAGGTGGCCGAAGTGCCAAGTAATCTGCGAGGAGTAAGACTTAGGTTATTTCAAAAGAGAAAAAAATCTCTAAGCGCTCGGCAAAAGAGAGCTCGGGCTTCGAAACTTACCGACATTGCCGAGCGTGCGACCTCGAGCACGTCATCCCCCACACTACCCGCTTCCATCGCCACCTCGTCCTTTGGCGTGGCCAGGTGCTGAACCGCCTGCATGCACACTGACGAGTCACCGAGGAACCCGTCAAGCTTGCGGACCTGCTAGTCCGGGATGAAGATCTTCTTGTGCTCCTCGATTAGGAACACCTCGGTTTCGGCAGTTAACGACGGAGCTATGAGCCCCAAGGCTGCCGATAGCGGAAAGGCCTCCGTGCCCGTAGGAGCTGAATCCAACGCTGTGGTCGGAGGCTTCGGAGCCAAGGGGGGTCGTTTTGCTAGCTGCTCCGCTGCAGCACAGTGTGCCTGCACCCCTTCCGAGGTGGTCTTCGAGGCGACCCTCTTCCTCTTCTTCGGAGCCTTGCTGCTCAGAGCCCCACGCTTCCCCACCAAGTCATCGAAGTCCATCGGTTCTGCAAAGAAGAGGGTAGAGAGTTAGAAAAAAAATGGCATACTTTTCTAGCAACACGGAAGAAAAAGCTATCGCCGACCTTAAAAAAAACGAAATAAAACAAAACCGTACTAGGGTTTATCGAGCTAAGACCCCCCCCCCCCCCCGGAAGAGCGCCTCCTCAGTCAAGTCCTTCCAATCGAACTTCGGGCGATCGGGCAACGTCCGAACCATATCCGCTTCCTCGGTGCTGAGGGATGGGCTCTGCTTGACTTTCTTCGGCACTGACTCTACCCAAGCTGTAGGGATACCCCATGACCCTCGATTTCGGATCAAGAAATACTTATCCCTCTAGTTCTTTATCGAGTCCGGGCAGCTGACCAGCTTCGTCCCGAACCTCAGAGCCAAATACCAATAGTAAATGTCCTTATGCTGCTGATGCATTCGGTACACCGTTCGGAGCACACTCAACCTCGGCTCAAAGCCTGATGCCTGACAGTAGAGGACGAATCCGTTGATCAGCCTCCACACATTCGGCATGAACTGAATGGGGCTGACGTGGAACCACCTCAGCACTTCGGCGATGAAGGGGTGAAGTGGAAGTCGAACTCCAGCCAAGAACGCGTCGACCGGCTAGAAGCACATATCAACGGGCATCGGCGAGTTGGCCCTCACCCCCGGACTAGGGAGCATTAAGTCGAACTCCCTAGGGATTTGGAAGCTCTCCCAAACCCTTACCAAGTCCTCCTCGGTATGGATAGAGATCGTCTCGTTTACTTCCGACATCTCCTTGGCCTCATTTTCCTCGAAGCTACGGCCCATCCCATACATTATCCGCTTCGCCTAGTCCTCCGGGAGCTCTCGAACCCTCGGTAGTCCGGTCAGAACCCCAGGCAACTTCCCAAACTCTCCTAACCTTTGATCCACTTCGATCCTTGTCTCAACGACCACCGAAGTCTGCCCTACTATGGCTTTGCCTTTGTCAATTAGGGGAACCTGACAGGAGGAAGCCTCGGAGGCAAGAAGAGGGGAGGTCTCCTTCGAAGGGTTGATAGACATTCTCAAAAGGGAAAATAAACTAAGTATGAAGTTACCTTGATTTGACAGCTACGGTCAGAAAACACATCGGAAGACGGTGAAGACTCGTCGGAAGCTCTCGCATAGTAAAAATCTCGCCTGAGTAAAAAACGAGAATAGTGAGCAAATGAGACGGGGAGGGGAGATTTATAGAGATGGGGGTGGCGATGCAGTTACCAAGGTTAAGAGGCCCCCAACGAAGCAAAGGCCTGGCTCATTAAGTCGAAGACGCGGGAAATTGCGTTGACCGGTCAAACGACCTTGGGATCCACAGGCCACATGGTGCTCTCCTATTCATTCCCAAAGTCGATTGCCACCGATGTCAAAATGCAAGAAAATGCATTGACCAGTCAACGGTGGCTGGGATCCACAGGCCACGTGGTGCTCTCCTATTCGTTCCCAAAGTCGATTTCCACCGACGTCGAAATGCAAGAAAATGCGTTGACCAGTCAACGGTGGCTGGGACCCACTGGCCACGTGGCGCACTCTTATTCGTCCCCGAAGTCGATTACCACCGACGTCGAAATGCAAGAAAATGCATTGACCAGTCAACGGTGGCTGGGACCCACAAGCCACGTGGCGCTCTCCTATTCGTCCCCGAGGTCGATTGCCACCGACGTCGAAATGCAAGAAAATGTGTTGACCAGTCAACGGTGGCTGAGACCCACAGGCTACGTGGCGCTCTCCTATTCGTCCCCGAGGTCGATTGCCACCGATGTCGAAATGCAAGAAAATGCGTTGACCAGTCAACAGTGGCTGGGACCCACTGGCCACGTGGCGCTCTCCAATTCGTCCCCGAAGTCGATTGCCAATGATGTCGAAAAGCAAGAAAATGCGTTGACCAGTCAACGATGGCTAGGACCCATAGGCCACGTGGCGCTCTCGTATTCGTCCACGAGGTCGATTGCCACCGATGTCGAAATGCAAGAAAATGCATTGACCAGTCAATGGTGGCTGGGACCCACAGGACACGTAGCGCTCTCCTATTCGTCTCAGAGGTCGATTGCCACCAACGTCGAAACGCAAGAAAATGCGTTGACCAGTTAACGGTGGCTAAGACCAACAGGCCACGTGGCGCTCTCAAATTCGTCCCCGAGGTTGATTTCCACCAACATTGAAATGCAAGAAAATGCGTTGACCAGTCAACGGTGGCTAGGACCCACAGGCCACGTGGCGCTCTCCTATTCGTTCCCGAGGTCGATTGCCACCGACGTCGAAATGCAAGAAAACGCGTTGACCATTCAACGGTGGCTAGGGCCCACAGGCCATGTGGCGCTCTCCTATTCATCCTCGAGGTCGATTGCCACCAACATCGAAATGCAAGAAATCGCATTGACCAGTCAACGGTGGCTGGGACCCACTAGCCACGTGGCGCTCTCTTATTCGTCCCCGAAGTCAATTGCCACCGATGTCGAAAAACACGAAGAAGCGGGGGCCCACATACCACGTGTCTCCTTCCTGGACCTCGGCAATATTTTCGAAGTCAATTGCCACCGCGTCGCTCGCCTAGACTTCGGCGAGCGTCCCGAAGTCAGCTATCGCCGACCTTCCTACAGGCAAAGTTCCCCATCTTCGCAGCCGTCTGATCCTCTGGAATTACTCGTCGTGGCATGATCAAGGGCCCAGATTCGGCCACGTCATAAATAGGTAATTAAAATTTTTTTCATAATTATTATTTCGAATTATTTATTTAAAAGTTGTGAAAAAATGATTAAAATTCAGAAATATTAATTAAAAATTCTGAAAAATAATTATAAATTCAAGCAAATATTTTTGACTCTCCCGAAAAATAAATCATCTCTTTGCGTAATTGGATAAATGATTCGAAAAAAAAAATTAAAAAATCGGGAAAAATCACCAAAAATTCAAAAGGGCCTAAAAACACACTTGGGCGCATTACCGACTCAGAAAAGCACCACCACCCCTCAAACAAGATTCAAACACCCTTCGAGAGCTCTGATAAAGCCCTATACGCCATTGGAACAACAAAACTACTCCCCAAAGGTTGTAATACACAGTCTCTGGGAGTGGGGGGGCTCATGATCTGGCTTAAAATGGGGTTAAATTAGAGCCATTCAAAGTGGGCACGAATCTTAAAGTCATAGGGGCAAGATGGTAATTTCACCTACAGATGGGTCCGAATTGGGAACCGGGTCTCTCCTCCTAGGCCCGCTAACCCATGAATGGATCTGTTCAGCTGAGAATGGGTCTCAACCCGTTAGGGACCAGGTCAACAGGATAGGAGGAAATGCTGGCTCGTCCTTATCCTGAGGAGGTGGTTGTAACCACTCCTATCCAGCCACACCGGGAAGTAGGGATCCATTCTAATCCTGAAACAGATACCTAGGGAGACTATAAATGCCCCCTACCTCCTACTATCAAAGGTGATCACTCTTGGTGCACTTGAGCTCTTTTCTTTTACTTTTTCTAGTATTGACAAGAGCGTCGGAGGGTTCGTCGCCGAGATCCATCTCGGTGTTTCGAACGTTTGTGCAGGTTCGCGGGAGCACCAAGGAGTCAACTTGTCAACAAGGAAGAAGTAGGATTCTGCCTGTTCGAGTTCCTACGAACCTACAAATTCTATCTATTGCCCCCACACCAGATCCAGCGGTAACAGATCCCAACTTGGAGATTTCTCCTTTAGGCTCGTTGAACTTCTCAGGTTTTTTTTCCATGGGAGACTGGGACAGGTGTAGCGGTAGGCGCTAGCACTTGTGCCACACCAACGGTCGGCAATTGGACCGTCTAATAGCTTGCAATTGGGTCGTCATGCACCACAATATTCTTCGATGCGGTTGCCATTTCTAGTCTGAAAACACACAATACAAGTGTAAATTTTCATAATGAGAAAGAAAATAAAATGAGTGCCTCAAAATCAGAGAAATAAAATGAAATTATATTTTGAGTTTGTTATAAAGATGTTTAGAAGAAAAAACAACTTTTAATTGAGAGGAACAAAACCAGAGAAGGAGAAGAAGAACAAAACCTGAACCAATTGAAAACTGTACAAATGTAAAGAAAAATAAATGAACAAAAATGAAACCAAACCTATTGGAGGAACAGAATTTCTGGTGTGAAGAAATGAGGGGAGAAATGGCCTCTATATATAGGGTCATGGAAAAACAAACAGGTCGTTGAATGCACCCACTGTAACGGCAAATAGGTGAGTGAATGCTTAAACTGTAACTGCAGACAAAACTATGTGAGGGCACATACAAGCCGCATGTAATCCAGTCCAAGATTTCCCCCTCCCTCTGCGCACCTGAGAGAGAGCCTTCTAGCTTGCTTTCTTACAATGCTAAGAAATGGTTTATTATATATACTCTTCTATTTCTTATGATTTTTTCGATGTGGGACTAAAGTCCGTCAACCCATTTTCAGACATTAATTGTCTCACTTTGAGAGACAATTTCTCAATTGCCCCATAACCGTTTTGAGTAAGTAAATATATGATTTTGATGTACTCACGAGGGAGAACACAAATTCATAAAGATCTCACTAATTTATAGTGGATCTTACTCAAAAAATTACCTCGAAACTGGTTAGTAAAATGATTTCAAAATACATATTTTCCAACAGAAAATAAAAGATAAAAAAACAGGAAACAGTAGTAGTAGTAGTATCTCTACTACTATAATGGGAGAAGGCCTTAGTGTAATTTGTCCATATCCCAACCCGTGCAACGCACGTTTAAATGGAAGGCCTTAGTGTAATTTGTTCATATCCCAACCCATGCAACACATGTTTAAATGGGTATTAATTAGAAAAGCATTTATTAATAATCAATATCCTTATACCCACATGCAGACGGTCAACCCCGCCATTGTTGACCAGAATGGTCCACTCATCCAAGCGGCGTGACCGGGTGAATTTAATGCAGGCCCTCAATATTTGTATATACTTTTTCTGAGCTCCCTAATCCAAAAAAATCTCTAATATTTTAATGGGAGAAGACCTTAGTGTCATTTGTAAATCTACCACCTTACGTGCATTGCACGTGCAACTCCAACTCTTCCATTATATACTTTATTTAAATCTACCAGCTTACGTGCATTACACGTTCAACTCAAACCTTCCATGAGGCAGGAAAAACCACATGGAAGATAACAACTTTTATGAGTTGGAAAGTAATTCCATCAAAATAAAAAACACCATCTTCCCAAAATGTTGCTCCTACCTAACCCCAACCACCTCTTCCCACTTCAGCTGATCGCCGGCTCCGAATCACCTTGGTTCTCCCCTCTCCTTCTCCTCTGATCTTCTTCTTCGACTCTGCTTTGACTCACCTAGTTTCTCCCCTCCCCTTCTCCTCTGTTCTTCTTCTTCGACTCTGCTTTGCACACCTTAAGCCCAACAACCTTCTAACCCCGGACCTTCGACTTCATCCCCTTATGTTGTTGGAGTTGGAACTCAGTGGGAGCGGACCCGACGAGAGGGTCCGCCACACTCCTACAGCCACAATCACCCCCCCCCCCCACCCCCCGCCCTCCAACTTTGAGCTACCACCACCCCCACCCAGAGATCCCTCACCCCCAACACTAGTTCCAAACCCAAAGCCTAACAATAACTTACAATCTTTCCACAGGGAGGGTGAACCCTCGGGGCTCAGCGGCGCGAGCACATCGAAATGCACAACCTAGGCATGAAGGGAGAGGCCCAAATCATCATCGCCCGACTCGTGAGATGCTGCTGAGAGGAAGGGCCCAAAGAGGGGGTCCTCCTACTGGCCAGGATCGGCGTAAGAGAACCCCTATAGTGGGCCAGCATAACGCTCAATAGCATCAATAGCGTTACAACACTGAAGTGCATCTCAGGGACAACCACAGGGATGCTCTTGTAAGAAATAGAGAAAGAAACTACCGTGATACAACTCATAAACCCCATCACCACAAGGAACCAAGAACACATTACAGTGTGTCTAACCACCACAGTCACCCTAACCAACTCCTCTACAATCACAGGGAACACGTACGCCCTATCACCCCACCAAAACCAACAGCGCCAATGCACCACCACCCACCTCCAAATACTTCCCCTCCTCCATTGGAACCTAACAAGCAAAACCAACTCCAACCCCCTGTTCCCCCCCCCCCGGCAACCCCCACCATCTACCGCCAAGAAAGCCGACCCTTAGCCCGCCAAGATCCACCGCTGTATGGGCCCAACAAAGGGGTCCACACGACGGGTCTAAGGAGGGCGAGGGACTACCTCCGGTTGGGGTAAAGGCAGAGTGTTGGCAGGTGGTTACTCACAAAAGAAAAAGAAAACCCAATTCACCACCGCCAGCATCAACGGAAAACAGAAAGCAACAAAGAAAAGGAAAGCGTAAACCGGTGTCGTGCTTCAATTGTGGAGAATTGGGGCACAATTGGTCGGAGTGTACTAAAGAAGTGAGATGTCTGAGGTGTATGATGTGGGGTCATATGTCTTACGACTGTACCAATATCGTGATCTCCAACGATGATGAAGAGAGGCACGTGTATAGGGGTCGATCGCCTGACAACCCAGCGACGATCAAGCTCGCAACCAGTCTGGCTACTATAAAGAACGAGGAAAAATGGCTTAGTTAGTGGTGCACGGTGGCACGAGTGACTGCAGGTAGACCATCGGAGGCCCATGTCCTCCAAGCTTTGAATGCGCGATGGTCGATGAAGGCGCACCGTGACTGGGTGGTCAAGAGAATGAGCCCCCTTCAGTTCTTGATTTCTTTCCCCTTCCCACAAAAGATGACGGAGATCACCGGACTAGCAGCAATTGATTTTGGGCACTTCGAGATGGATTTTACAGCTTGGTCACCTGAACTTCGGTGTTGAAAGACCTCAGGGAGATAGCTATTGGGTGTGGATTCATAACATTCCATTGCATTTTTGGAAGAAGGAGGCCTTGCAAGAGATGGTCTCCGACTTCGGCACAATGGAAGATACTGACGAGAGAACCGTTCGTCGATCAGATATAGTATCGGTAAGGATTCTGATCAGAACTAGGGACATCGCTTTAATGCTGAGATTTGCAAAAGTGTTCTCCTATGAGGATTCCTATCTCATACGCTTTGTCCTCGACAAACGCGCAGATAGAGAGGCGGAAGTAACCCCCATCACGCCCCAATCGCATGCTTCTTCTCTAAGAGACGGCCATAGCTACAAGCAGGCTGTGTCGCCAACTTGGGATCTTACTATCGATGGCTCTTACGAAGTGGAGCGAGCCCACCGAGAGGTGATCAAGGCGGTCAGAGAGATGGATTCTCAACGGGAGACCCCAGCGAAGGGATCAGAGAGGGTTGGATCAGGGAGGGACTCCGGTGATCGACTTCGAAGACAAGCCAAGGGATCCAACGGCAATGATGATCCAAGCCCAGATTTGGTTAACTTCTCACGCTCAGAGGTGATTCAGGAAAAGGGGAAGAGACAGATAGCTCTAAGTGGAAATCAGTTGCTACAAAGTGGTCAAGCCCTGCATGCAGGCCAGGAGGGCCTCGTTGTGGAGCAGAGAGGGGAGACAGAGCTTGCATGCCCCAAAATGGCAAGCACCAACCCCGTAATGCTTCGGGACAAGAGTTGGTGAGGGACTGTGCCACTGTGGGGAAGAAGCCAAGCCAGAGAGCTCAATCGACCAGAGAGTGGGTAGAAAGGATTTGGAAAGCACCAGAAAAGCAAAAGGTGGCTTCTTTGGATCAAGAACACCAGGAGTCAGAGTCTACTCTGGGGAAAGCGACGAGCGAAGTACTGGTCGCTCCCAAAGAAGAAAGCCCAAAGAAGGATGAGCAGAAAGAGACTCCTGGTGCTCGAGAGTTGGTGAAACCCAAGAATGGTAAAGAAGACAACGAAGAGGGAAAAGCTCCCTCTGCGTTGAAGCTAAAAGAGATTAGCAAATATGGGAAAGAAGACAATGGGGAAGAAGCTTTCTCTGCTTTGGTAAAGAAGCCAATGAAGGAAAAAGGAGATTTCAAAGCCTCGTTGATAACGCCGCACGCCTCATTCCCTACGTTGTCTGACACAGTCGATACACCCACCAACGAGATGATGACAGCTGGCATAGGGGGTAAACTCACTGCCCAGATAAGACAGATGGATCTCGCTCATATCGAGAACAGAGATATGGTGGAGTGCGAAGCACTATTTTGCCTTTTAAATGGGTCTAGCGTAAGTGCGGAGGAGTGTGCGCTTCTTATAGGCATTAATGGGCCCAAAGAGGGGCCCAAAATGCATTCTACTACCTCTGGAACTTGTAACTTTCTATTTTTGAATGATCAAACAAATTGTCAGACGGATAGCGAGGCCCTTTGAGGGGACCGCAATGGAAAGCACCGCTATTATTATTGAGTCATCAGTCTGCAGGCTCAATGAGGAGTCCGCAACGAGAGCTCAGCAAACAGATAGTGATGAGGACCTGGAGGGGTACCTAAATCTAGACGAAGAATTTGTATTCACATATGAGGAGTCAGAGGATCTGGAGTTCATCGCTAACACACAGATGTCGCCAGAGATGGTTTTAGCCATGTTCCCAGAATCAGCACCTGCAGTTAGCTCTGGATCATCACGCAGGACGGTTGGGTTTAGGGTGCAGCGATCTCCCAAGAGGGTTCATGTGGAGTCCTTGGATGACTATCTCGAAGTAGCGGTGGCAGCCAAAGCTGCAAAATTCGACAACGGAGGTACAAGCAGTTATTTAGCAACTATTTTAAATTTCATGTCAGATTTTGATATATTTTTCCTAGCTAAAATTTGTGGGTTAGAGGTGTGTGGCACAGAGCGTAATGCACTACTACTCAATAAGATTAGGGGTTGGGAAACCGAAAGGGTTAAGACTAGCTATGAAAATGCCCTAGGATATAGCGCTGGGTTGACAGACATTCCCGAGGATGTTGCCGGCCCCACACCCACACCAACGATCACCGCTGATACAGTCCCCCAATGAATACACTATTTTGGAATGTTAGGGGACTGGGGGATAGAGGGAAGAGAGATATGGTAAGGGACGTCATTAGCAGTTCCAGGGCGGAAGTGGTAGGGTTGCAGGAAACCAAACTTCAGCACGGGCTCAAACTCAAAAGAATCGGGGGTGACAGAATCAAGGAATGGGTGCTACGACCGTCAGCAGGAGCCTCGGGAGGGATCGCTATAGGGTTCAATTCGGATATCCTCACTTGCATCAAGGTATATAGTGTAACGTTCTCCCTGACTACCCGACTGAAGCAACGGTCCGATGATTGGGTGCAGACGGTGACTATAGTGTACGGGCCAAATGTGGCTACTGACCAAGATGCCTTTTGGCAATAATTGGTCGATATTCGGCAGTGGTGGTCGGGAGCTTGGATTGTTGGGGGGATTTCAACATCACTAGATTTACTTTCGAGCATAAGAAAAGAAGCTCTAGCGACAGACACAGAGAGGAGTTCAATAAAGTAATAACAGAATTAGAGCTGATCGATATCCCAATCAATGACAGACTATTCACCTGGTCTAATATGCAAGCGGCTCCGGTTATGGCCAAGTTGGACAGGACATTAGTATCGATGGAGTGGGAAGCTAAATTTCTACTAGCTACAGCTAGGTCGATTCCTAGACCCACTTCAGATCATACACCGACCTACAAGATGTGGGGGTACGTAGAGCTCAGAGGCCATGGAAATTCAGATTTGAGAAGGCATGGCTGGAAATTCAGGGATTTTATTATATGGTAATGGAGAATTGGGCGCTCCCAACTGCTGGCAGGGACACTGCATCCCGATGGTGTGAAAAAATCCGCAGGTTGAGAAAGAGGCTGCGTAGATGGAATCGATCTAGATTCTCGACCATCTGGCGTGCAAAAGAGTCCTTTCTGGAAGGAATTGATGAGCTAGAAAGGGTGGAAGAGACGAGAGTCCTGTCTTAGGAAGAAAGAAGCAAGCTACTAGAGCTCCATGAAAATGTCGCCAATCTCTATAAGTTGGAAGAGATCAAGTGGCAACAAAGAACAAGGATTTCGTGGCTTAAAGAGGGAGACGCGAATATGGCCTACTTCCATCGAGTGGCATGCACAAGACGTAGATCTAATTTCGTCCCTCAATTCAGATAGATGCGGGAACTTTGCAAGACAAAAATGCGATCTCCACAACCTTTCAAAATTACTACAAGGGCATCTTCGGAAGGAAGAATGACTTCAAGATCCCACTGAGGAAGGACTACTGGCAGGAATACCAGAGCGATTCAACGCAAATTTTCTCCTCTCTAGAGGCACCTTTTTCGGAAATGAAAGTGAAAAAGGCCATCAACCAAATGGGAGCTGACAAGTCCCCTAGGCCAGACGGCTTTCCAATGATGTTCTTCCAAGTGTTCTGGAAAGAGATTAAAGGAAACATTATGGCACTGATGGATGAATTTTTTCATAATAGTTTCAGATTGGGCATGTTCAATTTTGCGGAAGTGGTCCTCATACCCAAATAGGAGGAGTCTAAGCACGTGGGAGATTTTAGACCAATTAGCCTCATTAATTGCTCGGTGAAGATCATCACAAAGGTCCTGGCCATCTGCCTGGAGAGTATAATAGATAGTATAATCAGCAAAATCCAGACAGGCTTCATCAAGGGCAGATGTATCCTAGATTGTGTGGCCACGGCTGAACAAGTTATCCACCACTGCCACAAGAGCAACTCTAAGAACTTCCTCCTAAAACTAGATTTTGAGAAGGCATACGACTCTATCGATTGGGAGTGTTTGCTAGAAGCTCTCATAGGGAGAGGTTTCGGGGATAAATGGGTTAGATGGATCAAACAGTGCTTACTCACTAGTAAAACAGCAATTTTGGTGAATGGGAGGCTAGGCCCGCCATTTTCGTGCAAGAAAGGACTCCGGCAAGGGGATCCATTATCTCCACTTCTATTCACGATCGTCGCAGATGTGCTAAGGGGTATGTTAGAAAATTGCCGGAAAAGGGTTGAATTACGCCCATGGCCAGCAGCAACTCCAATGAAGGGTGCACGATCCTCCAATATGATGATGACACCCTACTCTTTGGAAATGAGACCAGATCAGAGACAGTCTGCTTTAAAGGAGTCATCTACTGTTTTGAAGCTTGGTCAGGTCTCAAGATAAATTTCCGCAAAAGTGCACTGATTCCCATTACACTCTCCGATGAAGAAGCGCGAGAACACACCACCATATTAAATTGTGTGAGGAATGAGTTTCCAATCAAATACTTAGGGCTTCCACTCAGACCAGGGAAACTCACCAAGTCGGATTGGCTGCCTATAATTGACAGGGTGGAGGATAGACTATTTGGCTGGAAAGGAAAATCGCATTCGCTAGCAGGAAGAGTAGTACTCATCAACTCAGTACTGTCTAATCTGCCCATCTACTACATGTCATTTTTTGAGCTTCCTAAGTGGGTTATCCAAAGGATTGACTGAATCCGAAAAAGATTTCTTTGGAAAGGGGCAGACTCGAACAGGGGGGGATACCACCTGATCAAATGGAATATTGCTTGCATGAAGAAGAAGCATGGAGGGCTTGGCATCATCGACCTTAGAGATATGAATCTTGCCCTTCTGGTGAAATGGTGATGGAAGTTTTTTCATCACAGCGGGGAAGGATGGCAGGATTTCATTCAACCATACCTGCGAGGAAAAGGCACGAAAAACCTGGGCTTCCGAGTAAGGTCTAGAGTTTTGCGATTCTGGAAAGGAATTACCAAAGCAAGCGGGCCGTTCAATTCAGCAGTTACGTCAACTATCGGTAATGGACGGTCCACCAGATTTTGGTGGGACAAATGGTGTGGTGCACATACTTTGAAGGAAACTTTTTCCGAGCTGTATGACAAAACGAATCGATCCAATATATCTGTGGCTGAGACTTGGAAGAGGGAAAGTTGGAAGCCGTCATTCCGAAGAGCTCTCAACCCAAGATTACATCAGCAACCGCTCGAATTGCAAGCACACATCACGCAGACCGGGATGAAGTGCACCCAAGGCCCAGACCAGATGAGATGGGGACTCGAATCCAAGGGAGCGTTCACGTTCAGTTCCCTCTACCATCGAATCCACTATCGGGGATGCAGACCCAATTGGGCACAGGTATTATGGAATGCGAAAGCACCACTTAAAGTCAGAGTCTTCTTATGGCTAATACTCAATAACACAATTCTCACCAGAGAGAACTTGGCCAAAAGACAACCCCAGATTGCGACCGACTGTGGATTCTGCAACAGGCATACGAAGAATTTGAACCACCTGTGTATCCACTGTCAAAGGAGTAAGGCGACTATGGTAGAGGTATTACGAGTCCTAGGAATAAGTGACTACCCCAACGAATATGAGGATTTGTGGGTTGGCCCCAAATTAGCAAAGGTTCGCCATGAAATGAAGGATGTGTGGTACATTGCCATTGCGGCAACTACATGGGTATTATGGCTAGACAGAAATAATTTTTATTTCTGTGCTTCATGTAATAGTATTTCTGGTAACCTTACTCACATCATGCATCTTATTTCTTTTTGGGGTACAGCTGCTGCCACGGGAGCGAGAGGGAGGATCGCCAGAGTCTTCCAGGTGGAGGATTTTGATGACGAGGAAGTTGAGTTTGGGCCGACACTGGACTGAGTGGTTGGCGCCACCCATACCCATCAGAACCTCGCCAGCTGCAGCATCCGCTTAGTTGTATTTTGCCTACTATACTTTTGTTGTTTTGATGTATGGAGGATTAGACCCACTACCTAGGGTTTTGTTGGGGGATTATGTTTTATTTTTTTTTTAGGGAAAAGGTGGAATAGGGATTATGTTTTATTTCCTGCACTGTACTTTATTTCCTACATTGTCCTTTTGTATCTCCCCTGGTTCACCGCGGTGTTTTATTAATTTCTTATTAATGAAACATGGTGGCATTATTCCACCTTTTACCTCAAAAAAAAAAAAAACTCAAACCTTTCCATTATATTCTTTATATTACTTTAGAAATATACATATTTATTAACAAGTATTATATTATATTACTTTAAAAATTATATATTGATTAAAACGTGCATTGCACGTGTTAAATACTAGTTAATATTAATGATCGGGAGGGAGACACAGTCCGACTCCGAGACAATCGCAATCTAGCCTCTTGACTCCTCTGGTTATGTCTATATATATATATATATCAAATACCCATATAAAAATAAATCCCCTTCCTCATCCAATCCTGTGATGAGTATTCGATCACTTTGTCATACCTTCCCACTTCCCCCCAATCCAAAATAAGTACCCTCCCATTTCCCCCCACGGCACCCACCCTCATCTCCATTCTAATCGTTCGTATACTGGAACTTTCATATATTGTCCTAGTACTCAGTTGTAGATATATAAGTGATCTGAGGAGGTTCAAATTCTACTTGGTATCGATCATACTTTTGTCTACTTTTACTACTCCATATTAGTAATTATGGCAGGAATTCAGTGCCAACCTAGGATAAAGCTCTTCGGCTTCCATGTCTCGGACCACGACCACGAGGCCTCCACCACCAGCCCTTCTGTGGGCCCCCCTTCCCCAGGCTCATCCTCTTCCACTGCTGCCGCCGTAGGTGGCGCCTCTGCAGATGCCCGCAGGTACGAGTGCCAGTACTGCAGCCGCGAGTTCGCCAACTCGCAGGCACTCGGTGGCCACCAGAACGCCCACAAGAAGGAGCGGCAGCTGCTCAAGCGCGCGCAAATGCAACAGCAGGCCGGATTCCGGGCACCGCCCGGTATGCTATATCCAAGGGGCACCTCCGCAGCCCTAACCAACCCTGTGCCGTCATCTTTCTCGCCACCCTCTCACCTTCTGACGTCGTCTCCGGTTAATTACGCCGGCCCTACGCCTGCCAACTTGGTCTACTTTTCGAGGCCCGAACCGCAGTCCATACATATTTCGCACAGGTGCATTATTCCGACGCAGGGCCCAGCTCCGGTGTACTACGATGAGTATCACCAGAGGGGACCGGGTCGGGTGCAGGAGGTGATTAATGGATTCGGGGACGGGTCGGATAATTGCGGGTTGGATTTGCACCTCAGTTTGGCGCCCGCTAGGTCGTAAGTCTCTTTTTTGTGCGGTTGTGTTGTGAAAGAGATACTGGACGGGGTCGGGTTTGAATTGGTTCGATTCTTCTTGGAATATGATGAGTATCTAGGACGGTTTTCACCAGGCCCATGGTTTGTGAACTATGTATGATGATACAAAGAGATCTACAAACCGCACAGGCTATAGCGGCGCTTTTACAAGGCTATAACGGCGTTTTTTGGCGCCGTTATAGCTCATAACGGCACTTTTGAAATCACCGCTAAAAGCGCCGTTAGAACGAGCGTCGTTATAGCCATATAGGCTATCGCGGCGTGTTCGAACACCGCCGCTATAGGGTGTCCACCTATAACGGCGTTTCCCAACCGCCGTTATAGGAGCGCTTCGTTTTTTAAAAAATAGCTATAGCGGCGCTTTTTCCAAGCGCCGCTATAGCACCACGATTAAAAAAACTGGCGTTGGTACCCTACTGCGGCGCTGGCCTAGCGACGCGATAGAGGGGGCTGAGAAGCTGTAGTACCTATTGCGGCATTTCGTGGTAAACACCGCGATAGGGGTTTTTTTTATATAAAATTTTCAATTGAAAAATCCAGTAATTAATCGCATATTACAAATACTTTTAATTATATTAAATTTAAATGCAAATCAGGTAAATCAATAGTATCATAATCAAGAACCAAAAGTCACACATCACAAAAAACAACTCAATAGAAAACAAAATATGTAACACATATAAACAGTCACACGAGTATCAAATATATATGTTGTACAACACTTAGTTATTACAAAACATAGATATAATTCGTACAAAACATTTTAAAAAAAGTCCAAATCCGACAAACTACCACCGATGCTAAAGGCGACACAGTAAGGCTGCCTGAAACCTCAAATACCCTACAGTTTTTATTTTTATTTTATGGGATTAATCCTGATCAATGACTCGCTGTCTTCATTTGCATCCAGCCTCTCCATCATGCAGCCAGAGGAGAACATTTGGATGTTGTGAATCTGCTTCTTTCAGCTGGAGCCTCACCTGAGACAATAAACATTTATGAAAAGGTTCATAGTAAGCTTTTATCTTTGATACTGTTGAATGGATTATTAAGATTCATTTGTAAAGAGCTAAATTTCACTTTTCTTGTTATAATTGATTCTTTAACAGACTCCTGCTGAGCTTGTTGAACCAAATATAGTAGTACGAAGGGCATTAGAAGCAGCTGCGTCCAGTATTACAGCTTCAAGCAAATAGAAATTTTTCAGGGGTTAACGTTTACAGCTCAACGTTTATATATGGTTTCACTAAAAAGCAACAAACAATATTTATACATGTTTCCATTAGAGAGCAACTGCACTCAATTAAGTAAATGAGTGTTTAATATTTCAATCCCAAAATACTTCTAGTGTTTGAGCCCAAAAATCTTGATACTTTGATATAAGTTAACCGTTATAAAGTTTTAAGTTATATGATCAAGTTATATGATCGATACACCCCTCCTGAAAGTACAAAAAATGCCCCCATTGGATAGGCAGGAGATGAGAATGTTTTGGTCAATTTTGGTGTGTAATTTTAAGATTTTATGTAGGGTATATTAAAAGGGTAATGATGTATGCTTATTTTACTCCACTTCTTAATTGCGTGAAATCTCATTCTCCTCCTGGATTTCTAGGGATCAGCATGATCGAATAGAGATCGTGGCACGTTAGGTATGGAATAAAAGCAATGCACAAAGTAGTTACCATAACACTACTCATATCAAAATATCAAGTCCTTGCAGGGTTATATGTAGGATGATATATATAAACACAAAAAGTTAAATTTTAAAATTAAGAAAATCAATTAAGGTCTCAACTAATAAAAGAACCTGAGATGAAGTGCAAGATGGTGATTATTTTTAACTCGGAGCCTCGAAATTATGGTGAAAGCAAGTTCTTCAATTTCAGGAGTGAAAGAAAGTGCTTTGTAGCATGCACGGCACCGAAGTTTTTGAATGGGAGAATCAAGGCCGTTATTGACAAGTCGAGCATCAGCGTGAGTGTACGCCACCACCTTTTTCTTCTTCAAAATTTCCGCCAAATCTGTTGAGTAATAAGAAGCGTACAGAGGGAAAAAAGAACCTTCAATAGACTATTAAATCAAAATTGATGGACACCATAGTAATTTAACAGGATATATAACTAGGTGTATAAGGTATATACCTGAGCCCAAGACCTCGGTTTTATTATGGCAGGAGCGATTTCTGCATATTTAGCTAGTAGGTGCTCTACTATATGAATGTCATCTTTCAACGTATTCACGAAGTGCTTCCAGTTAAATATATCTTTAAATTCGCTGTGAAAGACATAATTTGAATCACATTTAAATCCAAAAGATTTCTTAAAGAAATAGAGTTAATGCACCAGTAAGAACTCGGTACCTTGGATCACTCCAAAATGAAGAATGATCTAAATAAGGAAAAACTAGTGTCGCATTCATCAATTTTGCTGCAACTACCATATCACATATCTGCATCCAAGTGATTAAATTCAGTTAGCTTGAATTGTTTATTCTTTGGAAACAACAGTGCATAACTTAAATTATGGCTGTGATGCATACCCCCGTTCGCATCTGATTTAAACCACCATTGGCATGAACAACGAGATATCCATTTGTTTTCCTCCCAAGATTCCCTGATTAAAATTAACAAATGTCAGAACACACCTCATGCTTTTAGCATGAAAAAAAAAGGGAGGGGGGGGGAGGGAGGGAGAATTTTAAATATGTACTTTCTTTCTCTTTTCTGGGTTTGATACATTGATAATAATCGTCGCTCTTTGGTGGTGCTGTCCAGATTTTTGAGTCTACCTGAAAACCAATAATGGAAAGATTTGGCAGCAATCAGAATACGGTCTACCTCAAATTTAAAGCAGTATACTGATAACAAAAATTGAAGGCATTTACTGCTACATCCCTTTACCAGCTGAGCTACAACTCAGTGGTACTAATGTTATTTGTTATTCCTGTTATAACCATAAAAATATGATTGAGTAGTTGTATTATATCAATTTAAGTAGATACAATGATTAACTTTTTTCCTCAACCCACAAAAGATATGGTTTGTTATATTGTAACTTCTAAGCAAGTAAAGCACGAATCAATGGTTGGCATTTGTACCTAGTCGGCTTCTACACACCGAATTAGAGGTGCACATTTGATATTTCGTGCAGCAACATTGATAGATTCCCGGGAATTCAAATTCTCAGGGATTTCCTTGCATGTTACCACGTACCAAACACCCCTTCACATGAACACCCTTGAAATCTTGTAAGTGATTTTGAATTTTTTTTGGCCAGTTTCACACCTAAACCTATGTCAATTGTATAATTTATTAGTTTATCCTCTTCGTTTCATCCTTCTATAATCTTACTATAATTTTCTAATTAGAGAAAAAAATAATCCAGCTATGATCACCTAAAACCTTGGATGCAAACGGCATTCATATATATAATTTGACAAAATATTAAAAGAGAATGTCAAGGAATAACCGACACGTATTGTATATTTAAACTGAAGAATATTATGTAATCTTAGTTCAGTTTGTACATATAACTTAACAATCATCAATTTCAAAATTATACCCATACATACATTTTAAGTCCCAAACTATATTAGCCATCCAATCAAACTAAACCCATCTACTAAACCTCAACAGACACTTTTAAACTATGTGACCATCCACCAAATTTCTAACTGCGTCCAGTATTACAGCTGTGTCAATAAGATTGAAGAATAATCCTCTATAATACCAAAATAAAAGGCTGCAATGATCTTACCTCCTCATCAAGTTTCCTCCAGTGTGTTGACATATCGATGACTGACTTGGAGCAAATCGGGCATGCATATATACTAAAAGAAGAAAAATAACAATATCCTATATATGTATTGACAATGAAATCGTCAGACCCGTTGAATAGCAAGATCCTATATATGTATTGACAATGAAATCGGCAGGATAGAATTTCAATCGGCAAGATTGTCAAAATTAACAATATCTTACTGTTGCCGCTAAATTTGGTGTGGGGGCAAACAGATAGAACTTGTGGATTCTTGGGGAAACTGAATAGGAAAACCTGCGTACCTGTTCCGTCGGGCCTCGTTCGACTTTCCTGCCGTGCACCTGCAAAAAGTGCGAGACACCGGGGGGGGATCCCGGCGACGCACCCTCCGACGCTCAAGTCAGTAATCGAAGGGATTATGAAGGAGCGTAAAAACTGGTGAAGAGTTGATTACCTCTTAATGGAGATGGGTGAGGGGTATTTATAGGCGTCTTAGGGAATGGTTTTAGGAATGTAATCCCCGTGATTAGATAAAGAATATTCCTCGTAGTCAGATAAGGTATGTAATCTGATAAGGTATATCCCCTGTAACCAGTTAAGGAATTTTAATCCCCAAATCCCAGTGAAAAGGTAGATGTCCATCAGGGCCGTTGATCGTGTTTAATCAGGGATCCTGACTCTGTCTTGTTGGATTGGGAGCGCAGCGGGTTGAGATCCGCGCCCTCTTGTTGGCGGATCCATTCGCGGATCATTGGGCCCTAAGAGGGCAGATCCAATACCCGTTTTGGTCCTCTTGTGGGCGAAATTACCGTTTTACCCTCAGATCTCAAGATTCGTGCCTGATTTGGACGGTTCCGATTAAATCCCATTTTTAGCCATATCACGAGCCCCCCACTCCTAAAGGCTGAGCTTGATCGGCCTTTGAGGAGTAGTCTAGCTGTTTAATGGTTGGTAGAGTTGTGTCGGAGCCCAAATGGAAGGTTTTGAATCTTGAGGGAGATAGTTTGGTGATTTTTCAAGCGGATTGAACTCTGAGTCGCCCCCGAGCTCTTATGGTCGTGTGGTGTTCTTGCAGGGATATCCAATTAACTTTGCAAAGTGTCAATTCGTCATTCGGTGGCCTTGTATACTTGGAGCACGCTTTAGACCCCCCTAGAGTTCGCTAGTGAAGGGGCCGAGGTCCACATGCGGTTCGGCGAGCTCTTCCAGAGAGGGAAGCGAGTTCGGCAGGACTGCGAGCGTCAGGAGCGAGTTCGGTGGTCCGCCGAACTTGTTTTTTCCCTATAAGAGGGTCGGTGCCACGAACGCTCGGCAGGGGTGCCGAACCTGTTTTTTTCCTACAAGAGGGTCGATGCCACGAACGCTCGGCAGCGGTGCCGAACCGGTTTTTTCCCTATAAGAGGGTCGGTGTCACGAACGCTCGGCAGCGGTGCCGAACCGGTTTTTTCCCTATAACAGGGTCGGTGCCACGAACGCTCGGCAGCGGTACCGAACCGGTTTTTTCCCTATAACAGGGTCGGTGCCACGAACGCTCGGCAGCGGTACCGAACCGGTTTTTTCCCTATAAGAGGGTCGGTGCCACGAACGCTCGGCAGCGGTGCCGAACCTGTTTTTTCCATATAACAGGGTCGGTGCCACGAACGCTCGGCAGCGGTGCCGAACCGGTTTTTTCCCTATAACAGGGTCGGTGCCACGAACGCTCGGCAGCGGTGCCGAACCGGTTTTTTCCCTATAACAGGGTCGGTGCCACGAACGCTCGGCAGCGGTACTGAACCGGTTTTTTCCCTATAAGAGGGTCGGTGCCACGAGCGCTCGGCAGCGGTGCCGAACCTGTTTTTTCCATATAACAGGGTCGGTGTCACGAATGCTCGGCAGTGGGTGCCGAGCGTGACTTTTTCCCCTATAACAGGGTCGGTGTCACGAATGCTCGGCAGTGGATGCCGAGCGTGACTTTTTCCCCTATAACAGGGTCGGTGTCACGAATGCTCGGCAGTGGGTGCCGAGCGTGACTTTTTCCCCTATAACAGGGTCGGTGTCACGAATGCTCGGCAGTGGGTGCCGAGCGTGACTTTTTCCCCTATAACAGGGTCGGTGTCACGAATGCTCGGCAGTGGGTGCCGAGCGTGACTTTTTCCCCTATAACAGGGTCGGTGTCACGAATGCTCGGCAGTGGGTGCCGAGCGTGACTTTTTTCCCCTATAACAGGGTCGGTGTCACGAATGCTCGGCAGTGGGTGCCGAGCGTGACTTTTTCCCCTATAACAGGGTCGGTGTCACGAATGCTCGGCAGTGGGTGCCGAGCGTGACTTTTTCCCCTATAACAGGGTCGGTGTCACGAATGCTCGGCAGTGGGTGCCGAGCGTGACTTTTTCCCCTATAACAGGGTCGGTGTCACGAATGCTCGGCAGTGGGTGCCGAGCGTGACTTTTTCCCCTATAACAGGGTCGGTGTCACGAATGCTCGGCAGTGGGTGCCGAGCGTGACTTTTTCCCCTATAACAGGGTCGGTGTCACGAATGCTCGGCAGTGGGTGCCGAGCGTGACTTTTTCCCCTATAACAGGGTCGGTGTCACGAATGCTCGGCAGTGGGTGCCGAGCGTGCAGACTTGTCGTTTATGTGAGTTTGTCTCTTCTGTGCGCCATTTGAATGTCTGACAATTCTGACAACTCTGACAACCCTGACAGATGGGACGCGCATTAAGTGCTGTGACCTCTGGGGTTCCATCAGATGGGATAGCATTAAATGCATCTCATGATTCGCTGCGGTTAACGAGGTGACGATTGGGATCGCTCCGCCGCTTGGTTTAGATGGGCCGGCCGTACAGGCCCATTAGCCTCGTGGGGCGTGTCCCCCTTCTATAAATCCTCAACCCCCTCCTCATTTCTCACTTCTCCTCTCATTTGCTCAGGCGTTCCTTTGTGTCTCAGACGAGTTTTTCCGGCACCGGCGTTTGTCTCAGGCGAGGTTTTTCGGCACTCCTTCCTTTCAAGGTAAATTTATAAGTTATGTCTGTAGCTTCTGTCTCAGATGAAGTCTCTTGGTCCGAGCCCTCCCTTCAAGGTGCCGAGGCCTCGTCTCCGAACCCGCCCAAGGGGAAGGTGTTCGGGAAGGATTCCATCGTCGAGGAGCCGAAGAGGATGGGGGAGTTCGGACAGCTACCGGGTCCGTTGACGGGTCTGCATAGGGTCAGGGAGCTCCCGAAGGACCAGGCCGAGCGGATTGTCCATGGGAGGGAGAGGACCTTCGAGGAGAATGAGGCGAGGGAGACGACGGAGGCGGATGACGCAGCGTCGATCCTTCGCGAGGAGGAGTTGGTGGCGATCCGGGATGCTTTTTTCATCCCGGAGGAGTACGAAATCATGTTGCCGGGCCCCGGAGTTAGGGCCAATTCGCCGCTGCCAGTGACCATGTGTTGCTGGCCGGTGGATGCCTTTATCGCCGGCGCCCGGCTACCTCTCCACGCGTTCGCAATTACCGTGGTGAGCTGGTATGGGGTCTGCCCTATCCAGCTCATGCCGAACGCGTGGCGGGTGATTAATGGCTTCGTTCTTCATTGCCAGGCCGCGGGGATCGAACCGCAGCTGAACGTGCTTCGGACGATATACCGGCTCCACCAAGGGAACAAGTCGGAGTACCGGTATTATCTGACTCCGAGGCACGGCGGCAGGCTCGTGGTCTGCCCAGACTCTATCAAGCATTGGCGAGAGAAGTGGGTCGTCGTGCGGAGTCGAGAGGCCTGGCCGATCCCCACCAATTGGGCAGAGGGGGTGACCAAGAGGGCGACGGCGCTGCCGAGACTCTCAGTAGAAGAGGAAGGGGCGGTTCGGACTCTTCTCGACCGGCCGAAGTACGACTGGAAAGAGTTGACGGAAGACGTACTTTACAGGGGAGGGCTCGGCCGCGTAGATCCTAGTACGCGGCTTTTCGCCAAGTTCTCTTTTTTTGTACTTGTTGTCCTGTTCTTCTTTTGTGCTAATCATCATTTTTTTTTTATTTGATGTAGAATCTATGGACTACGAAGCGGTGTTGGCGCTCCGGGCTGGGCTCGCCAGTAAGGCGCCGAGGAAGCGGAAGAGGGTCGCGTCGAAGCTGCCCTCGGCTTCGAAGGTGCCGAGGATTGCGGCACCCGACCAGGCGGTGGAGGTTGTTGACGACCCGGTCGTCACCGTGGCGGGGCCTTCGGCTACTGCTCCTGAGGGGGATTTCCCCATTGCCGCCGCGCTCGCCATGCCGACCCCGCCGCTAACCGTAGCAGGCGAGGAGCTCCTGACGGAGGAGCACAAGCGGATCCACATTCCGGACTGGCAGGTCCGGAGGCACGATGGGTTCCTCGGGAACTCGTTGGCGAGTATGCAGGCTGTCAAGCATCTCGCCACCCCGAAGGACCGTGCCGCCATGGACGCGGGGCGGCAGGGCGACGACGTGATCGAGATCGCTCGTTCGGCGGTATCGGTAAGTCCCGAGTCTCCTTCATTCGTTTCATCTTGAATCACAAAAAAAATTTTTCCAACTCTCTGAGTTCTTCCTCTTTCCCTTGCAGATCGTCGTCCACTTCGGCCACCTCACCGAACGGCTGACCGCCCTCGAGAAGGAGCTGAAGCAGGAGTCCGACCAGGCTCGGAACGAGAAGGCTCGGATGTCGAACCAGCTCGACAAGCTCCGAGTCGAGCATGAAGGCCGGTCTGCGAGGATTCAGCACCTCGAGGCCGAAGTGAAGAGGCTGGAGGACGAGCTGCGTCGGGAGAAGGAGGGGTCGGCCAATCAGTTGGCCGAGGCCGAGGCGAAGCAGGCGGCGGCTGTGAAGGAGGTGGAGGACGCCACCTTGAAGAAGGCCCAGGGGTACCTCGCGCAGAACATGGCGAAGGCCTTCGCCACCGCCCTCGACCGGGTGCGAGAGGCGTACCCCGGGGTGGACGTCTCGGGATGGCGACTCTTCCCCGGACACGTCGAGGGCTTCGACCCCGAGTCCGAAGGGGAAGAGGAGGAGGAGGAGGAGGACGGCGCTGAGGCCGATGCCGGGGTTACTGGCGAGATCCCGAGCGTCACGGCCACTCCGCTGGCGGCGGCGTCTCCTTCGGCGAAGTCGACCCCTACTCCACCTCGTCGCCCGGGGAAAGAGGTCGAGCACTGATCCGCCTCTCCTTTTATTGTTTTTGGCTGTTTCTGCTTTTTTTTTTTTACCGAACTTTGTAATGCCTAATAGCGGACTGGCCACCGCTTCTTTTGACGTAAATGAAATCAAAATTTTTGCAAGTGTTGGTGTTCGGAAATTTCTGTTTTATGCCCCCTCTTTTGCCGAACTGTCAAACTTTGTTTTTAGAGATGAAAATTTTTCCAAGTGCGGTGCTTCGGCCACGCTCAACGTTTTCGCTGATTGCTCCGATTTCTTTGCAGCTCATGGTGATCCCCCAAGGCGTCGAGCTTTCCTGCCCGGACGAGGAGGTTAAAGCCGAAGCCGGCCTAGGGGCGACGAGGCTGTGTCTGGCTAGGTGTAGGGAGAAACTTTATGAGGTCGAGCTCGGATTGCGCCGAGCCGAGAGCGAGAGGAAGCATCTCCAGCTCGTCCCTGGCCGGCGTGATATCGAGATTCGTCGTTTGGAAAGCCGAATCGCCGAGCTCATACCCGAAGGTGAACACTTGCCCACTGATTTCAGTAATGAGATTCGTGTTCAGTGCATTCGTCATAATTTGTCCAAAATAACAGCGGAGAAGGACGAGTTGCTCTCCGAGATACAGCATCTGCAGTCCGTAGAGGCGAAGCTCCGGAGTGAGGGCGAGGGGCTGACGGCCGAGGTGGCCAAGTTGACGACCGAACGAGTCGAGCTGACTGCTGAAGTCGAAGCGCTCAAGAGGGCGACGGTGGATAAAAGCATCGAAGTCACCCACCTTCGGCGCCTCGTCGCTAGTCGATCTGGAGTGCCGGACTCCGCGATACCCCCACGTTTTGAAGTCGACGTTAAAGACGACTCGTTGCGGGACAGGATCTCAGAGTTGGAGGCGGAAGTGGCTCGTCTGAAGCCACATTCAGGGCCGATCAACGTTCGAAGCACGTCATGCACTCGTGCTGAGAGTGAGCGGGGTATCACTTTCTATGAGATGGCGACCCGTCAGCGGATTGGTCAACCCAGCCCGGGGGACGCGCAGAGCTCGGTGGCAATCTCCTCGAGCGGGGCGTCTGTCGGCGTAGCTGCCAGGAGCGGTGCCGAGGATACGTCCCAGTTTGCCGGCTTGGGGTCGCGCTCCGGGGACAAGCGTCGTCATTCTCGAGTGTCCCTGAAGCGGAATGCTCCAGCTCCAAAGAAGCGCTGAAGTGGTCGGTTCCGCGCGTTCTTTGCTCTCTCCTCTTTTTTTTTTTTTCTAAGTGTGACGAGTCGGTATTGTAAATACCCTTGTTGAGTCGTGCTCCTGTTTGCGTTTGCCTTTGTATCACATCCGTTTCATTAATAAATGCGTTATTGCCGAACTTGCGTGTTTCATTGCTGTGAATGTTGTTTGTCATGGGGTAACTTCTGAACTGTCGAACTCCGAATGATCATGAGTGGAGTTGCGAAGTAACGTCGAGCCGAGTTGTGCACTTGCTTGATTAGGTTAACGTCGTCGGAGCGTTTTTTAGGACGGTGTGCTGTCCCTAGCTCGTTTGGCGGACTCCGGAACCATTGTCGGTTTAAGGGGTGTAGGAGCAATATCGAATGGCGAGCTACCCCTAGCTCGCTTAGGAGCGAGCTTGCGGAGTAGGGTCGAACCAAGTGTTGGACTCCGGAACCATTGTCAGTTTAGGGGGTGTAGGAGCAATTTCGAATGGCGAGCTACTCCTAGCTCGCTTAGGAGCGAGCTTGCGGAGTAGGGTCGAACCAAGTGTTGGACTCCGGAACCATTGTCAGTTTAGGGGGTGTAGGAGCAATTTCGAATGGCGAGCTACTCCTAGCTCGCTTAGGAGCGAGCTCGCGGAGTAGGGTCGAACCAAGTGTTGGACTCCGTACCATTCAACGGCTGTGGGAGCATTTTCGAATGGCGAGCTACTTCTAGCTCGCTTAGGAGCGAGCTCGTGAAGTAGAATCGAGCCAAGTGTTGGACTCCGGAACCATTGTCAGTTTAGGGGGTGTAGGAGCAATTTCGAATGGCGAGCTACTCCTAGCTCGCTTAGGAGCGAGCTTGCGGAGTAGGGTCGAACCAAGTGTTGGACTCCGTACCATTCAACGGCTGTGGGAGCATTTTCGAATGGCGAGCTACTTCTAGCTCGCTTAGGAGCGAGCTCGTGAAGTAGAATCGAGCCAAGTGTTGGACTCCGGAACCATTGTCAGTTTAAGGGGTGTAGGAGCAATTTCGAATGGCGAGCTACTCCTAGCTCGCTTAGGAGCGAGCTTGCGGAGTAGAATCGAACCAAGTGTTGGACTCCGTACCATTCAACGGCTGTGGGAGCATTTTCGAATGGCGAGCTACTTCTAGCTCGCTTAGGAGCGAGCTCGTGAAGTAGAATCGAGCCAAGTGTTGGACTCCGGAACCATTGTCAGTTTAAGGGGTGTAGGAGCAATTTCGAATGGCGAGCTACTCCTAGCTCGCTTAGGAGCGAGCTTGCGGAGTAGAATCGAACCAAGTGTTGGACTCCGTAACCATTGTCAGTTTAAGGGGCTACAAGCAGAGGGATGTAATAGTAGTGAAAACATGAAGAAACTTCATTTATTAACATCTAACGATCGGCTGCTTCTAAAGTTGCTAGCCGTTATTACAATAATAAAAGAAAGCGCAAAAAGGACAAACTATGACTAGAGAAAGGAGGGGAACGGTTCGGCATCTCGAGTTACTTGGAGAGACGTAGTTGCCTTCTCCTGGTATTTCAAAAGATGGTCGGCGTTCCAAGTCCGGGGAATTTCTCTGCCTTCGAGATCCTCTAGCTTGTAGGTACCGGGGCGGATTACTTTCGAGATCTTGTACGGTCCCTCCCAGTTCGGGGCCAGCTTGCTTTTCTGCCCGGGGAATGATATGGCCAACTTCCGAAGGACTAAATCCCCTTCTTTGAGGTCCGTTGGGCGGACTCTTTTGTTGTATGCCAGCTCGATCCTTCTTCGGTAAGCTTGCTGGCGTATGGCAGCTCTCTCTCGGATTTTGTCTATCAGGTCTAGGCTTGTTCTGAGTTCCCTAGCATTCTGCTCTTCTTCATAAGCGACCAGGCGAGGAGAGGGTATCCCGACTTCTAGGGGGATGGTGGCTTCGGCCCCATAGGTGAGATTAAATGGGCTCTCGCCTGTTGGGGTCCGTTTGGTGGTGCGGTGACTCCAGAGCACGTTTGGCAGCTGATCGGCCCAGAGTCCCTTGGAACACTTGTCTAACCTCTTCTTGATTCCTGCAAGAATCTGTCGGTTGGCATTTTCAGCTTGGCCATTCGACTGGGGATGGGAGACGGAGGAGAATCGGTGTTGTATGGAAAGGTCTTCACACAAGGCTCGGAAGGCGGCTCCAGTAAATTGTGTCCCGTTATCTGTGACTATGACTCGGGGAACGCCGAACCGGCAAATCACATTCTTCCAGAAGAACTGAACGACCCTATGTTCGGTGATCGTAGCCAGGGGTTCGGCTTCTATCCACTTAGAGAAATAGTCGACTGCCACGACTAGGAACTTTAGCTGTCCGGGGGCTGGAGGGAATGGTCCCAGTAAGTCCATCCCCCACATAGCGAAGGGAACGGGACTTGATAGGGAGGTCAGCGGTGCTTGCGGAAGACGTCGGATGTCTGCATACTTTTGGCAGGAGCTGCACTGCCGAACGTGTTGTTCGGCGTCCCGTAGGAGAGTGGGCCAGTAATACCCATAGTTCAACACCTTGCGCGCCAGAGCCCTGGATCCAGAATGGGCTCCGCCGATCCCCTCATGGAGCTCCTGTAGGGCGTAGTCGGCCTGCTCGGGGGAGAGGCACCTTAGATACGGTCGGCCATCCGCTTGGGTGAAAGAGCGTTTGTATAAGATGCCTTCGAGTAAAGTAAAACGCTCGGCTCGGGCCCTAATTCTTCGTGCTTCCCTCGGATCTTCAGGGAGGAGTCCGTTCCTCAGGAATTCGACAATGGGTTTCATCCAGTTGTCTTCGAGGAGGACGGGCAATGCTTCAACGGAGTCTGGCGCTTCGTCCTCTATGCTCGGCTTTAGGAGGACTTCTATCAAAACGGTCTGTTCCAGACCTTGAAGAGAGGAGGAGGCTAACTTGGATAAGTCGTCGGCCTGAGCATTTTCTTCTCGAGGGATCCTTTGGATGAGAGCCTCGTCGAACAGCGTCATGAGGCTCTTTACTTTGGACAAGTATTTAGCCATTCTATCGTCGCGGGCTTCATACTCGCCGAGGACCTGGTTAACAATCAACTGGGAGTCGCTGAAAATCCGTAGCCGATGTGCCCCAGCATTTCGGGCCATTCGAAGCCCGGCTATTAGTGCTTCATATTCGGCCTCGTTGTTCGAGGCTTTGAAATTTATCCGGAGTGAGTATTGGAGGACGAAGCCGTCTGGTCCTGCCAGGATGACCCCTGCCCCACTACCCTCATTGCAAGAGGACCCGTCAACATAGACCGACCAGACGGGGGGTCCCTTTGCTGCTTGGCCAGACTCGGGGATTGTAGTCTCAACTATGAATTCGGCCAGCGCCTGTGCCTTGATTGCAGTCCGAGGCTGATAAGTTATGTCGTGCTGGCTCAGCTCGATTGACCACTTCATGAGGCGACCAGAAGTCTCGGGTTTGTGAAGAATCTGTTTCAGTGGCTGGTCGGTAAGGACGACCACCGAATGAGACTGAAAGTAGGGTCTAAGTTTTCTTGCGGCCATTACCAGGGCATACGCCATTTTCTCAATTTTCGGGTACCGAAGTTCGGCATCCCGGAGCACCTTGCTGACGTAGTATATGGGCTTCTGAGCCCTTTCTTCTTCTCTGACTAAGACCGCACTGAGCGTCTGTTCGGAAGCCGCGAGGTAGAGGTAGAGCGGTTCGCCGGGTACTGGTTTGCTAAGGAGAGGGGGGTTGACGAGGTAGGCTTTAAGCTGGTCAAAGGAGTCTTGTTGCTGCTGCCCCCACTCGAATCCTTTAGCCCCCCTGAGGGCTTTGAAGAACGGGAGGCACTTCTCTCCGGACTTCGACAGGAAGCGCCCTATGGTGGCTAAGCGACCAGTCAGCCTCTGAACTTCTTTGACATTTCTTGGGGGAGCCATGTCCAGTATGGCCTTGATCTTCTCCGGATTCGCCTCTATTCCTCGTTGGCTAACCATAAAGCCGAGGAACTTGCCTGATGAGACGCCGAACGCACATTTGTTCGGGTTAAGTCTCATATTGTTCCTTCTCAAAACATCAAATGCTTCTTGGAGGTCGGTCACATGATCAGCACCGCGGATGCTTTTCACCAGCATGTCATCGACATACACTTCCATGTTTCTGCCGATCTGAGCCTGAAAAACTTTGTTAACGAGGCGCTGGTATGTTGCCCCCGCGTTCTTTAGGCCGAATGGCATGACCCTGTAGCAATAAAGGCCTTGGTCGGTTACAAAAGACGTCTTTGGGATATCTGGCGGGAACATCCTTATCTGATTGTAACCCGAGAAAGCGTCCATGAAGCTTAGGAGCTCATGTCCCGAGGTTGCGTCAATCAGAGTGTCGATGCTCGGTAGGGGGAAGGGATCTTTGGGACAGGCTTTGTTGAGGTCGGTGAAATCAATGCAAATTCTCCATGTTCCGTTGGACTTCTTTACCATTACCACGTTCGATAACCATTCAGGGTAGTTTACCTCCTGTATGAATCGGGCCTTCAGCAATTTGTCTACCTCTTCTTTAATAGCGAGCTGTCGCTCGGGGGCGAACTTACGCCTCTTCTGCTGAACCGGTTTGGACCCCGGATCAACACTCAAGCGGTGGACTAAGAGCTCTTCAGAGATACCGGGTATGTCAGCTGCGGACCATGCGAAGAGGTCTTGATTGTCTCGGATGCATCCCACAATACCTGAGTATAGGGCGGACGGGAGCGCCTTGCTTACGAAGAACTTGCGGGTCGGCTCTTGTTCGGAGAAGAGCACCTCCTCCAGTTCGTCCGCTGGCTCGGAGGTCGGTCTTGTGGAATCTTGGGGAATTTCCAGGGTCTCTAAAGAGAGGACGGGCCCAAGGGTCGAAGTCATGTAGCATTTCCGGGCCTGCTCCTGATTTCCCCTTACTTCTCCGACCCCGGATCGGGTGGGAAATTTCATCTTCAGATGATATGCCGAGGGAACTGCTTCCAGAGCCGCGAGGCCGGGTCTGCCCAAGATGACGTTGTAGGCAGCGGGAACATCCACTACCATGAAGTCCATCGGCTCCGTTCTGGTGGTAGGGGTTTGCCCGGCAGTTACATCGAGGGTGATCACCCCTTCTATAGTTACCGGAACCCCCGTGAACCCATGGAGAGTGTAACCGGCGGGTTTGAGTCTGTCTCTGGAGAGCTTTAGGCCTTTGAAAGCGGAGAGGAATAGGATGTTGACGGAGCTGCCGTTGTCGACTAAAATCCTCTCTACTTTGAAATTTGCCATGTGGAGGCTGATGACGAGGGCGTCGCAATGCGGGATACGGACTCCCTCGAGATCCTCGTCGGAGAAGGTAACTGGCACTCCGAGGCCCTTGGGAGGAGGCGTGGTTCGGACTGAATTGACTTCTCTGATAAACGCTTTTCGGGAGGAGTTCGAGGAGCCTCCCATCGGACCCCCATGGATGAGGTGGAGGATTCGCTCCTCCTCGAAGTCTGGCGTCTCTTCTCTTTCTGGACGCTTGTTAGCCCCCCGAGGCGGGAGAGGGAGCTCGGCTCGGTCCTTTTTTACGAACTTCGTCAGCTGTCCCCTCTGGATGAGGGCTTCGATCTCGTTCCTGAGAGCACGGCAGTCGTTGGTGTCATGCCCGTGGTCCCGGTGATAGCGGCACCATTTCTCTTTATCTCTTCTCTTGGCGGGAGTGTTCATTTTGGGAGCTGGAGGCAAGACCCCGTCTTTTTCGACCTCCATGAAGATGGCCGAGAGGTTAGCGTTGAGGGGAGTGAACTTCTCAAATCTAGGGGGAGGTCGGCGCTGGCCGGCATTATCCTTCTGGAGCTTCTTGGCTCCTTCTTCTTCTGCCCCCTTCCTTTTGAGCCCGGAGGCGGGCGCTTCCCAGTTGGGGGGTCGCTCGGCCTCTTCGGCCCGAATGTACTTTTCGGTGCGAAGAAGAAGGTCGAAAAAGTCATGTGGGGGTTTCTTGGCAAGGGAGGAGCGGAGGTTGGAATTAAGAATGTTGGATTGGAATGCCGCGGTAGCGACCGATTGGTCGAGGGAGGCAATAGTTCTAGCTTCGGCTGTGAATCTCTTCACGTAGTCCCTCAGTTTTTCCCCCTTTTGCTGACGGAGGTGCAATAGCGAGATGCTGGTTTTCTCGGTCCTTCGGCTGCTGACGAAATGGGTGATGAACAGGGTCTCGAACTGTTCGAAGGAGAATATTGACGCCGGGGCAAGACGAGAGTACCATTCTCGAGCCGGGCCTTTCAGAGTTGCAGGGAATGTTTTGCAGAGGAGGGCATCGGACGCTTGATGGAGGAGCATCAAAGTCTTAAAGCCTTCGATGTGGTCAACTGGATCGGTCTCCCCAGTGTAGTTCTCGAACTGGGGAGGTTTGAAACCGAAGGGAACAGGAGTATCCACTATGGTCCGGGAGAACGGGGGTCGGCTAGGACGGAGGGTTCTCCCCCTGAGTTCTTCTTCTCGGTTTATCTGTCCCAAGAGTTTTTCCACCTCGTTCAGGCGGCGGTTCATGGTGTCATCTCTCCGGCGGTGATCTGCCGAGCCACGGGACTCGTCTTCGTATGATGGGGAGCGAGGGCTGCGGCGACGGTAGCTTCGGGAACGACGAGGACTTGGGGTGCGTCTGGAATTGGTAGGAGCGGGTCGAGGAGAAGGGGAACGTTGGTGAGGGCTCCGGACCGGAGGAGGGGAGGGGGCCCTCGGCTCATTGGGATTCTGACGGAGATTGAGGGCCTGTTGTACCATTGCTTGGAATTGCTGGAACTCGGCACGGGTGATGGGTGCCTCATTGTCCCGATGCCGCTGCCGACCTGCTGGTGAGTGCCTCCTTCGGTAGTGATCGGGGGAGTCTTTTCTCCCTCTTCGGGCGGGGGACCCCCTGTGTCCCCGGTGTCGGGGGGATCGCTCTTGGCGGGAGGCTTCTCCCCGAGCCCGCTTTTCGTCCAGGTGGCGACGAAGGTCCTTATCCTCCGGGCGTTTGGGATGGGCATCGTGGCGACCAGAGGCTCGGGGATGATGGGAGGCCATGGAGGCACTGGAGGCGTTGTGGATGGAGAGGTTCTCTTGGTGAAGAGGCTGTTTCTGAGGGTTAGGACCCTTTGGATCAGGAGGGAGGTTTGGTTGAAGCGGCTCTTCCATGGTAGGAGGAAGTTGCCCTTGTTGCTGAGCGGGATCAGGATGGACTTCTTGCTGGTCAGGGTTGGGCGCTCGGTTGGAGCCCCTAGATCTAACTTTGCGAGGCGGCATGGTAGGAGAGAACCTGTTTACCGGGAAGAGGAGAGGTCCCTATTCGTTAGTTTCCCACAGACGGCGCCAATCTGTTGCCGCTAAATTTGGTGTGGGGGCAAACAGATAGAACTTGTGGATTCTTGGGGAAACTGAATAGGAAAACCTGCGTACCTGTTCCGTCGGGCCTCGTTCGACTTTCCTGCCGTGCACCTGCAAAAAGTGCGAGACACCGGGGGGGGATCCCGGCAACGCACCCTCCGACGCTCAAGTCAGTAATCGAAGGGATTATGAAGGAGCGTAAAAACTGGTGAAGAGTTGATTACCTCTTAATGGAGATGGGTGAGGGGTATTTATAGGCGTCTTAGGGAATGGTTTTAGGAATGTAATCCCCGTGATTAGATAAAGAATATTCCTCGTAGTCAGATAAGGTATGTAATCTGATAAGGTATATCCCCTGTAACCAGTTAAGGAATTTTAATCCCCAAATCCCAGTGAAAAGGTAGATGTCCATCAGGGCCGTTGATCGTGTTTAATCAGGGATCCTGACTCTGTCTTGTTGGATTGGGAGCGCAGCGGGTTGAGATCCGCGCCCTCTTGTTGGCGGATCCATTCGCGGATCATTGGGCCCTAAGAGGGCAGATCCAATACCCGTTTTGGTCCTCTTGTGGGCGAAATTACCGTTTTACCCTCAGATCTCAAGATTCGTGCCTGATTTGGACGGTTCCGATTAAATCCCATTTTTAGCCATATCACTTACTAATTCCTGAAACATGCATAGACTATATTAACATGATTTGAATTTTAAGCACGTGCAGCACATGCAAAAGTCATGAAATTGTATCTATTTTATGAAGGTCGGTATAGAAATAACTTAAGAAAAAAAATCTATCTTTGTAGGCTTATCTGATACATAAATATTGAGCAAATCATAGTTTCTCAAGGGCGCAGTAGAATCAAACTCTATAACAGTAGGGCTAGGACATAATTACAAAATTATGCTTGCTTCATTATCTAGTGCCATTACTTATAGAAAAGAATGTTTGATAAACCTTAACTTTTCCTGTACCTTTTCAACAAGGCACAAAACAACCTGCCTCCAAAAAAGTTCTAAGGATTTTAGTACGCAAATATGGCTTCTCAATCGACAAGATAGTTACACTCACATAGACTGAATTTAAGATAGATTGTTGAATCCCATGGTTGTTATTAGGGTGATATAGTAGACAAAATAAAATAGCATCAAAGGGAACCAAAAAGTGAAAAGAAAGTCCAAATTTGGGTATCCAGTTTTTTCTCAGGTAAAGCAGATTATAAATTCACTATTATATCCAATTGGAATTAATCTATAACCTGGTAAGCAAACTTCGCAGTCAGCAATAAGGTGAGCATTTGCTGCATGCAGGTGCAGGTATGACCACCAGATGTTGTGGTAGCACTTGTTCCTACACCACTTCTAGAAGAGCTGAGCCTGCAAGAGAAGGACATGTTTCATTTGAGATAATAACTACCAAGACAAGTCTAGGTTTCTATGTTGGTTTAGAAATAAAGTAAAATGCAAGTAAAGACTGGCTTACAAGATGCACTCTTCATATTGTGAATCTTAACACAAAGTTTAAATAAGGAAGCATTAGCATCTCACTTAAATTGTGAATAACTAAAACGTGTTCCCCTCTCCAATAAAGAAAAGATGCAAAGAACAACTGATAATCTCTACGAATTAGGCAATACTTCATATAGGCTTCATGCTTTTGACAATATCAACACAATTATATTCCATAAGTTGATCTGCTTCTTTGTTGAACATTAGGCAATACTGGAATATTCCATAAGTTGATCTGCTTCTTGGTCATTCTTTCTTTAACCCAAAACGGTAAAATGGCAACATTCTTGAGCTTACAAGGCATATAACATTGAAGATAACTTCATAGGACAATGACCAAGATTTACAAAATCATTAACTATCCTTCTAAACAATAAGATTATAAATTCTATTTAACTTCTTAAAGAAAATTCTTAACGCAAGCAGATTTTCACTGAATACAACGCAAGCACCCATTTGATTAATGTAAGAGATGCATCGTCTTCTAGTTATTTAGTCTGTTCCAATTTGTTAAAAAAAGTAAGGTAGTGATGCAGCATGATCAAGGTGAAAGCTGAAGAATAATCAACTTCATCATGTTAGTTATATTAGTATTGAAATTCTGAGAACTCTCTGAAAACTAAAACTAAATTAAAGAAGTGACATATACATTTATAAATCAATCCATAATATTCAATAAATAAAATATATGTAAGCCCTCATTCACTAATTTCCAAAGCCTCCAAGATATGCAAATTGTAGAATTAGAAGACTAATAAATAAGTCAATAACTAACAGTTTATATGTATATTTGAGCACATTATTAACCTCTAATTTCTGGACAAGCTCTTTGGCATTTGGCAAGGAGATGACAATGATGCGCTGAAAGGGCTGGATGAAGCCATCATCTACAGCCTCATCGATGAAGTCGAGGAGGGAGTTGTAGTACCCATCTACATTCAGCAAACCAACCTGCAAACAGATGTGCAAAATTTTCAAATTACATTAGTGATGTTAATGGTTTTATTAGTAGATAATGAAACAAAACTGAAATGGTGACTTGGGTTAAAAATCAAAGATCACTCACTGGTTTGTTATGGATGCCGAGTTGAGCCCATGTTATCACTTCCAAGAGCTCCTCTGGTGTACCATACCCACCTTCATAAATTAAACAAAAACCATAAACAATAATATGATCAAATCAACAGTTATAAACCTTCACAAATTAAACATAAACTACACGAGTAAAATTTATAAATTGTACACAGAGAGAGATATTATACCAGGCAAGACAATGAAGGCATCAGAATGGCGAGCCATTTCAGCCTTCCTTTGATGCATGGTTGTCACAACCTTCGACTCCCCAACAGTTTCACCAGTAATCTTACCAAAACAAAACCAAGTTTAAGAATCAAGTAAAGAATAAAGCTTCCATTTTTGAAAATTTTTTTGGGTGTGTTTTTGACTAATTTGAACAGAACAAAAACAAAAACTTGAAGCATGAATATATACCTCCTTGACCATAAGACTCCTAGGCATAATCCTAGAACAAAAACAAACTTCAAATTAATAAAGAGTATAGCTAATCATTGAGCATTATAAGTGCACAAAATCAATTCAATTCAGTTAAAAATTTTGTGAAGAAACCCTAAAACTAACAAATCCCAAAACAAAATTAACCCTTAAACAACCCTAAAACCCCTAATTAACATTAAATTAATTTTTACCTGAAGACTCGAATGTCGTCGACGGTGGAGACGGAGGACGACGGCGGGGGAGGAGATAGTGGAGGACGGCTGAAAAGGGAGACGACAAGGGTGATGGTGGTGGTCGGGGTTGGGTTCAGAATGCGGATCAAAATTTCTGCAGCTTCGAGTTCGATCTAGGGTTTTGGAGGAAGAAGAAGAAGACGATTCGAGGGTTTTCGAAGCCGAGTGGGAAGTCGAGCACGGTTTTGAAGAGGACATGGGAAATGAAAAAAGGGGCGGGATAGAAGAGGCAAGGGGGAGAGAGCCGGCGCAGCGAGGGGCGAGAATGGAGCGAGGAGGAGAGAGAGAGAGATTGGGGGAAATAAACAATGGGACAGGATGGATCTGGGAAATAGATAGGGGCTATTGCGGTGTGTATTAATATACACGCCGGGATATCTCCCCTCTATATCGGCGATGTTTCTAGACGCCATGATAGATATGCAATTTAATTAAAAAAAGAAAACAATGTTCTCTATCCCGGCGTTTGACTTCAACGCCGGGATAGAAACGCTGTTATAGCCAGTTTGGTTTGTAGTGAGATGGTAGTCTTGTAAATTTCTTGTCAATTTTGATTTTTTCCACAATAAATTGTTAGTACTGTCTTCAATTTTTTTTTTTTTTTTTTTGAAATCTTTGGTTATAATCTCTGTGATTTCCAGCTCAAATTACTAAAAACCATGGTATATATACATGATGCGGTTTGTTTTTGGGGAACGTGTGGATGCACCAGGCGTGAGTTCTTACTCGATTTGTATTGAAGGAGGAGACACCTATGCAGACGACCCTTGGCTGGGCGAACGGTACTGAGGTAGGCGGTATTGAGGTGGAGGCTGATGCTCGGCTCGGATCTTTGAGGCTCGGATCCGAGGGTCTTGTGTACCTGCAGACGGTCTCGAAACACCGGAGTTGGTCCCGGTGGCAGACCCTCCGACGATCTAGTTAGGCTACTGAGAGAGAGAGTAACAGTAACTAGGGTTTTGGTGGGAAAAGATTGATTACCTGGAGAAGGAGTAGGGGTCTGGTATTTACAGAAGATGGTAACCGGGTCTGGACCCGTTTGGGGCCGGGTCTGGACCCGGTTGCCCGTGTGGCTGAAGCGGTGGAAACCCGGGCGGTTTAGGGCTGGCGTGGCAGATGCCCGAGCGGTTTTCCGACGCTGACGTGCCAGATCTGGAGAATCAGGAGGTGCGCGCATCCTGAGGGGATCCTGTGGTCCAGGATGGGCCACATTATTCCTAACCCATATCACAATCCCCACACTCCTGTAGGGCTGGGTGAACCAGCCATGTAGGAGTGATTCTTTGCCTTCGTAGGAAGAGCAGGGTAGATGTTGGGGTGAAAAAGTAGGATCTGCTATCTTCCGAAGAGGCCAGGGGGTAGGAGGAATGGATCCCTCATTGGAGTTTGCGCGGGAGGCTGTGTAGAGGAGTAAGAGAGCCAGAGTGATGCTCGCCGAGGCTTGGGGGTCGGCAGACGAGCCCCAAGGGTCGGCATACGACCACTTCGCTAGTTGGAAAAGCGAGGGGACGTCGACGCCCCCTGTTGGGGCTTGATTTGCCGAGGACTAGGCGTCGGCGGCCGAGCTCCAAGGGTTGGTGGACGATCCCGTCGCTAGTTGGAAGAGCGAGGGGACGTTGAGGTCGAAGTTTGTGGGAGGTCGGCTTACCGAGTGCTTGGGGGTCGGCAGACGAGCCCCTAGGGTCGGTGGGCGATCTCCTCGCTAGTTGGAAGAGCGAGGGGACGTTGAGGTCGATTTTGTGGGAGGTCGGCTTACCGAGTGCTTGGGGGTCGGCAGACGAGCCCCTAGGGTCGGTGGACGATCTTCTCGCTAGTTGGAAGAGCGAGGGGACGTTGAGGTCGATTTTGTGGGAGGTCGGCTTACCGAGTGCATGGGGGTCGGCAGACGAGCCCATAGGGTCGGTGGACGATCTCCTCGCTAGTTGGAAGAGCGAGGAGGCGAGGTCTTCTTCTGGGGCTCGGTTTGTCGAGTACTAGGGGTCGGCAGACGAGTCCCTCGTGACCAGAGGAGGGCTCCTGGGGCTCGCGATGCTATCTGAGCTCCGAGCCCTTCTGAACGAAGGAGGATAGTTGGGGGCTCGCGGTGCTATCCGAGCTCCGAGCCCCTCTGAGTCAAAGGACGGTAGTTGGGGCTCGTGGTGCTATCCGAGCGCCGAGGCCCTCTGAATCAAAGGAGGGCAGTTAGGGCTCGCGATGCTATCCGAGCACCGAGCCCCTCTACATCAAAGGAAGGCAGTTGGGGCTCACGCTGTTATCCGAGCGCCGAGCCCCTTTACATCAAAGGAGGGCATTTGGGGCTCGCGCTGTTATCCGAGCGCCGAGCCCCTCTGAATTAAAAAGGTTTTTATTGGCTCGCGCTTCCATCCGAGCGTCGACCCTTCTGTGAAAATAGAAGGGGAATTACTGGCTCGTGCTTCCATCCGAGCGTCGACCTTTCTGTGAAAATAGAAGGGGAATTACTGGCTCGTGCTTCCATCCGAGCGTCAACCCTTCTGTGAAATAGAAGGGGAATTACTGGCTCACGCTTCCATCCGAGCGTCAACCCTTCTGTGAAACTAAAAGGGAAATGATCGGCTCGCGCTTCCATCCGAGCGTCGACCCTTCTGTGAAAATAGAAGGGGAATTACTGGCTCGTGCTTCCATCCGAGCGTCGACCCTTCTGTGAAAAATAGAAGGGGAATTATCGGCTTGCGCTTCCATCCGAGCGTCGACCCTTCTATGAAAATAGAAGGGGAATTACTGGCTCATGCTTCCATCCGAGCGTCAACCCTTCTGTGAAATAGAAGGAGAATTACTGGCTCGTGCTTCCATCCAAGCGTCGACCCTTCTGTGAAAATAGAAAGAGAATTATTGGCTCGCGCTTCCATCCGAGCGTCGACCCTTCTGTGAAAATGGAAAAGGAATTACTGGCTCGTGCTTCCATCCTAGCGTTGACCCTTCTGTGAAATAGAAGGGGAATTACTAGCTCGCGCTTCCATCCGAGCGTCGACCCTTCTGTGAAATAGAAGGGGAATTACTGGCTCACGCTTCCATCCGAGCGTCGACCCTTCTGTGAAAATAGAAGGGGAATTACAGGCTCGTGCTTCCATCCGAGCGTCGACCCTTCTGTGAAATAGAAGGGAAATTACTGGCTCGCGCTTCCATCCGAGCGTTGACCCTTCTGTGAAAATAGAAGGGGAATTACTAGCTCGTGCTTCCATCCGAGCGTCGACCCTTCTGTGAAAATAAAAGGGGAATTACTGGCTCGTGCTTCTATCCGAGCATCGACCCTTCTGTGAAATAGAAGGGGAATTACTGGCTCGCGCTTCCATCCGAGCGTCGACCCTTCTAACTTGGCCGAAAAAAGCCTTTTTTGCTATATAAAATGTGGAGGGGCAGTGGGGTAATTTCATGCCCATTGCTGACGTCATGGGCGTAAAGATCAAAGCTTTTCCAGATCTTGGTGGCTGTTGGATCTTGTCAGTTAAGATCTAACGGCCAGATCTCTTTTGCGAAAATCGAGGAGTGGCTTTTTGTTGTGCTAATCTATCTACCTAAATAAATAAACTAGACACAAATTATAAAACCTCGCAAGTGCACGAATCGAATCGTAGTAATAGCAAGGGTCGATCCCACAGAGATTGTAGATTTCAACTTACTAATCAATAAAACTAATAATAAGAATGAATAAGGGTTGTTGTAAAGATCTAAAAGAACTAAAAGATTAAAACTAAGATGAGAGGTGTTGAATCACAAATATCTCTTGAATAGTTGGGCTGTTGATCTCCACCAATAGTTAATAATGCTAAGTTACCTTCTGAACTTACTTCTAATTACTCATGTTTGTTCACTTCAAGGGCATGGTATCTACTCCTTAAAGTAATGTTTCCCTAAGCCAAGAATTAGGCATGGTATCTACTCTAATTCGTTTCTTTCCGTAAGTATCTAGCATGGTATCTACTAAGTTATACTTAGAGAAAACATAAGAACAGTGGAAACGAACAAACACTTAAAGTTCTAGAAATTGGTATCAGATCTAGATCCTCTAAGTTGATTGAACCAAGAACCCCTAAAGATTCCCTTGTTACAAATTATGAGCACGAGATTCGGTCGTCTCAATATGCTCATATAACAGATTCAGATAAATGACATCCAAACTTGAGCTTTCCAAGTTCTGTACGTCAGTCGACTGGCTCTCACCTCAGTCGACTGCTCTCAGTCTTGAGAACTAGTTTGACTATCACAAACCTATACCAATTCAATTAGATTCAATCAATAAGTAACATAGAAGAGTTTAGAAGAAAATAGCATTACATAACTACGGTTTCGATCTACCCAACTATGAAATTAGTTCCACATAATAATAACTTTATTGCTTAACAAGTTTGAATACATGATCAACATAAAAGAATAAAGAGAGAAGAAGAAATAAACTAATGGATTCCGGCAATATGGTCGACTGGCTGTCACACAGTCGACTGCCTTCTGGTTGCTGATCTTCTCTCTCCTTCTTCGATGTTGATGGAGTGATGCTCTCGATGTTTGTTCAGGAACTTGGTGATTGAGTCGCTTCCCAGAGATATATATGATGATCCCCTCTCTAAGTTGACCTCTTCTGATATTTATAGAGTACGGCTGAGAATTAGGGTTTCCACTTTTTCAGGAAGATCCTTCTTTATTTGATTTGATGATTAATATCTTTCTCTTTTCTCCTTTCCTTCCTTATCTGTTCACCACGTCCACTTGGAAATACCCTGTCTTTAGATTTGATTCGCTGCATAAAATCTTGATTCAAATAGATTTGAAATTAGATGCAGGTGTATCTTTGAAGATTTAATTTGTTTACTCCGCCGCAGACCAGTCGACTTATCTCTGGACTAGTCGACTGAGTCGAGACTTCTGTAGATTTCATCTTTGATCAGGCCAGTCGACTGCTCTTGGGAATAAGTCGACTGTTCCTCTGTGTATCATCTTTGAAGTCCTGAATCTGCTTCGTTTTGCTGTTATAAGCTGTTTCCTGTGGAAAAGAGAAAATAAGAGTTAAATACCATATATAGAGCTTTTAAATGTCTAATTATATTAAGATTATTGCTCTAAAAAAGTGAATAATAATGTGTTCATCAAATACCCCCACACTTAGCTTTTGCTTGTCCTCAAGCAAAGAGTGAATTTATGAACAAGGGAGTAATAATCAGAATAAACTCAACCATCAAGATTTCTTATTATGTGGACATCAAAATGAAAAATATAAAACTACAAACAATTTCAGATAAAGTAAAATTGAACATACCCACTTTCTCTAGTGCAATTGTTCAGTCATAATCCCCAAACTTAATCATATTTGTCATGCGATTAATGTAGTTATAGTATGCATCTACTCAGTCTGTGATTATCTCTTTTCTCTACTACAAATCCAGTAGCAAACTAGAGGTTTTTTTTTTTTTTTTTTTTTTTTTTTTTTTTTTTTTTTTTTTTTTTTTTTATATAGTCTCTTCTTTAAAGTTGTTACTTGTCTTTTGACGCGAATGCGAAACATTTGTGATGTATCCACCCGGTTACTCAACAAGTCACAAACATTAAAGTGCTTTGCATACTCATATTTCAAGTTGCCGTTTGACGTAAAGGTAAACATTGGTGATGAATACCCCTAGTTACTAAGCGCTCAAAACATTGGAGTAGACTGACTTTATTCAAATATATACATATATTGTATCACTCTATTTACTTAAACTCGATTTAGGACTAGATCTAAAGGGAATAATTATCAGAAAAAGCATCACATTTGTTTATTATGTATAATCGCATGACTCGCACAATTTTGTAGGGAATTATGAAACTCAACAATCCTAAAGTAAATAAGTATCCTTACTATTACTTTATAAGAAATTGTTTATCCTAAAAAAAATTCACAAGATTCCAAATATAACTAACTAATACCCCCACACTTAGATGGAACATTGTCCTCAATGTTCGCACAAAACATAAGATATAGGCATGTGTTACCATCTAGTAAGGAGATACTGAAAATAAAAATAACTAAAACAAAAATAATAATGAATAACTGAAAGGAAATAAAGGAAAGTGTAAATACTCCCCTAAAAAGTTGGGTTGCCTCCCAATAAGCGATGTGTTTCATGTCTTCAGCTAGACATGATGAGTTCATGCAATGTATTGAATGGTTTGAAGATTCACATCTTCCTCTTGCGGTTCTAGACTCATCTCTATGTATGGCTTCGCTCTCTGCCCGTTCACCTTGAATGTTTGATTTCGTTCATCGCTGTGAACTTCCAATGCACCATGTGGAAAGACTTTTGTGACAATCTATGGTCCATACCATCGTGACTTAAGCTTGCCTGGAAAGAGTCTTAATCTTGAGTTGTAGATCAATACCTTTTGTCCTTCATAAAACTCCTTCCTTGCTAATTGTTTATCATGGTATAACTTAGTCCTTTCCTTGTATAGCTTGGCATTTTCATATGCATCGTGCCTCAATTCTTCAAGCTCATTTAGTTGCAATCTCCTTTTGTCACCTGCCTGTTTCATATCAAAATTGAACTTTTTGATAGCCAAATAAGCTTTGTGTTCCAATTCTACCGGCAGATGACATGCTTTTCCAAAGACCAAACAGTATGGTGACATGCCAATGGGTGTCTTGAAAGCGGTCCTGTAGGCCCATAAGGCATCGTTCAAGCGTAGCGACCAATCCTTCCTCCTTGTGTTGACTGTCTTTTCCAAGATGCTCTTGATCTCTCTGTTGCTAATCTCCACCTGCCCACTGGTTTGAGGATGATATGGAGTTCCCACTCTATGTGTAATCCCATATTTCTTCATCAAAGAAGCAAATGGGTAGTTATTGAAGTGGCTCCCTCCATCACTTATTATTGCTCGTGGTGTACCAAACCTAGTGAAAATGTTCTCCTGCAAAAACTTGACAACAACTTTGTGATCATTAGTTCGTGAGGGGACAGCCTCGACCCATTTAGACACATAATCCACACCAACAAGTATATATAAATAACCAAATGAGTTAGGAAATGGACCCATGAAGTCGATTCCCCAAACATCGAAAAGCTCGATTACTTGTATGTTGTGTAGTGGCATTTGATTTCTAGAAGAGATGTTGCCTGTCCTTTGGCATTTGTCGCAAGTCCTGCAAAAAGAAAAAGCATCTTTGAATACTTTAGGCCAATAAAAACCAGATTGCAATACCTTAAGTGCTGTTCTCTTTGGCCTAAAATGTCCTCCACATGCATATTGGTGGCAATGTTGTAGAATACTCCTTTGTTCCTCGTCTGCCACACATCTTCTTATAATTTGATCAGAGCAAAATTTGAATAAATAAGGATCATCCCAATAATAGTGTTTGCTCAGATCCACCAATCTTTTCCTTTCCTGATGTGTCATACCTGGAGGAAAAACATGAGCAGTTAGAAAATTGACAATATCTGCAAACCAGGGGAACTGTTCAGAGAGTCCAGTCGACTGGTTGAAGGACCAGTCGACTGCCCCGAGAGTTTGAATATTTATTTCAAATAGATGTTCATCTGGGAAATTTTCATTCAGCGGGGGCACATTTCTTTCTTCCTCGTGCAGTAATCTGGACATGTGATCTGCCACAACATTGTCGCATCTTTTCTTGTCTCTAATCTCAAGATCAAATTCTTGAAGCAACAGCACCCATCTGATTAACCTAGGCTTAGCATCCTTTTTAGCAAACAAATATCTCAAGGCAGCATGGTCAGTAAAAATAATAACTTTAGAACCAATTAAGTATGATCTAAACTTCTCTACAGCAAAAATAACAGCTAACATTTCTTTTTCAGTAGTGGAATAATTTAGCTGTGCATCGTTTAAAGTTCGAGAAGCATAGTAGATAACATGAGGTTTCTTATTGATTCGTTGACCTAAAACAGCCCCTAAAGCATAATCACTTGCATCACACATAAGCTAGAAAGGATGGCTCCAATCTGGTGCCATGACTATAGGTGCAGAGATGAGAAGATTTTTTAATGTATTAAAAGCATTTGTACATTCTTTTGTCCATATAAACTCAACATCCTTAGCTAACAAGTCACAAAGGGGGTTGGAGATTTTTGAAAAGTCTTTTATAAATCGTCTATAAAAACCTGCATGTCCTAGAAAACTCCTAACACCCTTAACTGTAGTGGGAGGGGGTAGCTTTGATATGATGTCAATTTTTGCCTTGTCCGCCTCTATTTCCCTTTTGGACACCACATGTCCCAACACAATACCTTGTTGTACCATGAAATGGCACTTTTCCCAATTCAGCACTAAATTGCATTCTTCACATCTTTTAAGCACAAGCTGCAAATGGTTAAGGCATTCATCAAAACAAGATCCAAAAACACTAAAGTCATCCATAAATACCTCAATAAACCTTTCCACCATATCTGAAAATATGCTCATCATGCATCTTTGAAATGTAGCTAGAGCATTGCACAATCCAAAAGGCATCCTCCTGTAAGCAAAAGTACCAAAAGGGCATGTAAAAGTGGTCTTTTCTTGATCTTCTAGAGCAATAGCAATTTGATTATAGCCACTATAACCATCTAGAAAATAATAATGACTATATCCTGCTAATCTTTCTAACATTTGATCAATAAAAGGAAGAGGGAAGTGATCTTTCCTGGTTTCATTATTCAACTTCCTATAGTCGATGCATACCCTCCATCCTGTGGTTACTCTTGTTGGGATAAGTTCATTCTCTTCATTTGTTATCACTGTCACTCCACTTTTCTTAGGTACTACATGTATAGGACTTACCCATTTGCTATCTGAGATAGGATAGATGATGCCAACATCTAGTAGCTTCAAAATTTCTGCTCTTACCACTTCATGTTGGGGTTGAGCCTTCTCTGTGCCTCTCTGCTAGGTTTTGCATCGTTCTCAAGGAGTATTCTATGCATGCACTTGGATGGACTTATTCCTTTGATGTCTGCAATGGTCCATCCTATTGCATTTTTGTGTTCTCGCAATACCTTCAGCAGCTTTTCTTCTTCCTGTGCATTTAAGTTTGCAGCAATTATCACCGGCAGTGTCTGGTTCTCGTCCAAAAATGCATGTTTCAAATGATCGGGCAGCTGCTTGAGTTCTATGTCTGGACGCTTCTGTACAGTCGACTGGTCCATGTCAGCAGTCGACTTGTTCTGGGTGTCTGGGTTTGGTCGACTGGTTAGAACACCAGTCGACTTACTCTGCTCATCAGTTGCCTGATCTGTAGAAGAACAATTTTTATCAGACACCAATTTTTCAAATAAAGGTGCAGGCTTACCTGAATATGACTGTGGAGTTTCAAGGTGATGTACTGTCTCTGCAATCTCCCAGTCATCGTATTCCTGTTCAACATGAGATAAAGTTAGAGATTGAGTGATTGTGGCTTGTAGTGGTTCAACGCTATGTACCTGAAATGTTTGATCAACAATCTCCTGCACCACATCAATATTATAGCATTCATGATCATCTTGTGGTAATTTCAGTGTATCAAACATTTTAAATTCCACTTTTTCTCCGTTTATCTTCATACTTATAATGCCCTTTTTAACACAAATTTTTATATCAGCTGTACTCATAAAGGGCCTACCTAATATGATCGGTAGAGATGATGACATAGAAGATTCCTCCATATCTAACACAACAAAATCAGCAGGCAAAATAAAATCATTTACCTGAACTAGGACATCTTCTAAAATACCTCTAGGTCTTTTTCATGCTGCGATCAGCCAATTGCAAAGTGATGGATGTTGGCTTGAGTTCCCCCAATCCAAGCTTTTCGTAAACAGAATAAGGAAGAAGGTTGATGCTTGCCCCCAAGTCTAGCAGTGCTTTTTCAAAGAAGTGCTCACCAACTTTGCAAGGAATGGTGAAACTACCTGGATCTTTCAGTTTAGGTGGTAATTTTCTTAATAAAACAGCACTCACTTCTTCTGTCAAGGCCACATCCTCCTTAACCTGAAATGTTCTTTTGTGAGTACAACAATCTTTCAAAAATTTGGCATACGAAGGAATTTGTTTAATAGCATCAAGTAGGGGAATATTAATTTCTACCTTTTTGAGAGTTTCAAAGACGTCAAATAAATGTTGTTCTTTCTTTTTATTGACTAACCTTTGAGGGAATGGTGGTGGAACTGTCCCTACTTTTTCACTTACCTTACTTGAACCCAAAGCTTTTGATGGTTGTGTATCTGGTTTGTCTGTGCAGTCGACTGGTTTGTAAAAACAGTCGACTGGTTTACTGACTGGCTTGTCTGTGTGTGTTTCAACCTTGTTATCAATTACCTTACCATTTCTTAAAGTAGTCACTGCTTGGAGTTGTTCTTGACCTCCTGGGTTTGGTATGGTTTGTGAAGGGAGTTCACCTGCCTTTCTTTCGCTTAGCTCTTTTGCAATCTGACCAATTTGGGTTTCCAACTTCTGAATTGCTTGCCCTTGTTGGTTGCTTGTTTGATGTTGTTGTTGGAGCAGTTGAAGAACAGTGGATTCAAAATCCAACTTCTTCTGTTCTGGAGCTGGTCTTTCAAACCCACTTCCCATCTGAGGGCTTTCGTGCATGTCCTTGTGTGAATTGATTCCCTTGATTATTTTGATTATTGCTCCATGAGAAGTTTGGATGATTTCTCCATCCTGGGTTATATGTGTTCGAGTATGGATTGTTCTTTGGTGGAAACACTCCTCGACCCACATAATTCGCATGCTCCTGATCTGTGAAAGTAGACATGGGACATGTATCAGTTGTGTGATCTAAATGAGAACAAATTGCACACATTTCATTTGTTTGATTTTTAACTCCACCCATCGTCGACATTGCATTAACAAGCATATCAATTTTCTTATTCATGTTTGCCATTTCTAATTGAATGTTATTATTATTAGAGATCTCGTAAACTCCCTGTTTTTTCCGTAGGTCCCCTTCTTGTTGAGAATTGTTGGGAGTTCTCGCTGAGTTCTTCAAAAAGTTCAATGGCTTCTTCTCCACTCTTCCTCATCAAAATTCCATTGCAAGCTGCATCAACAATTGCTTTGTTAGTGTCATTTAAACCTTCATAAAAAGCTTGTACCTGATCATCCTTAGGCAGATTGTGAGTAGGACACTTGAGAAGCTTGCTCTTGAAGTCCTTCCATGCTTCGAAGAATAGATCTCCATCTTTTTGCTGGAAGAGTTGAATCTCCCTTTTTAGCTGTTTGGTTTTCTGGGCTGGAAAGAACTCTTTCAAAAATTTCGTTGCCAATTGCTCCCATGAATTAATTGATCCTGGTTCCAAAGAATTATACCACAACTTAGCATTAAGTTTTAAAGAAAAAGGAAACAAGATTAACCTGATTTGTTCAGCGGTAAGCCCTTGGACGCTTTGTGTCCTGCAAAGATCGAAAAAGTCTTGCAGATGAAGATGAGGCTCTTCATCTGGTTTGCCACTAAAGTGGGGAACCATACTAAGTAAATGAGGAGATAGGTGCATGTTCCCTGTAGCATTAGGTTGAAAAGCAATGCAGGAAGGTTGCTCAATATTCTTAGGAGTGAATTTGTCCTGCATTGGTACTCGATTTTGTATTTCTTCAGCCATTCTTCCCTGTGAAATCTGTCTCTGTGCAGTCGACTGGGTCCGTACAGCAGTCGACTGGTTGGCTGCAACTAGCTTACCTAGTCTGTGCAAAGTTCGTTCTGTTTCTGCGTCAATAGGTAGTAGCTCTGGTCGAAGTGATCGTCTACCGTGCATTCACCGAAGTCCTGTAACCTAAAAGAAAAATTATTAATAAAAGAAAAAAAAAACTAATAAAAAATTCTACTGACTTGTAAGTTAAAATACTAAACAATCCCCGGCAACGGCGCCAAAAACTTGTTGTGCTAATCTAGCTACCTAAATAAATAAACTAGACACAAATTATAAAACCTCGCAAGTGCACGAATCGAATCGTAGTAATAGCAAGGGTCGATCCCACAGAGATTGTAGATTTCAACTTACTAATCAATAAAACTAATAATAAGAATGAATAAGGGTTGTTGTAACGATCTAAAAGAACTAAAAGATTAAAACTAAGATGAGAGGTGTTGAATCACAAATATCTCTTGAATAGTTGGGCTGTTGATCTCCACCAATAGTTAATAATGCTAAGTTACCTTCTGAACTTACTTCTAATTACTCATGTTTGTTCACTTCAAGGGCATGGTATCTACTCCTTAAAGTAATGTTTCCCTAAGCCAAGAATTAGGCATGGTATCTACTCTAATTCGTTTCTTTCCGTAAGTATCTAGCATGGTATCTACTAAGTTATACTTAGAGAAAACATAAGAACAGTGGAAACGAACAAACACTTAAAGTTCTAGAAATTGGTATCAGATCTAGATCCTCTAAGTTGATTGAACCAAGAACCCCTAAAGATTCCCTTGTTACAAATTATGAGCACGAGATTCGGTCGTCTCAATATGCTCATATAACAGATTCAGATAAATGACATCCAAACTTGAGCTTCCCAAGTTCTGTATGTCAGTCGACTGGCTCTCACCTCAGTCGACTGCTCTCAGTCTTGAGAACTAGTTTGACTATCATAAACCTATACCAATTCAATTAGATTCAATCAATAAGTAACATAGAAGAGTTCAGAAGAAAATAGCATTACATAACTACGGTTTCGATCTACCCAACTATGAAATTAGTTCCACATAATAATAACTTTATTGCTTAACAAGTTTGAATACATGATCAACATAAAAGAATAAAGAGAGAAGAAGAAATAAACTAATGGATTCCGGCAATATGGTCGACTGGCTGTCACACAGTCGACTGCCTTCTGGTTGCTGATCTTCTCTCTCCTTCTTCGATGTTGATGGAGTGATGCTCTCGATGTTTGTTCAGGAACTTGGTGATTGAGTCGCTTCCCAGAGATATATATGATGATCCCCTCTCTAAGTTGACCTCTTCTGATATTTATAGAGTACGGCTGAGAATTAGGGTTTCCACTTTTTCAGGAAGATCCTTCTTTATTTGATTTGATGATTAATATCTTTCTCTTTTCTCCTTTCCTTCCTTATCTGTTCACCACGTCCACTTGGAAATACCCTGTCTTTAGATTTGATTCGCTGCATAAAATCTTGATTCAAATAGATTTGAAATTAGATGCAGGTGTATCTTTGAAGATTTAATTTGTTTACTCCGCCGCAGACCAGTCGACTTATCTCTGGACCAGTCGACTGAGTCGAGACTTCTGTAGATTTCATCTTTGATCAGGCCAGTCGACTGCTCTTGGGAATAAGTCGACTGTTCCTCTGTGTATCATCTTTGAAGTCCTGAATCTGCTTCGTTTTGCTGTTATAAGCTGTTTCCTGTAGAAAAGAGAAAATAAGAGTTAAATACCATATATAGAGCTTTTAAATGTCTAATTATATTAAGATTATTGCTCTAAAAAAGTGAATAATAATGTGTTCATCACTTTTCCTCTTAAAAACCCCATCCCCCTCCCTCATTTCTTCATATTCACTTTATTACTCACTTTCTAATTTTTAACAAGAGCGGGAATTTTTCTTGCCGTCGGCAGATTTTCCGGTGACCGTAACTTTCTACACTCCAGGTTAGTATTTTTCTTTTTAGTAATATCACGAACTCAGTCCGGATCCGAGGCTAGCTCTTCAGGCCGTTCAGCGGAGGAATCTGAGCCGGAAACGTCTTCGTCTTTGAGCAAGTATAAGGTGAAAGAGGAGGTTTTGACCGACCTCGGGTCAGACGATGGGGATGATGTTGTCTTTGTGATTTTCCCGTTGAGGTCCAGAAGGCCGGGGAAGGAGCCTATGGATGGGGGTGATGAGGAAGATGATGATGAAGAGGATGAGGAGGATGATGATGAAGAGGAGGGTGAAGGCACCAAGGTTGAGGAGGATGAAGATGAGCAAGGAGCCGAGGGTGATGAGGAAGAAGAGGGGGATGAGGTCGACAGACAGGAGGCTGCCCAAGGAGAGGCTGGCCAAAGTACGGCTGGGGGACCGACTAGGGTCGGAGAAGATCTTCCACCACTTCCCCTTTGTCTACGCCATCTCCTGAGCGTAAGGCGACTTGACTGGGGTCCGAGGAAGAGCGACTTGACTACCAAGGAGTGGAAGAGGGTGGAGAAGATAGTCAGGGGGCACAGCATTGTGTGTCCTCGAGTGACCGAGATACACCTTGCCCGGGCCGGACTGAGTCCTGCCGACCCTAGTATGTCTCTTTTCGAATATGTTCATTTTCCTGCCTTCGTGTTAACATTAGCTTTTCTTCTATGTTTTTGTGGGGATGACGACTCAACAGGCCGACGCGAGGAAGTTATTGCTTACTGTCGCCGAGAAGGCGAGGGCAGAGAAGAGGAAGAAGGCCGAGCAGGAGAGAATAGCGACCGAGAAGCAAAAGATGGCAGCGCAGACCTGGGGCATTTTCCCAGGTGCCGGCACCGGCGGCCGAGGAGCCTTCCCCGGCGAAGAGGGCTAAGAGGCAGCATTCCCAGTCCTCCCATTCGTCGAGGGGGGCTCGGGATGCTACGGGTGATTCGGGCAAGATCGTGGAAGCCCCGAAAAAAGGACTCCCCCCTCTCCGTCCGTCTGCCGCGGAGATGGTGAGCAAGCATGGCACGCTGCCGTTCGCCCCCAATTGGTCGATCGTACGGGGTGATTCTTTGCTTGACGGGCCTGTGGCGGTCGAGTTCGTCTCGAAGGCCGCCACCGAGCGCGATCGGATGGCCCTGGCGGTGCAGACGGCAGACCAGGCCTACATGTGGTGGTCTCAGGCCACCCTCTCGGTAAGTGGGTTTGGCACTGTTGTACTCAATGACTTGGAGTTTTTTCTGATCTTTCTCTTCTTCGACCAGGCGATGCTCCATAGCCAGCACTTCCACAAGTGCTTGGAGAAGGAGATATACATCGAAAGGCGGAATGCAGAGAAGTACCTTCGTGACCTGAACAAGGCCACGGATGAGCTGAATGAAGCTCGGGCGATGATTGTCGTCCACGAAGCCCAGATAGAGTTGCTCGGCAAGATCCACAAGCAGGTTCGGGAGGACCTTGTGGCGAAGATCGCGGCCGAGGCGGTGAAGGGGAAGAAGGCACTGCAGGAGATGGAGTCGGCGTTGGGGGAGACCGTCATGGTGGCGCAGGACGAGGCATACGAACAAGCCAAGTCCCATTTTAAACATATCTACCCCGAGCAGAACGTGGACCATCTCTACTACGGATGGGCACCGAACCTTCCTCCCACCCCGGGGGGCGACGATGCGGGGGGCAATCAGGTCGATGAAGAGGTGCAAAACCCTCCTCAAGAATAGATCTTTTTCTTTTTTCTTGTTTTGATGTAAATGCCTTGGGCGGACTGGCCACCGCGGCTTTTGTAACGGACTTTTTGAAAGAAATGAAATATATTTTTTGGGTCGATTCTTCCATACTTGTGTTTTTTGTGATGTTTGTTCTCGTCTTTTGATAGACGCACAGAACCTATGTCGCCTTCCCCGTTGTTGCCGAGGTGCCTCTAGATCGAGTGGGGGAGGAGGCCACGGAGGCAACTTTGCTTCTTCAACAGAAGTAAGCTCGGGATCGAGCTGCCGCCGTTAACTATTTTCTGAATAGGTCCAGGGAGCTCGGCTTGGAGTTGGCGCGTCTGAAAAAGGCCGTAGCCGACCGGGACTGGTGGGTTATCGAGACAGGCTGGTCCCTCTCGGATGCTTCGAGCGGGAGTTCGGCTTCGGAGTCTGTCCTTCGTGAGGCCGTAGTCGAGAAGGAGCTGGAGATCCACAGACTGAAGCTGTTGTTAGGCATTGGTCTGGTAGAAGGGGCCAGCAACGCGACCCCGGGGCGGTCTCCGATATTTCTACCGGATGGGACGCAGCCCGAAGATGCGGGAAGCTCGGTGGCGGGAGTACCTTCGCGGGCCGGTTCGGCCGAGCGTGATAGGAGCCCCGAATTCGAGTTTCCAGCCGAGTGTGAGTGAGTTGTGAGCTTTTTCCTTGTATTTGTACCAACGTTCATTGAGTTGTAAGCAATGAGTAATCAATAAGAACATTCATTTTCCTGAACCTTGATTGCCTCGGCTGCCGAGGGTGATCGGTGTGACTGCTACGAAGGGTCGATACTGACGCGACTGCATCATTAATTGCGACGTTTCGCATTTCCATGAGCATTTATGGCGACGTTTTGCCTTCTGCCATTTCGTATTCCTAGATGCAATAAATCGGGGCCTTAGGGGGCTATATAATCTGTAATATCCCGGACGGATATTACCTCGTATAAATCACTCTTTTATTATTATTTTATTATTATTTTGTTTTAATTCCAAAATCAAATTATTTTAGTGATTTTTCACGGGTTTGTCCACAAACATTGTCTACGCGCATATATCAGTCGGTGTACATCCGAAGTACATCAAATTGGTAGCGCGATCCTCCGAATTGATAATAAAAATTTATTTTATTATTATTTTAAAAGTAAACTATTTATGGGGATTATATAAGGATTTTTTTGTATACACATACATGTACACATACATACATTTGTATTATACTTAGTACATTATACAAAATATGTAGTATGTACTCTTGGACAATGTACTCATTCTTGTCATGACAACCTAATTAGATGATTAGGGTTTGATTAGGAGGCTTAATCTAGGGTTTTTATGCATGAGGAGATTAAGTAAAAACCCCTTCTAGAAACCTTATCCCTTCACCATGCTTCCAACTCACCCTAGCACCTTACCTCCACCTCACCCCTACCCTCCTACATGGTATGGCCGGCCTCACCTTCTCCAAGGGTTTTTGTGCAAATTGTGAAGTGCACTTTTGCACTCTCCACCATTCTCTCCACCTATAAATACCCCCTCCTTCTCCACTTGTCTCATTTTTACAAAACAAAAGAAAGGAAAGGAAAAGAAAGAGAGAACCCACCTTTAACTTGAGAGTTTTGTTTTGTAGGTTGTTAGAAGCTTTCATAGGAGCTTAGGGGAAGGAGAAGTTTAAGCTAGCAAGTTCTTCCAACAAAGGAAACTAGGTGGGGGTTCTCCACATTCTTTTTTGTTGTTTGAATTGATGTTTTGGTTTCTTCTTCTCCCTACCTTCCTTGTTTTGTTTTCTTTGGTTCTTTTTGGGGTGGGTTGTTGTGATAGTATTGTTGTATGTGGTTCTTATTTTGTATGTTTGTGAATGTTCTTATTTGTATGTTTGTGAAGTTAAAGGTAATAATCACATAAAATAAAATGGAAACAAATGGTAGTGCTAAATAGACATAAAGATTGAATCTTTGTAGTAGTAGTAGTTGTTTTTGTGTTTATTAATTGGACTAAAATGACATATGCATATGGACTTGTACATACAACCATTTGGGGTTGTAGGACTTGAATGTGAACTCATACATAAAGCATATGGACATTGCATACAACCATTTTGGTTGTAGGACATACATGGAACCTTGAACCAAAATGGAGGGTTCTTACATTATTTTATTATTGTTTATTTTCCTTTATAACCTTAAGTAAGAAAGAACCCATTGTAGATGTTAATTCTAATTATGAAAAGAAACTAATCTAAATCACTAGTTGTAGAATGACTAAAAAGATCTCTTTTTATGATCACTGGTAATAATAAGAAATAGATGCTAATAAAGATTTAGTAGATAATTAAGTAGTAGATGTTTTATGTTTGAAATAAAGTAGTAGCAGTGGATGTTAAAATGAAGTAGTTGTAGATGTTTATGTTATGTAAAATTTTGGTAGATGCTTATGGTTAAAATAAAGTAGTAGTAGTAGATGGGTATGTTCCAAATAAAATAGTTGTAGTAGATGTCTACACAAAACTGTAGAAATGTTTATGTTTTTATGAAAGTGGTAGTAGATGCTTATGTGTTAAAATAAAGTAGTTAGTAGTAGATGTTTACGTTTAGATAAAGATTTTAGTAGGAGTTTTAGTAGTAGATGTTATGTTGTAGTAGATGTTGTGTTTAATTAAATTGTAGTAGATGCATATGAATATTAAATCGATGGTTATGCTTATATTGAAGTAAGTATCTATACTTAGATGGTTGTAGGAAAGTTGTATACCATGCTAGATTAATTTACCTACACTTAGATGGTTGTAGGAAAGTTGTATACCATGCTAGATTAATTTACCTACACTTAGATGGTTGTAGAAAGTTGTATACCATGCTAGATTAATTGTAGGAAAATTGTATATCATGCTAGATTAATTTACCTACACTTAGATGATTGTAGGAAAGTTGTATACCATGCTAGATTAATTTATCTACACTTAGATGGTTGTAGGAAAGTTGTATACCATGCTAGATTAATTTACCTACACTTAGATGATTGTAGGAAAGTTGTATATCATTCTAGATTAATTTATCTACACTTAGATGGTTGTAGGAAAATTGTATACCATGTTAGATTAATTTATCTATACTTAGATGATTGTAGGAAAGTTGTATAGCATGCTAGATTAATTTATCCACACTTAGATGATTGTAGGAAAGTTGTATACCATGCTAGATTAAATAAATACTCATGCTTAAGTTAGTAGGTAATGACATTCATGCTTAAGTTAGTAGATGCTCATGCATAATGATGTTCATGCTTAGTTAGTAGACATTAATGCTTAGATGATACTCATGCTTAGATAAGTATATGTTCATACTAAATGTCATTCATAGTAGACGTTCATGCTAAATATTCATGCTTAGTTAGTAGACATTCATGCTTAGATGATATCCATGCTTAGATAAGTATATGTTCATGCTAAGCTAGTAGATGATCATGCTTAATCATTATTCATGCTAAGTTAGTAGATGTCATGCTAATTATTGTTTATGCTAAGTTAGTAGATGACCATGCTAATGATTGTTCATGCTAAATTAGTAGATGATCATGCTTAATCATTATTCATGCTAAGTTAGTAGATGTCATGCTAATTATTGTTTATGCTAAGTTAGTAGATGACCATGCTAATGATTGTTCATGCTAAGTTAGTAGATGATCATGTTTAATCATTATTCGTGCTAAGTTAGTAGATGTCATGCTAAGTTAGTAGATGTCATACTTAATTGTTGTTCATGCTAAGTTAGTAGATGATCATGGTTAGATGATATCCATGCTTAAATAGTGTATGTTCATGCCTAAATATTGTTCAAGATCGAGCTAGAAGATACACATGTTTAACAAATGCCATGTTTAGATTAAGGAGGAATTAATCTACCATGCTTAGAATGTGTAGGAGTTATAATTCATGCTTTGAATATTGTAGGAGTTATAATTCATGCTTAGGAATATTGTAGGTTAATGCTAATTATATATCCATGCTTGGGTTGTGATGATTAATCATGTTAAGTAATGAAGATCCATGCTTAAGGTGGTAGTAGAGATATATACTCTATGTAGTAAGTATTCACGCTCAAGTTGTAGCTTATGCTTGACTATAGTAAACTTCATGTTTAGACCATAGTGATTATTCATGCTTAAGCTTGATATAAGCACATGCTTAAATCATATTCGTACTTAGGAGTATTGTGGTGGGTGGTTATGTTATGTACCATAATTAGATTGTCGTAGGTAGATGCTTGCAATTGTATGCCATGCTTAAAGTGCTATAGGTTGAAGTAATAAGGAAAGAATCATGTTGAAATTGTAATGACAACTACCTTGTGGTAGTTAATGTTAGTAGGGAACCCACACATGCTTGAAGAGTATAGTGTAGCATCCTAGTGGAATATTGAACGAACGTAGGTTCTATGTTGTTCTAGTTCGTTTTGAAAGGAAACCGTGAGTTCTAGTGCGTAAGGTTCAAATTAGAATTAGACCCTATCATGGGACATTCCTCATCCGTAAGGGTAATAAGGATCGGGAAGATCACTAGTAATAATTAGTTTGATAAAGGTTGTTATGTCGCCTTCGGTTTTCATTGGTAGAATACCGATCATAGACTATTAGTAGATCCTTCTGTTGCTTTTAATAAATAGAAAATCAAGTTTGCTAGTAAGCACGATTGGTTGCTTCTAGGTTGATTACCTGTATGGTTGTTTGCATATGGTTGTGCTCGTACGTGGCTCGACTGGCCCGTATGTAGCTGTGGGTCTCATACGCAGTTCATTTGGCTCGTATGTAGGTTGTTGTCTCGTACGCGGCTCGACCGGCCCGTGCGTAGCTATTGGTCTCATACGCGGCTTATTTGGCTGGTATGTACGTTGTTATCTCCTACGAGGCCTGCCTGGCTCGTAGGTAGCTATTGTATCATACGTAACTTATTGGCTCGTATGTGGTTAGTTACCGTGTGTAGCTTATTAGCTAGTACACAGTTGTTGTGCTCATCTAGGGTAATATTACTACCCTAGGGCTATCGACCATCAGGACATGTGGTTTCTTACCCTAAGGAACTATGGAGGAGTCACTCCTCGGGTACCATCGGATCTTAACCTGTGTAGGTTGATCGAGGACCGGAGTATAGACGGAATCCAAGTTCAGGGTAGTGGCATGCATATATATTCACATTGCCGAGGTCTTGGATCGATAAGCCACGAACCGGATCCTGAAGGGTTCTGGTAAGTCTAGGTTGAGCAGCCTAGTAGAGTTGTCTTGCGAAGTCTAATTTAAGGCCTAGCAAGTTATGTTTATAATATTATCGTCCCTAGGATTGTCGAGTCAGGGATATCATTAAGGTAGTGACTTATAAAGATCATTTTACTTAGACCCTTGCCGAAAAGAGAGGAGTTGGTTGTAGGGGGCGCCTTACGACCAACTTGTCCCTTGAGGCAGGCCTTAGGTGGTGATAGTGGGTTGTACCTTCCCGTCAAAGGGATACGTACGGTGCCGTCTCACAAGTTGAGGACACGGGTTGCGTATCTCGCGCTGTTAATTCCTGAAGTGCCGTGGCTGGGGGTGCCACCGGATGCATTGTGCAGTCCTGCGCTTGCGAGACCCCAGGGGTGCCACAGGGTAGGCTTCGCGCTACCCTGCGCTTGCGAGACCCTATGATTTTAGTTTTTGGAATGACGCCCGATACATTGGGTTCGTCTGTTTTTGAGTGAGGTCCGGTTAGCGGGGTAGCAGTGGCGAACATGGACACCACTGGCGGACTGCATTAGTGGGACTTGACCACGTCTACAACCTCATCAGTCACGTGTAGGTGTCAGGAACAGGTTGTGTACAATTAGAATTCATAACGCGAGTTCAAATCTCTGTATATGGAGAAACGGCTTGAGATGGAGTCGCATGTAGTATGGGCTGCATGTTGCTTTCGGAGACTTGCTGACATTAGAATAGGAACATCCTAGTCTTAGTTAAATATCGCATTAGGTCCTAGTCATAGCACCCACGAACACTTAAACTACACCAACACCATTGCCATGTTTTGTTTGTTATTTGGGAGATTCACTGCTTTGTTATCAGCCTTTAAGCGTCAGTGAATACTGACGTCCCCACTTCCATAGGTACTGGATCGCCGAAGTACAAGGACGAGATTCAGGAGGACTCAAGGCAAGGAAAGCAAGGAGTCAATGTCATGTTTAGTTCCGCTGTAACATGTGTATTAGTTGAAAAGTACTCTGATGTAAGATGTTGAAGGTTGTAATACTTGGAAATGTAAAGGTAATATTGTAACTCTATTGTAGTGTATTGCAGTTGTATAATATTCAGACTTGTAATACATTGGGCGTTGAATGAAAAGTTTTAAATTCTCATGTTTTTCTGTGTATTGTGACTAATTGAAGAAAAGATCTTGGCTCGTGTCTCGGTTTTCCCAGTATTGGAAATTGGGGCGCTACATAATCCCCACTTCTCTTGTTGGTTGTCAGGTAGTTAGTTGCTTGATTAGGGTGCCTGCGGAAGGCGGGCGCCCAGAGAACACAATTTTTCCATATGCTCCGGATTGGAGGCACACCGATCACCCTCGGACTATTCGAGGTACAGGCCGTTAGAGCTATGAGACCCCGGGTTGTTCGTTGGTGAGCGGTGGGCCGACCGATCGTTTCGGGGGTTCGGAGAGAGCCGAAGCGTGGTGGCTCTTCTGCCATCCTCGAACAGTTCGGGGTTTTGGGCTCGTAAGAGCCGTAAACCCCGAGTTTTTCGGGGGAAAGAGAAGGGTCAGCTGAACGGCTCGAAGGCTCGGAGCGTTTGTTTCGGGACGGAGAGAGCAGTGGGTCGATGCCCCCCTGCCATCCTCGAACATTTTGGGGTTTAGGTTTGTAAAAGCCATAAACCCCGAGTCGTTCGCGGGTGAGAGGGTGGTCAATAACTCGACTCGAGGCTCGGGGCGTCTGCCGAAGGCAGACGCTCTAAACCTTAATAAAATTTGGTCAACACATGGTTGTAGCTCGTAACCGAGCGTAGTGGTCAAGCGGCTTTGAAGAAAGCTGTAGCCCTGCCCCGATTTGTTGAGCCCCTACACTTGTTTTCAGGGAGAGACGGTGCAGGCGTGGCTGGCGGATGTTGCCTCGTACATAGGTTGATGAGCTTGAAGAAGCCCAAACCGAGCGAGGGACGGATGCCGAGCCCCCATACCGGTGGGAAAGACAATAGCGGACGTAGCAGAGGGTCGCCGCCGAGCGTCAAGGCCGCGATGCCTTGGGAAAGGCACCCGCCTTGCTCAGGGTCGACGCCGAGCTCCTGCACATGTTCTCAAGAAGAGACGGTGCGGACGTGGCTGGCGAATGTCGCCTCGTACATAGGTTGATGAGCTTGAAGAAGCCCAAACCGAGCTAGGGACGGATGCCGAGCCCCCATACCAGTGAGAAAGATAATTGCGGGCGTAGCAGAGGGTCGTCGCCGAGCGTCAAGGTCGCGGTGCCTTGGCAAAGGCACCCGCCTTGCTCGGGGTCGATGCCGAGCTCCTGCACATGTTCTTAGGGAGAGACGGTGCGGGCGTGGCTGGCGGATGTCACATCGTACATAGGTTGATGAGCTTGAAGAAGCCCAAACCGAGCGAGGGACGGATGCCGAGGCCCCATACCGATGAGAAAGACAATTGCGGGGTAGCAGAGGGTCGCCACCGAGTGTCAAGGCCGCGGTGCCTTGGGAAAGGCACCCGCCTTGCTCGGGGTCGACGCCGAGCTCCTGCACATGTTCTTAGGGAGAGACGGTGCGGGCGTGGCTGGCGGATGTCGCCTTGTACATAGGTTGATGAGCTTGAAGAAGTCCAAACCGAGCGAGAGATGGATGCCGAGCCCCCATACCGGTGAGAAAGACAATTGCGGGCGTAGCAGAGGGTCGCCGCCGAGCGTCAAGGTCGCGGTGCCTTGGGAAAGGCACCCGCCTTGCTCGGGGTCGACGCCGAGCTCCTGCACATGTTCTCAGGGAGAGACGGTGCGGGCGTGGCTGGCGGATGTCGCCTCGTACATAGGTTGATGAGCTTGAAGAAGCCCAAACCGAGCGAGGGACGGATGCCGAGCCCCCATACCGGTGAGAAATACAATTGCGGGTGTAGCAGAGGGTCACCACCGAGCGTCAAGGTCGCGGTGCCTTGGGAAAGGCACCCGCCTTGCTCGGGGTCGACGCCGAGCTCCTGCACATGTTCTCAGGGAGAGACGGTGCGGGCGTGGAGGAAGCAAAGTTGTTTGATTGGATGCATGTGACCAAAAAACCAACCAGGTCGAACCGCACGAGCACCGAGCCCCTAGCTTGTTACGAGAAGCCTTTTGGGCCCACGATTTTTATCCGAGCGCCGAGCCCCAAGTTTGTAAGAGAAGCTTTTTGGGCTCGCGCAGTTATGCGAGCGCCGAACCGGAAGCTTGTAAGAGAAGCTTTTTGGGCTCGCACTGTTATCCGAGCACCGAACCCGAAGCTTGTAAGAGAAGCTTTTTGGGCTCGCGCTGTTATCCGAGCGCCGAACCCGAAGCTTGTAAGAGAAGCTTTTTGGGCTCGCGCTGTTATCCGTGCGCCGAACCCGAAGCTTGTAAGAGAAGCTTTTTGGGCTCGCGCTGTTATTCGTGTGCCGAACCCGAAGCTTTGTAAGAGAAGCTTTTTGGGCTCGCACAGTTATCCGAACTCCGAGCTCGAGATATGTTCTTTATTTGTTACAAAGTATGAAGCCGTAGACTTGTTTTAAGAAAGCTGGCATATTTACAATACATTTGAACTTTTACAAAAGACTAGGCACGAAGTGCCGATTACAATCATGATAATTCACATGGAGGCTACTCTCCTCCTAAGAACTTGATTAGGTGCTCCGCGTTCCAGGGCCTTTTGATGGGCTTGCCTTCGGCACTGGTCAGGCGGTACGTGCCAGGGCGCATGACTTCGGATACTTTGTAGGGGCCCTCCCAATTTGGTGCCAACTTTCTCTTCTGGCCGGGGTTGGAAACCGCCAGTTTTCGGAGCACAAGATCTTCGAGTTTGATGTCAGTTGGGCGCACCTTCTTGTTGTAGAATTTTTCGATTCTTTGCTGGTAGATGCTTCTTCTAATGGCAGACTTTTTCCTAACCTCGTCTATGAGGTCCAGGTCGGCTCGCAGCTGTTGGGAGTTTGCGGCCTCGTCGAAAGCCATGATTCGGGGTGAAGGGATCCCGATCTCTAAGGGAATTACAGCCTCTGCGCCGTAGGTCAGATTGAAAGGGGATTCTCCCGTGGGGATTCTCTTTGTTGTTCGGTGGGCCCAGAGAACACTAGGGTAGCTCGTCAACCCATAACCCCTTGGAAGAGTTATCGAGTTGTTTCTTGAGGCCGTCGAGGATTTGGCGGTTCGCGTTCTCTGCCTGACCATTAGACTGGGGATGACACACTGAGGAGAAATGCTGCTGGATCCTGAGGTCTTCGCAGAACTTGCCAAAATGCTTGCCCGCGAATTGAGTTCCATTGTCCATGATGAGCACCTGCGGAATCCCGAACCGACAGACGATGTGTTTCCAGAAAAACTGCTGAGTCTATCGTTCGGTGATCGTTGCTAATGGCTCGGCCTCGATCTATTTGGTGAAATAGTCGATCGCCACAATGAGAAACTTCCGCTGGCCTGTTGCTTTTGGAAATGGGCCTACCAAATCCATCCCCCACATTGCAAAGGGGGTCGGACTGGCCATGGACCAGAGGTTTGCCTGAGGAGCCCTCTTCATTGGGGAGAACCGTTGGCAGGGGCCACACTTCTTCATTAGGGCGAGGGCGTCTTGCAGCATAGTGGGCCAGTAGTACCCGTGATTTAGCGCCTTCCGTTCTAGTGAACGACTTCCCATGTGACATCCGCCGATCCCCTCGTGCAGCTCCTTCAGGGCATACTTGGCTTCGTCCGGGCTCAGGCAGCGGAGGTAGGGTCTGCCATCTGTTGTTGTATAGGATATTTTGAAGAGGGTGGCATTGATGACCGCGAGCCTTTCAGACCTTACCCTGATTCGCCTTGCTTCAGCTCGGTCTTCGGGGAGCTCTCCCTTGACTAGAAAATTTTTGATAAGAGTGGTGCAGTCGTCCGGAGGAGCTCCGTCTTCGACGCACAGAACCTCCGGGGTGTCTGTACTTGGCTTCAATAGGACTTCAATCAGGACCGTGCGGTCGAGGCCTTCAAAGGACGATGAAGCCAATTTCGACAGGGCGTCGGCCTGGGCGTTTAGCTCCCGGGGGATTCTTATGACAGCCGATTCGTCGAAGGATAATAATAGGCGTTGAACGATGGCCCGATACCTGATCATCCGATCCTCGCGGGCCTCGTAGTCCCCGGTGATCTGGCTGACCACCAGCTGAGAGTCGATAAAGTCCTGGATCTGTTTTGCTCCGGCTTGATGAGCCAGGTTAAGTCCGGCAATCATTGCCTCGTATTCGGCCTCGTTGTTAGAGGCCTGGAAGTTGAGGCAGAGACAATACTGGAGGAGCAATCCATCCGGACCTCGAAGAATGATGCCCGCACCACTTCCCGTTTCGCAAGAGGAGCCATCGACATAAACTTCCCACGTCTGGTCGGCTTCTTTGTTCGTGGGTTGCTCGGAGATGGTGCATTCCGTAATGAATTCGGCGAGGGTCCTGCCCTTTGATAGATGTTCTTGGTTGATAGCCGATGTCGTACTGGCTGAGTTCGATCGACCATTTAACTAGTCGACCGGAGCTCTCGGGTTTGTAGAGCACGACCTTCAGGGGTTGATCAGTGAGCACTTGGATCGAATGCGCCTGGAAGTAAGGACGAAGCTTCCGCGCGGCTATGACCAAGGCGTACGCCACTTTCTCCATTCTGGAATACCGGGTCTCGGCGTCGAGCAGAACCTTGCTCACATAGTAGAGGGGCTTTTGAACCCCTTCCTCTTTTCGAACGAGGACGACGCTGAGCACGTTCTCCGAGGCAAACAGGTATAGCCAGAGTGGCTCCCCTGGTTCGGGCTTGCTGAGGAGGGGAGGATTGGCGAGGTACTCCTTCAACTGTGTGAAGGCCTCTTGCTGTGGAGTACCCCACTCGAACCTTCCAGTGCCGTGCAGTGCCTTGAAGAACGGGAGGGACTTCTCTCCGGATTTGGAGAGGAAACGGCCGATGGCCGCCAGTCGCCCCGTTAGCCTCTGGACTTCTTTGACATTCCGGGGAGGGGCCATGTCTATTATGGCCTGAATTTTTTTGGGGTTCGCTTCGATGCCACGCTGGCTGACGATGAACCCCAAGGACTTCCCCGAGGAGATGCCGAAGGTGCACTTCGCCGGATTGAGCCTCATGTTGTAGGTTCGAAGGACCCCAAAGGCTTCTTCCAGTCGGCGACATGGTGCTGTCCTTGTTGACTTTTGACGAGCATGTCGTCGACGTATACCTCCATGTTACGCCCGATTTGATCTTTAAAGACTCGGTTGACGAGCCTCTGGTAGGTGGCACCGGCATTGTTCAGCCCGAAGGGCATGACTCGGTAGCAATACAGTCCCTGGTCGGTGACGAAGGACGTCTTGGCGATGTCCAGAGGAAACATCTGGATTTGGTTGTAGCCTGAGAAGGCATCCATGAAGGAGAGAAGCTCGTGACCCGAGGTAGCATCGATCAGGGCATCAATGCTGGGGAGAGGGAACGGATCCTTGGGGCATGCTTTGTTGAGGTCGGTAAAATCTATGCAGATCCTCCAACTCCCACTCGCCTTCTTCACCATGACGATGTTCGCCAGCCACTCTGGGTAGCTGACCTCTTGTACAAAACGGGCGGACAAGAGCTTGTCCACTTCTTCATTTACTGCCTGTTGTCGCTCAGGAGCGAACTTGCGCCGCTTTTGGACAGCTGGTTTCGACCCGGGAATCACGCTGAGTTTGTGCATGATGAGATCTTCGGAGATACCGGGCATGTCAGAGGGCTTCCAGGCGAAGAGGTCGACATTGCACCGGATGCAGGCGATTAATGCAGACTTGAGGTCGGGGGCGAGGGAGCAGCTTATACGAAAGTGCTTTGACGCATCCCCTGTCTTAAACGAGACATCTTGCAGCTCGTCCGCCGGCTCTGGCTCTGGCTGGGTCCTTTCGGGTACCAGCTCGACGGCATCGAGGGGAAACACACTGCTTCCGATCGCCGTCATGTAGCACGAACGTGCTGCTTCCTGATTCTCGCGGACAACTTCGACCACAGTATTGGTGGGGAATTTTATCTTCTGATGGTAGGCCGAGGGAACCGCCTGGAGGGAGCAGAGCCCCGGGCGGCCGAGGATGGCGTTGTAGGCTGCCTTTACATTCACAACCATGAAGTCCATAGAGTCGGTCCTTCTGTTGGGCTTTGTGCCCGCCGTGACGTCCAGGGTGACGATCCCCTCTATAGTCACGGGGACACCAAAGAATCCATGTAGGGTATCCTCAGCAGGCTTTAGTTTCTCACGGGAGAGCTTTAGGTTCTCGAATGCTTCGAGGAACAGAATGTTGACTGAGCTCCCGTTGTCTACGAGGATTCTCCGGGCATCGAAGTTCGCCATGCTGAGGTTGATGACGAGGGCATCACAGTGAGGAAGCTGGACCCCCTCCAGATGCTCTCCTAAGAAGGAGACTGGGAGTTACTGGACCGGTGGGGAGAGAGGGCCCTGGATGGTATTGACATCCCGTATGAAGGCCTTGCGGGAAATGTTGGATTTGCCTCCCATAGGCCCTCCGTGGATGCAATGCAGGATCATTTGACCTTCAGGCTCATCGGGATCCGGATTCCGCTCGAGGCGCTGTCGGTGCCCTCGGGGAGGGGAGTCCCTCCTGTTCCTGTTGTCCCTCGGTTCCCGGGCGCCTTCTCATCTGAACTCTGAAAGGTACTCTCGTTGGATGAGGGCCTAAATTTCGTCCTTCAGGGCGCGGCAGTGATCTGTGTCGTGCCCGTTATCCCGGTGAAAAACGGCAATAGAACCGCTGATCCCTTTTCTTGCTGGTGTTGTTAGACGGTCGAGGGGGGTACTGGACGAGGTCGCTGTCTTCAATCGCTAAGAGGATTGTTGACATGTTCTGCGTCAGTGGGGTGTACCTCTCGAAGCGGGGGACCGGCGGAACCTTTTTTGTGGAGCCCCCGTCTCTTGGAGCTTTTTTCGCCGGCTCAATCTTGTCGGCTTTGCGCTTCCCCTTTCCGGGATCTTCCTTCTGGTCCTCGGGATTGAGGGCCTCCTCGGCTCGGATATATTTTTCGATCTGGTTGAGGAGTTCAGGGAAGTCTATCGGCGGCTTCTTCGCCAGGGAGGCCTTCAGCTGTCCATGTCGGACGTTGTGGCGGAAGGCTACTGAGGCGACACCGGGGTCGAGGGATGAGACTGACCTCGCCTCGGCGGTGAACCTTCGGACAAACACTCGGAGGGGCTCTCCCTCCTTTTGCCGGAGTCCGAGTAGTGATGCACTCGTTCTTTTGGCCTTTCGACTGGTTACGAAGTGGGCGAGGAAGCTGCCCTCTAGCTGGTCGAAAGAATAGATGGAGTCGGGGGTGAGCTTGGAGAACCATTCCCGAGCCGGACCCCGGAGTGTAGCGGGGAAGGCTCGGCACAGGAGGGGATCCGACGCGCTGTGAATCATCATGAGGGTTTTGAAGCCCTCCATGTGATCAGCAGGATCACCCTCGCCGTCATTTGTATCGAATTGAGGCGGACGGAAATTGCGGGGTATCTCCGCCTGCAGGATGAGGGCGGAGAAAGGAGGACGAACCGGCCTGTACCCCTGAGCTGCTCTAGGGTCGCCGTCACCAACGAGGTCGAGGCGCTCCTCCATTTCTTGGAGGCACTTCAAAATGTCGCCATCATACTCTGGGGGGATTGTTGAGTGGCGAGACACGGTAGCCTCGGCCTGCGATCGTGTGTGGGAACGGCGGGCGTTCTCGTTGATGGGGACCCCTCGGAGGGCACCCAATATTTTCCTTCGGAAGTCCTGAAATTCCTGGTGTGTAACCGGGGCTCCTTCTGCCTGGTTCGGTTGGACAGACTGTTGCCGACCAACCCAGCTGAGCGCAGGCTCCCAGCCTTGGGATGGGGGTCTGGGATGGTTTAGAGCCCCTTGAGACGGGGGTCTGGGATGGTTCAGAGCCGAGTTGGAAGCGGCTCCACCCCTGCCACGGCTGGCCTGGCGGTTCGTGTAGCGCCCCGATTTCCAACACTGGGAAACCGTGACACGAGCCAAGACATTTTCTTCAATTAGTCACAATACACAGAAAAACAGGAGAATTTAAAACTTTTTACTCAATACACAATATGTTACAAGTCTGAATATTGTACAACTGTAATACCGTACAATAGAGTTACAATATTACCTTTACATTTCTAAGTATTACAACCTTCAACATCTTACATCAGAGTACTTCTCAACTAATGCATAATCAATACATATACTGCAGCGGAACTAAACACAACACTGACTCCTTGCTTTTCTTGCCTTGAGTCCTCCTGAATCTCGCCTTTGTACTTCGGCGGTCCAGTACCTATGGAAGTGGGGACGTCAGTATTCACTGACGCTTAAGGGCTGATCATATAGCAGCGAATCTTCCAAACAATATACAAAATATAGCAATGGTGTTGGTGTAGTTTAAATGTTTGTGAGTGCTATGACTAGACTCTAATGCAACATTTAAATAGAACTAGGACGCTCCAATTCTAATATCAGCAAGTCTCCGAAAGCAACATGCAGCCCATACTACATGCGACTCCGTCTCAAGCCGTTTCTCCATATATAGGGATTGAACCCGCGTTATGAACTTCTAATTGTACACAACCTGTTCCTGACACCTACACGTGGCTAATGAGGTTGCAGACGTGGTCAAGTCCCACTATTGCATTTCGCCAGTGGTATCTATGTTCACCACTGCGACCCGGCCAACCGGACCTCTCTCAAAACAGACGAACCCAACGTATCGGGCGTCATTCCAAAATCAAACTATAGGGTTTCGCAAGCGCAGGGTAGCACGAAGCCTACCCTGTGGCACCCTCTGGGGTATCGCAAGCGCAGGACTGCACAATGCATCCTGTGGCACCCCCAGCCACGGCACCTCAGGAATTAACAGCTCGAGATACGCAACCCGTGTCCTCAACTTGTGAGACGGCACCGTACGTATCCCTTTGACGGGAAGGTACAACCCAATACACCACCTATGATCTACCTCAAGGGACGAGTTAGTGTGAGGGGCCCCCTACCACTGACTCCTCTCTCCCGGCAAAAGGGTTAAATAAGCTGATCCTTGTAAGTCACTATCCTAATGATGTCCCTGACTCGAACAATCCTAGGGGTGGCAATATTATAAACACAACCTGCTAGGCCTTTAATTTAGGCTTCGCAAGACAACTCTGCTATGCCGCTCAACCTAGACTTACCAGAATCCCTCAGGATCCGGTTCGTGGCTCATCGATCCAAGACTTTGGCCGTGCGAATATACACGCATGCCGCTACCCTAGACTTGGATTCTGTCTATACTCCGGTCCTCGATTAACCTACCCTGGTTAAGATTCGACGGCACACAAGGAGTGACTCCTCCACAGTTCCTTAGGGTAAGAAAACATATGTCCTGATGGTCGATAGCCCTTAGGGTGGTAACCCCAAACGAGCACAACGAACTGTGTACTAGCTAACAAGCTATACACGAGTAACAACCACATACGAGCTAATTAAGCTACGTATGGAACAATAACTACCTACGAGTCAGGCGGGCCTCGTAGGAGATAACCACGTACATACCAGCCAAATAAGCCGCGTATGAGACCAAAAGCTACGCACGGACCAGTCGAGCCGCGTACGAGACAACAACCTATATACGAGCCAACTAAGCTACGTATGAGACCCACAGCTACATACGGGCTAGTCGAGCCACGTATGAGCACAACCCTATGCAAACAACCATACAGGTAACCAATCCTAGAAGCAACCAAACGTGCTTACTAGCAACTTAATCTTCTATTATTAGAAGCAACAAAAGAATCTACTAGTAGTCTATGATCGGTATTCTACTAAGGAAGAACCGAATGCGACAAAACGGCCTTTGTCCACTAACTATTACTAGTGGTCTTCCCGATCTTACTACTTCGACCTATAGCGCCTTAAGTACGGCACACAATTGCAAGCATCTTCCTACGACAATATAACACAACCACCATGATATTCCTATGTATGAATGTGATTAATGCTTAAGCTTACATCGAGCTCAAGCATGAAAATCACTTACGACCTAGACACGAAGTCCACTATAGTCAAGCGTAGGTTACAAATTGATCATGGAAGCTTACTACTTATCATGACTAATCACCACAACCTAACTAGTATGAACAAGCAACATTCCAAGGCATAGTAGGTAGTTCTAACACTACTCCTACAATATTTTAAGCAAGTATTGGAACGTTAGCATGGTATAAAACACAACATAACATCACTACAACTAGCCATGGGTAGTTTCTTTATTATGAATATCATAGTATGGCTATCATTAACTTAACATGATCAATAATTAGCATGATACCTACTTACTTAGCATGAATCATGATCATCTACTAACATAGCATGAACAAACACTTATCTAAGCATGGGTATCATGTAAACATGAGTATTCATATAACCTACCATGGTATACAACTTACTCACACTCTAAACTAGCATGACATACAACTTACTTACAATTAAGTTAGCATGGCATACAACTTACTTGTAGTTAAACTAGCATGGCATATCTATAATTAAACTAATATGGTATATCACATACCTACAATCAAACTAGCATGGTATGCAACTTACTTGTAATTAAGCTAGCATGGCATAGATAAAACTAGCATGGTATATTACTTACCTACAATTTAACTTAGCATGGTATATCACATACCTACAATTTACTAGCATGGTATATTACATACCTACAACCGAACTAACATGGTAGGTAATTTTATTATGGATCCTACAACATCCTAAGCATAATGAATTTAATCCAAGCATGGTAGGGAACTCTTAGATTGCATCCTACAACATTCTAAGCATAAATAGATTAATCTAAGCATGGTAGGAATTTTAGAATTAATACTACACCACTCTAATCATGAAATATCATTCCTAAAACATGATGGGTAATTTTTGGGAGCATGCTACAACATTTTAAGCTTAAAAGTATGATAGGTAATCTTAGTAAGAAACCTACAGCACATATGTCATTCCTACATATGATAGGCAATTTTAGAATTGCTCCTCCAACATTCTAAACATCATTAAGTATGCTAGATATTTTTAGAGTGAATAAAGCATGATAGGATATTTTTTAGAAATAATCCTACAACATTCTAAACATAAAGCATGATGGAATATTTTTTATAAAATATCCTACAACATTTTAAACATAAAGCATGATAGGATATTTTTAGAAATAATCCTACAACTAACTAAGCATGAAACATGTTAGGATATTTTTAGAAGTAATCCTACAACTAACTAAGCATGGAAACATGGTAGGATATTTTTAGAAGTAATCCTACAACTAACTAAGCATGGAAACATGGTAGGATATTTTTAGAAATAATCCTACAACTAACTAAGCATGAAACATGGTAGGAAATTTTTAGAAGTAATCCAACAACTAACTAAGCATGGAAACATGGTAGGATATTTTTAGAAATAATCCTACAACTAACTAAGCATGGAAACATGGTAGGATATTTTTAGAAGTGATCCTACAACTAACCAAGCATGGAAACAATGTAGGATATTTTTAGAAATAATCCTACAACTAACTAAGCATGGAAACATGGTAGGATATTTTTAGAAATAATCCTACAACTAACTAAGCATGGAAACATGGTAGGATATTTTTATTAGGCATTCTACAACATTTGAAGCATGGGTATTGCTTCTAAACATTTTTAGAAGTGATCCTACAACATTTGAAGCATGAATATTGCTCCTAAATATTTTTAGGAGTGATCCTACAACATTTGAAGCATGGATATTACTTCTAAATATTTTTAGAAGTGATCCTACAACATTTGAAGCATGGATATTACTTCTAAATATTTTTAGAAGTGATCCTACAACATTTTACTACTACTACTACTCCTATTTTAATCAAAACATAACACACAATTATCTACTACTACTACTACTTCATTCTTATCAAGAACACAACATACAACTTACTACTACTACTACTTTATGGACATAAAACATCTATACTACTTACTACCACTTCTTCCTTTAATCAACATACTACTACTTTATTCAATCAACCATACTACTACTATCTTATTAATCAACATACTATTACTACTTTATTATTACTAGTGATAAAAGAAAAGATCATTTTTATTTTATTTCACTCTACAACTAGTAAATATGAAAGAAAAGGATCTCTTTTTATTATTTCTACAACTAGTGATTAAAAAGAAAGGATCTTTTTAATAGCTACAACTAGTGATTAATAAAAAGAGAAGATCTTTTTAATCTATAACTAGTGTTTAGTAAAAAGAAAGATCTTTTTAATTTTCTACAACTAGTGGTTAACAAAAAGATCTTTTTATTATAATAAACATATACTTATTATTATTAGTCCAAGTTTAATCAAGGTCCTACAACCCACAATGGTTGTAAAATGTTCATATGCTTATGTGTATTAAGTCCTACAACCTTAAGAGGTTGTATGTTCAAGATCATATGCAATATGTGAGTTCTTAGTCCAATAACATACAAAACAACAACTACAATACCAAAAATGTGATCTTTATATATTTTAGTAGGTTCTACTACTACTTCTTACTTTTATTTATCACAACATACAACATACTCCTTCATAAGAACAACCCAAAAACAAAACAAAACAAGAAGGTAGGAGAAGAAGTCAAACAACAAAACAAACAAACAAACAAACAAACAACCAAACAAAGAAGTGTGAAGAAACCCCCACCTTAGTATCTATTGGAAGGACTTGCTTGCTAATCCTTCTCCTTCCCCTAGATTTTTAGAAAGCTTCTTAACAACCTACAAAACAAAACTCTCAAGTTATTTTTTTTGTTCTCTCTTTCTTTTCCTTTCTTTCTTTCTTTCTTTCTTTCTTTTGTTTTCTAAAATGAGAGAAGGAGGAGAATGAGGGGGTGTTTATAGGAGAAACTAGGAGGTGGTAAGTGCACCACATTGGCACAAAATACCCCAAGGAGGTGGCCGGCCATGCCCTGGGGGGGGGGGGGGGGGGGGTGGGGGGGAGGGGTATGGTGTAGGCTAGGTGAGGTGGAGGGATAAGGCTTCTAGAAGGGTTTAGTTCTTCTCTTATGCATACAACCCTTCTTTTAAACCTCCTAATCAACCCTAATTATCTCATTAAGTTGCCATGAAAAGAGTAAGTATATTGACCAAAAGTATATACTACATACTTGTATGATGTACTAAGAACCATACAATTTTTATGTATGTGTACATGTATGTGTATACAAAAATTTTCTTATAAAATCTTCATAAAATTCCCATAAAAATAGTTTAATTTAGAAAATAATAATAAAATAAATTTTATTATTAATTCGGAGGATTGCGCTATCAATTTGATGCGCTTCGGATGTACACTGACCGATAGATGCGCGTAGGCACTGTTTGTGGGCAATCCGGCAAAAAATCGCCAAAATGGTCTGATTTTGGAATTAAAATGTAATAATAATAAAATAATAATAAAATAGTAATTTATATGAGTTAATATCCGTCCGGGATATTACAGTTCGAGATTACCCCCCGTAGGTCACCCTGGACAGAGCGGGAGGCGTTCGGCTGGTGCCCATGGCTGACCCTTTTGTTGTTTGGTCCCTGAGCATCGGCATCGATGCCTTGCGGAGGCACGTCGTGTCGGCGTGCGGAAGTAACAGCTTTTGCGGCTTTGGGCGCCATGTGAGCTCGGGTCGACGTTAATGCCGATGGGGGCGGAGCTTGGTTCGGCGTCTACTAGGGTACCGTTGGAAGCGAGGCTCGGATTGGCATGTACAATAGGCAATTTCCCACAGACGGTGCCATCCTGATGCGGTTTGTTTTTGGGGAACGTGTGGATGCACCAGGCGTGAGTTCTTACTCGATTTGTATTGAAGGAGGAGACACCTATGCAGACGACCCTTGGCTGGGCGAACAGTACTGAGGTAGGCGGTATTGAGGTGGAGGCTGATGCTCGGCTCAGATCTTTGAGGCTCGGATCCGAGGGTCTTGTGTACCTGCAGACGGTCTCGAAACACCGGGGTTGGTCCCGGTGGCAGACCCTCTGACGATCTAGTTAGGTTACTGAGAGAGAGAGTAACTGTAACTAGGGTTTTGGTGGGAAAAGATTGATTACCTGGAGAAGGAGTAGGGGTCTGGTATTTATAGAAGATGGTAACCGGGTCTGGACCCGGTTGCCCGTGTGGCTGAAGCGGTGGAAACCCGGGCGGTTTAGGGCTGGCGTGGCAAATGCCCGGGCAGTTTTCTGATGCTGACGTGGCAGATCTGGAGAATCAGGAGGTGCGCGCATCCTGAGGGGATCCTGTGGCCCAGAATGGGCCACATCATTCCTAACCCATATCAATACATATAATCATACTCCCTCTGTTTCACTTTAAGTGATATTCAGGAGTTTTGCACACAAATTAAGGAATGATGAGATAAAAATTTGTTTCCCTCTACACCCTTATTAATAAATCTTCATGATTTAATTACTAATTCTTTTTTCAATACAATTCTGATTTCAAAAGATTGTAATTAATGTTTTCTCAATACAAATTCCTGAGTTGGCATTAAATTTTTGAAGAAAATAAAATCTAGAAAGTTGAAACTACAATTTTCAAGAATGTTTGATAGAATTAAGATGAGTAATTAAGATAAATTTTCGACATAAATAAGGGTTTTTTTTGAAAAAAATGGAAAAAAAATTTGGATAATATCACTTAAAGTGAAACAAGAAAAAAATCCTAAATATCACTTAAAGTGAAACGGAGGGAGTAAAATTTAAGAGAAAACTAATTAAGTCACAGATTTGAAACATAAACGTTAAACTCGAGAAAATCTTATGGCAGTCTTGATTTTTTTTCTTTAATTTATGTGGATGAAGAACATCTAAAGAAATAGTATATGATCATTGATATGGGTAAAATCCGTAACTAACCCCCCCCCCCCCCCCCCATGCGATTCTCGCACGAATCACAAAGCCTCCTGGGACTTAAAGTGTCCATCAAACAAAGGGCTCAAACCAAGCACGCTCCACGGGCCTTCTACAGGCCCAGACATCCATCCAGGTCTCTCACCCACCGATCATGCCAGTCACCCCGTCGGTTACACCGCAATCAAAACCTCCCCCCCCCCAAAATCAGGGATTTGATTAACACCAGATCTGATATCACTGGGACCCCATGACCGACCGAGAATCTCTCCATAACGGACTCTCCAAATACCTATAAATACTACTGCTCTGGCACTGTTACAAGGTAATCACTTTTTTGGCAACACAACTCCTTCCCCTGAATTGCTGTCTTCGGACTTAAGTATCGGAGAGTCTATCGTCGGGAATACTCCCGGTGTTTTAGGCTTCTTTTTTCAGGTCGGCTAGTTGGCTCATTCCCTAACCAATCCACTCAATTTCCCCTCAAAAACAGAACGAAGGTCAGGATCACGGCTGTTTCCCCGAAGAAAAGAACTCACATTATCTGTTGCTCCCACACCCTAAAAAACTGCTGCAACAGATTGACGCCGTCTGTTGGAAAAAGCCAGTGGATCCTACACCCGATTCGAGTAATCCAAAGCAATTTACTCTCATGGCACCTCAAGCTAAGAAGACCTCCGTCATGGGGCCCTGGGTCCCTCCTCTTGCACCGACCCACACCCCCGCAAACACCCAAGGGTCACGGAGGTAGCGGGCCTAGAATCCACGGGGACCAGCCCCGAGCACATCTCGCTCTATCGCGAGGCAGGTCGAGCAACTTGCAGTATATGACCTCCATAATGTCATCAACAATCAGTCGAACCAGGAAAAACTCCAAAACCAGCTCAGTCGTTCGAGAGGCGAAGCTGGACCGTCGAACCCGGCTCCAAGCTGCATCGGTCCCAAGGCCGAGATCAACGGCGCAGCCAATCTCCAAGGCCCCCAGGACACTCTGATGGCCATGGAGAAGAAGGTCATGTTACTCGTGCCGAGTTCCGAGAGTTCCAAGTCAAGATCCTACGAGCGCTCTGAGGAAAAGCCCGGGATGAAAGACGTTCAGGCGAGGTCAAAATCGAGGTTTCTGCGGAAGAAGAATCTCACAGGGTTGACCAAATCTGGGAACCATCAGGACGATGTTTGAAAACGTCTCCAAGAGTTGATAGACCGCCTTGCTTAGATAACTGAGAACAGGGGACGATCCAGTCGAGTTTGTCAACCATCCCGACCTCCCTTCTCCGCCCGAATCCTCGATGCCTCTATTCTGAGAAACTTCAAGACTCCCCAGTTCGAGACATACAATGGAGAGACAGATGCTACTGATCACATAGAGGGATTCCAAACCCTCATGATGATTCACAGCACCTCGGATCCTCTCCTAAATCGTGCGAATGCAGCTACTCTACGTGACCCTGTTCGGGAATGGTATTCAAAGCTTGCCCCTATTCAATTTTCTCTTTCGATCAGCTCAAACAGAATTTCCTCGTGCATTTCATGACCAGTGGCAAGGTAGAGAAGACGAGCGCTTCCCTTCTAGATCTTAAACAGAAGGAAGGAGAGCCCCTCCGGGACATCGTTCGAAGATTCATTACTGAAGACCAGGCGATCTCCTCCCTCGATGCTAGAGTAGCCTCAGCAGCATTTTGGCACAATGTCCGGCACGACTAGCTAAAGGCCTCCTAGCCAAGAAACCTCTCCTTGATTTCTCCGAACTCATCCATAAGGTCAAGAAATACATCCGAGCCGAAGAGACTGTGCATCCCAACGGATAGATGGAGACCTTGCCAAAGGGAAAGAGGAAGGCAGATGAGTCCGAGGCCCTAAAAAAATTGCAAAAGAACCCCACTGGCCAAAGGCGTCTACCTCTAGTCCTCTGGTTCAAGAAGTTCACCCCGCTCACTGCAAGCGTCTCGGCCATCCTCATGGAGTTTAAGGACAAAGGAATAGTCATGCATCTCCCCCCTCCTCCAACAACAACAATAGGAGGAGGAACTGAAGAATCTACTATTGGTTCCATCGGGATCACGGTCACGAGACCGACAACTGTCCGGCTCTTAAGGAGGAGATTGAAGCACTCATACAGAGAAGCTACCTATCTGAGTTCACTCAGAATACTAGGTGAGCCTCCCCTCCTCGAAGGGAAGACAAGCGTCCGAAACGGGTCCCTGGATGGAGAGAGCTGATGGGCTAGCTATTCTCCACAGCGTCTATGGTGGACCCATAGGAGGAGACTCGAACACCTCCCGCAAAGCTTTCATGCGAGAAGTTAATGCGGTCTGTCATCAACCACCCCTCAAGAGGCGGGGGCTATCGGTCTCGTTCTCCAACAAAGATCTCGAGGGTCCGACTCCCACATTTTGATGCCCTTGTTATCAACCTCAGTTTAGCCAATCACGAGGTTCTCCGCATCCTTTTCGACAATGGGAGCTCAGTAAACATTCTGTTTATGATAGCTTTCAAAGCCCTAAAACTCCTCAGGGAAAAGCTAAAGCCCGGGGGGTACACGCTCCAGGGGTTCTCAAGCGCCCCCTCCAGATAGAGGGGATTGTGACCTTCGACGTTACTGCCGGGCAGGCTCCAGATTCCCAAATCGAAGTCATGGACTTCATGGTGGTAAATGTTCAAACTGCCTACAAGGCTATCATCGGTCGACCCGGCCTTTCATCCCTCTAAGGAGTACCCTCAGCATACCACATGAAGATGAAATTCCCCACCGAACGTGGGGTCGAAGTCGTCCGAGGTAACCAGAAGGCCATTGAACCTACTACATGGCCGCTATGGAGGTGACAGTCCATCCACTCGACACAGTCGAGCTCCTCTCTTAAAGGAGTATGACCGGCTCAGAGCCAGTTGATGAACTGGAAGAGGTCCCCATCTCTGAAGATGACCTATCCATGTAACACCCGACATTTTTATTTTAATTAAAAATGCATTTTTTGATTTTTTGCACGTATGATGCACGTGCTAATTTATCCATCTCTTTTTCTTACTCTCATTTACTAATTTTAGCATGCATAGTCTTATTTAGCTTTTTATTTAACCCATTGACCTAAAGTTAATTTCTAGCCCATTAGATCAATTAAAAGGAGAGCTCACTAGGATAATTAAATTAATAAATTAAAAAGAAAGCTCATGGGACATGCCCATTAATAAAATTCTATTTTAAAGTTGAGCTTGGACTAATACATGACAAGTTACACCTTTTAGTACACATTTAGAACTATAAAAAATTGTATTTATTTTGTTTGTGCATGTGTGCAATTGCAACATGAGATTGGCCGGTCTTGCACTAGAGGGGGAGGCCGAATTTTTGGTAGTAGGGGGAGAGGAAAGGTTGGGAGTTTGGGAGTTAGGATATTTGGAGAGTTTGAGAGAGGAGTTAGGAAAGTGAAGGGATGAAGAATTTAAATGAGGAATTATTAGGTTGAAAATTTTGCACTTTAGGCCTTAATATTGTCCTATAAATACTCTTCTCTTCTCATTTCACACACCAAAGACAAAGCAAATAAGAGAAAGAAAAAAAAGAAAGGGAGTAAGAGAGTTCTTGTGCTTGGAGGAATTCTTGTGCTTGGAGGAGTTCTTGCTAGGAGAAGAAGAAATTGGTAAGAGCTAGGAGTTGTGCTTCCACCTTTTGTTCAATCTTCATTAGAGGTGGGTGATTTCTTACTTTCTAGTTGTAGAATATGCATGCTAAAGGCTATAAATGAGTACTTTAAGTTGATGTTGATGTGAAATATATAGATAAAACCTATGCTAGTGTAATATGTTATGAATGAGAATAGTCTTGTGATGATCATGCAAATAATAGATACCATGCTAATTAAAAAGAAGAATTTTTGACTAAAGAATTAATACTATGAATGATATTAGTGTGCTTGTAAAATTTTGTACATGTTGAGTATATGGAATTTGTTGAAGAATGTCATATTCAAATCATGCCTTAGAATTTAATGATTAAGAAAGAAGAAGAGAAAGCTAAACAAAATTTAGTTAGTGCTGACATAAGTATATTTTGCCTTATTGTATTTGAAAATAATAATTTTCACCATGAAAGAGGATTTTGTGAAATTCTCATGATTGAAAGACATGTTAGTATTGTTATAAAATTTTAATTTGTATAAGTAGGAACATAAACTAGTTTTCATGAACACTATTTTGTAAATTCAAGTTTTAAGAAAAATCCAAGCCTATGTGTAAAATGAGAAGATGAATTGTTTAAAGAAATAGAAATTGGGTTTTAATGAATTTAAAATTGTTGTTTACTGTTTTTAAATTCATTCTCAGTCAAGAGAAATTTTATTTCAAAATCCTAAAAAGATTGGATCCTTGGATAAACGAGTTTGTATGAAAAAGAACCATTTTCTGAACAATTTAAACAAAAGTATATTAATACAAATCCTAAACAGAAATTACACTTGGACTTACTGGTTAGCCAGTGCACCACAGAGCACTGTTTGTAAGTGATCTTGGGTTCGAAACTTGATAGTCACATTTATTTTTATTCTTTTAAATAAATTCCGGAAACTGAGAGTCGATGTATGAACAATTCGGCATAGAATTTGATGCCAGAGTCCTTTGGACTCACTAACTAGCAGGATCTGGGTTGGGCGTTGGCTGTGTGTGATCGGAAGTCATGGGTTCGAAACCCAGAGCACCCCTTTTGATATTTTTGAGTCTTTTCTTCAGATGTGGGAGTTTTAATATGAAAAGTTTTAGAAATAAACCTTATTACTGATATTAAATGAAATGAAAAATATTAAGAGATAGTATAAAGTTTTCTTGTATATTTTGAAGTATAAAAGAAATGGAATTTTGAGAATAGAACTTTGTAGTGAAGAAAAGCAAAGTATTAATTTGTGAAGTGATTTTTCTTCAAAGAGATTACACTTTTATTTTTGTTTAAGAAATACTTTGAAGTGAAATGAGACATTGTAGGAGCTTGAATTTGTTAATAAAATTTCATGTGACAAAGTTGTGTTCTTGAAAGAAATTATTTGCTTATAAAGATTATGAATGAATAAAGAGATCATGAATAGTGTCAAGACTAAGAAATGATTATTTTGTGGATAAGTGTTAAGATAAGATATGGATCATTTGTGATTGATTTAAAGATAAGAATATCTAAGTTTAGGACATGTTTATTGAAGGGTATATGTACCCATGGATTCTTGTACATGAAAAAGTTGTGATTTAGAGTTAGTGAGTCCTCGGGTACCGGCACTATTGAATTGAAAAAGAGTTGAGATATATTTTGATGGAACTGTCTCGTATTTTGTTGATTAAGCCCGGTAAAAGGTAAAACTAATTCTAGGTATGGAAATTTATTCATGTCTTGAAATAAAGAATTAGGCACATAAGTGAAGATGTAGTAAACTTAGGCAAACGTAAATGGGGCTCTCTATATAGTCGGACAGAGGATTCCGGGACTGTGGTTGTTTCGTGGGAGACAGCCTTTTATTTTTAAATCTGGGACTATGCGTAATCGGGCGGATAGTTTACCGTTCTCCAATGTATATACATATACCAGGGCTAGAGGGGCATTTGCGGGATGATTCGCATGATGAGGGATCTATTATAACATTCGGGCAGAGGATTCCGGGACTGGGATCCATATTCATGGAATGATCTAAATCTTGTCTTATTACTCGGTAGTTTTCATGGCGGGGGACCAAACCCTTAAATGTGGAGTACGTAGGTGCTTGCCATCGGACCTATGTAGTATGGAATGCATAGAAACCGAACAAGTATGCATTAGTGTCATCCTAGTATAAAATGTGTACATTAGGTATTAAGGCATCGCATACACTTATATGTTTAGAATAATCACTTTTGATACTTTATTGTTTATTCAATTTTTTGTGGTTTGTTAAAGTATTGAGATCGTTATATGTACGGCATAGACAAGATGGCCAAGTATAACATTTTTGTCAGTTGTAAGTGACTGATGTGCCCACAGCTTAACATGCAGATAATGGACTTTTCCATGAAGAAGTAAAGATGTTATGATGTAGTTGATGATTTACATTGATAAAGTTGTATAAGTTGTATTTTTATTTTATTGTTGTATTTTGTTTTATTCTTCCGCTGTGTAAACCAATTGTAAAGAACTCAGATGTTGTTGAAAAGTTTTAATTTTCTTGTAAAATTGTACGAAGTGAAGTGTAAAGATCCTATGAAATCTCAAATTTGGTCTTATTTGGAATTTAGGGCATTACAGATGGTATCAGAGCCGGCTTCACAAGTAGTACAAATTTATAAGGAACGACACCTTTGAGTGGACACTAGAGTGTGAGTTTCAATTTATAGAGATATAAACTTATGTTTGTATTGCTCTATGAGATGACATTTTTCTCCTCTTTTTTCCTATAAGATGGCCAATCAGCATGATCCCCAGAATGATGCACATTGGTTTGTCCCATTCTAGGATGAAGAGGAAGAGCCAATGGAAGAAGAAGAAGAAGATCCAGAAGAAAAGGAAGAAGAGGAACCAGAGGAGATAGAAGAAGAATTTCCCGAGTCTACGAAGATTACTCCACCTCCGCCTGATCTCCCCGATGAATCCTCAGACGAAGAACTCGTTCCAGATAACCCAAATGATATTGTTACTTCTCTGTGACGGGAATTGGACACTCAAAAGTGGAGAGTTAACTACCTGAAATCACAACGGACAGAAGACAAGGAGCGCATCCAGGAGCAGAACTTCCAAGTGTGTGAGCTTGAGAAGGTCCAGCACGTGAATGATCGGTACTTTGCCAAGTTGGACCACCTCACTTGCTGGGACAAGCAGGAGCGGCAACAGAACTTTGAAGACATGAGGAAAGAAATCGAGGAACTACGGGAATAGCTCAGAGAAGCCAGAAGAAACCGTAGAAACTATGCTGTCTTTTGTAATGGATGTATTGGAACAAAAATTTTCTTTATGAATGTAAAAAGTTTAAATTTAGAAAGAATAAATTTTTTTGAAGTGATGTTATTTGTGTTATTTATGATGATTAATGATGAATTTTATGACTCAGAAATGGCACAAAGGATCATAAACGGCGAAGAGCAAAACGGTGAGAATGGGCTAGATCTAGAGACCGAACTAGCCTGAGTCTATCATACCCTAAATGCTGTCGCCGCAAACATCACTGGAAACAGGGGACCAGGGCCAGCCGTGCAAATTCTGGAGGCAATCAAGTTGGTTGAATCGTTCAAAAGAATGAAGCCACGTGTATTTGAAGTACAGATAAATCCAAATGCATCTGACGACTGGATCAGACAGATCGAGACAGTTTTTGATGTACTAGAAACCCCAGAGGCTAACAAGGTGAAATTGGCCACCATCCAACTAGAAAAGGATGCAGGTGTTTGGTGGCAATTGCTAAAAAGGACCTTGGGCAATGTACAACTTACTTGGGAGGAGTTTCTTGATGAATTCAGGAGTCACTACTTTCCAATGAACGTTCAGGAAAAGAAGGCCATGAAATTTCTGAGCTTGCAACAGGGCAGTATGTCTGTACGGGAATATGAGACCAAGTTCAACCAACTCTCCAGGTACGCACCAGAAATGGTACAAGATGAAGCTAAGAAAGCATGCAAATTTGAGCAAGGGTTGAGGCCAAGTCTGAGATCCCGGATGATACCCCCGGGCATCCACAGATTCGAGAAGCTGGTCAGAAGGGCTGTCGTGACTGAGTCAGATATGAACCAGTTTCAAGCGGTACAGGTCAAGAGGAACAATTGGAGCACGAGCAAGAGGCCTGCGGTGCCGAGCAATTTCAGGATTCAACCCCCAGTGCAGTGTTTCAAACCAACTGGAGCTAATGTTGTCGCAGTGACTGGCAGGGTACCCACTTGCTACAAATGTGGAGAGGTAGGCTACATATCTTTTAGGTGTACCAAGCTGCCGACGAACAGGGCTTGTTTTCTTTGTGGCAAGGATGGCCACATCAAGCAAATTTTGCTCCCAACTTCAGCTGGGAGGACCGATTCAGCAATAGTCCAACCCAGGGCAAAAGCAGTTCAGGCAGGGGCAGGTGTTTGCCTTGACGGAGGCAGATGTTGATGATGTAGACAACGTCATCACAGGTATGGAAGATGAAGCCTAGTTGTTTTGTTGCTTTTTCCACTTATGTAATAAATGTTATGTAATGAAAGTACTCTTATATAACAGGAGACATTTTAATAAATGGAATAAAAGCATCAGTGTTATTTGATACGGAATCATTGCACACTTTTGTGTCACCCTCGTTTGCAAAACGGTTGGGAGTTGAACTTAAAATTTTTCCTGGCAAAGTTCTATCTGTGGCTACTCGGTCAGGAGAAAACTTGACTACCAATCAATACTATGAAGGGTGTGATCTTGAAATCGGAGGCAGGCTCTTTAGCATCGACCTCATTGAATTGGCAGTTTTGTGAGTCGACATCATTATTGGCATAGACTGGATGTCAGTTTATAGTGCCACTATTGAATGCAAGAGCAAAGAAGTTGTGGTGAAGGCTCTAGGAGGACCAGTAGTAAAATTTCAAGGTAAGAGGAAGTATAAGCAGTTGGTAGCAGCTTTGTCAGAGGGGAAAGTTCCCGAAGAAGTATGGTAGATTCCAGTTGTCCGAGATTTTCCAGCTGTATTTCCTGATGATCTACCAGGGCTTTTCCCTCACCGAGATGTAGAGTTCAGCATCACTATTCAGCCAGGGAGTGCACCTATTTCCAAGGCACCATACAGAATGGCACCGGTTGAACAAGATGAGATCAAGAAGCAGATCGAAGAATTGTTGAGCAAAGGATTCATCAGGCTAAGTGCATCACCGTAGGGAGCCCCAGTTCTTTTGGTGAAGAAGAAGGATGGATCAATGAGGATGGGCATCGACTACAGAGAGTTAAACAAGGTTACAGTACAGAACAAGTACCCAATTTCTCGAATCGATGATCTATTCGACCATCTACAAGGAGCAGTAGTTTTCTCTAAGATAGACTTGCGGTCAGGATATCACCAAGTTTGAGTGAAAAAATAATATGTGCACAAGACGACTTTCCGAACTAGGCTTGGTCACTATGAGTTCTTAGTCATGCCATTTGGAGTCACCAATGCACCGGCTATTTTCATGGACATAATGAACAGAGTTCTGCGGCCATTCATTGATTCTTTTGTCGTTGTATTCATCGAAGACATATTAGTCTATTCCAAGTCAGAGAAGGAGCATGCCGAGCACCTAGCAGAGGTTCTGAAGAAGCTACAGGAGCATCAGCTGTATGCAAAGTTATCCAAATGTGACTTCTGGAAAACCGAATTCGCCTTCCTGGGTCACATTCTTTCTAAGGAGGGAGTGGCTACTGACCTGCAGAAGATTGAAGCTATGAAAGATTGGCCAAGACCGACCATAGTGAAAGAGATTAGGAGCTTTCTGGGCTTGACTGGATATTACAGAAGGTTCATTCAAGGCTACGCTCAGATAGCTGTGCCGCTCACAAGGCTTACAAAGAAGAATGTGAGTTTCAAATGGTCGAAGCAGTGTGAAGCTAGTTTCCAAGAGTTGAAGGAAAGATTGACTACCGCTCCCATTTTGGCCTTGCCAAGAGCAGGAGTCGAATATGATGTCTACAACGATGCTTCCCATCGCGGTTTGGGTTGTGTGCTGATGCAAGAGGGGAAGGTAATAGCTTATGGGTCCAGATAGCTGAGACCACATGAGAAGAATTATACAACCCATGATTTGGAGCTGGCAGCAATCATCTTTGCTTTGAAGTAGTGGAAGCATTACGTGTACGGAGAGAAGGTCAACATGTGCACGGATCATAAGAGTCTGAAATATATCTATCAGCAGAGAGACATGAATCTGAGGCAGAGAAGATGGTTAGAAGTGTTGGAGGACATCCGACCTGAGATCAAGTACCACCTGGGCAAGGCCAATGTTGTGGCTGATGCGCTCAGCAGGAAGTGCAGTTTGTCTCGACTGATCACAACTCAGGAGAGGTTGGTAGAGGAGCTTAATCGGGCAGGAATTGAAGTGGTTTTGCAAGGTTTGGGAGATTCCTTAGCTCAATTAAGGATTCAACCCACATTGAAAGACAGAATCTTCGACAGTCAGAAGACAGATCCAGAGATCCAGAAGATGATAGAGCAGGTTGGTGTTGGCAAGTTAAAGAGTTCCAAATGAAGGATGCAGTGCGGTGGTATGGAGAGCGACTGCGTGTGCCAGATCTAGCGGAACTAAAAGAGAGTATTCTTCAAGAAGCGCATGCTACTTTGTTATCCGTACATCCAGGGAGTACCAAAATGTACAAGGACATAAAGCTATACTTCTGGTGGCAAGGAATGAAGCGTGATGTGGCTGAGTTTGTTGCCAAGTGTGCAGTTTGTCAGCAATTCAAAGCATAAAATTAGGAGCCTAGAGGTTTGTTGCAGCCATTACCCATTCCAGAATGGAAGTGAGATTGTATCAGTATGGATTTCATCACAAGTTTACCCAAGAGTTCCAAAGGCAACGATACAATTTGGGTGATAGTGGACCGACTCACCAAGTCAACTCACTTTTTAGCGATGAAGCTTACTTGGTCAACAGAAAAGCTGGCAGAGTTGTATGTTGACGAGATTGTGAAGCTTCATGGAGTTCCGCTATCAATAGTATCCGACCGAGATGCGCATTTCACTTTGCATTTTTGGAGAAGTCTTTAAGCAGCTTTGGGGACGAAGACAAATTTTAGTACGGCCTTTCATCCTCAAACTGATAGGCAGACTGAGAGAGTCAATAGGGTACTGGAAGATCTGTTGAGATGCTATGTGTTGGACTTCGGTGGCAGCTGGGAGAGGTATTTAGCTCTTGTGGAATTTGCATACAACAACAGTTTCCAGGCGAGCATTGGGATGGCGCCGTATGAAGCTCTATATGGAAGGAAGTGCAGGACACCAGTTTGTTGGTATAAAGTGGAGGAGCGACAGCTGTATGGACCAGAGTTTGTGCAGCAGACCTCAGAAAAGGTCGAGCTGATCAGGAAGAGGTTGGTCGACGCACAAAGCAGGCAGAAGAGTTATGCTAACAACCGGAGGAAAGACCTAGAGTTTGATGAAGGTGATTTTGTCTTTGTGAAGGTGTCTCCGACCAAAGGGGTGATTCGGTTTGGAAGGGGAGGAAAATTAGCCCCGAGATACATTGGACCCTATAAGATATTGAAAAGAATTGGGAAGATAGCTTATCAGTTAGAACCATCAGAAGAGTTGGCCTAAGTGCACAATGTCTTTCACGTGTCCATGTTACGAGGCTATATTCCAGATCTGAGACATTATTTACCAGAAGTGCCTGAAGGTTTGCAACTGGATTTGAGCTATGCTGAGCATCCAATTGAGATCGTGGATCGTCGAGAAAAGGTCTTGAGAAACAAGAAAATACCTATGGTCAAGGTCATTTGGAGGAACCAATTTGTTGAGAAGGCCACTTAGGTATCAGAGGAAAAGACGATGAAAAATCATCCTGAACTCTTCCACTAAAATTTTTGTAAACTTTTTCTTTTCTTTGTATGTTTCTCACTCCTAAGTGTAGTTCCAGGGACGAAACTATTCTAAGGAGGGAGTGTTGTAACACCCCACATTTTTATTTTAATTAAAAATGCATTTTTCGATTTTTGCACGTATGATGCACGTGCTAATTTATCCATCTCTTTTTCTTACTCTCATTTACTAATTTTAGCATGCATAGTCTTATTTAGCCTTTTACTTAACTCATGGACCTAAAGTTAATTTCTAGCCCATTAGATTAATTAAAAGGATAGCCCACTAGGATAATTAAATTAATAAATTAAAAAGAAATCCCATGGGACAAGCTCATTAATAAAATCCTATTTTTAAGTTGAGCTTGGACTAATACATGACAAGTTACAACTTTTAGTACACATTTAGAACTATAAAAAAAATTGTATTTATTTTGTTTGTGCATGTGTGCAATTGTACACATGACATTGGACACATGATTTTGCACTAGAAGGGGAGGCCGAATTTTTGGTAGTGGGGGGAGAGGAAAGGTTGGGAGTTTGGAAGTTAGGATATTTGGAGAGTTTAAGGGAGGAGTTAGGAAAGTGAAGGGATGAAGAATTTAATTGAGGAATTATTAGGTTGAGAATTTTGCACTTTAGACCCTAATATTGTCCTATAAATACTCCTCTTCTCTTCTCATTTCACACACCAAAGACAAAGCAAATAAGAGAAAGAAAAAAAAAGAAAGAGAGTAAGAGAGTTCTTGTGCTTAGATTAATTCTTGTGCTTGGAGGAGTTTTTACTAGGAGAAGAAGAAATTGCTAGGAGTTAGGAGTTGTGCTTCCACCTTTTGTTCAATCTTCATTAGAGGTGAGTGATTTCTTACTTTCTAGTAGTAGAATATGCATGCTAAAGACTATAAATGAGTACTTTAAGTTGATGTTGATGTGAAATATGTAGATAAAACTCATGCTAGTGTAATATGTTATGAATGTGAATAGTCTTGTGATGATCAATCAAATAATAGATACCATGCTCATTAAAAAGAAAAATTTTTGACTAAATAATTAATACTATGAATCATGTTAGTATGCTTGTAAAATTTTGTACATGTTGAGTATATGAAAATTTGTTGAAAAATGTCATATTCAAATCATGCCTCAGAATTCAATGATTAAGAAAGAAGAAGAGAAAGCTAAACAAAATTTAGTTAGTGCTGACATAAGTATATTTTGCCTTATTGTATTTGAAAATAATAATTTTCTCCATGAAAGTGGTTTTTGTGAAATTCTCATGATTGAAAGACATGTTAGTATTGTTATAAAATTTTAATTTGTATAAGTAGGAACATAAACTCGTTTTCATGAACACTATTTTGTAAATTCAAGTTTTAAGAAAAATCTAAGCCTATGTGTAAAATGAGGAGGAATTGTTTAAAGAAATGGAAATAGGGTTTTAATGAATTTAAAATTGTTGTTTACTGTTTTTGAATTCATTCTCAGTCAAGAGAAAGTTTATTTCAAAATCCTAAAAAGATTGGATCCTTGAATAAACGAGTTTGTATGAAAAAGAACCAATTTCTGAACAATTTAAATAAAAGTATATTAATACAAATCCTAAATAGAAATTACACTTGGACATACTGGTTAACCAATGCACCGCAGAGCACTGTGTGTAGGAGATCTTAGGTTCGAAACTTGATAGTCACACTTATTTTAATTCTTTTAAATAAATTCCCGAAACTGAGAGTCGATATATGAACAATTGGCATAGAATTTTACGCCAGAGTCCTTTAGACTCACTGGCTAGCGGGATATGGGTTGGGCGTTGGCTGTGTGTGATCAGAAGTCATGGGTTCGAAACCCAGAGCACCCCTTTTGATATTTTTGAGTCTTTTCTTCATATGTGGGAGTTTTAATTTGAAAAGTTTTAGAAATAAACTTTATTACTGATATTAAATGCAATGGAAAATATTAAGAGATAGTATAAAGTTTTCTTGTATATTTTGAAGTATAAAAAGAAATGGAATTTTGAGAATAGAACTTTGTAGTGATGAAAAGCGAAGTATTAATTTGTGAAGTGATTTTTCTTGAAAGAGATTACACTTTTATTTTTGTTTAAGAAATACTTTGAAGTGAATTGAGACATTGTAGGAGCTTGAATTTGTTAATAAAATTTCATGTGATGAAGTTGTGTTCTTGAAAGAAATTATTTGCTTATAAAGATTATGAATGAATAAATAGATCATGAATAGCGTCAAGACTAAGAAATGATTACTTTGTGGGTAAGTGTTAAGATAAGATATGGATCATTTGTGAATGAGTTGAAGATAAGAATATCTAAGTTTAGGACATGTTTATTGAAGGGTATATGTACCCATGGATTCTTGTACATGAAAAAGTTGTGATTTAGAGTTAGTGAGACCTCGGGTACCGACACTATTGAATTGAAAAGAGTTGAGATATATTTTAATGGAACTGTCTCGTATTTTGTTGATTAAGCCCGGTAGGAGGTAAAAATTCTAGGTATGGAAATTTATTCATGTCTTGAACTAAAGAATTAGGCACATAAGTGAAAATGTAGTAAACCTGGTCAAACGTAAATGGGGCTCTCTATATAGTCGGGCGGAGGATTCTGGGACTATAGACCCAGTCGGGCGGAGGATTCCGGGACTATGGTTGCTTCGTGGGAGACGGCCTTTTATTTTTAAATCCGGGACTATGCATAGTCGGACGAATAGTTTACCGTTCTCCAATGTATATACATATACCGGGGCTAGAGGGGCATTTGCGGGATGATTCACATGATGAGGGATTTGTATAACAGTCGGGCGGAGGATTTCGGGACTGGGATCCATATTCGTGGAATGATTTAAACCTTGTCTTATTACTCGGTATTCATGGCGGGGGATCGAACCCTTAAATGTGGAGTACGTAGGTGCTTGCCCTCGGACCTATGTAGTATGGGATGCATAGAATCCGAATAAGTACGCATTAGTGTCATCCTAGTATAAAATGTGTGCATTAGGCATTAAGGTATCACATACACTTATATGTTTAGAATAATCACTTTTGACACTTTATTGTTCATTCAATTTTTTGTGGTTTGTTAAAGTATTGAGATCGTTATATGTACGACATAGAGAGGATGGCCGAGTAAAATATTTTCGTCAGTTGTAAGTGACTAACGTGCCCACAGCTTAACATGCAGGTAATGGACTTTTCCATGAAGAAGTAAAGATGTTATGATGCAGTTGATGATTTACATTGATAAAGTTGTATAAGTTGTATTTTTATTTGATTGTTGTATTTCTTTTATTCTTCCACTGTGTAAACCAATTGTAAAGAACTCTGATGTCGTTGAAAAGTTTTAATTTACTTGTAAAATTGTATGAAGCGAAGTGTAAAGATCCTGTGATCTCGAATTTGGTCTTAGTTGGAATTCGGGGCGTTACAATCCAAGTGGTTCCAAGTGGGCTGATCCCTTCCTTACGACCTAAGGCGAGATATCATCGACGGCGTCCGTCGAAGTCAAGATTTATTCGCATGGATGCCCTCAGATATGCCTGGGATCTCCGAGGATCTTATAATGCATATACTGAGCATCCATCCGGACTCCAAATCAATGCAACCGAGGCATCACAAATTCCCCCTGGATCGGCAGCATGCGGTTAAGGAAGAAGTACAGAAACTCCTTTTCGCCAAGTTCATTCAAGAGGTGAGCTACCCAGAGCGGCCGGCAACGTTGTGATGGTCAAGAAACCCAACGGAAAGTAGAGAATCTGCATCGACTTCATGGATCTTAACACAACCTGTCCAAAGGATCCATTCCCCCTCCCGAGCATTGAAGTCCTCATTGATGCAACATCCTCGTACGAGCTTCTCAGTTTCATGGATGCTTTCTCGGGCTACAACCAAATTAGGATGTACCTTTCAAACATCCCTAAGACAGCTTTCATGACCAACCAAGGGCTATATTGCTTCTGTGTCATGCCCTACGGGCTGAAGAATGCTGGAGCAACTTACCAGAGACTTGTAAACCGGGTCTTCTGAAATCAAATAGGTCGAAACATGGAGGTGTATGTGGATGACATGCTCGTCAAAAGTCTCAAAGATCAGGATCATGTGAAAGATCTTGATGAAGCATTCGGGGTTCTTCGATCCCATGATATGCGGCTAAACCCTTCGAAGTGTGCCTTCGGCATAACGTCCGGAAAGTTCCTCGGATTCATGGTCAGCCAGCAGGAAATAGAAGCCAACTTTGAAAAAAATCAGGCCATACTAGACATTTCCCCTCCAAGAAATGTGAAGGAAGTACAACACCTCACGGGTCAGTTAGCAGTTATCGGTCGCTTTCTTTCTAAATCCGGAGAGAAGTCACTGCCATTCTTCAAAGCTCTCAGGGGAGTTAAAAACATCGAGTAGGGGGAGCTCCAACAATAAGCCTTCAACCAGTTGAAGGCATACTTGGCCAATCCCCCGCTCCTCAGCAAACCCGAGCCGAGCAAAGTTCTCTCTCTACCTGGCTGCTTCCGAGCATGCGCTCAGCACTGTCTTGGTTCGGGAGGAAAGCGGATCGCAGAAGCCTATCTATTATGTCAGCAAAATCCTCCGCAATGCCAAGCTCAGATACCCTAAAGTAAAGAAGATGGATTATGAACTTGTGATGGCAGCGAGAAAGCTTCACCCATACTTCCAGGGCCACTCCCTTCAAGTCCTTATGGACCAACCCCTCATGCAAGTACTCCTTAACCCTGATACGTCAGGCCGCTTGATCAAATGGTCTTTTGAGTTTAGTCAGCATGACATCAAATATAAGCCCCGAACTACAATCAAGGGTCAAGCACTCGCTGAATTCATAATCGAGTGTTCCATTCCTGATACATCTGAAGTCTGAGAGGACGAGCTAGAGTGGGAGCTCTACGTTGATGGGTCGTCCAACAAAGGTGGGAGCAGGACTGGGGTCGTACTTAAGGGTCCAGATTCCTTCATTCTCTAATACTCTCTTCGCCTTAACTTCCCAGCCTCCAACAACGAGGCGGAATACGAGGCAATGATCACAGGACTCCTCTTGGCCCATAAAGCAAGAGGCAAACATGTAAGGGTTTTTAGCACTCCCAGCTTGTCGTCAATTAGATTTTTGGGGAGTACGAGGCTCGCGATGCCTGAATGATCCAATACCTGGAACGTATTCGGATCCTTCTCTCGAATTTCCTGCAAGCAATAGTGACTCGGATCCCTCGGGAACAGAATACACAGGCAGATGCTCTCTCTAAACTGGCATCTTCCTCCTTCGAAAGATTAGATCACACCATCTTGGTAGAGGTTCTCTTTAAACCCACCATCAAAATTGCCGAACTGTCCGGAACCAACTGCATTGACTCACCCATGGGGGCGGCAACTCAGATGGACCCGATCTTGAACTTCCTAAGGGCTAGTGAACTACCCCCATGATCCATCTGAAGCCAGAAAGGTTTGGGCCCATTCGGAGAGGTTCATACTCATCGACGGCACACTTCTCAAATGCTTGTACAAGGCGGACAGGAGACCCTATCTCCACTACCTGAATCCTGTGGATACCAAATATACGTTAGAAGATATGCACGAAGGAATCGGCAGCTGCCACATGGGCAGCACAACACTTACAAGGAAAATACTCAATCACGAGTACTACTGGCCGACCCTCCTCCAAAATGCTTAGGATCTTGTGAGAAAATGCGACCCTTGTCAAAGGTACTACTCCATTCGACACACTCCCCAAGCCGAGCTAAAATCATTAGCTAGTCCGGTCCCCTTTTCTATGTGGGGAATGGATCTGGTCGTCCTTTTTGCAAAAGCAACTGGCCAGAGGCTCTTCCTCATCGTCGCCATAGACTATTTTACCAAATGGGTCGAGGCAGAACCCCTCACCACCATAACCGAGTATCAATCACAATAATTCTTTTCAAAAAACATTGTTTGTCGATTTGTATCCCTCTGATTCTCGTCACCGACAATTGCACCTAGTCACCGGCAAAAACTTCTGCAAGTTCTGTGCTGGCCTGGGGATCCAACAAAGGTTCTCTTTCATCTCACACCCCCAGTGCAATGGCCACGGTGAGAACGCCAACAAACAGATTCTGGACGAACTGAAGAAATGCCTAAACTACTCAGCAAAAGGCCTATGGGTCGAAGAGTTGCTGAGCGTGTTGTGGTCCTACCGAACCACTAAAAGTATTCCAACAAGTGAGTCCCCGTTCAACCTAACTTTCGGAACCGAAGCAGTCATTCCCTTGGAGGTCAGTCTCCTCTCTCCACGCATCATAAGCTTCACTGAAAGTTCCAACTCAACAGGCCTAAAGACCAACCTCGATCTCCTCGACGAGGTACGCGAATAGTCAGCTATCAGAAGGAACACCTACCAATAGAAGTTCGAGTGCTTCTATAATCAAAAAGTACAACCGACCAACATAAAGAAGGGTGACCTTGTGCTCCGACGGTTCACCATCTCTGAACCTACCAAGAAAGCAAAACTCGCTGCAAATTGAGAAGGTCCTTATAAGGTCTCCAAAGTGGTCCGTCCAGGAACCTACCGACTCAAAGACCTGGGGAGCAAGGCAATCAAGAAAACCAAAAATGCAGAGCAGTTGATTAAGTTCTATGATAGCCCTTAAAACGATTCAAACTCGTAACAAGGAAAATGTAATAAGCGCCAACTTTCAGTGGCCACCGAATAAAGTTGTTTCCAGTTTCGTCAATCAATCTTTGCCTACTCCTTTTTCAAAGCAAAATCTAAACCTCGAAAAGAGTACCTCGACTCTGAGTCTTATGCAGTTCTCACTGCTAAAATCTAAACCTCGGAAAAAGTGCCTCGACAAAGCACCTCGACTCTGACTCTTATGCAGTTCTCATGCTAAGTCTAAACCTCGGAAAGAGTGCCTCGGCAGAGCACCTCGACTCTGATTCTGATGCAGTTCTCACTGCTAAGTCTAAACCTCAGAAATAGTACCTCGATAGAACACCTCGACTCTGAGTCTTACACTGTTCTCACTACTAAAATCTAAACCTCAGAAAGAGTGTCTTGACAGAGCACCTCAACTCTGATTCTTACGCAGTTCTCATGCTAAGTCTAAACCTAGGAAAGAGTGCCCTGGCAGAGCACTTCGACTCTAAGTCTTACACAGTTCTCGCTGCTAAGTCTAAACCTCGGAAAGAGTACCTCGACTCTGAGTCTTATGGAGTTCTCGCTGCTAAGTCTAAACCTCAAAAAGAGTGCATCGACAGAGCACCTCCACTCTAAGTCTTACGCAGATCTCACTGCTAGGTCTAAATGACAGAGTACCTCAACTCTGAGTCTTACACAGTTCTCCCTGCTAAATATAATCCTCGAGAAGAGTACCTCGACTATGAGTCTTATGCGTTTCTCACAGCTAAGTAAAAACCTCAAAAAAAGTGCCTCGACTCCGAGTACTCTGAAGTTTTCACTACTATATCTAGAGCCCAAGAATCACACTGACCCCGAACCTAACGCGGATCTCTCTACTACCAAGAATTCAACATCTCAGAACTCAACAAGAACAAGTCAGTCTACTGAAAAGGATAAACTTTATTGATCGAAATGTAATTACAAAAGCGGTGGTCAGTCTACAAAAGGCATACAAAATGCTGAAAGCTAAACTTACATCTATACATGATTCATTTTGTATCGCAGAACACTAGCTACTACCCACGCATTGAGGAGAAGAAACAGGTGAAGGCACCTCAGTAGTCGACCCCGGGACTCCGCTACGAAGAAGAGAGGCACTCATGAAAAGGCGCCAAGTCCCTCTCAACTAGTCTGTCTTCCTCGCCGCCACGGCTCGACAGTGTCCCTCTCCGTGGAAGAGGCACCAACGAAAGGCGATGATGATGAGGCCTCTCGGGAAGGGGACAGTGGAAGTTGAAGCCAAAAACGACCCGAACCTCCGTTCCTTCAGCCGATCCAGCTAAGAAAATCTCGAGAGAAGGATGAAGAGTCCTCTAATATAGGTAACTCCACAACCCCAGGGTCTCGGTCCCCGATCGGAAGCGTCAGATCTTGTAATTCGAGTCGCAAGTGATGAACTTCGACACTAGTCACGATTTTTTGCTCCAAGTCCCCTCAGCTCAGCGAAGACAAGGCAGGAACTTCTGACCGGAAAATTGCAACCAAACCCCTAATCCGAGCACAAGCACGGAAGAAAGAATCCCTCAAGGATTGGTCATAACTGTTACAGATCTTGAAATCTGAGTCGAGCAAGACAAGACAAGACAAGACAAGGCCTCAGCACTATGAGCCCCCCAAAGTCAAAGCCTCGAGGACTCAAACCACTCTCCAGGCCGCCACCTTGAATCACAAACGAGTTGATTTCCAAAATCTTCATCAAGGAAACAATCACTTTTTGGAACAAATGGCTCGGAAGCTATGGGATTTTATAGGCAACTCTGCCAACTAGTTCCTTAATTATGCATTAAAAGTCAAAACTTCAATTTTCAAGGTCTACATTAACCCTTATTCGCAAGAAAGGATGATGTGAGCAGACACATGGCAGCTTCTTGCATTCATCACTCCCTACACTCCAACCTCGGTTCCTCAATACTCACGAGGAAAGGGGATAACATGAAAACAAAATTCTATTTTTTTAAAAAAATACAAGGGCAGTGGCCAGTCTGCAAGAAGGCAAAAATACAAGATAAATTCATGGACGACGCTGGAAACCGTATCCCTTGTCTTTGGAGACGATGGACCATTTCTCAGCAGCCGCAGCATGCTCCTCGGCCGCTTACTGCAGGTCCTCCACATTCACCTCCATAGCGAAGCCCTCGACGCTAATGCCCAGATATCTTATCTGGACATGCGTAAAGATTGTACTGTACCCCATGTCCTGAGCATCGAGCACCTATTGTAGGGTCTCTTCCAGTTTCGCCTTGTCCTTCTCCGCCGTCTGTGCCGCCACGTTCAACTCGTCCCTCAATTTGTTCTCTTCGTCTTGCCAAGCCAGCCGCTCCTCGACCCATTTCTCCTTCTTGACAAGCAGCCTCGCCCGAGCCTTCTTTTCCTTCTCCGACTCTTTCTCGACATCCTTACCGGTCCGCTAGAGGTCCTGATTTCGGCTCACTACCTTCCGCACTGACTCCTCAGACTCTAGAGCATGCGCGAGCATTGTGCCGAGCCTCCACTTCAGCTCGGCCCCAATGATGGCAACCTAGGAAGGAAACGGTTAGGAGAAACAAAAGAACAAACTAAACCTAGCAACAAAAATGAAGAAGAAGAGGGGGACCATTCACCTGAACCGAAGCCTAAGCACAACGAGTGTGAACCTCGTTCTAATCCTCCCTCTTCAAGGCCACCGGGGGGTGGCTAGATTAGCAACCACATAGACCGCACTCACATGGTCTGTAACCTGAACCGAAGCCTAAGCACAACGAGTGTGAACCTCGTTCTAATCCTCCCTCTTCAAGGCCACCGGGGGGTGGCTAGATTAGCAACCACATAGACCGCACTCACATGGTCTGTAGTGGGATATGCCTCCGTAATCGACCAGGAGGGGACCCATGCTTTCGCCGGCGATAATGGCTTCAGTGCTACCCCATTCTCCAGTTGTGGAACGTTCTGAGCCCCCACTGACAACTCCTTAGGGTTTGGAGAGTCAACGCTCTTGCTCTTCTTCTGTGGCAAGGGTACAACCGAGGGAGGGGAGTGTGGACGCTTCGAAGAACCGCCCCCGATCTTCTTTCGAGGTCATTCAGTTACTTCGGCCCCTTTCCTCGCTTCACCCTTCACGACCGTATCGAGGCCCGCTTTTTCCTTGGTCCCGATCCTCTCTGCAGCCGCCTTAGCTTTCACCTCCGCTTTTGCCTTGGCTTTAGCCCTCGCTTCAGCCACCTCTCTCTCAGCGTTCCTGGCTATGCATCTTTCCATCAAGAGTGCATCAAAAAACCATGGCATATGGGAAAATAAATTCGATAAGTCAGTGGCAAAAGACAATGGAGGATAATGGAGATAGAAGAACGGGTGGAAATAAACTATAAATATAGACGAAAAAGGACGTTGAATATTGTGCCCACACGTGGCAAGTATGAACACGTTGGTCCCGAAATCGTTGGGATTCCTCTCGAAGAGATTCTTCAAGGTGAAACTCCGACCACGAGCCTCATGCGATCTTCATCGAAAAGGTCCACACCCCGAAACTATCACTCCCATGAGTCGAGTCAACTCCGAGGCCCCACGTGGTCTCAGTCACTAACGGAGCTGAAGTGTCAGACACCCCGACTCGGAACAACACTAACTCGAAAGAATCTTCATGGAATTTTAGAAGTCCACAGCAAAATCAAGACTTGGTATAACAAAAATATTTTATCATTTCAAGAAGGCTACAATGGGCAGTGTTAAGTCCGCTTTCGGCAAACTACATCACAAAATAAAAACTAAGGCAAGGGGGGCTCCTCCTTAGAAGCTGAATGAGTATCGTCGCCCTCCCTAATACCAATGAAATGTCGGCCGGATTTGTGGATAAACCACCCCCGAGGAAATACGAGCATCCCCATCTGTTAAGCCTTCGAGGGAAAGTCCCACACCAGTCCCTAGGTCGGAAGGAATCTTGCCAGGAGTTTTTAGGGAAGTAAAATACATAGATCATACTTGAGATTGCCAAGATCGAAACCAAGGTACATCCGTCAAATACGTTCAACGGCCTACTTAAAACCGCACTCCTCCCCCTCAACAATCTGATTCGCGGCACCTACAAGTTCCGACTGCATCTCGGTTAATCTGTGTTCCAGCACCTCCTTCTCATTCGGCAACATCTCAGAGATAGAATGCCTTCTTCCAGCTCTGCCAACTTCCCCTCCAACTCCTTCACCTTCCTTTCCAAGACCTCGACACGTCCATGCTCGTCCTGGCACCTCTTCTTTTACCGCTCCACTCTTCAAGCCGCACAGCTGAGCAGGCACACATACTGCCTTTTCATTTCGGTCCCATAGAGGGTAGTCTGTCAGGAAAATTCAGAAAGTTTGCAAAAAGTCATCCGTGCTTGGAATACAACGTAATTGACAACTTACCAAGAAAGCCCCTGAGAAAATCAAAGGAAACATGATTCCTCAGTCTTTTGGGCGAGGATCTCCCGATCCTTCGGGGGAGCCAGAGTCTTCACCACTTCCTGAGCCAACTGCGGCTCCACGACGGAGTCAAACTCCTTCACAAAAAAATGAGAGGGCAGAGTCGAAGACTTGGCCAATTTGGTGGCCCTCAACGGTCTCTTGCTCGACTGACCACTCGAGGACCCCTCGGGATCATGGATCGGTGACGTCTTGGATCTCTTAAGGAACTGCCCAGAAGTTAATGCCCCGACCTTCCTCTTACCCTTAAGGTTGGCTGTCGTCGCCTGCAGAGGCTCTAGCACCGAAGAAGTCGTCACACCGGCATCTGCGAAGAGAAGCAGATATCATATAAGGCAATGCACTAACGTAACGAGACAAGAGAGAGAAAACTTACGTGAGCCAGCAGGACCCAAACCTGTCGCGGCCAACCTCACCTCTGACATCTGCGACCAGTCGATGTTGTCACCCTTCTCAAAGATCCTCAAAAACTCAACGCTCTCTTCTGAGGTCAGGTCGTGGATTGATGGGAGACCCTTCCTCGGCAGGACCTTATACAACCATATGGTAGGGATATCCCAAGGATCGATATTGCGGGCCACAAAGAACTTCTGCTTCCAACCTTTGATGGAATCAGAATGGTTGTGCACCACCTGGTACCCCCAAGTACGAGAGATATACCAACGGTAGAGGAGAAGAGGTAGCACTTTAAAACCCATACACACCTGAAAATACTTCAGGCGGAGAGGAAGCCCTTTCTTATGGCACACCATGACGAAACTGATCAGCTGCATCCACAAATTCGGCGCATACTGCATAGGGCTCAGGCCCGTCCAGTTCAGTACTTCCTTCATAAAAGGATGAAGAGGGAAGCGCATGCCCGAGTGGAACATATCCATGTTCATTATGCAGAACTCCCCTGGGAGATCGGCATTCGACCGAAGATCAATGTTCAGGAGCATTAGCTCAATTTGGGGAGGGACGCGATAGACCCTGATGTGAATTTTTTACAAGTGTACAAAATCGCAACAAGTAGTATAGATAAGTGAAAAGAGTGTCGAACCCACATGGACTAATTATTTTATCGAGAACCAAAATTACTAGATTAACTACTATTTGGAAAACCAAAATTCAATAAAGAAAACAACTAAATTAAATTAATCTAAAGAACTAAATTAATTAATTAAAATGAGCGGAATCTGAAATTTTGTTGTTTATTAATTGTAAAACTAATTCTATGACTTTTGATTTCACCTAATTAATCCAACACAATTAATAACTCTATGTGAATAAAAAGATTATTTTTCCAAGTTGTAGACCAAAATCTCTAAACTATTCAATATTCTCTCTCAAGCAATATCGAACATATTCTCAACTAATTATTTATCATAATTCATGTATAAATTACTAATTGAAAATTCATTAAGATCTATGAATTTCTTAACGGCCACATTAACATCGGTTCGCTCTTGTAACGGTGTTTAATTTTATAAATTCAAAATCACAAATTACCAATTCGGTGTCTCCATGATTTAATAGATAATACAAAGGTTGGTCAACCAATTGTAAGCATTAAGAACAAAATTCAAACACACAACCATGAAAAAATAGAAAAATAATATGAAATTAAAATTGTCTTCTCAAAACTAGGCTACATCAAAGCCCTAGAAAAATAAAATTTAGTTCATAATTAAATTGCAACTAACAAATACTGTCTTGGATTGCATAATAAAATTAGAAAAAGAAAAGAAAATGAGGGACAGAAAGAACTCTATTTTGTTAACAAAAATTCCAAACCGAAGTGCCTCGGAAAGCGAGCCGCCAACTCTGAGCCGCACACATCAGCCCCATACGTCTGCACACACACACACAAAATAAAATCAGAATAAAAATAAAATTAATTAGTTTAAATTAATTAAACTAACTAATAATCACATTAGCTCAATTAAACCCTTTTAAAATTGTTTATTGCACTTTCACCTCTATTGGCAATTTAAATTTTATATTTTGCTTTTCACATGCTCAAATTGTAAAATTTAAAATTCAACAAAACAATAAAAATTAATAAATTGTTCTGATTGTTTTGTTTGTTGATTTTTACCAAAATTCCTGACCTTTTGCATCAAAAATCTTATTCCTTAAAAAATAATTAATTAACTGAAATCTATGGAAATAAGATAAATTATTAACATGATAGATGAATACAAGTAATTTTTATGGGTAAATAAGTACAAATATTTATATAAAAATTAGACACATCAAATACCCTCAAGATTTTGCTTGTCCTCGAGCAAAAAGTAAAACCATGAATAAAAGAATTATAATTAATAATAAGCTCAACTCATCACACTAAGAGATCTCATCATGCAAGCATCAAAATTTCAATTAAAAATATAAACAATAGCAAATAAAGTAAAACCAAGCATGCCCACTTTCTCCAGTGCAATTATTCATTCACAATTCCAAACCCAACCATATTTGTCATGCAATTAATGTAATTATAGTATGTAACAACTTCATATGTGATTTCCCTTTCTCACTACTACAAACTGAGTAACAAACTAGAGTTTTTTTTTTGTCTCTTCTCTAAGTTTTCACTTGTCATTTGACGCGAACGCAAACATTTGTGATGAATTCTCCAGTTACTCAACAAGTCACATATTTAGAGTGCTTTGCATACTCATATTTTAAGTTACCGTTTGAAGTAAAAGTAAACATTGGTGATGAATACCCCTAGTTACTAAGAAACTCAAAATATTGGAGTAGATAGACTTTATTTATTCAATTAGTTGATTATTATCACTCTATTTACTTAAACTCTGTTTAGGACTAGATCAAAGGGGATAATCACAAGAAAAAGCATCACATTTTTCTTTTATGTAGAAGCACATGACTGTCACAATTGTGTAAGAAATTTTGAAATTCAATAATCCTAAAGTAAATAAGTATGCTTAATCTTGCTTTATAAGATATTGTCTACACTAAAAAAAATTATTTCAATGCATTAGCACAATAAAGAACTCACAAGTGTAATGGTAAGCCTAATTTAAATTCTTTTTTATTTTATTTTCCTTCAAATATATATAAAATAAAAAATTAAATTTGTACCCCTTCCCCCAAATTTGAATATCGCATTGTCCTCAATGGGAAAAGAAAAAGAAAAACAAAAGAATGCAAAAAGTTTAAAATTTCTCCCCTGATTCGTGTTAAAATTATGCACGCGCGATGTTCATTGTTTCACCGATATCTGGAGCTGTAGGTGTCCAAATGGCCTGATTCTTTTTGTTCTAGAAAGCTAAGAAAATTGGCTACAATCGCTCTTTGAAACACTTTTCCAGATTCTGACTCTATCTTGCTTAGAAATAGCCATCAATTCAGGTATAGAAAACAGCTCCGCCCCGGCGACTTCCAAACTTATGCAATCCTACAAAATAAAATCAAAAATTAAAATTAAAATAAACTAAAAAACAAATCAAATCTAAATGCAGCAAAAAGAAAACTTTGGTTGCCTTCCAAGAAGTGCTAAGTGTTAAGTCTTCAGCCAGACTTTCTCCAATTTGTCAATGTTGTTGGCCTTATCGATGTACAAGATTTTCTTGCCAACTTCTTCATCCATGTATGGCTTCAACCGCTGTCCATTGACCTTGAATGTTTTTTTTTTCTCATGATGAATTTCTATAGCTCCATATGGAAAAACTCGTATGACAACAAATGGTCGCATCCCCCTAGATCGCAATTTTCCTAGAAAAAGTTTTGAATTGAATAACAACACCTTCTTCCCTTCCTTGAATTCTCTTCTCAAAATATTCTTATCGTGCCACCGTTTAGTCTTTTCTTTATAGATCTTGGCATTTTCATAAGCATCATTGAGAAACTCATTCATCTCATTTAGTTGCAACATTCTCTTTTCACCTGCATTTTTCATGTCAAAATTAAGTGTCTTTATTGCCCAATAAGCGCGTTGCTCAAGTTCCACCGGTAAGTGACATGTTTTACCATACACCAATCTATATGGGAACATTCCAATTGGTGTTTTAAATGTCGTCCTATATGCCCACAATGCATCATCTAATTTTCTTGCCCAATCAGTTCGTGACATATTCACCGTCTTCTCAAGTATATACTTCAACCCTCGATTTGAAACCTCCACTTGACCACTTGTTTGAGGGTGATATGGTGTCGCCACATGATGAGTAACTCCATACTTAGCAAGTAAAGCATCAAACTGACGGTTGCAAAAATATTTTCCTCCATCGCTAATAATTGCCCTTGGAGCTCCAAATCGTGGAAAGATATTTTTCCTAATGAACTTCACCACCACTCTTGCATCATTGGTTGGTAAGGCAGCAACTTCCACCCACTTGGAGACATAATCTACAACAACCAAAATATATTTATTAGAAAATGAAGATGGAAAAGAACCCATAAAATCTATCCCCCAAACATCAAATAATTCAATCACTAAGATATTATTTAGGGGTATCTCATGTTTCCTAGAAATATTTCCCACCCTTTGACAATGATCACATAATTTAACAAAATTAAAAGCATCTTTAGAAATTGATGGCCAATAAAATCCTGATTGTAAATTTTTACTGCTATTTTTGCTCCACTAAAATGGCCTCCAATTTCCAATGTGTGGCCATGTTTGAGTATGCTTTCCATTTCCTCTTCTGGTACACATCTCCTTATTACTTGGTCTGCACAATGGCGAAATAAAAAAGGTTCTTGCCAAAAATAATATTTCAAGTCAGAGAAAAATTTCTTTTTTTGTTGATAAGTAATTCAGGAGGTAGAATTTTTTATACCAAGTAGTTAACTATATCAGCATACCATGGAGGAGTTTGTATCATCATTAAATACTCATCTGGAAATTCTTCATTGATTGGTGTGACCTGTAATTTATTTTTATCTTTTGGCTCAATGCGAGATAAATGATCGGCCACCACATTTTCCACACCTTTCTTATCCTTGACTTCCAGATCGAACTCTTGTAAAAGTAAAATCCAGCGAAACAATCTTGGTTTGGCTTCCTTCTTTGCAAGCAAGTATTTGAGAGCTGAATGATCTGTGTACACAACCACCTTTGAACCTATCAAATAAGATTGAAATTTGTCAAAAGCAAATACAACAGCTAATAATTCTTTTTCAGTAGTAGCATGATTAAGTTGTGCTTCTGTCAAAGTTCTACTTGCATAATAAATGGTGTGAAAATTTTTGTTTTTTCTTTGAACTAAAACAGCCCCTATTGCCACATCACTAGCACCACACATTAATTCAAAACGCAAATTCCAATCTGGTGCAATAATTATAGGTGTTGAAATCAATTTCTTTTTCAATGTTTCAAAAGCATGCAAGCAGTCATGAGAAAAATCAAAAGGTGTATCTTTATTCAAAAGATTGCAAAAGAGGTTTAGTGATTAAAGAAAAATCTTTTATAAATCGTCGATAAAATCCTGCATGACCCAAGAAACTTCTCACTCCTTTGACATTAGTTGGTGGAGGTAATTTTTCAATGACATCTATTTTAGCATGATCCACTTCAATTCCCTTAAAGGGAACTTTGTGGCCTAGCACAATCCCTTCTTCCACCATAAAGTGACATTTCTCCCAATTCAAAACCAGATTTGTTTCCTTCCAACGCTGCAAAACCAAAGCTAAGTTAGATAAACAATTATCAAATGAATAACCAAAAACTGAAAAACCATCCATAAAAATTTCAATAAACTTCTCAACCATATCTGAAAAAATTGACATCATGCAGTGTTGAAATGTGGCGGGGCATTGCAAAGACCAAAAGGTATCCTTCTATATCCAAAAGTTCCATATGGGCAAGTAAAGGTTGTCTTCTCTTGATCTTCTGGTGCTATGGCGATTTGATTGTATCCCGAATACCCATCAAGAAAACAATAGTATGAGTGGCCTGCAAGTCTTTCTAGCATTTGGTCAATGAAGGGTAGTAGAAAATGATCCTTTCTAGTTGCATTGTTTAGTCTTCGATACTCTATGCACACTCTCCATCCCGTGACTGTTATTGTTGGTATTAGCTCATTATTGTCATTTTGTACTACAGTTATTCCTCCTTCTTTAGCACAATATGTATATGACTTACCCGTGCACTATCTGAAATTGGATAAATGATACCTGCATCTAAAATCTTCAAGACCTCCTTATGCACCACTTCTTGCATTGATGGATTTAATCTACGCTGTGGCTGCACTATAGGATTAAAATCATCCTCCATTAAAATTTTATGAATGCATATTGAAGGACTAATCCCCTTTATATAAGAAATGTTTCATTCCAATGCTGTTTTATGTTCTCTTAAAACTCTCAACAACTTCTCCTCGTCAAAATTATTCAAAGAACCATTAATAATAACAGGAAAAGTGGAGTTTTGGCCTAAAAATGAGTACCTCAAAGGAGTTGTTTAAGCTCGAGTTGTTGTGATGAAGGGGAAATGAGTGGTGTATCTTCCAAACTTTTATCACATTCCAAGATCTCTTCATTTTCTGATTCAAGTGTTTCTGAAGTTGTTAAGCATTCTTCTAGCGGTAATTTAGTAATTTCATCCCAATGTGTTTCTCCCATGGCTTTGCTTACTTGAAAGCATGAATGAACTTCTGAAGGAAGCTCCATGAATTTAAATACATCAAAAGTCACTTGCTCGTTGTCAACCCTTAGAATAAGTTTTTCTTGTTGCACATTAATCAATGTTCTCCCTGTGGCAAGAAAATGTCTCCCCAAAATCAAAGGGATATGTTCATCTTCCTTCATGTCAAGCACAATAAAATCTGCAGGAAATATGAACTTGTCTACTTTCACCAAAACGTCTTCAATGATCCCTCTTGGGTATTTGATAGATCTGTCAGCCAATTGCAAGAAAATTGTGGTAGGCTTTGCTTCTCCAATACCTAATTTCTTGAAAATAGAATAAGGCATAATATTAATACTTGCTCCTAAATTACATAATACTTTATGAAAAGAAGAATTTCCAATAGTGCAAGGAATTATAAAACTCCCTGGATCTTTAAGTTTAGGCGAAAACTTTTTTTGTAAAATTGCACTACTTTCTTCTGTTAACATCACCATCTCATACACTTTCAGCTACATCTTGTTTGATAAAATATTCTTAAAAATTTAGCATATTTAGGCATTTGTTCTAGAGCTTCAATAAGATGAATATTAATATACAATTGCTTGAAAATATTTAAAAATTTTGAAAACTGATTATCAAGCTTACTCTTTTAAGTCTGTGTGGAAAAGGAATAGGTGGATCATAAGGAGAATTTGGATAAGTGTTAGAATTAAACTCCCCTAAAATTGTTTGGCTTGAAACTGCTTTGTGTTGCATTTGTTCCTCCACACTTTGCTCGTTCTCACTTTGCTTTTCAACCACATTTTGTACGGCATTTTTGATTTGTGACTGCTCAATTGTTGTCCCACTTCTAAGTGTTATTGCTTTAACATGCTCTTTGGAATTGACCACTATGTTACTAAGTAATGTTCATGCCGTTCTTTTGTTAAGAATATTTGAAATTTGACCAATTTGAACCTCAAGATTGTGAATTGAAGCTGAAGTTGAAGTTGCAACATTTTGGATTGTCAAATCTGTCTTCTGCATGTATTGCTCTGTCTTCTGCATGTGTTGAATGAACATATCTTCTAGTGTCAGCTTCTTTTCTTGTTGTTAAAAATGTTGTTGTGGTCTAGCTCCTCCTTGATTATTGTTCCAAGAAAAATTAGGGTGATTTCTCCATCCGGGATTGTGTGCGTTTGCATAAGGGTTGTTTTGCCTTTGAAAGTTTGACACAAAATTTGCTTGTTCGGTATTTGATGGAGCAAAAAGATTCCCCACTTAGCAATCTGCACTTGAATGATTTCCTGCACAAAGATCACAAATCATATTAGTTTGAATAGCATTAACATTTATATTGCCTATTTGTTTAGATAAAATATCAATTTTTGTAGTTAAAGTGGTAATATGATCAAGTTCAAAAACTCCCGCCGCTTTTCTTGGTATTTCTCTTTCTGAAGACCACTGATAACTATTAGATGTCATCTCCTCTAAAAGTTCATAGGCTGCTTCGTGAGTTTTGCTCATTAGTGCACCTCCAGCAGATCTACCATAGATCGATTTGTAGCTCCCAAACCGTTATAGAATGTTTGCACTTGTAGCCACTTTGGAAGTTCATGATGAGGACACTTTCTTAATAGCTCTTTGTACCTCTCCAATGCATCATATAATGACTCGGTCTCGAAATGAGTGAATGTGGTGATGTCATTCCTTAACTTTACTGTTTTTGCTAGGGGAAAATACTTTGCCATAAATTTTTGTGCTAAGCCCTCCCAAGTTGTAATGACTCCTGGCAGGTAAAGAATTCAACCAAGCCTTCACCTTATCTCTGAGTGAAAAAGGAAAGAGTCTCAGTCGGATAGCATCATTGGAAACTCCATTGTGTTTTAAGATATCACATATTTTGAGAAAGTTTGCAATGTGAACATTTGGATCATCATGTACTAGTCCTCCAAATTGAACTGTCTGTTGAATCATTTGAATAATTGCTGGTTTAATTTCAAAATTGTTTGCTTCAATTGCAGGTCTTTTGATGTTTGATGTTGCTCCATTGACTGAGGGTATTGCATAATCCCTCAAAGCTTTGTTCCCCTCTTCGTTCGCTATGGATGAAACGGATGTGGTGTTTTCTTTCTTCTTTTTTCTGATCTGATGTAAGGTTCTCTCAATCTCTGGGTCAAAAAGTCTAGGCTCTAATGGTTTAGATTTGGGCATACACTCCTAAGTCCTGGAAAAAATTAAAGAAAAATAAGTCAAAAGAGAATAAAGCGGTAAAATAACAATTAAATCTAAAATAAAAAAAAATCCAAACTAGTAACAGTCTAGCAATTTTCAATATCAATAAAAGAATAATTATTTCCCAGCAGTGGCGCCAAAAACTTGATGTGAATTTCTGCAAGTGTACAAAATTGCAACAAGTAGTATATATAAGTGAAAAGAGTGTCGAACCCACAAGAACTAATTATTTTATCGAGTACCGAAATTACTAGATTAAGTACTATTCGGAAAATTGAAATTTAATAAAGAAAAGAACTAAATTAAATTAATCTAAAGAACTAAATAAATTAATTAAAAGGAGCGGAATCTGAAATTTTGTTGTTTATTAATTGCAAAACTAATTCTAGGATTTTTTATTTCACCTAATTAATCCACACAATTAATAATTCCATCTGAATAAAAAGATTATTTGTCCAAGTTGTAGACCAAAATCCCCAAATTATTCAATATTCTTTCTCAAGCAATATCAAACATATTCTCAACTAATTATTTGTTATAGTTCATGTACAAATTACTAATTGAAAATTCATTAAGATCTATGGATTTCTTAACGGTCACATTAACAGCGATTCGCTCTTGTAACGGAGTTTAATTTTGTTAATTCAAAATCACAAATTACCAGTTCGGTCTCTCTAGATCATACAAAAGTTGGTCAACCAATTGTAAGCATTAAGAACAAAAATCAAACACACAACCATGGAAAAATAGAAAAATAATATGGAATTAAAATTGTCTTCCCAAAACTAGGCTACATTAAAGCCCTAGAAAAATAAAATTTAGTTCATAATAAAATTACAACTAACAAATACTGTCTTGGATTGCATAATAAAATTAGAAAAGAAAAGAAAAGAGGGACAGAAAGAACTTTATTTTGTTAACAAAAATTCCAAACCGAAGACCCTCGGAAAGCGAGCTGCCAACTCTGAGCCGCACACTTCAGCCCCACTTCTGTCTTTCTCTTTCCTCGAACTAGATGCCGCTGACGTGACGCTTCAACCAGGCGCTCCTGACGTGGACGCACTGAACACGGTGCCGCTCTCTCTCCTATCGTCTTGATTCGTCTTGGAGTACGTGTCGCCCAAAACAGAACACGTTGTTCTCTCTCTTGTTAGGCGTGCCCTTCTTCTCTTGTTGTGCTATTGTATTTATAAAGATCCAAAACGTGGGAATTATGGTTTATTTTTGCAGAAAACTCCACATCTTTATTTATTTCTTTCCTTATTTGATTTGATCTTTATTTCTTGCTTCTTTTTCTTCTCTTTCTTTTTCTTGAAGCACGTGTTGCACACACACACAAAATAAAATCAGAATAAAAATAAAATTAATTAGTTTAAATTAATTAAACTAACTAATAATCACATTAGCTCAATTAAACCATTTTTAAATTGTTTATTGCACTTTCACCTCTATTGGCAATTTGAAATTTATATTTTGCTTTTCACATGGCCAAATTGTAAAATTTAAAATTCAACAAAATTATAAAAATTAATAAATCGTTCAGCTTGTTTTGTTTGTTGATTTTTACCAAAAATCTTCACGTTTTGCATCAAAAATCTTATTCCTTAAAAACTAATTAATTAACTGAAATCTATGGAAATAAGATAAATTATTAACATGATAGATGAATACAAGCAATTTTTATCTGTAAATAAGTACAAATATTTATATAAAAATTAGACACATCAGACCCTCCGGAGCAACTCAAGGTCGTTCGAAGCTAGGACACTCTTCATCCCGTCCACATCGACCACCGACCTACTCGGCAAAGGCAGAACGTTGGAGCGAAATTCTTCCTCCAGGTCATCGGGATACATTCGAACAGACTTCGAGTGGCTGGACGATCGAGGGGGTGCAACCAACAGAGCCTCACCGAGGGCAACCTTCGCCTTCGGGGACAATCCGACATCGATAAGCTCTGCCTCTAAGAGTTCATCCAAGGTCCACTCTTCCTCCACGAGCCAATCCCCGCCTTCCTGATCACCTATACCCCCCTACGCATGGGGCGAGCCTCGGGTTTCTTCCAAGCTGGGCTTCGGGTTCGAAAGTTCTCTTTCTTATGGAGGGGAGCGCCCCGAGGAACTCGTGGCCAATCCATCCAAGATAGATCTAATCCTCAATCCACTGCGTTCACCTGAAGAAGACGAGATGCTAACCTCCATGGTCGGCATTCTTACAGCGACAATTTTTGAAAGGGGACTCCAGGTGCAAAGAAAACAAACCCCACAAATCAACAAAGAGGAGCTGATTTATAGAAGCAAACTTCATCATGAACCATCGGCACGTGTCGTCCCCTCGAATTCCATGAAATGCAACCTCTGGAATGACTACTATCACGTGACAACTCCTCAAATCCCACAAAACCCGGCAGAGTAAGAGGACACAAGTACAAGAGTCCGATGTCACCCACTCTGCTTGCACCTGAGCCTAATAGGCATCCCCCCGACTAACACCGGAACCGACGCAACGAAGGATTCCTTCAGGCTACAATCCACAACAAGGGTCGTACTTCAGATTCACAAGTCGGAACGATACTCTGACTCTAAACCTCAAACACTACCTCAATGGTAGACACCACAACTCAATGTGGTCTCCGACGCTTTTCCCACGAGTTATCTACTCCTCGAAAACGATCGACAGCTTATGTCCGAGAATGGGGGGCTCATGATATGGGTAAAAGCCGTAACTGACCCCCGCCCTGTGATTCTTGCACGAATTGACAAGTCCCCCTGGGGTTTAAAGCGCCCGTTAAACAAAGGGCCCATACCAAACATGCTCTATGGGCCTTCCGCTGGCCCAGTCACATACCTCTAGTCCATCCAGGTCTTTCATCCACCGATCATGCCATTCACCCCCCCCAGTTACACCACAATCAAAATCCCCCCCCCCAAAAGAATTAGGGATTTGATTAACGCCAGATCCGATATCATCGGGACCCCATGACCGACCGAGAATCTCTCCATAACGGACTCTCCAAAGACCTATAAATACTAGTGCTCTGGCACTGTTACAAGGTAATCACTCGTTTGGATACAAAACCCCTTCCTCTGAATCGATGTCTTTTGACTTAAGCATCGGAGGGTCTGTCGTCGGGAATACTCCGGGTGTTTCAGACTTTTTTTTCAGGTCGACGGGTCAGCTCCTACCCCAACCAATCCACTCAATTTTTCCTCGGATACAGAATGAATGTCAGGATCACAGCCGTTTCCCCAAGCACATGAACTCACATTATCTGTTGCTCCTACACCCCAAAAAACAACCACAACAATCATGAGTATATATTAACATTGATCAAAGTGTAGATTCTATGGTAAAACGAGCTAGACATTTGAAGACCAAATTCGTTTTGATTTGGTTTTTCCTTCTTAATTAGTAGATTATCTCTAATATCTCTAATACTATAATGTGAGAGTTGGAGTTGTGTAATTTGTAAACAAATTATAATTTGTAGATAATCAATCATCTAATCTCAGTTATTCATTTTTATGTGGGAGTTATATTAACCATTTATTTACACAACTGTTGTTATTTACCATAATACCCTCAAAGTTTGAATTTGTTTATAACGTAAGTATTTACAAAAGTGTCACCCATATAAAATAAAAGTTGGTATCATGAGTAACTAGTATTTTTCACATGCGATGCACATTTTAATAAGAGTTGGAGGATTGTCACGTATGATTTACGTGTTAAGAAATAGTTTTGGAGTTGGACGTGCGTTGCACGTAATTGGTAAAAATATTTTGAAGGAAAAACAACAATTTGTACGTGCAATGCACGGGTTTATAAGTAGAATTTGAGTTGGACGTGCAACATATGTGTATGTTTAGTATTAAAAAAATATTGTAAAATTGTTTTGCACATGCGTTGCACGTTTTAAATAGGTGAAATTTTTTTTATTTGTTTGTTTTTTTGTAATTAATGAGAGAGTTAGAGTTGCACGTGCAACGCATGGGTTTATATGTTGACAACATTACAACTCCAACTCTCCCATTATAATATTAGAGATTTATAAATAGTATGTGATGAATAAAGCTGGTATCGGGTCATATCAGTTCGGGTCCTGCACTACCCGGACCCGGATATGATACTTACGTTTCCAAAGTTTGGACTCGAACCCAACCCGTGAGAACTGGGTCCGTGTCCAGATCTGGTTCCTACTTAAAAAATCTACCAGTTGGGTCCAGTAGAAGGAAATAAACATTTGAACTTAAGTAATTTTGCAATTGGACCCAGACCCAACCCGTGAGAACCAGGTCCAGTAGCGGGAAATAAATACTTTAAGTATTTTTGCACCGATACCCTACGGTTCCAATATTTTTTGCACTTAAGTACATAAATAAATATTATATTTACACATCTATCTTCATCAATTACTATTTACATGTATATCCTTGTAACCCTATTATTCAAATTCCATATTTTTGGGGGTATTTTTTAACTAGTCCAGATCCAGGTCCGACTCCAGGTCAACTCTATTTTGAGCGGAACTGGCCTGGACCCAGAATTGCATCAGGTCTTATTTTAGGACCCGGACCCATATAGATCGTGTTGGTTTCGGTCCCATGCCGGATCTAGGTCGGGTTCGAGTATTGGGTATTTATACCAATCCTAGTGATGAGTAAATGGAGGTCTCGGGTTTGATGTCAGATTATGTCTTAGTATTTACTTTAAAATATATATTTATTAGGATGTGCAAGCACGTGCAGATTACTAGTCTCTGTGGTTGAAGCTCAAGAACCCTCCTATTGATAAAAATAATACAAAAAATATAATCCTACATATATTTAGACACATTTACATAAACTCGTCTCTTAGAGCATCGACCTTCGTTTTTCATTTTGCCAAAATTCCCATATATTGGCAAATGAGGCACTGTAGTAGTTTCTAATTTTGCCAAATTTTGAGAAATGGTGAACAGTATCTTTTCATATTTGAGAACTGGTTTGGCAATTGCTAGTATATTAATTCTGATATTTTTTTAATGGATATTTTGTGCGATAATTTTTTCAATTTTTTTTTAAAAAAACCGGAGTTGTTTCGTACGATTAAAAAAAACACAAAAGAGAGGGAACGGAACAACATGTTCTGTCCCTTCATAATTTAAAAAAGTAATACCAATCTTACTACCTTTTTCTTTACTATCTGAGGTGGTACACTACTAGCGAAGATTATTATAGAGGAGATGTAGAGTAAGTGGTAGGAATCTCCACTAGTAATGTGTCACCTAAGGTTGTAAATTAAAAGGTAGTAAGATTTGTAGGTGTAGCATTACTGAATTTAAAATTGGAAAATTTTATGAAATTCCAAATTTGTCCAGTTATTTCATACAACTCTTAAGTCCAAATTTCTTCCAAGTTCATCAAAATTTAATCAAAGTCCAAGTCATTCCAATTATTTTTTTAAAAAAAATTAAAAACTGGTTCAGTGTCCTTTTTTTTTTTCTCAATTTCCAAATTTTGGCAAACTACCAATGCAACAATCATTTTTGTCATTTTCATTTTGTCATTTTCATTTTGTCATTTTGTCAAATTTGAGAAAAACAAGTGTAAATGCTCTTAGGGACTGTTTGGTTCAAAGGAGGGGAGGGGAGGGAAGGGATTTCAATGGAGGGGAAGGGAGGGAAGAGATTTTAATCAAGACTCTGTTTGGTTCAAAGGAGGGGAGGGGAGGAAAAATAATTATCTTCTTGTTTGATTCACAAGGGGAGGGAAGAAATTTTATAATAAAATTACTTTTATACCCTTTTACATTTTATAACAAAACTCAACCACAAAAAAATATCAAGTGTCTAACAAAGCTCATTCTGTAAGCCGTAAGGACATTTATTTGGATTATTATAAAAAATGTCTATGGTTGAGGAAAGCACTTCAGTCATTTATAATAAGAAGGGAAGATGCAAAATTTAAAGCAATCAACTAAATAAGCTTATTATTGGCTTGATGTGTTTGAAGGAGAGTACTGTTGCTATTATCATTTGGAGGTCCTGCTAATAGTTGTTATTTTCTTGTCCTTGACGTACGGGCTTTCGCTGGTCGGATGCTACATTTGGAATCAAAGCCCTTCAAAAAGTTTTACAATACTTCTTTTTAATATATTTTTTCGTGGGAGTTAAATAAAAGGGGGATTGTGTGTATAATTGTATGAATTTGCTATTCTCCAATATTTTGAAGTGCTTGAGTTAGTGATTCAGTTTTCTAGTGTAGTCCATAAGTACGACTTATATAATACCTTCTGTCTCTTTGCAGCAACTGTGAATTCCTAATCCTTTTTTTCTTCAAAATTTTAAATTTATTTTTTTAATTTAAAATGGTGTGATTACAAATTTTAATGGTGTGATTAAATGGATTTTATATCTAAAGGGCAATTTAGTCCAATCACTATACAAAAATTTGACTCAATTTCTCTCTCCTTCAAATTCCCCAATATTGAAGGGAAGCCAAAATTGACTCAGGAGGGATGCTGCATCCCTCCATTCCCCTCCCCTCCCCTCCTAAAAAATGAACCAAATAAGAAATGTTTAAAAAAATTCCTCCCTCCCCTCCCCTCCCCTCCCACCGGACAGGCATTATGATGCACGCCGGAATAGAGAGTGAAGCTGAAGAGTGTATAAATGTGTATCAACCCAAATGTAAATAGATAGAGTAAAGAGACTTAAGTGTAAAAAGAGTAATATACATGTTAAGCGCGTGTAATAGAATCTTATAAATAGAAGGGGATAGCTCAGTTATGAGCTATGTCTGAATTGAGATTAATTCCATCTTCTCTGTTGTTCTTCCTCTTCATTCTTGATTTCACTGAGCTCTAGGATTCCTTCTCTCTAATCCTAGCTCTCTTCTTCCTCGTTCCTTATCTAATTCACCGTTCTTGAGTTCTATTTGAGTTACTTAATGGCGATGCGAAACCGAGCGCATCAATCGGTATCAGAGCAGTCGATTCTCCAGCCATTCTCATCGACGACGAAGAATCATCATCAAGAAATAGAATGGGTGAGACCTTGGGAGATTTAGGCGCAATTCCTAAAGGTGAAGAACACCTTCAACATCAGTTCTTGATCGATCAAATTGAGGGTCATCTTCAAGAAGTCGCTACTCCATTTTCGGCGATTCTTTCACAGTGCAGCATCTGACTCATCAAATTGAGAAATTGGTTGTTTCATCAACACCGATTCAAGAATCTATGGAGGATATTCCGCCGTTCAAATCCATTTGTAAGCATACTCCTAACCCTAATCGTGATCGATTTCCTATGGAAGAGTATGAATGCAATATTTGTTTCGCTGATTGTTCCCATAAACGATACAAGAGCAACAAAGTATTCGATTGTGATATATGTCCTAGTTGTTTCTCTAGTGGAAGGTTTGAATTGGGTTTGGCACCACTATACTTCATTTGTATTGAGTATGTTGAAGATTGTAATGGTGAGAAGTCGTCTAATGTGTTTGATGAAATGCGTGAACAAGAAAAGGAAAAGAATTCGGTCTCGAAAGATAACGATGGAGTAGTTGGTTTGCATCAGAATAAACCAAAAGGAATTGGGACTAAATTTTTAAACCTTAAGACACAAATAGAGTTTTGTACTCAACATGGAAGGGTGTTCAAAGTGAGTTCTTCTCAAGCAATTCCTAATGGTCAACACATGGAGTCATATTCATCTCCTTACATTCAAGCAAAGCTTATATTCTTGATGTTAGGCATTCTTTGTACTGATAGCTTGAGTCATTTAGCTACAGTTGGAGTAAAATGTTGTTCAATTTGTCTCAAGGGCAATTGCTCGAATGGTTTTATTGGTGGGAGGAATATAGAGGAGTGAAGATTTTCGGGAAGTTGAGGACTTGTAGCCTTCTTGTTTCACAGGGTACACTTGATAGTAACTTTTGGCTGAAGACATTTGATAAGGTTGCAAATCCATTCTTCGGCCTGGCTGCAATAGTTGCTGCTGGAATTGATGGATTTCGAAGGAAGCCAACCTTGCTTCCACCTATTGTTATAGATCCATATGAATTTGATCTTGAAAGGATGTGTCATTCCTTGTTGGAAGAGGTACAAGCTCTTGATGAAGACAACATACTGATGAAATTTTTCAGTAAAAAGTTTTTGACGACTGCTAAAGATGCTGTTGAGCTGCCAAAACCTCAGAATAATGATACTAAGGTAGTTGCAATTAAGCTTTCGACTGTTCTTCAAGAGCACGAGGGTGATGTGAATGCAATAAATGACACTGGGCAAACTCTTCATAGAGTGGTGCTTTGGTTCCTTTGGAAATGGTTTGGCACTGGTTCATTTGGTGAAGCCTTTCAAGCTAAGTGTCTGGAAATACATACTATTGTTAGCGCAGGTGCCACAAATGATATCATGGATGTAGGCAATTTGTTAAAATCGATGCAAGGTCAAGAAGAGTTGCTCTTAAGTATGGATACATCTCATTCCAGGAGCCAAAGTGTAGAAGATGGTGATGAAACAGTAGAAATTCAAAGTGTTCTAAATATTGACATTGATATCCACCATGGTGATGGTGTAGAAGAGGCCTTCTACACTTCTGATAGAGTAATGACTGTCTCATTCCATAAATATGGAGACTATTTCCCTGGAACTGGAGACATACTTGACACTGGATTGGGAGAGGGGAATATTATGCTGTGAATGTCCCCTTGAATGATGGAATTGACAACGAGAGCTATCAATCGCTTTGCAAACCTGTAATTGCAAAAGTGATGGAAGTTTACCGCCCAAGTGCTGTTGTTCTTCAATGTGGCGCTGACTCTTTGTCTGGTGACCAGCTCGGCTACTTCAATCTTTCTGTCAAAGGTCATGCCGAGTGTGTAAGATATATGAGATCATTTAATGTGTCACTGTTGCTACGGGGAGGTGGTGGATATACAATTCGGAATGTTGCTAGATGCTGGTGCTATGAGACAGGAGTTGCTCTTGATATGGAGGTGAATGACAAGGTGCCTAAACATGAATATTATGGGTATTTTGGTCCAGACTATAACATTCATGTTGCACTGAGTAACATGGAGAACAAGAATTCACGTCAGTCTTTAGAGAAAATAATAGTTATTGTACTTGATAATATTTCAAAGCTCCAACATGCTCCTAGTGGCCAATTCCAAGAACGACAACCTGATATGGACCTTGCAGTGGCTGATGAGGATGAAGAGGATATAGACAAAAGGACTGATCCTGGAAATGAAATGGATGGTTTTAAGCATAGGAGTGATACAACAAGCATCGCCTTTATTATATCAGTTTTTGCTATCCTCTTGATCTTGTTCTACTTTATGAGAAAATGGTTTGTCTGGGTTCTTATTGTGATGTTCTGCATCGGTACCCATATTCATATCGGGTTTGATCCATCTACATGCTGTAGTGTACATTGTGCAGAGGATCCTAAGTTCGGAGGGAAGACTCTACTTCTTTCTGTTGTTAAACAACTCTTCCAGTCAGAATATAGCACCATTCTATCGCTTCTTCTTGCCATCAAAGAGTACTACTACCAGATGAATAAACGAGTTTATTGTGGTGTACATGAAGAAGGTGGAAATGGCCATTACCACAACAAATGCTCAAGTTAGTTTCAAAGAGGAATTTCATGTGCTATTGGTGAACTCATCTGAAATGCTTTGGGAGATTGGAAGCAAGTGGTCTATGGGGTGCTCATCACTTTGATAGATGCCATCATGTATAAATCAAACATTCTTCGCAATTGGGGTGTCAATGGAAGAGGGTTCCTTGTTCGACCTTGAGGCAAGGTCGTAATGAATGGGGAAAGGAGTTGATGCACGCCGGAATAGAGAGTGAAGCTGAAGAGTGTATAAATGTGTATCAACCCAAATGTAAATAGAGAAAGTAAAGAGACTTATGTGTAAAAAGAGTAATATACATGTTAAGCACGTGTAATAGAATTTTATAAATAGAAAGGGATAGCTCAGTTATGAGCTATGTCTGAATTGAGATTAATTTCATCTTCTCTGTTGTTCTTCCTCTTCATTCTTGATTTCACTGAGCTCTAGGATTCCTTCTCTCTAATCCTAGCTCTCTTCTTCCTCGTTCCCTCTCTAATTCACTGTTCTTGAGTTCTATTTGAGTTCTTTAATGGCGATGTGAAACCGAGCACATCAATTGGAATTGTTAGGAACTTAGGAGAACTCACCCTTAAAAGCTAGCTGTTAAAGGGAGGGAGCCCAAGTTTATAACTACCCAACATTGGTTCCCCATATAACCGATGTGGGACTAAATTTGGATCATAACATTCCATCACGCTTCCGTAACCCACCGCCCGGCCATACCAGTAATTTTAATCTAGCCTCTAGGTAGCACTTTCCGACTCTCGGCGGCTTTCACTCTAGCGACACTGGATCGACCCTATCAGTAATTTTAATCTAGCCTCTAGAGCGAATTAAGAAGCATGGGGTTCGTTCTGATACCAATTGTTAGGAACTTAGGAGAACTCACCCTTAAAAGCTAGCTGTTAAAGTAAGGAATCCCAAGTTTATAACTACCCAACATTGGTTCCCCATATAACCGATGTAGGACTAAATTTGGATCATAACACATTAGTTCTTGAATCTTGAATGTGAAGGCACACATCTCAAAGCACACACATTTCTACAAGTATACGTATATAAACTCCTGAATATACACTGGACACCTAGGTCGTTCTAGGGGTAGCAAACGGGTCGAGTGGGCCGGGCCGGGCCCAACCCGTAAGGGTTAGCATGTTCGCTTGACCGGTCCGGGCCGGGTTGCGCTCATATCCGGGCCGGGCCGGGCCGGGTCTATTTTTCATTTGGGTGGCCCGCCCAACCCGTGAACCCTTTAGGGTTCAACCCGGGTTGGGCCGGGTCGACCCGCGGGTTGGCACATTTAATTTTTTTTTTTTTTTGGAAGCTTAAATTAAAATAATAATTATAATTATAATACTAAGTAAGTAATAATACTAATAAACAATAAAAATCGTAATAATAATAATAAGATTGAAAGAGTGAAATTGACAACAAATTTTGAAATATTATTCATATGAATTTAAGTTATACAATTTTAACAATTTATAACGAAATGAAGAATTCAATTCACAAATAAGTTTTATACAATAACATATTTGTTATATACAATTTTAATTGAGTACAAGTTTTCTAATTTGACATAACAAGCAAAGCTATTGTTGTTGTTGTTATTCTTCTACTTCGGGCGAGTCGCTCCCACTTGTGGAACTTGATAGTGCTTTCCCTTGCGTCCTATCTTCAGCCTTCAGCCAGTCTTCTGTGCAAACGAGCATCTCTAACGCCTCGGGCTTCAACCGATTCCTGTAATCAGATAGAACTCTGCCACTTGTAGAAAATGCACTCTCAGAAGTAACTGTAGAGACAGGAGGAGTTAGCAAATCTTTAGCCATAATTGACAGAATACTAAAAGTGTGTTCATGTTCTTTCCACCATTGTAAAATATCTAGTGGAGAAAGAGTAGGCTCAGTATCCTGTTGGTTATACCAATTTAATTCATTTGGTTGATTAGTCCTAGGTTTTTTAGATTGAATTTGTTCAAGTAAACTAAATGTTCTATCACCAATTCTACTTTTACCCTTACCTTTAGAACTACTAGAAGAAGAACTAACTACAGAAGTTGTACTACTAGAAGCAAAATGTCTATCATAATAATCATACAAGTTATTTAAAGTAGATTCAAACTGAACTAAAAAAGTAGCGCAATCAGTTGTTAATTCTACATTGTCCTCTAAATATCCAAAAAACATTTGTATCAAATTCTTCGTACCTTCTAATTTGATACGGGGATCCATAACAGTAGCAACACAAATCAACATAGGAGGATGAAAATAATACTTCAAAAAATTTTGAAATGCAGGTACTACAATGTCACTAATATAGGGGTCATTTTGATGGAACTGAGATGATTCCCAGGACTACGGATTAGTGTGCGTATCGATCATAAAAGATTAACAGATTAAATACGTGATCTAACCCTATATAGCGGAATCTAGGGTTCACGAATTATACCTGCGATGAGAAGAAGACGACAGCGACCCCAAGATCTTCTGCACGTATTCCTTCCTCGGGTTGGACGTCGTGTGGGCGACGATCTCCCAACCTTTCTTCTCCTTAGCTAACCTCTCTTTCTCTCCTTACGTGAATCACAAATTTAGAGAAAAAAATCTTATATTTCAGATGATCCATGACGGCCAGAGAAATAGAGGATATATATAAGGCTACGGCAGGGACCATGAGGAGAAATTAGGGTTAGGTCTCCTAACGAATCTGGGTATCCCGTGTTCAGCCCGAACACACAACTCAGGCCCATTAACAATAGCTCGGTCCACTAAGGAGCTATTGTTGCACTACCTTCCTAATCCCAAATTATATTTATGGGCTCCTTTTATTATATGCTCGTTGAGCTCCCCATGTTAAGATATCGAATGTCCGTCGATCAAATTAAGTTACTGACAACTATATTGATCAACATCTTTTATCCTTAAGTAGTACCACTCAACTTTATTTGTCATGTTGGATGTAATCCACCTGCAGGGTTTACATGACAATCCTTATGAGCTCCTTAAGGGGACATCATCAACCCGATTACACTACAACCTTTCCAATGGATTATCCAAGTCCGTCTAGGTTGTGAACTATTTATATATTCCATAGGGAACTGATAATATGATCTTCTGTGTGTCACCTCACACCATATTATCAACCTTATAGAATATCAGATACTTGCATTAATATTATAATAAACACAATATGCAAACATATGCCCATATGATTCTCACTCAAAAAAAAATAAGGAAATAAAGTTAATACAAAAGTGATGCTTTCAGTATATAATCCTAACACATTTAATATTTCGTTAAATATTTGCATCATGCTAACTAATTCAATAAAAATGCTACTAGAAGTAGATTCATATGTTTTTGAAAACTTTAAAGTTGCGGTTTTAAAAGGTTCTAAAATTTTCAACAAAGATTTGGCAAAAAACCAATCGATCGTTGGGAGTCATTTCAAAATTGTGCATATTTTTTGCGATACAAAAATTATTTACAACTGCTTTATAATCGGTGACAACATTTAGTAAATCAAAAGTAGAATTCCATCGGTGTCTAACATCCTTTGAAAATTTTCTAAAAGGAACATTTCTAACCCTACACCAAGCTTTCCATTCTTGTAAAATGCTTGGACTTAATGCAATGAAATGTATACAATTTCTAATTTTATGTATATATGGATCAGCTATTCTTAATGCATCTTGAACACATAAATTTATAATATAACATGCACATCTAACATGAAAAATATTGTCAGATGGTTTAATACAGATTTTAAACTAGTAATTGCTATATTGTTGTTAGATGCATTATCAAAACTAATAGCCATAATTTTATCGCGAATATGAAAAACATCACAAATTTCTATAATACGGTTTGCTATTTCAGCACCACTATGGGGATACGGCAACGACGCAAGTGATATGATCCTTTTTTGAAGAATCCAATCATTGTCGATCCAATGACAGGTTATTCCCATCGTTGGAATATTGTTGACACCCGTTCGACAATCCGAAGTTAAACTAACCCTACAAATTAAACTCCATAAAATTGCAATCAAAGCGTCCTTCATTTCCATGTACACTTTAAAACAATCCGATTTGCAAGTATTTCTCGGAATTCTTTTAAAATGAGGGTTTAAGGCCGTTTGATTAAAATTTTCCAAGTTCCTACTCTCGGGATAGGAAAATGGCAACTCCTCCCTAATGACTAATCGGGCCATTTTCCGACGAACAAGTTCGGGATCATAAGGGTGGCTATCTACTTGACCGGTCCTAGGGTTGATTTTTTGTTGGCCTTGTATTTGATCAAGAAGTTCTTTATGATTATGTTGTATGTGCCTACTAATTGTACCGGTGCCGTCACCCTCTCTTGAATTTGTATATTTTACTACATGTTTTACACACTTTCAAACCTATACCCGGAGTATGTACGTCCGGGATATAATCATAAAACTTATGCCAATCGCTAGTTTCTCCTCTACTTTTCCTATTACTACGGGGTTGTGTGGTTTCGGTTTGTTGTTGTTGTTGTTCTTCTTCTAATTGTATGTCACCTACAACATCCATTTCGTGTGTAGCTCATTGTTCCATAGTAGGATCAATGTAATCTTGGGCGGGCTCACTAGTTGGGACAATTGGTGGCCTACGTGAAAAGGAGGAGGAATCTTGTCCGCTACGATCGCTACCACGTGATCTAGACATAATGTAGTAATGTGCTAAAGTAAAGTATGTAAAAAAAAATACAATGTAGGAGCGGTGAATTATACCAAAAAAATCTAAAAAACAAGAGGGTTGAGATAGAGAAGTTCAAAAAAATGAACAATAATATTAACTATAACGCAAACAAAAAATTAACGAGAGAGATAGAGATATTTTGATACCGTTCACCGTGGAATACGCTTATGTAAAAAAAACCGTTAAAATAAGAATAGAATAGAAAAGATGGAGGAGCGCTTTTGCCGATTCCGCAATTGAAGAGTTGAGAAGAGGTTGAAGTCGATTTGACGAGGGTTGAAGAGAGTTGAAGACGTTGAATTTTGTTTCCGATACGGCCGAAATTTGATCTTGTATATGCCTCCTTGTACACTAGTTTGATGAATACTACAATTGTTCAAAAATTCTTTACAAATGATGTATAATAGTAGAGAGAGTAAGAGAGTGAGGTGTGATTTTTTATGAAATTTTTGGGGGATATTTATAGGCTAAATAAGTGGGAAAAAACAAAAAAAAAAAAAACCAAACGGCTCTTTGAGCCGTTTACAACGGCTCTGGGACAGAGCGCACAAGGCCAGCAGCAGCAACGGTGTGATTTTCGACCGTTCAACCCGCGGGTCAACGGTCGACCCGTCACGGGTCGAACGGGTCGAAACCCGCGGGTCAACCCGCGGGTTGGCGGGTCAAATTCACGGGTTGGACCGGATTTTTGGGCCGGATTTCGCGAATTCGATTCACGAAAATTGCGACCCGGATCGACCCGGTACTGTTCACCGGGTTCGACCCGAACCCGCGAACCAATTGAACGGACCGGATTGGTGGACCGGATCGCGGGTGGATTGCCGGTTGACCCGACCCAGTTGCCATCCCTAGGTCGTTCTTTTTTTTGTTACGTCACCTAGGTCGTTCTTGTTATTATTGTTTTGTACATGGATGGATCGAAAGTCCAAAGTAAAAACGACACAGCATGATTGCGTGATCTTTTATTAGATCTTAGCGGGTGGGACCCGCTTCGATCTGCCTCTGTGCTGACATCATGTCTCTTTAAAAGTACACTAGCGGAGTTAGCGGGTGGGACCCACTATCTTAGCGTGCCCGACCCACTAACTCCAAGGAATCCGTATCCATAATAAATGACGTAGAACCTCTACTACTCTCGCGCGCTCAATTCCATGTTAATGTTAGTACGTGCACTTGCACCTCCTCCACTTGCAACTGGACACGTGGCGTACGGACGGAGGAGTTGCACCTTCCTCCAAAGTGCTGGGCTCCTATGCATGCACTGCTTGATATTGATCGGATTCTTCTGCTCCCTCTTGGATTAATCTCATTTTTTTCTCTCTCTCAAATGGTCAAAAGTTAATTAGTAAGTATAATGCACATGAAATATCACTGACAGAGATATTACGGAAGTAATTTTGTATTTGTGGTAATTTACAGGCTAAATATAATAAATCCTCACCTAATTAGTATATATCTTTTAAAAATACAGCAAAAATTTTTTTAAAAAAAATCTCACCCAACTATATTTTTCGGGTATAGGTGAGTGAGGTTCTTAAAAAAAATTGTGTCAAAAATATAGTTGAGCGAGATTTTTTAAAAAAAAAATTTGAGTGTGGTTTTTTTAAAATGCACAATAATTGGGTGATGTTTTTTATATTTAGCCTGATTTATAAGTCAATGACAATTTGCAGAATTTATCTCTAATTATAATGGTAAAAAATACATGAACGAAGAAGGAATCCGGGAAATTTGCATCGACTTACAATTTGAGAGAAAAAAACGTGTATCTCATTATAGTATGTGAGAAAATTATGTAAGGGAGAGATGGTATCTGCTATAAAAAAACAAGTTAAGAACATAACATTTTGTTATCTAATTTGTGTTAGAATGTTGCTCGATTTGTGAAGGTAATTGTTTTTGTGAATGTCCCCCCACTTCTCATTCATCTTGTCAATATATACCTGTACAATGCTGAAATTAAGGCTACAGTTAAGGTAACTGCTTGTACAATGCTGGAATTAAGACTTAGTATCCACTGGTGTGGGTACAGGCTTACAAGAGGTCATGACAGCTCGTTCAATAATCTCCTCTGCATACTTACGTTGACAAAGAAATAACCCACTTGCATGTCTCATAACGGCAATGCCCAAAAAATAGCTCAGAGGTCCCAAATCCTTCATAGCAAATTCAGAAGCATTGAGTGACATAATAGAATGACGAAGAGCATCAGACGAGGCAGTGAGAATGATGTCGTCAACATAGAGAAGAATGGATTCGGAGGAGTAACTTACTATGGAGGTGAAGTCTCCGTAAAAACTAGATAATGCGAACTGTGTGGGTGTGAGCCTACAGTGGAGGTCCCCCACCAGCAGTGTAGTCCTCCCCTCTCCCCCCATCGAGCTGTTACCCCCTTCCCCCCTCCCCCCCCCCCCCCCCCCATCCAGCTCTCCACTAAAAGCACTAAGCCTGCAGTCTTACCCCCGACCACCTTTGCAACCCTACCAGATCCTCCTCCTAATGCTACTACACTCCCTCCACCCCCACCCCTGAACCCACAAAACCCTATGGCGGAGGATGAAGTTCGGAGGCTCAGACACGATCACCACTCCGTGCGTGCACAAGATGCACACAAGCAACGGGTGAGCCATGATTATGGTCATCATCGCCAACACCATTACAGCATATCGGCAAGAGGATGGGCCCACAGATGGGGTCCTCCTACTAGCTCGGTGGAGCATAAGAGTGACCACCAACGAGGCCATCATCGTCTAACCGATGCGTAGTATGTTCATCACAAATCTCAACGGAATCAGCATTCAATTACCCACAACCAAAGAAAGTACCAATACTCACATAAACAAACCTCTACCCAACACCGCTCCCCCACCACCACCAACAACACCCTCTACACAAAAAGTACGATAGCTACAGCCTTTCCAAACCATCAGAAGGGAGCCACCACCACTCAAACCACAGAACCTCTCATCACCACCAGCACCACCAACAGCCTTATCAGAACCCCAACCCCCTCCCTGCCCCACCCCCTCAACCGCAGGCTAATGCGCCACTTAAGTCCTCCGTGGTGCGGGTCCCACCAAACGAGAGTACCATGGACTTAGACTCGATTACAGAAGGGGAGAAATGGGTCGAAGTCATCAACAACAAAAAAAAAGACAGAGTGTCACTCCCACAACTCGACATCATTAAAAAGCAATGGAAAGGAAAACGAAAACCGATACCTTGCTTCAATTGCGGCGAACTGGGCCATTACCGTAAAGAGTGCACCAAGGAGGTTCATTGCCTCAAGTGTATGAAGTGGGGACATCTATCATATGTTTGCACCAATGTCGTCGAAACCCACAACGATGAGGAACGTTCCGTGAGGCGAGGCAGATTGCCTGAAAACCCCACCCTAATTCGACTCGCAAAGAGTCTCGATATCATCAAGAACGAGGAGAAGTGGCTGCAACAGTGGTGCGCTATGGTCAGAATGAGGTCAGGGAGGCCCTCCGAGACCCACCTACTCCAAGTGCTAAACGCCAGATGGCCTATGAAGGCACACAGAGATTGGGTCGCAAAGAAAATGTGTCACTTCAGTTCTTGGTGTCCTTCCCGTCAACAGAGAAGGTGGGAGAGGTCACAGGTATGGGGGTAGTGGACTTCGGCCACTTCAAAATGGAGTTCTTTGCATGGTCACCAAGCTTCGGAGCGGAGCTCCCTCTAGGTAAATTATTCTGGATATGGATACATAATGTGCCACTACATTTTTGGAAAAGGGAGGCACTGCAAGAGATAGTCACTGATTTCGGCTCAATTGAAGAGATCGACGAGAAGACTATTCGTCGTTCCAAAATAGTATCAGCAAGGATTCTTATCAGGAGCGCTGACATCTCGTTGATGCCACGCTTAGCCAAAGTCTATTCCTTCGATGAATCATACCTCATTCGATTCGTGCTCGACAAGCGAGCAGAGTCAGAGTCAGAGAGGTTGGCCATCACGTCCCCCACTCCCCCCACAGCTCTCAGAGACGGCCGCTCGTACGTACAAGTTGTTTCCCCAAGTGGGGACTTAACCATCGATGGGGCTCACGAGGTCGAGCGAGCGCATAGGGAGCTCATCAAAGAGGCGAGAGGAAAGGAGCGACGCCAGGATCAAGTGGCGGAGGGATCAGTACCAAGGAAGGAATCTCCGTTCAAAGTTGGTCGAGAACGAGTTTCGACCAACATATCAAACGGCCCAGATGCTCGGAATTCAAATCTACAATCACTTCCAGATTTGAAAAGTTTGGTAGTCGCAGAGACGACCCACCAAAAAGAGGGTCAAAAGAAACCCCAAAATGGAAGCCTACGCCTCGAAGTTGGTGGAGTTGGTGGGGAGGTCAGGCGAGAGGAGCACAGAGGGGAGATAGGCTATACAAGAGCTGCAAAGGGCAAAAGCACCTTGCTTGTCGACATGCAAAATGACATGCAAAGTCGTTCACCAAAGGAGCAAGAGCAGGTGACCTTGGGACGAGGGAAGAGCTCGGAGGCTTACAGTTTGGAAAGAAAGAAGGGCATATGAGGGAGTGCAGACAGAGTCTCAGACCCAAAAGGGCGCAAAGAGAGGTTGGAGGGAGGTACACTGGGGAAGGAGAAGGCACAGAGTGGAAAGAGCCAAGAAAAAGAAATGGCTGTGTACAACGTTGAAGGAAACAAAGAATCTTTGTTTCTAACGATAGACACCTCGTTCTCCACGCCAAACGCCTCGTCAAATCTGCCAACCAAAGGGCCAGCGCCACGTGGGACTCCATCTGACGAAAACATCACAATCTTGCACCAGATGAGCGACAAGCACAAGGTTACCTATCCTACCCCACACTCAGAACAACTGAGAGCTCAGAGGAGTGGGTCAGATTTAAAAACAACACAAAATGGGCTTCCTAGTTACTGTGGGCTTGCAGAACAAGTGATTGGGCCTTTAGTAAATGGGGAAATTATTATGGCAAGTGAGGAGGTAGGGAGACCTGTGAACAAGGAGCTTCTATTTAGGCCCAAAGAGGGGTCCATGGAGGGGCCTACTATAACAACAGATTTGCATAATGTACAACGTCTTGTGACGAATAGCGGGCCCATTGAGGGGTCTGTTATGAGCGTCCCCACTACTCAGATTGTAACGACGACAAGTTGTGGGCTCATTGAGAGGTCCACTTCAGGAGAGCCTACTATGCAGTTGGCAAACCAAAGTGATGAAGACAATCCGAAAGACAGGCTGAACCTTGAAGATGACAGGATCTACTCTGAGGGGGAGTCTGTGGAGTCAGAGGACTATGATTTTGATGTTGATTTTTGCACCACTACCCCAGAGTTTGTTCCGTCCACATACCCTTCTTCCCAGTTCGACTCAGGTTTCACAGTTCAGAAAGTGGCAAAGAGGACTAACGAGGAGTCCCTAGATGACTATCTGGAGATCACAGCGGCTGCTAAGCCCGCTAAGACTGACGACGGAGGTACGCGTTCCTTCTTAGCATCAATTTTTAATTTCATGACTGATGATGAAATTTTTAGTCTAGCCAACACCTGTGGTCTTGCAGTAGGCGATACCGATAGAAACGCGTTTCTCCTGAATAAGATCAGGGGATGGAAGACCGATAGGGTTTACCATAACTCGATCTCGTCGCACAAATTGAACCACGATCCCCCCCCCCCATAGCCTAGTTAATGGAGGCCAACGTCAGAGGCCTCGGTAGGCAGGGCAAACGAGAAATGGTTAAGAAAGTCATAGCCAGGTCAAAGGCTAATATTGTTGGCCTCCAAGAGACCAAACTTTCTCACACATCTAGACTTTTTAGAGTTGGGGGTACTAGAGTATCTGAATGGAGAATGTTCCCGTCAGTTGGGGCTGCTGGGGGAATCGCTATGGATTTTAACCCCAACCTTTTTGACTATATAGACGAACTACATGGGCATATTTCTTTGTCGGTTGTGCTAAAGCGAAAATCAGACAGTTGGATTCAGACGATCACGGTGGTCTATGGACCGCATACTTCAGCCGCTAGAACGGCCTTTTGGATGCAAATAAGAGCGATCCAAGCTAAATGGCCACACCCCTGGGTGGTGGGGGGCAACTTTAACATTACTAGATTCGCCTCAGAACACAGAGACAGAGGATCTAGCACCCCAGACAGGAAAGCGTTTAATGAAGTCATCACAGACCTGGATTTGGTGGACATCCCCATTACAGATAGGCTCTTCACCTGGTCGAATATGCAAGCGGTGCCCATTCTGGCCACGTTGGATAGGATTCTGGTATCCACGAACTGGGAGACCAAATTTCCATTGACATCGACTAAGTCTCTCCCTAAACCAACATCAGACCACGTGCCTATCCTCTTATCCTCCGGGGAAGACCAACCCATAAATCCGTCAAAGTTTCGGTTCAAAAAAGCTTGGTTAGATATCCAAGGCTTCCACCATATGGTCAACGAGAGTTGGTCTCGCCCAACCAAGGGTAGGGAGGCGTCCGCTATATGGTGTGAGAAACTTAGCAAACTCAGGGACCAACTGAGGAAATGGAACCGGACCCGATTTGCATTGATTTGGAGAGCAAAGGAGTCCCTTTTGGAAGGAATTGACGAACTTAAAAAAATTGAAGAAACTAGGGATCTGCTATAGGAGGAGCGGAATCGACTACTCCAATTCCGACATGAAATTGACCAACTCTACAGGATGGAGGAAATCAAATGGCAACAACGGTCCAGAATTTCATGGCTCAAAGAGGAAGACGCAAACACGGCCTTCTTCCACCGAGTTGCCAGTGCTAGACGTAGAGCTAACCTCATTCACTCGATCCATTCAGACTCCGGCATGGTACAAGGCAGCGGTGCCATTAAGATGGCCTTCCAATCCTATTTTAAATGCCTTTTTGGGCATAAAGCAGACTTCAGGGTCTCTCTCCAACACGACTTCAGGCAAGACCAGGCAGGCAACTCCGATCCGAGCCTGCAGTCCCTCGAAGCATCCTTCACTGAGGAAGAGGTCTGGAAGGCTATACAACAACTAGAAAAAGATAAAGCCCCAGGCCTAGATAGTTTCCCGATACTGTTCTATCAGATTTTCTGGGAGAAAATCAAAGGTGACCTGCTGAACGTGTTCGCAGACTTCCATGAACATAAACTCAAATTAGGGAGATTCAACTACGTGGAGGTTGTGCTGATTTCTAAGAAGGAAGACTCTCGACGAGTTGGAGACTTTCGCCCCATTAGCCTCCTAAACTGCTCTGTAAAGATCATTACAAAGACTCGCTATCAGACTGGGAATGGTTATGGATGGTATCATTAGTCAAGATCAAACGGGATTCATCAAAGGACGATGTATTCAGGACAGTATCGCAACGGTTGAAGAGACTATCCATCATTGCCACACCTCGAACTCTAAGAGTTACCTTCTTAAGCTAGATTTCGAGAAAGCCTATGACTCTGTTGATTGGGACTGTCTGTGGGAAGTGCTTGCTGGGAGAGGGTTCGGGGATAGATAGATCAGATAGATCCACACCTGCCTTACCACTAGCAGGACGGCGATTATGGTAAACGGGGTATCAGGCCACCCATTCTCTTGCAAACGGGGTCTTAGACAAGGCGATCCACTCTTACCCCTCCTCTTTACCATAGTGGCAGATGTGTTGAGCTCCGTGATGGCCAAGTGCAGTAGAGCAGGTTGGATTGCACCAGTGGTTAAGGGGGCCAATCGTCAAGATTGCTCTATACTCCAGTATGCAGATGATACTCTTCTTTTTGGCAATAGCAACCTAGGGGAAACTACCATCTTCAAAGGTATTCTGTATTGTTTTGAAGCCTGGTCTGGCCTCAAAGTTAACTTTCACAAGAGTGCTCTCACCCCCATTGCCCCGACCCCAATAGAGGCTCCTGAACATGCCATAATCGTCAATTGCTCCACAGAAAGTTTCCCTATTTAGTACCTTGAAATGCCACTAAGACCCGGGAAGCTAAAAAAGGCGGACTAGATGCCCATTATTGACCGGGTTGTGAAACAGATAGCAGGATGGAAAGGCAAAGTCCTATCCTTGGGTGGGAGAGTCACGCATATTAATGCATTCCTCTCAAACCTCCCCACCTACTATCTATCCTTCTTTGAAATGCCGCGATGGGTAATCCAAAGAATTGACCGGACTCGGAAACATTTCTTACGGAAAGGGGCTGACCCGGATCGAGGGGGTTATCACCTCATTAGGTGGCAGAAGGTGTGCATGAAAAAGATACATGGTGACCTAGGTATAATTGACATACGAGATATGAATCTGACGCTTCTGGGCAAATAGTAGTGGAAAGTGTTCCACCCTAATGGAGAAGGGTGGCAGCAATTTGTTCAGGGTTATATGTGTAGAACCCCGTATTTTGAAATATTATTTTAAATATTTGAAAATAAATAAAAATGATTTTCTGGATATTTAATAAATATTTTCTAAAGATTTATCTTTTACACGTGCGAAACACGTGCAAATATTTCTGGTATAAATAACCAATTTTATATTTTTAGTAAATTCTCCTAACTATAATGGAGTATATTCTAAATTTTGGGATTTTTCTGAATAAAGAAACTATTTTTATAAATACCTCGAAAGAGATGGGCTTTTATGTAAAAAGCCGTTTGGATCTGAAATCAGTTATGAAAATTCATTTTTACTGATATTTTGGTTTTCCATGGTTAGCATTTAAATTTAAATATATCTAGATTTTATTTAAAGTCGATTTGGTGAAGATTTAAACAAAAAGGGTGTTTTTGCAAATATGAAATTTATGTAGAATCTTGTGCAAATATTTTTCTGGAAAGTAAAAGTTAAATATTTTGATTGAAAAATATAATATGTATTATTAGATATTATTTATAATTTTTCTGAATTTTTATGAATATTTTATGATGTATTTGCAAATATTACAAAAGGAAGGGCTTTTGTGCAAAATCGCCACCCTGAGTTGTAAATCGGGATTTTTCTGATTTACTGGGCTGTGCTGGATTGCTGGACAACTCAGTGATAAGAAGATTTGATTTGGTTTTTGATTTAGTTAACCTATTTTAACTAAGGAATGTTATATATGTAAAGTAATAAATTGAAAAATGACTATTTTGCAAATGTATTTCTAAAACCCTAATTTCATATTTCCGACCTGTATAAAAGAGGGTGTGCAGCCGTCATTTTCTGCACAACACAAATTTTATTATATTTTTATTTTCTTGGTGATTGAAGAGGAGATCTTGGATTCTTTGCAAAGAGGAGGATTTTGGATCTCACAAAAAGAGAAGCTTTCTTGTTGGATCTCTTCATTCCTAAGGTGAGATACATTGTTTTGTTTTCTTTTGTTTTGTGTATGTTGTAGGTGAGTGATTTAATTGTTTGGTTGTTTTGTTTCTTTCTTTTTGATTTGTGTACGTCATATGAGAACAATATGAATGTTTAGATTGATTGGATATTGAATATGTATATGTACGGACGGATGAAAAATTGGATCTCTGAGAAGAACTCTAGATACCTGCATATGAATGATGTTAGATCTGTTGAGAACCTAAATAAATTGTTAGTGGGCTAATAATGTTAGATTTCCATTGTGAACAGTCGACTGGTGACTCGAAGTAGTCGACTGCTACTGCTTAGATCATATTTTCTTGAAATGTTGGATTAATGTTAATTTGATTGAGTTTGATAGATGCCATGCATTAATTAAATTAAAGATGAGATTGCTACTGCTTAAATTAAAGATGAGATTGCTACTGCTTAGATTGAGATTAATTAAATTAAAGATGAAATGTTGGATTAATGTTGACTCGAAGTAGTCGACTGCTACTGCTTAGACCATGTTTTAAGGATTTGAGTTATGAGGATTTAAATTGGGGATTTGTGATTTTTGTAAAAGATGTTGTTTGAATTTGGATTTCTCAAATGCTAAGTTTAAATCTAATTATTTTCGTATTAACAAGATTTGGAAAATAAAAGAAAGCTATTTTGATATATGACTGATACTTAAAAACCCTAGTTTTGTCATATGTACGACCCAAATTCTTCAGACTGTAGGCCGACAGTCGACTGTTACGACCTTTCAGCCGACTGATACGACCCAGCTGCTACGATATTTAGTTCTCATGAAATTGGGTTCTGGATAGTCGACTGACGACTTTTACAGTCGACTGGTACCACCCAGATTACTTTTAAAGCTACTGTAGTCTTTCTCTCTGGTAAGTCGACCTATGACTTTTTAAGTCGACTTACAACACTTAGAATACTTTCTTAAAGAAATGTTGGAATTTTCTCTGGACAGTAGACTGGTGATTTTTCTCTATTAGCAGTCGACTTCTGCTATACATAGACTTATTTTTCGAAAATTACTAGATTTCTTTCTGGACAGTCGACTGGTGATTTTTGTAGTCGACTGTAGATACTTAGATTTTATTGTCTTAAAAATGTTAGTTTCCACTCTGGACAGTCGACTGGTGACCTTTTGCAGTCGACTGGTTCTGATACTTCTCCTAAGGTATTTTGATGTTCTTTAAATGACTAATTCTTTAAATGTTTTGGATCTATAACTTACTATTTTAAATATTATTCTTCTATAGAACAAATGTTTTAAAGATCCTTCATCGTTGGATTGGATGCTGGAAATTTATAAAGATTTAGGTTTTGTTGAGTGGAGAGATTTCTCCTTTGATCGTTTTAACGATGGATTAGTGAGTTTTGGTCCCTGTTGAGGTCTCTAGGAGTTGAGTGGGAGTCCTGTGCAGTTGAGATTTGCTGAGTTAGGCTTGAGGGGTCTTGGTTTAGTTGTTGTTGAAGTCCGGCAGGATACACTAACTCTAGAGATAAGGATTTTTGGTGTTTTAATAATAATCAACGTAAGTATAGGCTCATGGTTTGTTAGTCCAACTAGAGCCATTCAGATGTTCAAGTGTTGAGGGTCTACGGGCCTATTCACGGAGCAGGCAGGGTGCATTGTATGTACCGGGTGTATCTGCACGTTAAGGGTCTTGAAGGCCTATTCGTGGGGTACACGGCAGGGAGATGATTCTCCGGATATGTTCGCGTGTCGAGGGTCTATGGGCCTATTCACGGAGCAGACAGGGTGCATTGTATGAACCTGGTGTATCTGCACGTTAAGGGTCTTGAAGGCCTATTCATGGGGTACATGGCAAGGAGATGATTCTCCGGATATGTTCGCGTGTCGAGAGTCTACAGGCCTATTCACGGAGCAGGTAGGGTGCATTGTATGTACCGGATGTATCTGCACGTTAAGGGATCTTGAAGGCCTATTCGTGGGATACACGGCAGGGAGATAATTCTCCGGATATGTTCGGGTGTCGAGGATCTATGGGCCTATTCACGGAGCAGGCAGGGTGCATTGTATGTACCGGGTGTATCTGCACGTTAAGGGTCTTGAAGGCCTATTCGTGGGGTACACGGCAGGAAGATGATTCTCCGGATATGTTCGCGTGTCGAGGGTCTACGGGCCTATTCACGGAGCAGGCAGGGTGCATTGTATGTACCGGGTGTATCTGCACGTTAAGGGTCTTGAAGGCCTATTCGTGGCGTACACGGCAGGGAGATGATTCTCCGGATATGTTCGCATGTCGAGGGTCTACGGGCCTATTCACGGAGCAGGCAGGGTGCATTGTATGTACCGGGTGTATCTGCACGTTAAGGGTCTTGAAGGCCTATTTGTAGGGTACACGGTAGGGAGATGATTCTCCGGATATGTTCGCGTATCGAGGGTCTACGGACCTATTCATGGAGCAGGCAGGGTGCATTCTATGTACCGGGTGTATCTGCACGCTAAGGGTCTTGAAGGCCTATTCGTGGGGTACACGGCAGGGAGATGATTCTCCGGATATGTTCGCGTGTCGAGGGTCTACGGGCCTATTTACGGAGCAGACAGGGTGCATTGTCTGTATCGGGTGTATCTGCACGTTAAGGGTCTTGAAGGCCTATTCGTGGGGTACACGGTAGGGAGATGATTCTCCGGATATGTTCGCATGTCGAGGGTCTACGGGCCTATTCACGGAGCGGGCAGGGTGCATTGTATGTACTGGGTGTATCTGCACGTTAAGGGTCTTGAAGGCCTATTCATGGGGTACACAATAGGGAGATGATTCTCCGGATATGTTTCGCGTGTCGAGGGTCTACGGGCCTATTCACGGAGCAGGCAGGGTGCATTGTATGTACCGGGTGTGTCTGCACGTTAAGGGTCTTGAAGGCCTATTCGTGGGGTACACGACAGGGAGATGATTCTCCGGTTGTTGTTTTTGAGCTAACTTACATGATGCTTGCGCGTCAAGGACTGTGACGCCTATTCGCGGAGTATTCTGAATCTTGTTTCACATCACCGTAGTAGGATTAGTTGCATAACGAGGGATTATCCCTAAGTCGTAGAGATCGTTAAGGGTTTGCACCGGACCTATGTACTATGAAATGCATAGACTCCGACAAGTATGCATTGGAGAGTCGGCATATAGAATTGTATTTTCTTGACTTGGTTTTATGCTTGTGTTTCCTGTTTTCCTACACTTGACACTTAGTCTAGCTTCACTTGTTGTTCATATTTCATGATGTTTTCATGCTTTACATCTTTGTTATTTCTCATTCATTTATCCTTGTTGTTAATACATGCTGTTGATGACTTTATGTTTTACGATTTAATTATGTTGTATGTTTTTATGTCACTCACACCATTTATGGCTGACCCTTTTAGTTTTGGGGGTTAGGGATCATCTCTAGCCTCATGTGTTACAGGTTGTTGCTTAGAGTTTGGAGGTTGGGATGCTTGAGATAGTTTTGGAGATAAATTGATGGAATAGAGCTTTGAGATAAAATTTTGTAAAAAGAAGTGTTGTAAAAAGAATGTTGTAATTCAAGGTGTTTTGTATTCCGCTGTGTGTGTAAATGATTATTGTAATAAAAGTTTGGAATAAAATTATTCATGTTTTTGGGCTATGTGTACTATTACATTGAAGTTGATGCTGGGATTGTGCCACGTATTTTCTAAGATATTATATTAGAAATTCGGGGCGCTACAGATTGGTATCAGAGCATGCTTCAATAGTAATTATAGATATAGTATGAAAGTCAACCTAGGTGTGGACACTAGAGTGTGAGTACCTAGGTGTGGACATTAGAGGGTGAGTATCACATAGAATTAGAACATGATATTTGGTTTGGGGTACAATTGAGGTTTTGCCAAAGGGTATTGATGTGAGTATGAATTGTGTGTGTGGTGCTTTAACCTTACCCTCGTTTTGCAGTGATCAGTATGGTTGCATCCAGACCCTGGAATGGGGGCAACAATGACGATGGATCTGGAAGTTCTCAAGGAACTGGAATTGATCTCGAGGCCGAATTTGCCAGGGTGTATCAGACCTTGAATGCACTGATGGCAGCTAATTTGGCGCAGATTCGGAACCAGAATCGGAATCATAGGATTGGACCAGTGTTTATTAATGCTGATTCTATCAAGCAGGTCGAGTCTTTCAAGAGGAGGAGGCCAGCGTCAGGTTGGAGTGGGAAGGGATTCCCAGCGAAGTAAGCCAAGTTCAGTGATCCAGTGCAAAAGGCACCTACAACTCAGGAAGTGACTTGTTATTACTGTAAGGAGGCAGGTCATTACCGATCAGCGTGTCCGAAGTTGGCGAAGCAGACTTGTTTCAATTGTGGAGAGACAGGTCATAATCGAGCAGCATGCAACAAACCTCGGAAGGCGTGTTATCGTTGTGGTCGTGAAGGGCATATTCGATCAAACTGTCGTAGTTGAAGAAAGATGGTGCAGGAAAAGGCAAGGATCTGAAGAGGGGCGAAAGTCCGCATTGACTGAGGAGGATGCGGGTAACTCAGGAATGTGATCCGTGTGTGCAAAAATTTTGGACTTATTCATTTTGTATTAAGTAAAACTTTTATTTGGGGAATAATTGAAGATTGAGTATTTTTCTTCATGTAACAAGATTTATTTGGATTAATGGAATAAAAACAAAAGTTTTATTTGATACTGTTTTTTTGCATGCATTTGTGTCGCCCAAAATATTGCTAGTCTTATGTGTGGAGCATAAGGTGTTTCCAGGCAAGGTCTTTAGGTGGCTATCCTTAGTCATGTCCTTTCTCAGGAGGGAGTGGCCACTGATTCTTGGAAGGACAAAGCAGATGTGGAAGGTCAGAGTTGGATGCAGGAGTTCAGAGGTTGTTACAGTTGGCTTCCGATGGCAAGTTATCAGAGTTGCGCAGCGGAAGTTTGTTTTTCTGAATTCTTTGCATAATTGTGTTTCTTCTGAATGTTTGTATTTCTTTTGATGGAATGCATTCTTTCGTGTGATTGTATTTCTTTAAATTATGTTCCTATCCATGAGTTTTCATTCCTTGTTGGTGTGTTTATTTGAACCCCATTAGCAGTAGTTCTGAGGACAGAACTCTTCTAAGGAGGGAGTGATGTAGAACCCCATATTTTCAAATATTATTTTAAATATTTGAAAATAAATTAAAATGATTTTCTGGAGATTTAATAAATAATTTCTAAAGATTTATCTTTTACACGTGCGAAACACGTGCAAATATTTCTGGTATAAATAACCAATTTTATATTTTTAGTAAATTCTCCTAATTATAATGGAGTATATTCTAAATTTTGGGATTTTTCTGAATAAAGAAACTATTTTTATAAATACCTCGAAAGAGAGGGGCTTTTATGTAAAAAACCGTTTGGATCTGAAATCAGTTATGAAAATTCGTTTTTACTGATATTTTGGTTTCCCATGGTTATCATTTTAATTTAAATATATTTAGATTTTATTTAAAATCGATTTGGTGAAGATTTAAACAAAAAGGGTGTTTTTGCAAATATGGAATTTATGTAGAATCTTGTGCAAATGTTTTTATGGAAAGTAAAAGTCAAATATTTTGATTGGAAAATATAATATGTATTATTAGATATTATTTCTTATTTTTCTAGATTTTTATGAATATTTTATGATGTATTTGCAAATATTACAAAAGGAAGGGCTTTTGTGCAAAATCACCACCCTGAGCTGTAAATCTGGATTTTTCTTATTTACTGGGCTGTGCTGGATTGCTGAAAAACTCAGTGATAAGAAGATTTGATTTGGTTTTTGATTTAGTTAACCTATTTTAACTAAGGAGTGTTATATATGTAAAGTAATAAATTGAAAAATGACTATTTTGCAAATGTATTTCTAAAACCCTAATTTCTTATTTCTGGCCTGTATAAAAGATGATGTGCAGCCGTCATTCACTGCACAACACAAGTTTTATTATATTTTTATTTTCTTGGTGATTGAAGAGGAGATCTTGGATTCTTTGCAAAGAGGAGGATTTTGGATCTCACAAAATGAGAGGCTTTCTTGTTGGATCTCTTCATTCCTAAGGTGAGTGACATTGTTTGTTTTATTTTGTTTTGTGTATGTTGTAGGTGAGTGATTTAATTTTTTGGTTGTTTTGTTTGTTTCTCTTTGATTTGTGCACGTCATATGAGAACAATATGAATGTTTAGATTGATTGGATATTGAATATGTATATGTACGGACGGATGAAAAATTGGATCTCTGAGAAGAACTCTAGATACCTGCATATGAATGATGTTAGATCTGTTGAGAACCTAAATAAATTGTTAGTGGGCTAATAATGTTAGATTTCCATTGTGAACAGTCGACTGGTGACTCGAAGTAGTCGACTGCTACTGCTTAGATCATATTTTCTTGAAATGTTGGATTAATGTTGATTTGATTGAGTTTGATAGATGTCATGCATTAATTAAATTAAAGATGAAATTTTTGGACTATTGGTGAGTTGGATAAAAATAACTTGACCATGTTGAGGATAAATTTGTTTAGTTCATGAATCAACTATAGAGAATAGTTGAGATTTAGTTGAGGAATTTTGTGAATGATTAATGGTTTAGAGGACCATGTTTTGAGGATTTGAGTTATGAGGATTTAAATTGGGGATTTGTGATTTTTGTAAAAGATGTTGTTTGAATTTGGATTTCTCAAATGCTAAGTTTAAATTTAATTATTTTGGTATTAACAAGATTTGGAAAATAAAAGAAAGTTATTTTGATATATGACTGATTCTTAAAAATCCTAGTTTTTTCATGTGTACGACCTAAATTCTTCAGACTGTAGGCCAACAGTCGACTGTTAGGACCTTTCAGCCGACTGATACGACCCAGCTGCTACGATCTTTAGTTCTCTTGAAATTGGGTTCTGGACAGTCGACTGACGACTTTTACAGTCGACTGGTACCACCCAGATTACTTTTAAAGCTACTGTAGTCTTTCTCTCTGGTAAGCCGACCTATGACTTTTTAAGTCGACTTACAACACTTAGAATACTTTCTTAAAGAAATGTTGGAATTTCCTCTGGACAGTCGACCTATACTATTAGCAATCGACTTCTGCTATACTTAGACTTATTTTTCGAAAATTACTGGACTCTCTCTGGACAGTCGACTGGTGAGTTTTGCAGTCGGCTGTAGATACTTAGATTTTATTGTCTTAAAAATGTTAGTTTCCACTATGGACAGTCGACTGGTGACCTTTTGCAGTCGACTGGTTCTGATACTTCTCCTAAGGTATTTTGATGTTCTTTATATGACTAATTCTTTAAATGTTTCAGATCTATAACTTACTATTTTAAATATTATTCTTCTATAGAACAAATGTTTTCAAGATACTTCATCGTTGGATTGGATGTTGGAAATTTATAAAGATTTGGGTTTTGTTGAGTGGAGAGATTTCTCCTTTGATCGTTTTAACGATGGATTAGTGAGTTTTGGTCCCGTTGAGGTCTCTAGGAGTTGAGTGCGAGTCCTGTGAACCGACAGTTGAGATTTATTGAGTTAGGCTTGAGTGGTCTTGGTTTAGTTGTTGTTGAAGTCCAGCAGGATACACTAAGTCTAGAGATAAGGATTTTCGGTGTTTTAATAATAATCAACGTAAGTATAGGCTCATGGTTTGTTAGTCCAACTAGAGCCATTTAGATGTTCGCGTGTCGAGGCTCTACGGGCCTATTCACGGAGCAGGCAGGGTGCATTGTATGTACCGGGTGTATCTGCACGTTAAGGAACTTGAAGGCCTATTCGTGGGGTACACGGCAGGGAGATGATTCTCCGGATATGTTCGCGTGTCGAGGGTCTACGGGCCTATTCACGGAGCAGGTAGGGTGCATTGTATGTACCGGGTGTATCTGCACGTTAAGGGTCTTGAAGGCCTATTCGTGGGGTACACGGCAGGGAGATGATTCTCCGGATATGTTCGCGTGTCGAGGGTCTACGGGCCTATTCATGGAGCAGGCAGGGTGCATTGTATGTACCGGGTGTATCTCCACGTTAAGGGTCTTGAAGGCCTATTCGTGGGGTACACGGCAGGGAGATGATTCTTAGGATATGTTCGTGTGTCGAGGGTCTACGGGCCTATTCACGGAGCAGGCAGGGTGCATTGTATGTACCGGCACGTTAAGGGTCTTGAAGGCCTATTCGTGGGGTACACGGCAGGGAGATGATTCTCCGGATATGTTCCCGTGTCGAGGGTCTACGGGCCTATTTACGGAGCAGGCAGGGTGCATTGTATGTACCGGGTGTTTCTGCACGTTAAGGGTCTTTTAGGCCTATTCGTGGGGTATGCGGCAGGGAGATGATTCTCCGAATATGTTCGCGTGTCGATGGTCTACGGGCCTATTCACGGAGCAAGCAGGGTGCATTGTATGTACCGGGTGTATCTGCACGTTAAGGGTCTTGAAGGCCTATTCGTGGGGTACACGGAAGGGAGATGATTCTCCGGATATGTTCGCGTGTCGAGGGTCTACGGGCCTATTCACGGAGCAGGCAGGGTGCATTGTATGTACCGGGTGTATCTGCACGTTAAGGGTCTTGAAGGCCTATTCGTGGGGTACACGGAAGGGAGATGATTCTCCGGATATGTTCGCGTGTCGAGGGTCTACGGGCCTATTCACGGAGCAGACAGGGTGCATTGTATTTACCGGGTGTATCTGCACGTTAAGGGTCTTGAAGGCCTATTCGTGGGGTACACGGCAGGGAGATGATTCTCCAAATATGTTCGCGTGTCGAGCGTCTACGGGCCTATTCACGGAGCAGGCAGGGTGCAATGTATATACCGGGTGTATCTGCACGTTAAGGGTCTAGAAGGCCTATTCGTAGGGTACACGGCAGGGAGATGATTCTCCGAATATGTTCGCGTGTCGAGGGTCTACGGGCCTATTCACGGAGCAGGCAGGGTGCATTGTATGTACCGGGTGTGTCTGCACGTTAAGGGTCTTGAAGGCCTATTCGTGGGGTACACGGCAGGGAGATGATTCTTCGGTTGTTGTTTTTGAGCTATCTTACATGATGCTTGCGCGTCAAGGACTGTGACGCCTATTCCTGGAGTATTCTGAATCTTGTTTCACATCACCGTAGTAGGATTTGTTGCATAACGAGGGATTATCCCTAAGTCGTAGAGATCGTTAAGGGCTTGCACCGGACCTATATACTATGAAATGCATAGACTCCGACAAGTATGCATTGGAGAGTCAGCATATAGAATTGTGTTTTCTTGACTTGGTTTTATGCTTGTGTTTCTAGTTTTCCTACCCTTGACACTTAATCTAGCTTCACTTGTTGTTCATATTTCATGATGTTTTCATGCTTTACATCTTTGTTATTTCTCATTCATTTATCCTTGTTGTTAATACATGCTGTTGATGACTTTATGTTTTACGATTTAATTATGTTGTATGTTTTTATGCCACTCACACAATTTATGGCTGACCCCTTTATTTTTGGGGGTTATGGATCATCTCTAGCCTCATGTGTTACAGGTTGTTGCTTAGAGTTTGGAGGTTGGGATGCTTGAGATAGTTTTGGAGATAAATTGATGAAATAGAGCTTTGAGATAAAATTTTATAAAAAAAAGTGTTGTAAAAAGAATGTTGTAATTCAAGATGTTTTGTATTCCGCTGTGTATGTAAATGATTGTTGTAATAAAAGTTTGGAATAAAATTATTCGTGTTTTTGGGCTATGTGTACTATTACATTGAAGTTGATGCTGGGATTGTGCCACATATTTTCTAAGATATTATATTAGAAGTTCGGGGCGCTACAATATGCATGGGAACGGAGCGAGAAATCTGGGCTTTATGATAGGCCCACAGGTTTCCATGTTCGGGGTGGAGTTTATGTAATTTTGTTTTGGTTGTAGGTTGTTGTAGGCTCAGTTCTCTGAGTATGTTTTATTAATCACTTATTAATAAAACAGGGTTGCCAGATTCTACCTTTTCTTCAACAACAAAAAAAATAGAGAAGAATATATGACATGCCATTGCGCTTGAGATAATAAATAGGAAATGATCGGATTTGCTATGTGTGGTTGATATTAGATCAAGCATGTTGGTTTGTCTACAAATGATAAAACCCTAATTCTCGCATTATAATATTAGAGATTAGAGATTTATAGAAGATGAGAAATGTTTATGTACCCAAAGTTTGTAATTTATCATCTTCTTACTTAGATTAATCCTTAAAATGGACAGCAAACAATTTTAAAATTTTAATCAGATTATTCTTTTCAGAATTAAAAAAAAATAGAGAGAAATTAAGAATAATGACCAACAACAACAACAATAATAAGGTCTCTATTCAAAACTTTTGGGGTCAGTTTTCTTTTATTCAACTCTATTGTCAGTTTTTAAGACCATATTTTATGTAAGATTCGACCATTTTTATGTTGGATGTAAGTTACCTGACAAAACCTTACTCCTTTTTCCTGCCTTGGCACATGTAACGAATAGATTTTGACCTTAAGCACTGTACTGGAATAATATTTTTACAAAAAGTTACCACTTAATTTTGAATTTCTTTTTTTTCCCCCTTCTTTGGCAATTTCAAAACTTTGTGGGGTCTTAAAAAAAGTTCACTTTCAAATATTGGGTATGAATGCAAAGTGGGGAATCAAGAGGATGCCCTCATCTGTAGTTAAATCTCAAATTTTGATTATTTATCATATAGAAATATGAATTTTGGATTTCAGCGATAGTCGTTTATATTCAAAATTTAGATTTTTATTTAAAAAAATCGATGGACGATAAATAATTTTTTGTCCCGCAAAAAAAAATATCGTTTTAAAAATGTGTCGAACGAGGAATCATTTCCCGTCTCGGACAAGGAATCATTTCCTGTCTGAGAATTTTATTAAAAAAATTAACCACGGGCAGGACATCATTCGCCGTCCAAGAATTTTTTTTTTCAAATTAACTCTTAATTTAATCATAATTAAATCTTAATTAAATTTCAATTAAAACATAATATATATCTATAATAATTTGTGTACGCCTAATTCTTTAAAAACCTTTTTTCAAATTTGGTTTGGACGGAAGATCAGCACCTGTCTGAGATGTTTTTTTATAAAAAATCAACGGACAGAAAATGATTTTCCGTCCGAACTTTTTTTTTCTTAAATGATATATTAAAAAAAATTAAAGCGACGAAAGTTGATATTTCTTCCGATTCATTTTAAAAAAAATGAACAGACGAATGCTATATTTTACAAATTCCTATATCGTCTTTCAAATATAGCAAATCACTGTTCCCCTCAGATCAAAAATTTGGGTATATAGCCGACAAGCACAACACTACTTTTTTCCTTTTTTTGAAAAATTTATCATTTTAGCCGGCGAATACAGATGCTCTGAAGGTTTACTCAAAGTTACGGGGATCCAGAAAATTTCTATTAGGTGGGCCAAAAGTAGCTAGTAGCTACTGACTTTGGTCCTATATCTAATATATTAGGTAATTACCACATATACTGCACCATTTTTTAGACTATTTTAGTCAAAGTTTTTTTTTTTTTAATGGATATTTTCTAAAAAGAATTTAAATTCTCTCCAGTTTACGTGGCGACGTGATCCCAAATCTCTAGTTGTAGTATTAGAGGTTAAATATAAAACACTAGTGTACCCTTGTGTAAAATTGCACAAACTTATATAATATAATATAATATAATATAATATATAGTATAATCCGTACAATATTGTACATTTTAAAAAAAAAAATTAGAAAATAATACTTTTTTTTTTGAAAAAATCATCTAAATATCTATATAATAATAATACATGATTTTTAAGGTTAATTAAAGGATAATGTTTTAATTCAAAATTTGGATGAAGAAATAGTAGGATGATTGCCTCCTACTTTTGCTTTTGTTTTTTTTATTAATTTAAAAAAGAAAAAGAGAAAAAAAATCTTGATTCAAAAGTGGTTTAGCATAATATATCTCTACTACTATAATGGGAGAACCCCTTAGTCCTTAACCCAACCCGTGCAGCGCACGTGTTGGGTTATGGACTAACTTTGGTAAATATTTTCGGAAGTGGACGAGTTTGGTAAATATTTTCGAAAGTGGATCAGTTTGGAAATTATTTTTTTTACCCTTTTCATTATCCTTCGATTTTTTCCACGTGCACGTGTGCACGTGTATGATACTAGTTGTATAAATTATAGAAGAACTCATTAACACAAAAAAAATAATTTCAAAGAAAATTCTGGGATTTTATTAAAGAAAACAATTCAGAGAAAATACAATAATATTTAAATTAAGTTTGACATAGCAGACAAAAGTAGATATATTACTGGAGATAAAGGTAGAAGGGGTGCGTTTGGATAGTTGTTTTGAATCCTTTTTTCGTTTTTTAAAACCAAAAATGCGTGGTTACCCTCTTTTCGAAGCGATTTTTTGCTTCTCTTTTTTGATATACTATTTTTTGCTTCTCTTTTTTGAAAAATCCAATGGGGTCATTTCTTAACCCTTCCTCTCTCTTTTTTGATATACTATTATTATAATGTATATACTATTATTATAATATATATTATTATTTCATATATACTATTTTATATATACTACTGTAATATTATATTATTATTATAATATATATTATTAGTATTATATACTAGTAGTTTACACGTGCGATGCACGTTTTTAATAAATATAGTTTTTTAAAATAAAAATTTAGATGTAGTCTTGATTTGAACCTAGGACCTCCTTTATAATAGTTATGCACGTGTATTACACGGGTTGGTAGAATGACAAAATATTTACAAATGACACTAAGGCCTTTTCCCATTATAATATTAGAGATTACTATTATATATTATTATATAATTTATTATTATTATATTAAATTATTTAATATATTATTATAATATGTTATTATTACATATATATATTATCAAAATTATTATATGTTACTATATATCTATATAATAAAATACAAAGAAAGCTATCAAGTGGCTCTCCTTCAATCCCCAAAAAATCAAAGGCATAGATCTAACCTTACAAAACATATTTTCCTCCCAAAAGTTTCCCCTCAAAACTCAAATTCAAATCTCCCACCCAAAACAACTCCTATATTTATTTAATTTTTTTTTTCTCTCTCCCTCCCTCTTCTATTCAAAAAATTAAGAAAATAAAAAATTTTAAAATTTTTTAAAATAAAAAAATTTAAAAAATAAAAAAAATAAAACTTTAAAAACTTTAAAAATAATCAAAAAAAATCAAAAAAATCATACAATATATTTTTTGCTCTATGTTTGCTACTTCAATTAATTTGATGGACCTCCAAAACAATTTTATATGATCAAACAAGGTGCACCGTTCCGAAGACGTGCCGTAGGCACGTGCCAACGGGCAAACCTAGTATGTATATAATTAAATATGTTTATTTTAATAATTTATTTCATATTATTATATAATATACAATTATTATAATATATTATTATTTTATATATACTATTTTATATATACTATTATTATTATTATATATATTATTATTATATATATTATTATTTTATTTATACTATTTTATATATACTATTATTATATTATATTATTATTATATATACTATTTTATATACACTATTATTATATTATATTATTATTATATATATTATTATTATATATTATTATATATTAATATATAATATATCACGATTATATATTATTATATATATTATTATATATTATATATATTATTATAATATATTGTTACATATATATTTATAATATATTATTGTTACATATATTATTATTATTATTATTATTATTATTATTATTATTTTTATTATTATTATTATTATATATATATCTATACTATTATATATATATATATATATATATATATATATATATATATATATATATATATATATATATATATATATATATATATATATATATAATAGTTTAAATAAATATTATATATATTTATTTTAAATAAATATATATAATAGTTTAAATAAATATTATATATAATCGTTTAAATAAATATATATATAATAGTTTAAATATATATATATATATGTATAATAGTTTAATTAAATTTATTTATTTATTTATTTATTTATTTATTTTATTTAAACTATTTTATATATACTATTATTATATTATATTATTATTATATATATTATTATTTTATATATACTATTTCATATATGCTGTAATTATATTATATTATTATTATATATATTATAATTTTATATATACTATTTTATATATACTATTATTATATTATATTATTATATATATATTCTATTATATTATTATTTTATGGGAAAAAGGGGTATAAGCAACTTGCTTATTTAGTAAATAAGCAATTGATGATGTGGAATACATGTGATTGAAAAATCATTAAATGAGTTAGTTGTCCAATGTATCACAAGCATACCACATAATCAATTGCTCATTTACTAAATGAGCAAGTTGCTCATATCCCTTTTACCCTTATTTTATATATACTATTTTATATATAATATTATTTCATATATTCTATTTTATACATACTATTTATTATTATTATTATTATTATTATTATTATTATTATATATATCTATACTATTATATATATACATAATTGTTTAAATAAATTTATTTATTTATTTATTTATTTATTTATTTATTTTATTTAAACTATTTTATATATACTATTATTATATTATATTATTATTATATATATTATTATTTTATATATACTATTTCATATATGCTATTATTATATTATATTATTATTATATATATTATTATTTTATATATACTATTTTATATATACTATTATTATATTATATTATTATATATATATTCTATTATATTATTATTTTATATATACTATTTTATATATAATATTATTTCATATATTCTATTTTATATATACTATCATAATAATCTATTATTATTATTATAATATATATTACTATTATAAATTATTATATTTATATTATTACATAATTTATTATTATAATAATAAATTTTTTAATATATAATTTGAATATATTATTCTTACATATATATTATTATAATTATTATATATTATTATATATATGTATATTATTGAATATGTTTATTATAATAAATTATATTATATTATTATATAATATACAATTATTATAATATATTATTATTTTATATATACTATTTTATATATACTACTATTATTATTATATTATTATTATATATATTATTATTTTATTTGTACTATTTTATATATACTATTACTATATTATATTTTTATTATATAAATTATTATTTTATATTTAATATTTTATATATTCAATTATTATATTATATTATTATTATATATATTATTATTATATATTATTATTATTATCATTATTATTATCATTATTATTATTATTATTATTATTATTATTATTAATTCTATTATTATTATTATTATATTATTATTATTATTATTATTATTATTATTATTATTATTATTATTATTATTACTTTTATATTATTTTTATTTTTTAATATATATATATATATACTATTATTATAATATATATTATTATTTCATATATACCATTTTGTATATACTATTATAATATTCTATTATTATAATAATACATATTATTATTATTATATATTACTGTTGCCGCTAAATTTGGTGTGGGGGCAAACAGATAGTATTTGTAGATTCTTAGGGAAACTGAATAGCAAACCTGTATACCTGTTCCGTCGGAGTTTGATCGTCGCTTCCGCCGTAAACCTGCAAAAAGTGCGAGATACTGGGATTGTTCCCGGCGACACACCCTCCGACGCTCAAGTCAGTAATCATGGAAGATTATGAAAGAGCGCAAAACTGGCAAAAGATTGATTACCTCTCAATGGAGATGGATGGGGGGTAATTATTGGCGCCGCTGGGATCAGATTAGGAATGTAATCCCCCTGTGGTTAGATAAGAAATGTAATCCCGAATCTCCATTGAAGGGATAGATATGAATCAGGGCCGTTGATTAGGATTTAACCAGAAACCCTAATTCTATCCCTTCTGGACCGGGTTTGCTGCGGGTTGAAACCCGCACCCAGTTGAGGTGGATCCGTTTGCGGGTAAGTGGGTCTTCGGGGAAGATAACCAGTACCCGCTTCAGACCCGTTGGTAGGTGAAATTACCGTTTTACCTCTAGGCTTCAAGATTCGTGCCCAATTTGGACGGTTCTGATTTAACCCCATTTTTAGCCATATCACGAGCCTCCCACTCCTAAAGACTGAGTTTGATCAGCCTTTGGGGAGTAGTTTAACTGTTTTAATGGCTAGTGGAGTTGTATCGGAGTCCAAATGGAGGGTTTTGAACCTCGAAGGGGATAGTGGGGTGATTTTTGAAGCTGTAAGCTGCTCTTGAGCTTCTCTGGTCATTTGGTGATTTCTATCTATTTTCTTCGGATTATTTATTTAATTTTGCGATGTGTTAACTAGTTGTTTGGGGGTCTTAACAACACATTCTAGGTAATAATTGCTCGTTCAAGGGCTCAAAAACGTTCCCCTGAATTTGTAAATATTTTCTAGAATTTTTAGTTAATTTTTTCGAATTTTTAGTAATTTTTCGCAATTTTTAAGTAAATAAAACGATTTAAATAAATAAAAACTTATTTTTAATACCGATTTATGGCGTGGCACAATCTAGGCCCTTGATCAGCGTCGAGCGCGATTTTCTGGGCGATCAGACGATCCGCGCTCCTCGGCAGATAGTTTCTTCGTATACGAGGGTCGGTTCCTCGTCTCTTCGGCTCGGCGGGTCGGCACATGGCTCGGAATCAGCCGAACTACGTGGCGTGATCCTGGACGTCCATCTCAGTGCGTATCCCCAAAAAACGCTATCTTGTTGTTTAGTGAACGTGGCAAATTCTGAGCCGTTCATCATGACGAGCGCGTTTTTTGACAAGATCCAACGGCTGAGGAGGGTCGGCGGATTTTTTCTCCATATACGAGGGTCGGTTCCTCGTCCCCTCGGCTTGGCAGATTAGCACGTAGCTCGGAATCCGCCAAACCACGTGGCGTGATCCTGAACGTCCATCTCAGCGCGAATCCCCAAAAAATGCTATCTTGTCGTTTAGTGAACGTGGCCAGATCTGAGCCGTCCATCATGACGAGCGCGTTTTTTGAGAAGATCCAATGGCTGAGGAGGGTCGGCGGATTTTTTCTCCATATACGAGGGTCGGTTCCTCGTCCCCTCGGCTCGGAAGCTCGGTGCCGATAGCCGATGCATGGAGTTGGACGTTTTGAAGCGTCCTGGATTTGAAGGGTCGTTGCCCTTCGGCTCGGCAGCTTGGCTGCTTAGCCAGGCTGTTCAGTAGCTCGGCTAGGCGAACCGGTGTCACGCAGCTCGGAAGGTACACGTGGTCAGATCTGGAGCATCCATCATTGCGTGAATCACGAGGGTTGGGTTCAGATCACGAGAAAACGTTATTTTGTCGTTTTGTGAGCGTGGCGCAATCTGAACCGTCCATCGTGTCTTGACACGAATTTTGGAGAGATCTGACGGTGATTCCGCCTCGGATGAATTTTTCTCCATATACGAGGGTCGGTTCCTCGTCCCCTCGGCTCGAAACCTCGGTGCTGATGCGGACTCAGTAGCTCGGTCGCTTAACCAGACTGTTCGGTAGGTCGGCTAGGCGAACCGGTGGCCGATTCATGGACTTGAGCGCTTTGTGGAGTCATTGTTGTGAAATTGAAACGTCGCAACTCTCCGCTTTGGCGCTTTGGCTTCTTAGCGGGCTTTTTAAGTTCCCAAGGAGGCCCAAACATCGCACTGGGGTTATAAGTTCTAACTCCCCCACCCCCAAGCTCATTTCTCTCTTTTCACTCAAAAGATTTCACTTTTACTCTCTGTGCTCTCTGCTAGCGGCGATTTTTGCTTCAAGGCGGTTACGTTAGCTGTCGCGTGGGCCAGACGATTTCCGGCGAGCTTATTCCGACCGTGACCGTCACTTTAAGGTCAGTCTACTTGCCTTAGCTTTTTTCTAGAGATGTCAAGGGTGAACTCGGGGAGTGAGGCCTCGTCCTCGGGCGATAGTGGTGCCGAGGAGAGGAGGGAGATGGAGATCCGAAGGAAGGGGAAGCAAGTAGCCGAGCCATCTAGGGCCGAGGCGAGGAAGGAGAAGAAGAAGAGGAGGGTAGTGGCCTAATCTCCTGTGGTCGAGGTGATTGTGGAGAATCCGAGGCAAGCCCCTGAGACGGGCCGGTAACCTTGTGTACTGTCCGGACATGCTGGGGTTAGACAGTACGAGGGCGACCTCTTGAAGAAGGCGGTCATCGGTCAGCCGGAAGTATACGAAGAGAACAACCCGGTTCTGACCACCGAGGCAGACGAAATTGGATCGGTGCTATCCGAGAGGGACCTGCTCCGGATCAGAAAAGGGTTCGCCATCCCTCCGGAGTACAAGTTAATTCTCCCCAGCCCCGGGATGCGGGCGAACTCCAAGCTGTCGTCATCGGATATGTGCATGTTCGACTACGACTCTCTGAACGCCGGACTGCGCTTTCCCCTGCACCCCTTCATTCGTCTGGTCCTCGGGTGGTACTGCCTCGCGCCTACCCAATTCATGCCGAACACATGGCGTCATGTGAACGCCTTCCTGCTCCAGTGCCGCAACGCCGAGGTCGAGCCAGACTTGACGGTCTTCCGAAGCATGTATCGGATAAACCGGATGCACAAGACCGAGCATTGATACTACCTGGCGCCGAGGAAGGGTGTTCGGATTATAGAAAACCCTGGACTCGATCAAAGGCTGGAAGGAAAAGTTCTTCATATTAAGGGAGCCATCGATGCTGCAAGTTCCGAGCCTATGGAAAGTAGAGGTGCCAAAGTTTGCGAGGGCCGACCCGGAACTGACTACGGCCGAGGAGGAAGTGGCAAGGAAGATCGTGGCCCTCCCGATGTTGAGTTGGAGGGAGATGACCGAGGAGGTGTTATACGGGTCAGGCCTTCGTCCGATCGACCCGAGTATGCTCCTGACATCTCGCATTTTTTTTCTTCTAAGTCTTTAGCTCATTTTACTGACTCTTAATTTGTTTGTTGTTTGGTGCAGAAGCGCCAAAGATGGACTTTACAGCCATGATGAACGAGAGGGATAAGGTGGCCGATGGAAGGAAGAGGAAGAGGCCGAGCACGACCGCCTCGTCAGGTCGGCCTCTTAAAGTTGGTTCGGCAGTTGTTCCACCTCCCCCCGTTGCTGATTTGCCCTCGTCGACGGTGGTTGTTACCGAAGAGCCCTCGGCTCCTGTCGCTTCTACCCCAATCGGTGAGCCCTTCGACGTCTCTGCGGTGTTGTCGCTTGAGGCTCTGCCACTGACTGCTCAGGCCGAGGTAATCTTGACCGAGCAGCACAAGCAGCTGTTCGTTCCGAACTGGCGGGTCAAAGATCATGATGGGTTCCTCGGGAACTCGCAGATGTCGATGCAAGTCGTCAAACACCTGGCGACCCCGAAAGATCGAGCCGCGCTGAAGGCGGGGACGGTCGGCGACGATACCTATGAGGTTGCTCGGTTGCTCGTATCGGTAAGTTTCTCTTGAGAATTTTTTTAAGTCTGTCATTCGGCCCTTATCTTGTGCTCACCATTGTTTTGTTTTGGCAGGCCACCTGTCACTTCAACCATCTCCTTGAAGCGTTCGCCGAACAGGAGAAGGAGTTGAAGGCCGCCAGTGATAAAAACAGGGCGGACAAGGTGAAGGCGGTTCGGCAGCTCGAAGTGGAGCAGAGGCGAGTAGAGGGCTTGGAGGTCCAGGTTGCCGATCTTGTGGCCGACCTGGAGCGAGTAAAAGGGAGGCTTGCCGAAGAGGCTGTCAAAGCCACCAAGGCTGCCGAGGAGCTGGCGGCGTCAGCGAAGGCGTTGGCGGAGGCGAAGGCGGAGAAAGACGCCTTGGCGACGAAGATCAGGGCCGAAGTGGAGGCCGAGGCGAAGGCGCATATGGCCACGAACATGGAGAGGTCCTACCAGAGGGCGCTCGACCATGTCCAGGACCGCGTCCCCGGCTTCCAGCGGGTCGGCTACAGGCTGTGGGCCGGATCTCCATCGGATGGCGAAGAGGAGGGAGGCGAAGGAGACGAGGGAGAGGGTGACGGCGATGACGAGGTGGTTGCCGAGGTGGATGTGACCAACCCCCAGGTCGGGGTGAGAGATGAGGGGCCATCTGGCAAAGCGCCTGTGGTCGAGTCGACGACGCAGGTGGACCCCTGATCTCCTCGTCTTTTTGTAATCTTTTTCTTTCTTCTCTTTTTTTTTATAAAAATGTAATGCCCCTTTGCGGACTGGCCACCGCTTTTTCCTTTATGAATGAAAGTTTTTGTTTCAAATTTGTGCAAGTGTTTGGGTCGGTCTGTGGTTTCTCAGTTGTGACGTTCTTGTATTTCAGATCTTCGAACATGCCCCAAATACCGTAGCAGCTCGGCGTCGTGCCGAGCTGTTTAAGCAATCGCGTGAGGCTCGCCTTGTGGGTGAAATCGGGCTCACTAGGAGGTTGATGTTCAACGTGGAGAAGAAGAACAGCGAGCTTCTGGCCGAGGTGCACCATCTCCGGATAGTCGAGGAGGAGCTCTTGGCGAAAGAGGCAGAGCTAGCCTCGGTGCTAGCCGAGCGAGATGAGCTCGAGAAGAAGGTCGAGCAGCTGCAGAGGGTCACGGTCGATAAGAGCATCGAGGTGACCAACCTACGTCGCATCATATCCGATAGCGCTGAGTGCCCCGGTTCGGCGAAACTCCCTCGATTCAAGATAATGGTGAAGGACAATACTCTGAAGGATAGGATCGTTGAACTCGAGGAGGAGGTGGCTCGACTGAAGCCTCAGCCAGTGAGGGCTAATGTCTGCAGCACTTCCTGCACTCGCGAGGAGAGAGAACGAGGGATCACCTTTTACGAGCTAGCGACTCGCGGCCAAGTTATTGGTCGGACAGCAGCCGACGCACAAAGCGGGGATAGCTGTTAGCTCGAGTGGAGCCTCGGTCGGAGCCACCGTTAGGATTAGTGGTGAGGCGACGTCGCAGTTCGTTGGCCTAGAGACAAGCTCGGAGATAAAAAGACGAAAACCCCGATTGTCTCTTAATCGGAACGTCCCTGTTCCGAGGAGGCACTGAACGAGTTGCGTCGAGCCTTTTACTTCTTGCAACGCTTTCTGTTGTTGTAATAACATGCCTTGTAAATTTATCTAGTTGCTTTCCTACTATAACTGTCTGCCTTGTAAAATTACCAAGTGTTTTAATAAAATCGAAGTTGCTTTGTTCATTGTTGTGCTGTGGTTGCCTTATTCTTGACGCCAAACCATAAGGACCCATAGTTGTCTTTTTTGAAGGTTTTAGCTGCGGAACTTTAGTTTTTCGGCTCGGAGTATACCGAGGTGTGATAGCTCGGATTTCGGACGCGATCCACGTGGCTCAATCTAGACGGTCGATCATTATCGTAGAACGCATCACGAGGCGGGAGGCATGAATTCCCAAAAAACACTATCTTGTCATTTTGTGGAAACGTGGCACGATCTGATCCGTTCATCACGTTCTAGCACGCATTTTGAGATGATCTAATGGCGAAATTGGTTCGGCAGAATTTTTTTTTCATATACGAGGGTCGGTCCTCGTCCGCTCGGCTCGGGGTATTAAGTGAGCGCAGTCAAGCGGAACGCTGGACTCCGAACTACTGCTAGAGTTGCTCGACGGTTGTGGGAGCAGTTCCGAATAGCGATCTGCTTCTAGCTCGCTTATGAGCGAGCTTGCGAAGAAGAGTCGAGCCAAGTGTTGGACTCCGAACCATCGGTAGAGTTGTTCAACGGTTGTGGGAGCAGTTCCGAATGGCGACCTGCTTCTAGCTCGCTTACGAGCGAGCTTGCGAAGAAGTGTCGAGCCAAGTGTTGGACTCTGAACCATCGGTAGTGTTGTTCAATGGTTGTGGGAGCAGTTCCGAATGGTGACCTACTTCTAGCTCGCTTACGAGCGAACTTGCGAAGTAGGATCGAGCCGAGTGTTGGACTCCGAACCATCGGTAGAGTTGTTCAACGGTTGTGGGAGCAGTTCCGAACGGCGACCTACTTCTAGCTCGCTTACGAGTGAGCTTGCGAAGAAGAGTCGAGCCGAGTGTTGGACTCCGAACCATCGGTAGAGTTGTTCAACGGTTGTGGGAGCAGTTCCGAACGGTGACCTACTTCTAGCTCGCTTACGAGCGAACTTGCGAAGTAGGATCGAGCCGAGTGTTGGACTCCGAACCATCGGTAGAGTTGTTCAACGGTTGTGGGAGCAGTTCCGAACGGCGACCTACTTCTAGCTCGCTTACGAGCGAGCTTGCAAAGAAGAGTCGAGCCGAGTGTTGGACTCCGAACCATCGGTAGATGTTGTGCTAATCTAGCTACCTAAATAAATAAACTAGACACAAATTATAAAACCTCGCAAGTGCACGAATCGAATCGTAGTAATAGCAAGGGTCGATCCCACAGAGATTGTAGATTTCAACTTACTAATCAATAAAACTAATAATAAGAATGAATAAGGGTTGTTGTAAAGATCTAAAAGAACTAAAAGATTAAAACTAAGATGAGAGGTGCTGAATCACAAATATCTCTTGAATAGTTGGGTTGTTGATCTCCACCAATAGTTAGTAATGCTAAGTTGCCTTCTGAATTTACTTCTAATTACTCATGTTTGTTCACTTCAAGGGCATGGTATCTACTCCTTAAAGTAATGTTTCCCTAAGCCAAGAATTAGGCATGGTATCTACTCTAATTCGTTTCTTTCCGTAAGTATCTAGCATGGTATCTACTAAGTTATACTTAGAGAAAACATAAGAACAGTGGAAACGAACAAACACTTAAAGTTCTAGAAATTGGTATCAGATCTAGATCCTCTAAGTTGATTGAACCAAGAACCCCTAAAGATTCCCTTGTTACAAATTATGAGCACGAGATTCGGTCGTCTCAATATGCTCATATAACAGATTCAGATAAATGACATCCAAACTTGAGCTTCCCAAGTTCTGTACGTCAGTCGACTGGCTCTCACCTCAGTCGACTGCTCTCAGTCTTGAGAACTAGTTTGACTATCATAAACCTATACCAATTCAATTAGATTCAATCAATAAGTAACATAGAAGAGTTCAGAAGAAAATAGCATTACATAACTACGGTTTCGATCTACCCAACTATGAAATTAGTTCCACATAATAATAACTTTATTGCTTAACAAGTTTGAATACATGATCAACATAAAAGAATAAAGAGAGAAGAAGAAATAAACTAATGGATTCCGGCAATATGGTCGACTGGCTGTCACACAGTCGACTGCCTTCTGGTTGCTGATCTTCTCTCTCCTTCTTCGATGTTGATGGAGTGATGCTCTCGATGTTTGTTCAGGAACTTGGTGATTGAGTCGCTTCCCAGAGATATATATGATGATCCCCTCTCTAAGTTGACCTCTTCTGATATTTATAGAGTACGGCTGAGAATTAGGGTTTCCACTTTTTCAGGAAGATCCTTCTTTATTTGATTTGATGATTAATATCTTTCTCTTTTCTCCTTTCCTTCCTTATCTGTTCACCACGTCCACTTGGAAATACCCTGTCTTTAGATTTGATTCGCTGCATAAAATCTTGATTCAAATAGATTTGAAATTAGATGCAGGTGTATCTTTGAAGATTTAATTTGTTTACTCCGCCGCAGACCAGTCGACTTATCTCTGGACCAGTCGAGTGAGTCGAGACTTCTGTAGATTTCATCTTTGATCAGGCCAGTCGACTGCTCTTGGGAATAAGTCGACTGTTCCTCTGTGTATCATCTTTGAAGTCCTGAATCTGCTTCGTTTTGCTGTTATAAGCTGTTTCCTGTGGAAAAGAGAAAATAAGAGTTAAATACCATATATAGAGCTTTTAAATGTCTAATTATATTAAGATTATTGCTCTAAAAAAGTGAATAATAATGTGTTCATCAGTAGAGTTGTTCAACGGTTGTGGGAGCAGTTCCGAACGGTGACCTACTTCTAGCTCGCTTACGAGCGAGCTTGCGAAGAAGAGTCGAGCCGAGTGGTAAACTCCGAACCATCGGTAGAGTGAAGAGTGAAGGTAGAGAGATGTAAGCACTTTTTACAAGCATAATATGAAAAACTTTCTTTATTGATGACTAATGGCCGGCTGCTTCTAAAGTTGTGAGCCGTTATTAAAAGAGAAAAATAAAAGAAAATCATTACAAGTAATAGGAGAGGAACGGTTCGACATCTCGAAATACTTAGAGAGGCGTTGGTGCTCTTTCTTGGTATTTTAAGAGATGGTCGGCATTCCAAGTCCTGGGGATCTCCCTGCCTTCGAGATCTTCTAGTCTGTATGTGCGCTAGAGCTCTGGACCCCGAATGTGCCCCGCTGATGCCCTCACGAAGTTCTTACAGGGCGTAGTCGGCTTGCCCGGGGGAGAGGCATCTTAGGTAAGGCCGGCCGTCTACCTGTGTGAAGGAGCATTTATATAGGATATCTCCGATTAGTGTGTAACGCTCAGCTCGGGTTCTCACTCTTCGAGCTTCCTTGGGATCCTCGGGGAGGAGTCCATCCCTTAAGAATTCGATGAGGGGTTTCATCCAGTTGTCTTCGAGCAGGACAGGTAGTGACTCCATAGAGTCGGGGGTTTCGTCCTCTATACTCGGCTTTAGAAGGACCTCTATCATGACGGTCTGCTCGAGACCTTGAAGAGAGGAAGAGGCTAGTTTGGAGAGGGCGTCGGCCTGAGCATTTTCTTCTCGAGGGATTTGCTCTATGAGGGCTTCTTCAAATAAGGCCATGAGGCTTCTGACCTTGGCTAAGTACTTAACCATCCGGTCGTCACGTGCTTCATATTCGCCTAAGACCTGATTCACGACCAGCTGAGAGTCACTAAAGATCCGAAGGCATTGTGCCCCTGCATTGCGGGCCATTCCAAGACCGGCTATAAGTGCCTCGTATTCTGCTTTGTTGTTGGAGGCCTTGAAGTTGATACGGAGGGAGTATTGGAGGACGAAGTCATCTGGGCCCGCTAGAATGACCCCTGCTCCGCTTCCCTCATTACAGGAGGATCCGTCCACATAAACCGACCAGATAGGTGGTCCCTTCACTGCTTGACTAAACTCGGGGATGGTACTTTCAACTATGAATTCTGTTAAGGCCTGAGCCTTGATCGCGGTCCGAGGCTGATAAGTTATATCGTGCTGGCTCAGCTCGATAGACCATTTCATAAGGCGACCCGAGGTCTCTGGCTTGTGGAGGACCTGCTTCAGCGGTTGGTCGGTAAGAACAACCACCGAATGGGACTGAAAGTACGGGCGAAGCTTTCTCGCGGCCATCACCAGGGCATAAGCCATCTTTTCTATCTTCGGGTAGTGGAGCTCGGCATCCCGAAATACTTTGCTCACATAGTATATGGGCTTTTGATCTCGGTCTTCTTCCCTTACTAAAACAGCACTGAGGGTCTGCTCGGAGGCTGCCAGATAGAGGTAGAGCGGTTCGCCAGGAATTGGTTTGCTGAGGAGGGGAGGATTGACGAGGTAAGCCTTGAGCTGGTCGAAGGACTCCTGTTGCTGTTGTCCCCATTCAAAACCTTTAGCCCCCCTGAGGGCCTTGATGAAGGGGAGGCATTTCTCCCCGGACTTTGAGAGAAAATGCCCTATGGCGGCCAAGGAGCCTGTTAACCTCTGAACTTCCTTAACATTCTTGGGAGGGGCCATGTCTAATATGGCCTTGATTTTCTCAGGGTTTGCTTCAATTTCTCGTTGGCTAACCATGAAGCCGAGGAACTTTCCTGACGAGACTCCGAACGCACATTTGTTCGGATTGAGTCTCATGTTGTGCTTTCTCAGAACATCAAACGCTTCTTGGAGGTCGGTCACATGATCGGCACCTCGGATGCTTTTTACAAGCATGTCGTCAACATACACCTCCATGTTTCGGCCGATTTGAGCTTGGAAAACCTTGTTGACGAGGCGTTGGTATGTGGCTCCTGCATTCTTCAGACCGAAGGGCATAACCCTGTAGCAATAGAGGCTCTGATCGGTCACGAATGATGTCTTCGGGATATCCGGGGGGAACATCCGGATCTGGTTGTAGCCTGAGAAGGCATCCATGAAGCTGAGGAGTTCATGTCCCGAGGTGGCATCAATCAGAGTGTCAATACTCGGAAGAGGGAAGGGATCCTTGGGGCAAGCCTTGTTGAGATCGGTAAAATCAATACAAATCCTCCAAGTCCCATTGGACTTCTTCACCATTACCACATTCGACAACCACTCAGGATAGTTCACTTCTAGTATGAACCGGGCCTTCAAGAGTTTGTCCACCTTCGCTTTTATAGCTAGCTGTCGCTCGGGGGCGAACTTGCGCCTCTTCTGTTGAACCGGTTTGGACCCCGGAACAATGCTGAGGTGGTGGACCAAGAGCTCTTCGAAAATTCCGGGCATGTCTGCAGCTGACCAAGCAAAGATGTCTCGGTACCTTCGGATGCACTGTACAATGTCCGAGCATAGGGCGGACGGGAGGGTCTTGCTAACAAAGAACTTTCGAGTTGGATCTTGCTCAGAGAAGAGCACTTCCTCCAACTCATCCACCGGCTCGGACGTTGGCCGGGCAGCATCTTGAGGTATTTCCAGAGTTTCTAGGGAGAGAACTGGACCGACGGTAGAGGTCATGTAACACTTACGTGCCGTTTCCTGATTGCCCCTTACTTCCCCTACTCCGGCCCGGGTAGGGAATTTCATCTTCAGATGGTACGCCGAAGGAACGGCTTTGAGATCTGCTAGACCGGGTCGGCCTAGGATGACATTGTAAGCTGCAGGGACATCCACAACCATGAAGTCCATCGGCTCCGTTCGGGTGGTAGGATTTTGGCCAGCGGTTACATTGAGGGTGATTACCCCTTCGATAGTCACTGGTACTCCCGTGAACCCATGGAGCGTGTAGCCGATGGGCTTGAGTCTATCTCGGGAGAGTTTGAAGCCTTTGAAAGCGGCGAGGAAGAGGATGTTAACGGAGTGCGTCACAATGGGGCGTTCGGACACCCTCAAGGTCTTCATCTAAAAAATGTGACGGGCACTCCGAGGCCCTTAAGAGGGTTGGCGCGAACCGAGTTGACTTCTCTTATAAATGCCTTTCGAGAGGAGTTTGAGGAGCCCCCCATTGGGCCCCCATGAATGAGGTGCAGGACACGCTCCTCCTCGAAATCGGGCATTTCATTGCGTTCCGGACGCTTATTAGCCCCGCGAGGTGGGGGAGGAAGTTCGGCTCGGTCCTTTCTTACGAACCTGGTCAGCTGCCCCCTCTGGATGAGGGCTTCTATCTCATTCTTCAGGGTCCGACAATCATTGGTGTCGTGACCGTGGTCCCGATGATAACACTTCTCTTTATCCCTTTTCTTGGTAGGGGTGTTCATCCTCGGAGCAGGAGGTATGATCCCTTCCTTCTCAACTTCCATCAGAATGGTGGAGACATTAGTGGTGAGGGGAGTAAACTTCTCAAATATGGGGGGAGGTCGGCGTTGGCCGGCATTATCCTTCTGGAGCTTCTTGGCTCTTTCCTCTTTTGTTCCCTTTCTCTTAAACCCAGAAGAAGACCCCTCCAAGTTGGGGCGGTGCTCGGCTTCTTCGGCCCGAATGTACTTTTCACTTCGGAGAAGGAGGTCAGAGAAGTTCTGTGGGGGATTCTTAGCGAGGGAGGAGCGGAGGTTGGAATTGAGAACATTGGATTGAAATGCTGCTGCAGCGACCGACTGGTCGAGGGATGCTATGGACCTGGCTTCAGCTGTGAACCTCTTCACATAGTCTCTCAACTTCTCACCCTTCTTCTGGTGGAGGTACAGTAGCGAGATGCTGGTCTTCTCAGTTCTACGGCTACTTACAAAATGGGTGACGAAGAGGGTCTCGAATTGCTTGAAGGAGAATATTGAGGATGGGGCGAGGCGAGAGTACCATTCTCGAGCCGGACCCTTGAGAGTTGCGGGGAAGGTTTTAGAGAGTAGAGCATCGGAAGCTTGATGGATGAGCATTAGGGTCTTGAAGCTCTCGATGTGATCAACGGGGTCGGTCTCCCCGGAATAGGTCTCAAATTGAGGGGGTTTGAAGCCGATTGGCACATGTGCATCCATTATGGTTCGGGAAAAAGGAGGTCTGCTAGGATGAAGGGTCCTCTCCCTAAGCTCCTCTTCTCGGTCTAGCTGACCCAAGTGCCTCTCCATCTCATGGAGACGGCGATATACAACGTCATCCCTTCGACGGTAATCAGCCGAGCCTCTAGACTCGTCTTCGTACGAGGGAGAGCGGGGGCTACGACGTCGGTAGCTCCTAGAGCGACGAGGACTTGGAGTATGCCGGGATTTGCTAGGAGCGGGAGGAGGAGTTGGGGATCGTCGGCGAGGACTTCGAACCGGAGGAGGAGAGTGAATCTTCGGAGCATTAGTGTTAGGACGGAGATTGAGAGCTTGTAGAACGGTCGCTTGGAACTGCTGGAACTCGGCACGAGTGATGGGTGCCTCATCATTCCTTGGCTGTTGCCGACCTGCGGGGGAGTGTGGCCTTCTTCTATGATGCTCGGGGGACTCTCTCCGCCTCCTTTGGATAGGGGACCTCCTGTATTCTCGGCGGTGAGGAGATCGCTCATCCGGACGGTGTTGACGGGAGGTTCCCTCTTGGGCCTGCTTTTCATCCAAATGGCGGCGAAGATCCTCGTCCTTCTACCGATTGAGGGCGGTGTTGCGGAGATCGGAAGCTCGGGGATGATGGGAGGCCATAGAGTCCGAAGAGGCATTATGGATGGAGACGTGGTCCGGATGGAGAGGTTGTTTCTGTGGATTGGGACCTTTGGGAGGCTATTGGTTCTGAGGAGCAGGCGGGCCCTGTTGGAGTGGGTCTTCCGCTGGAGGAGGAAGTTGCCCTTGCTGCGGAGCAGGTTGGATGGGGATGTCTTGTTGCTGATTGGGGTTGGGTCCTCAGTTGGACCCTCTTGATCTGACTTTCCTAGGAGGCATGGCTGGAGAAGATCTGACCAACGGGAAGAGGGGAGGCTACTATTCGTATGTTTCCCACAGACGGCGCCAATCTGTTGCCGATAAATTTAGTGTGGGGCAAACAGATAGTATTTGTGGATTCTTAGGAAAACTGAATAGCAAACCTGTATACCTGTTCCGTCGGAGTTTGATCATCGCTTCCGCCGTACACCTGCAAAAAGTGCGAGACACCGGGGTTGTTCCCGGCGACGCACCCTCCGACGCTCAAGTCAGTAATCAGGGAAGATTATAAAAGAGCGCAAAACTGGCAAAAGATTGATTACCTCTCAATGGAGATGGATGGGGGGTATTTATAGGCGCCGCTGGGATCAGATTAGGAATGTAATCCCCCTGTGGTTAGATAAGGAATGTAATCCCTAATCCCCAGTGAAGGGATAGATATGAATCAGGGCTGTTGATTAGGATTTAACCAGAAACCCTAATTCTATCCCTTCTGGACTGGGTTTGCTGCGGGTTGAAACCCGCACCCAGTTGAGGTGGATCCGTTTACGGGTAAGTGGGTCTTCGAGGAAGATAACCAGTACCCGCTTCAGACCCGTTGGTAGGTAAAATTACCGTTTTACCCCTAGGCTTCAAGATTCGTGCCCAATTTGGACGGTTCCGATTTAACCCCATTTTTAGCCATATCAATTACTATTATATATTATTATATAATTTATTATATAATTCATTATTATTGTAATAAATTGTTTAATATATAATTATAATAGATTATTATTACATATATATTATTATAATTATTATATGTTATTATATATATGTATATAATTAAATATGCTTATTATAATAAATTATTTCATATTATTATATAATATACAATTATTATAATATATTATTATTTTGTATATACGATTTTATATATACTATTATTATATATACTATTATTATATTATATTATTATTATTATATATATGTTATATTATTTTATTAATTTATATATACTATTTTATATATACTATTATTTCATATATACTATTTTATATATACTATTATAATAATCTATTATTGTTATAATATATATTATTATTATTATATATTACTATTATATATTATTATATATATTATTATATAATTTATTATTATTATAATAAATTGTTTAATATATAATTTGAATATATTATTATTACATATATATTATTATAATTATTATATATTATTATATGTATGTATATTATTAAATATGTTTACTATAATAAAATATTTTATATTATTATATATCAGTATGTATGTATATCTATTCAACATGTATGTATCAGAGTATATATACTATATACAGTATATACAAATAACCAAACCTATACATACATAATACTCTCATTTTCAAAAAACTATTTTCAAAAAAAATTACTTACCAAACAGCTTTTACACTCTCATTTTCAGAAAACAGTTTTCAAAAACTCTTTTCAGAAAACTGTTTTCAAAACCACTAACCAAACGCAACCTAAAAAACTCCAAAACGTTTTAGACTTTAGAAAGAGAACAACAAAGAAAAGAATTTTTTTTTAAACCTCGAAAAGGGTAGGGAAACTCTACCTCAATAATATATATAAGGATAAAACTAACTATTGCAGCATGCTAGTTGGTAGAGGAGAGAGTTAGTAGTACAAAAAGGCTGAGATATGGGAAAGGAAAGATGTACTCCACTTTAAGGTGTATAGATGCTAGAGGGCTACTGTCATACACCTCTACTAACTGTAACGATAAGTCCATATAAATCTACCCGCATTTATAAGCTGATCTTGCTAAAAACTATCCCCCCTCCTCCTCCTCATCCTCCTCCCCCTCCTCCACCAGAAAATATCAATCTTCCATCATCACATCAGTTACAAACTTAATACATCAAACTGCCCTACTAACATATTTAGGTCAAAAAACAAGCAGCAAGCTAATACACTTAACCAAATATGAAATCCCCATGCTGGCTGCTAATCAGGATGATCGGATCTGAAGCTATCCCCCGCAATCCTTGCTGTATCAGCTCTAAGGCCCTTGAACCTTCTAGTGCCTGCTCCATCTTGATCTTCTTCCTGCTTGGTTGAGTTGCATTAAACCAAAGAGAAAACCAGAACCTTGCATCTCTTATAATGGAGGAAGAGACACTTAGTCTAGAATTTTAAGGTCTAATAATCATTTTTAGCTAAAGACTCCAACACACAGATATTGTGCACAGACACCAAACATGTGCCAAGTGTGGTTGTGTTGGTGCAAAAAACTAAGTGCTAAAAGAATCATGTAACGAGGTTGATAATGTGGGTATGTAGAAGATTTGGAAGTGTGACCACACTTCTAAAGCTATGGGGAATGTAAAAAAGATGTGGAATGCACTATCGGAGGAGTAAGTGGAAAAGCTGCAAGAAGCATTCCGTATCCATCCTTTCCTAGCAAGTAGCTCCTTCGAATTAACTATGTTCCAAGCCAACAACCTTATGAAGCATTTACATTTCATGAGTGCAAATTTCTTCCATGTAGCTTTGTAGAATGGAGATTTCAACCTTCCATAAATAAGAAGGCTATAAGCAGACTTTACAGTAAATATTCCAGCATGAGTTAGCTTCCAAGCTGCTATATCTCTGTCCTATGTAGGAGTGAATGCTGCTATCATCTGCATCAGGTTATCTTTGTCCAATCTCTGACTCTCATCTGTCAATCTTCTTATAATTGGTCTCCATAGCTATACTTCATCTTCCCATCTACCTTGAGAGAGTAGTGTTGAATTGGGATTTCAGGCCTTGTCACGAAGAATAAGAAAAATGTGTCTTGCACTACTTCCATTCACCCAGTTCTACTTCTAGAAAAGAATGGAAGATCCCTCCTACAGAGTCCAGCTTATACACTACATGAAAGTATCCCTTAATTGGTATATCCCTTGCCAGAAGCAGGAGGCTATCGCTGGTTCTAAGTAAGAATTTGTGGATGGACTAATTTATAATGATCTTAAGGTGGCAGTAGGAAGGACCTCATTATCTGTCAGTATTCTCAACCACTGTTTCATTAGTAATGACTTGTTGAACACCTCCAAGCCTAAAACCCCTGGCCCTCCTTGAATTTTTGGCTTGCATATCCTCTTCCAATTAACTGTTGTAGTTCCTCTAGAGACTCACCTGATTAATTCTCTTAATGACCCACATCGGTAGTCTAAAGAATGAGGAGAAGTACAATGGAAAGGCAGAAAGGACAGAGTTGATCAAAATTAATCTTCCCCCTTTAGATAACATCCTTCCCTTCCAGCTAGATAGCCTCCTCCCAGGCATACATTCTCTCTTACTCAACTTCCCTTTAACAAGTGGAAGACACAAGTACTTCTGAGGGAGAGATTCTTCAGCACAGTCCAGGATCGATGAAAATGCTGCATACTTTGCTATGGATTTGCCAAAATAAACAAGAGAAGACTAGTTGAAGTTGATGTACATGCCAGATACATCTGCAAAAATGTGTAATAAGAATTTGAGGTGGATGATCTCTTCTTCATCTCCATTGCAAAACACCAAAGTATCATATGCAAATTGAATGACTAATAGTTCTGATAGCTAGCCACTGATATTTAGAAGTGTAAAAATGTCTTCCTCCCTTCCCTCCTTCAACATTTGAGCTAACACATCCACAGCCAGGATGAAGAGCATAGGAGAGAGCGGATCACCTTGATTGAGACATTTGTTAGGTTTCGAAGGTAATCACAAATTAAATACACAGCAGAAAAATTACAAAATATCGAAACCTAGCCATGGATCCATGCGAAAACTATAAATCGTGTTTAGGAGTTATACCTTGAAGATAGATCTGTTGTCTCCACGTATGCCGATCACAGCACTGCAATATTGCGATGCCTCTATGGTATCCACATGAACGGAACAAAAAATGGCTCTCCCTCATACCGCGGTGCTAGCTGCGGGAAGGTGATGTTCCTCCTCACGATCTCTCTCTCTCTCTTACTTTCTGTGATGGCTAGGGTTTTTCACGTTTCACTTTTCCAAAGATACATATCATATATATAGGTGTAGAAAACCAACCCTAAGAGGGTAATGAGGTTGTTGGGCACACCATCTGACCTGGGTCAGATTCGTATGTGGACCTTTGAACTTTAGTCGGCCCATTTAATCTAATTAAATATCCAACCAATGTAAGGATTCCAATTCTTACTTTGATCCCTAATTAAATTTATCTTATGAATTTAAATCTCAATTTCGATACATTCTAAGTGTGACCATGTAGGATCTCATTACATTGACAGTAATACTATAATTATATTCGAGTATTACAAACAGTGAGCGGTATCTAACAATACATCACTGCTACTCAAGTAATAGGAATGTCATTGATTTGACATAACCTATCCGTGACCAATTTTACCATATAGTCTAGTTCTTTTGTCCAGATATCTTAATTGACCATAAGGCATAGAGCGTGTCATCCTTATATAGTTCAATATTTGGAATCGTGATGTCCAAGTAGACTTACTAACATAAATGAGATCAATATCTGATATTGACTCATTTAAGCACGGTCATACAATTTGTAGTCTCACTCAATCAAGGGGCCTGTAGATATCACTCTTGTTATGTAAGTGGGACAAATCCTATCTAAGTCACTCACTCTGCATAATTTGTAGTATATCCAATAGTTGACTTTATAATTACCTCAATGAAGGCAATGTTTGACGGTATTAAACATATAATTTCCCATGTAGGGAACTGTAGTGACTTCAAGTCAATGGACTACGTACACCATGATCACTGTGAGAACCGCTTATGACACTTACGTAACGATCCATATAGCGTTCTCATAGTGGGTCAGTCCAGTACATTTTACTTTAATATGTACCCATGTGAAGACTTGATATCTCATATCTATGATCCGTGAGAATGGTCATCAGTCTACGCACACAATGGTCTCTATGTATTATTGTTATCCTAATTTACAATAATACTTGACTAGGGACATTTAATAACAGTGTTCTGATTTCGGCCAATAGGATCTCACAAGCAAGTCATGCACTTGATATCTCATGGCATAGAACTTACTATTCTAAGGACTTCATTATGTTCATTTAAATCACAATAAATAACACAATTAATAAAATACCTAAATATGAAATAAATGTGATACAATATAAACTAGTAATGTCAATACATAACTGGCCTCTAGGGCATACACCAACAACATCTCCTAAAGGGGATTATTTTTTCTCTCTCCCTATTGATTATTTAGCCGAGTGAAGGATCATGTGGATCCAATGACACCACTTCTGCCAAAACCTCTAGCATGTAGCCGTCAAAATGCCGATCTTGAGCATACAAATGTCTGACTTCTTTTCTGAGCAGAGATTAACCAACTCATGAGCCACCAAAAAAAAAACAATCCAGAGTTATTTTCCCTTTAAGGAATGCAGTCTGAGAGGAGGAGACTAGATCATGCAGTAATGGTCACAGTTTATTTGCTAGCACTTTGGTGAAGATTTTAAAGCAGCAACTCAGCAAGCTGATCTATTACCAAACTAGAACATTCATAGTGTGGGATTGGCAAAATATTAGAGTAATTCAATCTATCAACTGAGCCATCTCTATAATAAATATCATTAAACAAAGAGAGAAGTTCATACTGAATTACTTCCCATAAGTTTTGATAGAAGCTGATGGAGAAACCATCAGGGCCAGGTGTCTTGTCCCCGCTCATTCCGAACACAGCACTCTTGATTTCTTCAAGTGTCAAGGGAGCATCCATTGTAGATAAGTCCGGTGATGTGGGATATAAGGAGTGTCAATCTACTGTAATGAAGCTTCAGTTGATGTGCCACAATACTCTCAAAGTTTTCTTCAAATTTTTGTCATATCTGAAGTTGATCAGTGATAACTTCTTCTCCCTGTGAGAGTGAATATCTGAAATCCCTCCTCCTTCCATTTGCAATGCAGTGAATAAACTTGTTGTTTGCATCCCCTTCTTTCAGCCAGGTGATCTTAGACCTATGTCTCTAATATGTATTCTCAGCCAGAACTAGGTCAAAGAATGATTTACTTAGTAGCTCTCTCCTCTTTCTTTTCTGAAGTCTAATCTCGTGTCCTGCAACACATCTAAAGCTTGAATTTTGGTTAGGATTGTTGCCTTCTTCTGCTTGAGGTTCCCATAATCAGTTTGACTCCACACTTTTAGCCTTCTCTTGAGCAAGTTCATCTTCTTGTAGAACCTGTTAACTGTGTCTCCCTGGCATCTAAAGTGTGTCCAGCAATGGGATATTGCTTGTTTGTATTGAGGATGTTACAACCATGTCTTCACAAACATGAAGTTGTAGGGTCTCTTATGAACAGCCTACGTATCTAGAGCAATGGGGCAGTGATCAGATATTATCTTGAGGAGAGGGACTTGAATCAAATTTGGGAAATGAGTATCCTAATCCTAATAAATGAGAAATCTATCAAGTTTAGCCATGGATGAAGAATCTTTGAGATTGGACCATGTACACTTTCTTCCAGATAATGGCATGTCAATGAGGAATAGGGAATCAATAATATCACACCCCGCTTTCCAAAAATATGGAATACGAGCACGTAACTTTGGCCTAGCGAATGACTAACGTCATGCATAAGCTGTTTATTTGATTAACTTAACAACATAATCAATACAGAACAAATGCACAGGCAATAATAATAATCTCATAAACAATAATACTTGGAATGAAGCAATATAAAATATCCAAATACAATAATAATTCAACATCTGGAAACAAATAACAATATTCAGGACATAAGCCCAATACAATAATAAATCCAATCTCAAATAATAATAAATCTCAATACATTAAGTTTAATAAAACGATAAGTAACTAGAAGGCATTAAGTCTCCATAGCTATCAATTCCTTCACCAATGTTGTTCTCCCAATCCGTCAGGCAGTTCTCCATCAACACCTGTAAACACTTCATCTAAAAAGAGGAGAAAATTTTTTCTTAGAGCAAGTTATGGATAGCAAGTAGAGAAAGCAGGGAACAATGGAAGAACGGTATAACAATGAAGTCAATGGATCAATAGGAATCAATAACATGGGACAATCATGATAATCGATGCAATTGGTTATAAACAATGGTTCAATAATCGGTAACTATAATCAGTGATCAATATCAATAACACTTAACCAATATTCTATATCAATAGAACAATAATGAACAATATGCAATGTCGGTGATGTATCAATCCTTATGTCTATTAATCATTTTTTACTCATAACTAATGCGCGTACTACTGCATTCCATACTATAGGTTCGATTCATACAATGAATTTCATTTTAGACTTAAGTGAAAGATTCTATAGATCATGTATACGGCACGATAACATTATTTGCAGTATTGGTGTACACTGGTTGGCTCAATAAAAACAATATATGGTCAATTGGGGATACTGTATCAGTAGTCCAACAATAAACCGATAATAATAACTTTTGCCAACACACAATATTTTGGGAAACAAGGCCCGCACTTTAGTGTACAGTCACTATGTCATCAACTACTCTAGTCAATCCCTTAAACCCCGGCTTATTAATTATTTTATTAATGCAACAATATAATATGCAATTATAGGACATGAGATGAACAATAGTATCAATATGAGAACAATAGGATGATAACTTAGATAGGACACTTAGAATGGTGACGATAAGATACTAGGATCATGCAATGCAACATACATACATGGATTCATGCAATAGTACGATAGAGGAATAATTAATCTATTAAAAAATTGAAAAAAAAATTTGGATAGCAAGAGTAGTCTGTACAAAAGTGAAATTTCTTGTTATTTTAGAAATTGAAAAGTGAATCTGTCAAAATTTCTAGAAACTAGACTTCCACACGGTTCCAACGCATATTTAAAGTTCAGAATCCGACAACAGTAGCTAGGTCAAACACATTGTTCTTCACAGATTTCATGTTCAGGCAAAATTTCGATATCATGTTATTTTATTTTTAGAAACAGCAAAAACTCTATAATAAATTAATTAAAAATATTTTCTGGACTCCTAAACATGATTACTAACAATCTGGAAAATTTCAGAGCAAGATTTCATCATTTGAGCAGCCTATTTACTGTTTAAGCATGCAAGATACAAGAATCTGAAGATCTGAAAGTAAAAACACAGCGGTAGTAAAACAGGCATAACTTTTGATGCACAACTCGGAATTTAAAAATTCAAGATATTCTGAAAACTAGAATAATGAGGCTACAATTCATATTCAGAAAGTAGTTCATTTTAAGATCATGTACTGGTTCAAAAGCAAGCAATATATAGGATTTGTGTAGTTTTCATGAAAATAAATTAATTAACATGATGGGTATCGATTCTTTAGTCAACAAATTGTATAATCAGCACGATGGGTGTCAAAACATGATAAATAAAATTAGAACACACTCATACATCAATTTATCATCAATCAATCATCAATTAATCAAACAACATACAACCTATCAAATGTCTCTACAATGATTTATTTGTGTGATGGTTATATGAACAACCATATTATCAATTCTATATGCACTCATGAAAGATCTAAACTTTAGAGTCAAAAGTGGCACGATGTCAAGAATATTGGGGTTACTCGTGTAAACCCTCAATAGATCCAACGACACTACAAAAGAAAGTAGCTTTCCCGGCAGGTTTTTTCCGTCTATACCGGCGTTTTTTTACGCCGGGGAAACTTTCACCGGCGTTTACAATAACGCCGGTCCAACTGCCGCCGAAGCGGGCGTCGCTGAAACGAAGGGTCCTACACCGGCGTTTTTGGTGGACGCCGGTAAATACTAGGACTACACCGGCGGTCATAAAACGCCGGTGTATGTCCATTTCTGGGTGCCGTGTTTGTGTGCCTATATACATACACCGGCGGTCGTAAACCGCCGGTATTTATCCATTCACCGGCATAAATAAAAACGCCGGTGTATATCGAAAGTATACCAGCGGTCAAGAAACGCCAGTGTATGTCCGTTTCTGGGTGCCGTGTTTGTGTGCCTATATACATACACCGGCGGTCGTAAACCTCCGGTATTTAACCATTCACCGGCGTAAATAAAAATGCCAGTGTATATCGAAAGTATACCGGCGGTCAAGAAACGCCGGTGTATGTCCGTTTGTAAGCGCCTGTTTTTCCCTGTTTACGAACACCGGCGCGACTAAAAACGCCGGTGTAGTTATATACGCCGGCGTTTGTAAAATGCCGGTGTATACCTGTGCCGTTACAGCTGAAAACTTTCACCGGCGTGCGTTGAAACGCCGGTGTATCATACACTCCAACAATTAAATTATATACACCGCCATTTTTTAAAACGCCGTTCTGGCTATGCCCGTTTATTTTCGATACTCCGCTTTTCCGTTCGATTTCAATTCACAGTTTCATTTACATAACCTGTAAACTAATTCTCACAACTGATTCAATCAATTTCGTTGCATACTACTGCGCAAACCACAGCCAAACACAAGAATAATTAAAGATAATCAAGTTTCACACGTGTCATATCAACGTCCAAATTCATTGATTAATTAACAATGTCATAATTAACAAATTAATATAGAGACTAACATCCAAAATATCCAAACAAACCAGTCTGACAAATATCCAAAATATCCCAAATTCAAAGTATGACATAACTCTCATAAAAAAAACCAGTCTGACATAACAACGGCAAGGAGGAGGACATAAGAACAACAACCATACAGCAAGGAGGACATAAGAACAGCAAGGAGGACCGCAGATTCATACCCCTCGAGTAGCTTCAGCTCTGATCATCTGCATTTCCTTCATCTTGACGACCGCTCTGTGAATAAAAAATAATAGTTTAATTGAACAGTAGATCACAATACAGAATATACATATTTTTTGAACTTGCAAAAAGAACTACCTGTGTCTCGAATTATAAGATGAAAGTGCCAACTGCAAATGGAATTGTTAATGCTATATACAGAGGTAAAATAATTACATTGCAATGCTAAAAATTCCGTACTTAATTTTGTTTTTAAATATATCTAAAATAACAAAACAAATGAAAATTCAGTATATAACTTGAAACCTTTATATTCTCCTCTGATTGGGAATATCAACTATCTAAAACAATAAAACAAATGAAAATTCAGTATCTAAGCATGTCCTTCATGGATTGTTCAGACAATCCATGAAACTGTCATCGTGGACGGAAACCAAATATAAGAAAAATAAGAAAAATAAGATAGGGCTCATATCAAGTGTATTTTTAGGAAACTGTCATCGTGGAAGGAAACCAAATATATATAGAAGCCAGAAATGGAAACAGAAAGAAGAAAGGTAGAGACTTTGGATACACCAGGCTACCATAGCGGCATTTTCCTCATCTCTCTCTCATCCCTTATTTCCCTTCAGCACACGAACAGAAAGAGACATCAGCAACCACCTTAAGAGCGACAAGAACAACAATAATAATAAATTATTATGAACAAGATGTCTCTATATGGGTTTCCAGTTCTCCACTCGAGCCCACTCTTTCTAATCACAGCCCAATTAAGAACATAGACCACATCCACTAAACAATCCAATCATAGCCCAGTCAAAATTTGCCATCCTGGATATTAATGAAATACGCTTCATTAACAGTGAAAGAAAATGAGGATGCTAGCAGCATACTTAGTTTGGAAGTGAACCCATTTTTGTTCAAAAATCATGCCAAAGATGGCAATCAGCTTCATTAACAGTATCTGAAAATGAAAATTTCCATTAACTGAGCTTATATGTTGCTCTACTAATTCACTGTGCCCAACTAAATCTAAAACCCAATTGTTGTGCGTATCCGGAGGATTTTGGCATACGTACCTATAGCATCCTCAGTTCACAGTAAACCCGTTTTGCTCAAAAAAACATGCCAAGATCACAATCAGATGCATGAAAATAAGCTTCACTATCAACGAAAGAAGAACTGAGGATGCTATGCAGCATACTTAGTTTGGAAGTGAACCCATTTTGTGTTAAACAATCAGGTTACATTGACAGTATCCGAAAATGAAAATTTCTCCATTATCTGAGCTTATATGTTGCTCTACTACTTTTTCAGCACCAACTATATCGCAAAACCCAAGTGTGGTGCATATCCGGCCGGAGAATTTTGGCATGCGTACCTATACAATATCCTCAGTTCACAGTGAACCCATTTTTTGGTATAAAAACATACATGCCAAGAAGACAATCAGGTGCCTGAAATCAGCTTCACTAACAGTTAGTGAAAATGGGACCATAGAATAGCTTAAGAAGACCATCAGGTTTGTGAAGTAAGCTTCACTAACAGTGATAGAAACTGTGGATGCTATGCAGCATACTCATTTTGGAAGTGAACCCATTTTGTGTTAAAAAAACCATGCCAAAGATTGCAATCAGGTTACATTGACAATGCCCGAAAATGAAAATTTCTCCATTATCTAAGCTTATATGTTGCTCTACTACTTTTTTAGCCCAACTATATCGCAAAACCCAAGTGTGGTGCATATCCGGCCGGAGAATTTTGGTATACGTACCTATACAATATCCTCAGTTCACAGTGAACCCATTTTCGGTATAAAAACATACATGCCAAGAAGACAATCAGGTGCTTGAAATGTGCTTCACTAACAGTTAGTGAAAATGGGACCATAAAATAACTTAAGAAGACCATCAGGTTTGTGAAGTAAGCTTCACTAACAGTGATAGAAACTGGGGATGCTATGCAGCATACTCATTTTGGAAGTGAACCCATTGTGTGTTAAAAAAACCGGTTACATTGACAGTATTTGAAAATGAAAATTTCTCCATCATCTGATGACCACAGTGAACCCATTTTTGGTTTAAAAACATACATGCCAAGAAGACAATCAGGTGCTTGAAATCAGCTTCACTAACAGTTAGTGAAAATGGGACCATACAATAGCTTAAGAAGACCATCAGGTTTGTGAAATAATCTTCACTAACAGTGAAAGAAACTAGGGATGCTATGCAGCATACTCATTTTGGAAGTGAACCCATTTTGTGTTAAAAAAACCATGCCAAAGATTGCAATCAGGTTACATTGACAGTGCCCGAAAATGAAAATTTCTTCATTATCTAAGCTTATATGTTGCTCTACTACTTTTTTAGCCCAACTATATCGCAAAACCCAAGTGTGGTGCATATCCGGCCGGAGAATTTTGGCATACGTACCTATACAATATCCTCAGTTCATAGTGAACCCATTTTCGGTATAAAAACATACATGCCAAGAAGACAATCAGGTGCTTGAAATCAGCTTCACTAACAGTTAGTGAAAATGGGACCATAAAATAGCTTAAGAAGACCATCAGGTTTGTGAAGTAAGCTTCACTAACAGTGATAGAAACTGGGGATGCTATGCAGCATACTCATTTTGCAAGTGGACCCATTTTGTGTTAAAAAAACCGGTTACATTGACAGTATTTGAAAATGAAAATTTCTCCATCATCTGATGACCACAGTGAACCCAATTTTGGTTTAAAAACATACATGCCAAGAAGACAATCAGGTGCTTGAAATCAGCTTCACTAACAGTTAGTGAAAATGGGACCATAAAATAGCTTAAGAAGACCATCAGGTTTGTGAAATAATCTTCACTAGCAGTGAAAGAAACTGGGGATGCTATGCAGCATACTCATTTTGGAAGTGAACCCATTTTGTGTTAAAAAAACCATGCCAAAGATTGCAATCAGGTTACATTGACAGTATCCGAAAATGAAAATTTCTCCATTATCTGAGCTTATATGTTGCTCTACTACTTTTTCAGCCCAACTATATCGCAAAACCCAAGTGTGGTGCATATCCGGCCGGAGAATTTTGGCATACGTACCTATACAATATCCTCAGTTCACAGTGAACCCATTTTCGGTATAAAAACATACATGCCAAGAAGACAATCAGGTGCTTGAAATGTGCTTCACTAACAGTTAGTGAAAATGGGACCATAAAATAGCTTAAGAAGACCATCAGGTTTGTGAAGTAAGCTTCACTAACAGTGATAGAAACTGGGGATGCTATGCAGCATACTCATTTTGCAAGTGGACCCATTTTGTGTTAAAAAAACCGGTTACATTGACAGTATTTGAAAATGAAAATTTCTCCATCATCTGATGACCACAGTGAACCCATTTTTGGTTTAAAAACATACATGCCAAGAAGACAATCAGGTGCTTGAAATCAGCTTCACTAACAATTAGTGAAAATGGGACCATAAAATAGCTTAAGAAGACCATCAGGTTTGTGAAATAATCTTCACTAGCAGTGAAAGAAACTGGGGATGCTATGCAGCATACTCATTTTGGAAGTGAACCCATTTTGTGTTAAAAAAACCATGCCAAAGATTGCAATCAGGTTACATTGACAGTATCCGAAAATGAAAATTTCTCCATTATCTGAGCTTATATGTTGCTCTACTACTTTTTCAGCCCAACTATATCGCAAAACCCAAGTGTGGTGCATATCCGGCCGGAGAATTTTGGCATGCGTACCTATACAATATCCTCAGTTCACAGTGAACCCATTTTCGGTATAAAAACATACATGCCAAGAAGACAATCAGGTGCTTGAAATCAGCTTCACTAACAGTTTGTGAAAATGGGACCATAAAATAGCTTAAGAAGACCATCTGGTTTGTGAAATAAGCTTCACTCACAGTGAAAGAAACTGGGGATGCTAGAGAATGAGGATACACCAGGCACCAGCCTATGCACCATCCTCAGTTCATGGAAGAAAAATACGAATAGGGCTCATAGCAAGTGTAGTTTTAACTGGAATTGTCATCGTGGAAGGAAACCAAATATAGAAGCCAGAAAGAGGAATGGTAGAGAATGAGGATACACCAGGCTAACGTAGCGGCATTTTCCTCATCTCTCTCTCACCCCTTCTTTCCCTTCTCCACTCCAACTCGTCTCTTTCTAATCACAGCCCAATTTATATGCTCAGATTATGGAAATTTTCAGTCACTGTTAAAGAAACTAAGTAGGCTGCATAGCATCCCCAGTTTCCTTCACTGTTAGTGAAGCTTGTTTGGAAAATTGTTCACTCAAACATGCCCCTTGTTTCTGAACTCAAACATGACATTAATAAACATCTTTTCTAATAATGGCTACACTTGTGGAAGCTCTCTCTAAGCCTCAATTCTTCAAGGTTTTGTTGCCTACTTCTTTACAGAAGTTGGTACTCCATTCTCCTCTCTTTAAAGAAGAATAGAGTACCAGCTTCTGTAAAGAAGTAGGCAACAAAACCTTGAAGAATTGAGACTTAGAGAGAGCTTCCACAATTGTAGCCATTATCAGAAAAGATGTTTATTAATGTGATGTTTGAGTTCAGATACAAGGAGCATGTTTGAGTGAACAATTGGGTTTTGAATGGAGATTGTAGTCATAGATCAATTCTTCATGGAATAAAAATACGAATAGGGCTCATAGCAAGTGTAGTTTTAACTGGAATTGTCATCGTGGAAGGAAACCAAATATAGAAGCCAGAAAGAGGAATGGTAGAGAATGAGGATACACCAGGCTAACATAGCGGCATTTTCCTCATCTCTCTCTCACCCCTTCTTTCCCTTCAGCACACGAACACATAGAGACATCAGCAACAACAGCAAGAGCGACAAGAACAACAACCATAATAAATTATTATGAACAAGATGATGTCTCTATATGGGTTTCCAGATCTCCACTCCAACTCGTCTCTTTCTAATCACAGCCCAATTAAGAACAATTGTTCACAGTCACTGTTAAAGAAACATATATGCTCAGATTATGAAAAGTTTTCATTTTCAGATACTGTTAAAGAAGCTGATTTCATGCATCTAATTGCAATCTTTGGCATGGTTTTTTTAACACAAAATGGGACTACTTCCAAACTAAGTATGCTGCATAGCATCCCCAGTTTCTTTCACTGTTAGTGAAGCTTATTTCACAAACCTGATGGTCTTCTTAAGCTATTTTATGGTCCCATTTTCACCTCCTCCAAATCAGTACAATGTCATCTATACCAGGTTATGTGCCAAAATGGGGTTGGGCATACGATGCAAGGCCGACAAGTATTAGTTGTTTGTGAGTATGCAATAGGATGCAGCTATGAACATGGGCTCATATCAAGTGTAGTATTACGGACTGTCATCGTGGAAGGAAACCAATTTAATATAGAAGCCATATATGGAGCCAGAAAGAGGGATCGTAGAGAATGAGGATACACCAGGCTAACATAGCGGCATTTTCCTCGTCTCTCTCTCATCCCTTCATTCTCTTCAACACACGCACACAAAGAGACATCAGCAACAGCAGCAAAAGGGGATTGGTCCAACAATAAGTATAGATTATAATAAACGAGATGTCTCTATTTTGGGTTTCCAGATCTCCACTCCAGCCCTTTCTCTCTAATCACAGCCCACTTAAGAAACATAGACGAAATGCGACATAGACGACAGCCACAATGCAGACTCACAAACACTAGTACGTGTCTTTCATGCATTCAAGTAACATAATCTCTTTAAAAATACCAATTTCAAGACTTACCGATGTTTTTTGACAGTGGGCGGCGTGCTACCCTCACTCTCATATGTTTGCCTGCCACTATTATTTAGTGGCTGCTCATCACCATGGCTCTCGTTGCCATCATTTATATTTACCCTCTTTCCACGCCTCGGCATGTTGTACCTGTCAAGGATCCGATAACTTGGTTCAAATGATAGTTTGGTTCAAATGACACTAAGCATAGTTTAATGTAAATAATACCAAGCAGTAGAAAATAGAAAGACAATTAAACCAGTGTATTAAATTCATAATGAACATATTCGAAATTACAGACATAATATTACAACAAGATTTAAGACATAAAATTACAGACATATAATAAACTTGCATAAAAAATCATGTAAACTACAATACGACATCTTCCAGTACATCGCCCTCTTCTCCATCCTTGCGGAGCCAAGTCCCGCAAATTCCAAGATCGGTTGTGTTTACATCAAACACAGGAAACTCAGAAGCAATGTAACTGTTCATGTCTTCACCGTCTTCATCGTCTGAAGTATCGCCCAGTTGGAATACATCTCTTGGTTGCATAGGGATAGCCACATACGATTTTGGCAGGGTTGGATCTGCAATGTAGAACACTTGTTGCACTTGGGATGGAAACACAAATGGCTCATGGCTAATGTGTGTACCGATGTGAATCAATTTTGAGAAGTTCACAACTGTGAAGCCAAGCTTGTCCTTGTTGTTAGCAAAATTCCTATCAAACTCAGCCCAATCCCCACGAAATAAGACAACACGGAAATGGCCAAAATAATTCAACTCAATGATATCCGTGAGCACTCCATAGTAGTCGAGATCCCCATCTACAGGCCTCGTGTCCGATTTGGAAGCATAACTTCTAGTCTTAGACGTCACTACCATTCCACTATTTTGAGACTTCAAATTAGATTCACGATCCTTAGTACGAAATCTAAAACCATTGAATATGTATCCTCCGTATCTTTTGGCCATCTGATAGGGACCTTTGGCAAGTACTTGTATTTCAGATGACGCACCTTCAGGACCCAAAGAATGTACCTATTAATTTTGCGCAAATCGTATCAACACCATAGAAAATATAGATATAATAAAGATTAACTTGCATAACTGTAATTCACCTACATGAGATTCAAACCACTTATGAAATTTTTCATTCATCAGCTTGTTTTGTTCACGTGGTGGTAGTCTTCTTGGTCTAGCCCTTCGTTTGATGTCCCTGACAAATTCGCTAAAAAACAAGCAATTGAAATTAGGAATAACAAAAGTATCAAAAATATCGAACTCCGCGGTTTTCACTGTATTCGATTTACATTTAAAAGCAACTTACTTTCGAAATGGTTCCACTGATGCATGATGGTCTAGCACATATCGATGTGCCTGTTCCCACGCTAAGCTATCGAGCTCAAATGCATCAACTTTACCAACAGTGGTGCCAGCGGTATCAAAAAGATATTGTGCACCATCAAGGTTGGAAATGTCTGGATTTCTACGTGGTCTACTGGAAGATGTCTCCATACCAGGCAAATACCTGGAAAAAAAATGTGAGCACTCCTCTGATAGATTTCCCTGGGCTATTGACCCTTCAGGATATGCTCTATTTTTCACATAACCCTTTAGCCGGTATAGGTACCTGAACATGTACAATTAATAAACTAGAGCGGATTAGGGGATTAAAAGAAATGAGCTTTTGAAAATTCAATTTCGTAAGATGAACGAATTATTTTACCTCTCAATGGGGTACATCCACCGATAGTGAACAGGACCACCGATTCTGGCTTCACCAGCAAGGTGGATTATCAAGTGAATCATAATAGTGAAAAACGATGGAGGAAATATCATCTCCATTTTACTAAGTGTCAATGTCGCCTGCTGCTCCAATTGGTCCAGATCTTCAACACGAAGCATTCTTGAGCAAATACCTTTATATATGCTACAAAGATCTTTCAGGACAGTAGTGACTTGCTCACACATTGAAGACCTTAGGGCCACAGGAAGGAGATCCTGCATTAGGATGTGGTAGTCGTGTGACTTTAGCCCCTGAAGCCTCTTCTCTTTAAAGTTGACACATTTTGCCATGTTAGAAGAATAGCTATCGAGGACTTTCAGTTCAAGTAGTACTTTGCAAAACAACTCCAACTCCGATTTTGACATTGAATAGATTGCAGGAGGTAGGAGCACTTTCCCGTTCGGCAATTCTTCTGGGTGCAACTCATGTCGGATGCCCATTGACTTCAAATCAAGTCGGCTCTTCAGATTGTCCTTTGTCTTCCGATCATCTCCCATAACTGTTCCTATACAATTCTCACCTATATTTTTGCCGATATGCATCACATCTAAATTATGTCTCAGTAAGTTGAATTCCCAATACGGCAACTTGAAGAAAATACTCTTCTTCTTCCATGCACCTAAACTCGTCAAGTTTTGATCCTCATCCTCGCCATATAGATCGGTCTCCTCATCTTGCTCCGGCCTTGCCCTTTTCTTGCCCTTTGTCCTGACTTCTGGTTCCTTTCCATATTTGAATTGATGACCATCTACCCGCCTCAAAATATCTGAACCAGAGGAAGACCCAGGAGCATGTTCCCACTCGTCGGTGCCATCAAATGTCGCTGCCTCTGCCCGAAATATATGTGTGTCAGGCAACCATCTCCTATGACCCATATAGCAAAACTTTCTGCCATTGTACAACCACCTTGAACTAGTTTGGTCAGCACAACATGGACATGCATAACGTCCTTTAGTACTATATCCAGATAAATTTGCATATGCTGGAAAATCATTGATTGTCCAAGACAACACGGCACGAAGAGAAAATGTTTCTTTAGCCACAGCATCATAGGTTGGAACACCCACCCACAACTTCTGAAGTTCATCTATTAACGGTTGTAGGTACACATCTATATCATTTCCAGGACCTTTCGGTCCAGGAACTATCATGGACAAAATAAATGAGGACTGCTTCATGCATTTCCAAGGCGGCAAATTGTATGGTATCAACACAACCGGCCATATGCTGTATGTACTACTCATTTGCCTGAAAGGGTTGAAACCATCACTAGCTAGTCCAAGTCTCACATTTCGAGGATCTTCCGCAAAATCAGGATATCTTTCATCAAATCTTTTCCAAGATTGAGAATCAGCAGGATGTCTAAGAATCCCATCATTAGTGCGGCCTTCAGCATGCCATTTCATATCAGAAGAAGTTTTCGTGGACATAAACAACCTTTGTAACCTAGGGATCAGAGGAAAGTAACGCAATGTTTTGGCAGGCTTCGTTTTCCTACTTCGCTTAGTAGATCCGCTGGCTCCCTCGTCTTGATTTGGTCTTTCTTTCCATTTCGAAGAACCACACACTTCGCAATTCTCCAGACTTTCCTTACCACTCGTGAAAAGCATACAGTCATTTGGACATGCTGCTATCTTCTCATATCCTAGATCGAGAGAACTTAGGAATTTTTTGATTTTATAGGCTGAGTTTGGAATACAGATTTCAGGAAATGCTTCATTCAACAATTCAAGTAGCATAGTGAAGGACTTAGCAGACCACCCGTTTAAACATTTAATCTGAAATAGTCTGACAATGAATGAGAACTTAGAAAATTTGGTGCAGTCGCGGTACAACGGGATACTAGCATCTTCAAGTAACTTAGCGAAGGATTCTTGCTGCTTATTATTTTCATGGGTGGGGCCAGACATTTCCTCGTCCACCCCACCACCAATCTGGTTTGTTTCTATTGACTCATTGTGAACTTCGGTTGTTGGGTCATTGGTGTGGAAAGGAACATTATGATTCCCCATGGCATCTTGTAACAAAGCATGCATCTCATCGGGAACGCTTAAGTCTTCGTTCACTAAGGGCTCAGCCTCATTTTCTAATACAACCGGACGAACAGGAGCTGCCGTATGATCCTCTCCATGACAAAACCACCTTGTGTACCCTTGAAGAAAACCGTTGACAGCCAAGTGTGTATGTACTACGTTACATGTCCTCAGCATACAATTTGTACAGCGAAGGCATGGACAAAGGATTAGGTTGGGATCACGGGAATGTCGTTTGGCAAAGATAATAAAATCTTTAATACCATCACGGTACTCCTTGGATAATCGTGGTTTACTAATCCAACTTCTATCCATTATATCAATAGCACACAGTCTGAAATTAAAATTTGATATATTAAATAGTAATAACAGTAAAAGGCATTTTGTATATTAAATTTCACCTATTTGAAAATCATCCCTAGCTGCAAATAAATAAACGATATAATCTTTAACTGTAAAATAAAGAAATTGTGGCTCCAAAAAATGTACAAAAAAAAACTACTTCTTAATACAATCTACTCTATTCACCAAACCCTAAACGACCTTTTGTGGAAATGATCACAACCACCTTAGACGGTATTTTATCACACACCCTGTGTTCGAGCATAAAAAAAAATCGACTATAGTCTCCCCTGTATTTGGCTTTCCGTTCAAGGAGATGATGATGGTAAAGGGTATTTTGCTGATGAAGAGGAATCGGCCGAATAATGAGTGCGTCCTGCTGTAACTACGGTAACAAGAAGATCTGATGACTCATGAACTATTCTGTTCATGACTACTAATAATCACTTATCTCATAATAATAATAATAATAATAATAATAATAATAATACTACTAAACAAAAGAAACAGTAAAAGAAAAATTAAAATGTCTAGTATGTAAGCATATATTTTGCAAGGCTGAACCAATTGTTGTACATAGCCGGAGAATTTTGGCATAGAGCTATAGCATCCTCAGTTCACAGTGAACCCAGTTTGGTCAAAAAAAACATGCCAAAATGACAATCAGATGCATGGGATAAGCTTCAATTAATTAACAGTGAAAGAAACTGGGGATGCTATGCAGCATACTTAGTTACGAAGTGAACCCATTTTGTTAAAAAACCATGCCAAGGATTCCAGTCAGGTTACTTTAACAGTATCTGAAAATGAAAAATTTCCCATTATCTGAGCTTATATGTTGCTCTACTACTTCTTCATCCCAACTAAATCTAAAACCCAATTGTAGCCGCATATCCGGCCGGAGGATTTTGGCATACGTACCTATACCATCCTCAGTTCACAGTGAACCGATTTTGGTAAAAAAAACATGCCAAGATGACAATCAGATGCATGAAAATAAGCTTCACTAACAACAAAAAAAAAATGGGGATGCTAGCAGCATACTTAGATTGGAAGTTAACCCATTTTCGTATAAAAAACCATGCCAAAGATTGACAATCAGGTTACTTTAACAGTATTTGAAAATGATAAATTTTTCATTATCAGAGCTTATATGTTGCTATACTACTTCTTCAACCCAACTAAATCTAAAACCCAATTGTTGTGCGTATCCGAAGGATTTTGGCATACGTACCTATAGCATCCTCAGTTCACTTAGTCTGGAAGTGAACCTATACAAACTGGGGATGCTATGCATGCAGCATACTTAGTTTGGAAGTGAACCCATTTTGTGTTAAAAAACCATGCCAAAGATTGCAATCAGGTTACTTTAACGGTATCTGAAAATGAAAATCTCCCATTATCTGAGCTTATATGTTGCTCTACTACTTCTTTAGTCCAACTAAATCTAAAATCCAATTGTTGTGCATATCCGGCCGGAGGATTTTGACATACGTACCTATAGCATCCTCAGTTCACAGTGAACCCATTTTGGGTAAAAAAACATGCATGCCAAGAAGACAATCAGATGCATGAAATCAGCTTCATTAACAGTGAAAGAAAACGGGTATGCTATGCAGCATACTTAGTTTGGAAGTGAACCCATTTTGTGTTAAAAAACCATGCCAAAGATTGCAATCAGGTTACTTTAATAGTATCTGAAAATGAAAATTTCCCATTAACTGAGCTTATATGTTGCTCTACTAATTCACTGTGCCCAACTAAATCTAAAACCCAAGTGTGGTGCATATCCGGCCAGAGAATTTTGGCATACGTACCTATACAATATCCTCAGTTCACAGTGAACCCATTTTGGGTAAAAAAACAAACATGCCATGAAGACAATCAGATGCATGAAATCAGCTTCATTAACAGTAAAAGAAGATGAAAATTTCCATTATCTAAGCATATATTTTTCTATTAATTCTTCATCTCAACTAAACCGTTCATGCTAAGGAAATCGAAATGAATAAACTGAAAAAAGCTGCCTTTTTGGGAAAATAAGGGAAATCAAGAGATCATACCGAAGAGAGAGGGAGGGAGCGGGGCGACGAGGGCGGGGGCGTAGGAGAGAGAGAGAGAGGGGGCGACCGCCGATTCACCTCCAGATCGAGAGAGGGAAGAACGAAATCGAAAAGGACGAAGGGAATAAGGGACGATTTCGAATGGTCGAAGGCCGTCGAAGAGGACGAAGCGGCGGAGGCAAACGCGCGGGAAATAGAGCGGGGAAGGAGGGAAACGAAGCGCCTTTTTTCCCTCTTTTTTTTTTGGGGTAATGGGTAAATGGCGAGCGAACGATTAGGGTTCGTGGGTTTTATTCCCAGTTATTCACCGGCGTTTTAATTGGAAACGCCGGTGAATGTGCCAGTATATTCGCCGGCGTTTATAATAAAAAACGTCGGTGAATAATAAACTTCACCGGCGTGTTTAGATAAAACGCCGGTGAATACTAACATTCACCGGCGTTTTAAATCGACCGCCGGTGTATGACCATCCCATCTGGCGCCCAATTCCTACTGGCTCCCTACCCCGGCGCTACTAGTAAAATGCCGGGGAATAATCGCCGGGAAAGCTACTTTCTTTTGTAGTGCGAAGAGATGAACAATGGATAATACGATAACAAAGAGATCTATTTGCAAGAGTTTCAACAAAACTTAAATTTGATATAATTAGCGATTCAAGAGGACGGTGACTTGCCTTTTAAACGGTGAAAAAGAATATTAAGAATAACGGGATAAGAATCCCGAAGCAACGAACTCACGAACACACGAGCTAGCATAAAGAATATATGTGCAATACACGTGCACACAAAGAGAACTCAGCAACACATCACACAAGGAAGCAAAACAGCACAAAGTACACCAAGAGACAGCAGCAACCACAGCGGTGGCTAAGCCAAGAGGGGCGGCGGCATGCATTTTATTTTTGCAGGACTTGTGACCATAAAATACTTCAGCGGTGGACTTATTCCCTTGATATGTGACTGAGTTGCTGTGTGATGCATCTGGATGTGTTGATATGTGGACTTGTTGATATGTTGCTGAGTTGCTGTGTGATGTGTTGCAGCAACCATAAAATACTTCAGCGGTGGCTAAGCCAACAGAACACAAAGAGAATTTGGGTTCTGTTGTTTGTCGACGAGAGCGGAAAGAGGAGACAGGGGGTTTCGGGGGTGGCTCTAGGAGAGGGTCGCCGGAGGTGTGGCGACTGGAGGGAGGTCGCCGGAGCACGGGGGTGGCCAGAGCTGGCCGGGGAAGACGACGGGAATTGGGTTGGGGGAATTTGGCGGGAAAACACAGCGGAAGAGAGAGAGAAAGGAGGAGAGAGGAGAGAGGAAAGAGAATAAGCGGGTAGGGTTTCGAAATTGTGCAATTTTTAGGGTTTGTATTAGAATTGTATTTATAGGGTACAATTAAAGTACTGGGTTAGTGAATTAGGGTCCAATAATAGCGGATTTTGGTTAAGAACAAATGAAATTAGGTTTTAGGGTTCAATTAAGAGATAGATCTAAATCAATATGCTTCAACTAAAAATACCAACAATTAAATAAAAGATAATAGAATCAACAAGAATGGAACGATCAAGAAGAACGAAGAATTTCATGAACAAATTCAATCAAAAATAAAATAATCAAGAAAGAAAAATAGGGTATTTAAAATATTCATATATACACTTATATATATATACATTAAATCAAATAGTGAACTGCATATAAATTGAGCATGCTCGGGCTTAAAACAAAATAATAATGATAATAATAATGACAATAATAATGACAATAATAGCGATAAAAATAGTCATACCAATAACAATGATAATAGCAACAATAACAACAAATATTAATACTAACAACAATAAAAATAACAATAATAATAATAATAATAATAATAATATGCATCAAAATAGAATTTGAGTTGAACAAATTTATTAAAATCCAAAAATTAATAACATAAATAGTCGATAAATTAAAAATAGAAAATAAAGTTAATTTATACTATTATTTGAAAAAGATTTCAATAGAAGGTCCAAATCGAGTTAAAACAAAAGTAAATTTACAAAAAATCAAATTATAGAAAATACACGGAAAATACTAATTATCGGGAATGGGGGTTACAAATAAAGTCTCTGAATGACTGGATATCCCTATGTGGTCCTCTTCCTCCTACTATTTCCTCATTTGAGACTGTTACATTGAAGTCTCCACAAACAACCCACCTAGAGGATAATAGCATTCTTTTTTAGGTGATTTCATAGAAGCAAAGTTATTTGTCATCTCTTTCAAAAGGGGTATAGATGGAAGGTAATTCACCATTCCAAACTAGAAGGCCTCTCCTTGAATGTTGCAGATACCAAAATATATCGATTGCAGAGTACACACAATCAAGTAGATTGTCATTCCAACCCATCATAACTCCTCTGATGTGTCAATGGCATCAAGGCATGCCCATTACTAATAATGGATCCTCCAGTTAATGATAGCTTCCTGGTTGAATGTGAACAAAACTTGGATTCTTACAGACAAATTACAAATACACATATGCTTCTTATGCCATCTTTGATCAGGACACATTTGTTAGCGTAGCCCAGCCCTCTAACATTCCAACTAGTTGTCTTCAGTATTGAAATAAAGACACGGTATACCATAATCAAAAGATAAAATTAGACCACTCTAAAGAGTAGGTTCTGGCCAACAAAAGCTTCTTTCAAGCTTCTAATCTTAGCAATGGAATGTGGTCCCTTAGGCCCCACACCCAGAGACCTAGCCACATCTGTAAGTTGTGCATCATTTAACAACTTGAAATGATTCCTAATAACAAGAGCATTATTAGAGCTCAAGGATTTACTACCTCCTTTGGAGCTAGATGTCTTCCTTTTTGAGTTAGCCAGATAACGAAACGGCATGTTCATGAGAGCTATCTCCTGGACAGATGACGTCTTCATCTTATGCTTAACTTATTGGTTTGGAGTCAGTCATTGAAGCTGAGTTGGATGGGTGACTTCTTCTTGAGCTTAACAACAAAAAAAGTTTGATACTATATTTAAATAAAAATGCTATTTATTGTATATTCACAAATTAGACCAATGGATTTTGAGTCCCGCCTTTCATTATTTTCTTTTTGACAACCCATTTTGACCTCTTATTTGAGGAGGCGGAGGGTATGCATAGAATATGGGCATTTACCCACTTTTTAAAAATAATTACCAAACTAATCCACTCTCAAAAATATTTACCAAACTATCTCATTTTTGGACATGTCAGCATAAAATTTTATTGATAATAGCAGCATATATTGTTTTAATGCCATTGTTGTCAATAATGTTATTTTTGCCAATAGCAGAACCTGTAAAAAAAATGTTTTTCGCTATTGGAAGTAACGACATAGGTACATTTCTCCTCTTCGACTTGAGAAAAAATTGTAAGTGTGGAAACATTTTATTACTGATGTCGCTATTCTCAATAACGGCAGCCTTAAGTTGATGTCGCTATTGCCAATACCGGCACCAGTATAATAATATATTTACATAAATAGTGGTCCCCTTTTCTTTTTCCCCTTCAACTTTATCTCTCTCTCCCTCCACTCCCGAACCCAAAACTCTAAAACCCTAGAGCACAAATCCGGCTTCTCTCCTTCAATCTGTCATCTTTCATATCCCCCAAAATTCACAAAACACTAATCCATAAACCCTAATTCTCATCCCCTCTGATTTCATCATCTCTTCGTCCACTTGAATCTCGGCGCCGAATCTTCTACAGCTCATCTGAATCCGAAATTGCTAAGGAAATATCGAAGCTTATCTTGCAACTTCCCCACTCAGCACTGACAACATCTACACCATTGAACTCCGTGTTGTGCTAGGTAATCCAAAACTCTCAATTTGTTTTAAAATATTCACTTTGTGTATTAAGATTTATATGTATGTATGCATGTATATACGTAGTATATTGAGATGTTGTGGATATTGATACGAGTAGTAGTATGATACGAGTAGTGTATTCCCAATGCATGGAATTTTTTTATACTAGAATTGCTATTTTTTATGTTTATTGAGATGTTGTCGAAATTGATATGAGTAGTGTATTTTTTTATATATGAGAATTTGTCTATTTTTTTTCAAAATTTAGAAGGTGTACATATGAATGGATATACATACGGGTATTGAGATGTTTCGATATTGATTGTCACGCCCCGCTTCCCAAAAGGAATACGGAATACGAGTACGTGACGAAGTTCAGCGAATGATTTTTATCATTCATAAACTGTAAGGTCTACTCAGCATCATAACAAGAGATAAAGCAAAATATACTCAACCACGCTTAAATGAATAATTTATTAATCAACAGAAAATATTTGAAACAAATATAAATATCCCAAATAATTTCAAGATCTGGATCAAAAGTAAAATCTTCGGGACTACAAACCCGTTACAAGTTTTAAGCAGCAACAAATTTTAAATAAACTCAAATACAAATAATTGAAGCAAGCTTTTCCAAGCGAAGCCTAGAAGGTTTGCTCACCAACTCCAGCAGGGCAACTTGTCTCCAAAGTCTGTATATATACATGCAGAAGAAATGGGAGAAACAAAGACAAACGCCCTTAGTGCAAGTTAGGACCGCAAGTAGTACAAGTAAGGGTATGAAAATAAGTACAAGAAAATATGAAACAAGATTTGGAATCAAGAATGTATAATATGATATAATAGGGATGCAATAAGTAGTGGAGTTCAAGAGACTAGCTAGCAATTAAGACAACTCAAGTAACAGAATTGGACACGGAGTACTAGTAACAGGAACAAGTGGCAAGTGAGCATGTAATTGTATCAAGCATTAAGTAACAAGTATCAAGTAACAAGTATCAAGTAAGACATGTGTCAAGTGTGAACAAGTAACAAGTTATTCTTAAGTCTAATGTTTAATTCTATCAAGGTAGCACTTCATGCGTCCCAACTATTTACCACATAGTTGCTACTTGCAAACAGTTATGTTTAGGCTTAGTGGTGGATTTTATAGAGCGGTGTACTCAGGCATCAAGTATCAAGAAAGCATGTTCATGAATCAGGTAATCATATAACTAGTCCATGTGTCAAGTAATAACATGACAGGTCATGAATCAAATGATAATATATTAGTTCATGAATCAAGTAATAACAAGTCCATGAATCGAGTAATAATATGCTATATGCTAGTTCATGAATCAATAGTAACTAGTTCATGAATCGAATAATAATTTAACTAGTTCATGAGACAAGTATCAAGTGGGAAACATGGACCCCCATCCGAGTACACTTACCTATATTGTCCACTACTATGGTCTTTCCCTTAAACCCCAGCTTGTTATTTATTATTATTATCAAGACAAGCATGAAAGCATGCGAAACATGGAGAGTAAATATGAACAAGAACAGGGAACAAGTTTAAGCTAGGTAGGAAGTACATTCGAGGATCAAAACAAATTAAAATTTATCAAGAATGACGAGAATTCCAATTCTAGATAGCATGACGTTGCTGTACTAAAACTGCGATTCCCGCCACCACAGGAATGCAAATCTGAATCCGTCAGAAAATCTAGAAACTAGACTCTCTGCCGAATTCAATGTATATAAACAAGTTTCATAAAAATTGTAGCAACAGGTGTCAAAACAGCAAAGTACATAAAATTCATGTTCAGCCAGAATTTGTAAATTTGTGTTTATAAATATGAAACAAGTCTGAAACATCATTAATTAATTCCAAAAAAATAGGGAACGTCCTCTAGTGTGTCTAGTATCAGCATACAAAATTTCAAGTCATTATCTTACAGTAAGCATGGTTAATTTAATTGTAAATCAAAGTGATGCAGCAAATTTATGAATCTAAAATTCTACGACACAGCAGCAGTAAAAATGCGATAAATCACAAATTATAACTCGGAATTTAGTTTCGGTAAAAGGATAGTAAACTATACATCTGGGGCTACATTTAATATTTAGAACACAAGTCCAGATTCTGATGTTATCGGGGTCGAAACAGCAAGTAAAGACAGGAATAGCAGCATATGTGAATTCTTTAATATAACAAGTGGCATGATAAATGACTATTATGAGTCTAGCTTAGTGTGTGATAAAAATCAAGATGTAATGGATATCAAACCAGCAAGTCACATTTATTTCTCAACTTAAAAGAAGGTAAGATCAACACATACATCATGCAACATACATCTACAAGTCAAGGTGGTTCTTAGTTTCATGTGTTCGAATAATTATGAGATAAAATGGATCCAAGTAGTTTTGAAACAAATATATTAACGAAGGATTGTGACTCTTATGAACATGGAACTAATAAGGAGTAAAATAAGATCATCAAATGATAAGCCAAAGGGGAGTCACAATTACAATCTACTTGCATTCTTTTCAATTAAAGGCTTGTACTAGAACAACAAATTCTACAAGAAGATACTTGCCTTGATTGGATGAGGATGTTGATCAACGATTGAGATCGGATGGATCAGATCGGTGCGGATCTTGATGGCATTCAAGATCGATGAAGATCGATGGCTCAGATCTGATCTGATATGATCTGATCAAGGTGATGGAGATCGGACGGCCTAGAACGCTCTGATGGTGATGATCAAGATGATCCGAATCGCGAATAGATTGAGAGGCCCAGATCTGATCTGATTGATCTGATCTCAATCTAGAGGAGATCAAGGTGATCATCACGATCGGGAGGAAATCGAGCGGCTGAGATTCAAAATAGCCTTTCTCCTTCTTCACTTACAGCGATGGAGAGTGAGACAGTGGCGAGAATCGGTGGCAACTACAGTGATGGCTGTGGGCGGCGCTGCGACGGTGAGACGGCAGTGACGTCAAAGGGGGCTCGACTAGATGGTGACGGTCGATGGGGGAGGCGATGGGATCGGCTCGGTGGGTGTTCTGTTTGGGCAGGAAAACAGGGGAGGCGAGGGGCACTGCAGGCTGTCGTGGGTGGCAGGCGACGATAACAGTAGATCACGATGGCGAGGCGACGAAGGGGATGAGTAGCGGTAGGGGATGACGACGAGGAGAGGACGAGGCAAGGGTAATGGGTTCGGCAATGTCGAGGATGAAGAAGACGATGGGCTGCGATGGTGAGGGGGGTGCGGTGATGAAGACGAGGGGTAGAGGTCGAGGCGGCAGGGAGACGAAGAGGCGGGAGGCTTGGGGAAAACGGCGGATGAACAGTGAATTAGAGGGTTGGCAGCTAAGGGGGTTAGCACAGTATAGGGTTAAAGGTTTAATCTATGTTAGGGTTTATTAGGGATTAGGGTATTTAAATAGTATAGAAGGATAATGGGTTTTGGATAGGATCCAATAGGAAATTACGTAATGGGTTTTGGGTTGTAAATCAATTAGTATGTTTAAATGCAGTAGGGGAAAAAATAATAAGCATTATAGGGGTTTATAAAATATATATATACATATACATTAAGTCAAATAATGAATACATATAAAATAGAGTATGTTCGACTTAAAATAGAATGATAATAATAATAATATTAACAATAAAAATATTGATACTGTAAATAACAAAACTAATAAAGATAATACTAATAATAGTAATAATAATAATATATGTATATCAAAATGCAAATTCGAGTTTAACAGATTTATTAAAATAATCCAAGCAATATATAATATAAATAGTAGATCAAATAGAAATAGAAATTAAAATTATAATATACAATTATTCGAAATAAATAAAATTTTCGATTAGAAAATATTTTAATAGAGAATCCAAAACGAATTTAATACAAGGTAAATTATAATTAATCGAAACACATAAAATATACAAAAAATTTTATTTACGAAAACAGGGGTTACATTGATATGAGTAGTTATTCCCATTTCTCGGATTTTTTTATGGGAAATGCTTTATTAATGATGATAGAGAAATGGTTCGACCGAGTGGATCATCACAGCTGTCAGGAAATGGTAAAGGCCAACCACCATCACAAGTAAGAAGTGTTTATTATTTTTTAGTCACGAATCTTAATGTCTAATATTGTTTACCATAATAATAAGAACTTGTATATTTGTATAAGATGCTGGCCAAACAACTACTTTGTGGGCAGTAGGTGTGTCGTCTTCCGTCGCACATGAAGGTCCAAGTCCATTAGACCCAACATTACTTTACTTACAAGAAGAGCATAGGTCTCAGTCGGTGTGGAAGGGAGAGATGAAGGCTATGAGTTTTCGGCTACACAAGACACTGCCGACACACCTTCGTATATGCAACTATTTGGTCAATGTTGGTTTCCACGAAATGTCGATGTTGGTGAATGTAAAATGCGACCGTTCATTACTTACAGCTATTGTGGAGCGATGGAGGCCGGAGACACACACGTTCCATCTACCAGTTGAAGAGATGATGGTGACACTTCAGGATGTAGCGGTTATATCTAGACTTCCAATAGATAGAGTTGTCATGACCGCAAAACCTGGAGTTCAATAAAGTTGCATTGATTATAGACTATCTTATGAAAGACGTTGATGAGGATGACAAAGGTGTGTTCGTCGGCGAATCAATCTGACATTCGTGGTTATATTTAGGGTTAAGCAATAGCTTGGGAGAAAACCCAACCGACTTCCAACTTCAATGTTACACTCGGGCGCATCTCATGAGTATGTTCGGAGGTGTTATCTTTCCAAACTCTTCTGGTGATGTCGTCCATCTAATGTACCTACCATTGATAGCAGATCTACATAAAGTCAGCCGTTATAGATGTGGAAGTGCGGCATTGGCTTCCTTTTATCGTGTATTGTGTAACTGTGCGATTAGGTCCATAAAGATGACAGGGCCGATGGGGTTGTTACAGATTTGGTGTTGGGGACGTATACACCTCGACCATCCCAACATAATGGTTCTTTCAAAGAATTGAAAATTATTTGGCAAGAACCCCATGATAAGGGCTCCTTTAGGGGTTTACTGGATTAGTAGCCACACGTGGAGAGATAACCCACGTGGAGTGTTAACGTACTATAGCAAGAAGAGTACGTCAGCTGGGATCTGTACACCCCCGATAGGCTTGGAAGACTACCTCCCTGTGCACGGCTAACATGCAACTGTGGTTAACGATTGCCCCACTTGTGAACTTCAATATCGTGGAGTTCTACTATCCTGATAGAGTTCTCCGATTGTTCGGTGGGCAACAAAGAATCTCAGAAAATCGTATATACGACCGGCGACTACACAACATTACCGGTCAGGGTAGATTGCCGAATATTGATTAGACCGATCATCATCGATCTCATGTGGTCATGTGGAAAGAGCAAAAATATGATTTGGTGCTTGAACGTATCATACCATACGATGAGTCGGAGCAAGAAGCGTACATGACATGATATCGTCGTATTACGCGCTTATATGTATCTCCGCGAACCACCATACCAACGAGGATCCAAATACCAGTAACATCCTGGAATTTAAATAATATTTCAGAATTTATAAATGAATTAAAATGAATTTTTGTGATTTAATAAATGTTTTCAGAAATTTATCTTTTTGCACGTGCAAAACACATGCAAATATTTTCCTGAAAAACACAAAGTTAGAAAAATTCATTTTGGAAAATCTAAATTTATTAGTATATATTATTTATAAATTGTCTGTACTTTTATGAATGAATTATGACATATTTGCAAATACTCAAAAATGAAGGACTTTTGTGCAAAATTGCCACTTGGAATGAAAACTCAAGATTTCGGTTTTTTGGAATATGCATATTGGCGGGCTAAGTCAGGGGAGTAAGGAGATTTAATTTTATTTATTTTAAATCAATTTGATTAACTAATAATTGGAATGATCCATATACGTAAATAAATAATTTCCTTGAGGTGTATTTTTGTAAACTTTGTGAAACCCTAAAACTGGAATCCCAGCCTATATTAAAGGCAGTAGTAGCCGCAATTCCTCTGTTGTGCACTTAAAACATATTTTCTCATTATTTTCTTGGGGTTTAAAGATTGGAACTTGGACTTTTGCAAAGGAGAAAGAAATGGTTTTTTCTTTACTATTTCTTTTGTGCTTCAATTGAATCTTCTTGAGGTAAGTGATACTTTTTACCTTTTGTTTGCTATATGATTAGAAATTGTTCAAGTATAATATATGACTGGAAGTTGTATGATTATAAAATATGATGAGTGAATATAAATTGTGATGTATGAATAACCAATCAATTACTTTCATGAACGAATATAAATTTATGAGTAATTTACATGCTTAAATACACAAAGATCTTCACTTTTTTAAGCCATGCTTGAAAAAATCATGTTTTGAATGGATCTTTAATGTGTATGAGATTTGTAGAGTTGTTATTTAATTTGGTATTGAACAAATTAGTGCTTGCATGAGAAGTTATTGAATTTGTGGGTGTATGAATAGATTGCAATTGGATTAGTAACATCATACATGCACATGGATGATCAAAGAACCTTTAAGTTGCTGTTTTGCTTTTTTATTCACTGTTTTGAGATTAAAGATGAAGAATTATTATTGGTTTGGATTGGGATTGAACAAGAAGTGAAAGAATTTGATGTTGAGTTGGATGGATGGAGATATTTTGACCAATGAATGTATAAAATAAGATTACTTTCAGTTTTGAACAGGTTTGAATTGTGTTCTCTGTATATGAAGAAGATTTCAACTGCATTTGTAAGTGTTCAAATACTCATATGAGAAGTTCTTCAAAATCTTGATTTTTGCAATAACTTGGTTTCAGAAAAATTGATTCTTTTGTGAAGTTTATAAGAGTTATGATTGATGTATGAACTGAACTGATTTGGCCAGGATACACTTGTTTTATTGTTTATTTTCATCTTTGGAAATCTCAAAATTGTATATAACCATGTATCGGTTTTTTTTGTGAAGTTCGAAATCTGGCTGTTGTAGACTACATGTTGGTCGACCGCAGTTATTTTGAACTTGTAGTCGCGGTCGACTGTCATGGTCGTCTGGCGCTAGTTCTCTACTGGAGGTAGACTGCAGCAATTATAACTATATCTGTCAGTCAACTGCCAAGACTTCGCTGTCACTATTTTTCTTGAATACTGTCGGTCAACTGCAGCATTTTGTACTGCGTCTGACAGTCGACCGACACCTCTGAGTTTTGCACACTGTTTTAGCTAAGTTTTGCTATTCTTCGAATGATTGTTTATTTGGGTTTGCCAAGTTATTTTCTATGATTCTTAGCAATAATTGAACTTAGATTTTGCCACTTTCAGAAAGTATGTATTCTCAAATTTTACCAAGTAATTAAATTCACATCTTGTGGTTTCGAAAAGTGAATGTTTCGTGATTTCCATAAGTATTATATTGAATCTATTCTTCGCTGTTTTGATAGTGTAAATTCCAGTTTTGTTCATACTTCATTTCAGTTTTGATAAATTATACATTTGTACTTTGGAAGTATTTGATTTTATTGACTATTGGTTTGGGGGAAACCTCGTTATGAGTTAGATTATTTGGGTTTATGAGATACCAAGAAATGTTGAGTTGATGTTGAGTTTTGAGACCTTAAAGGTTGAGTGGGACCCTAACATGTCAACGGTTGAGACTTCGTGGATATTTTTGTGGGGCCTTGTTGTTGAGCTAGTTGATTAAGACCGGCAAGGTACACCAACTCTAGGGAGAATTGTGAACGATAGAGGCTTGCACTGGACCTATGTAGAGTGGAATGCATAGAATCTGACAAGTATGCATTGGAAATCATCATAAGGATTGTGTTTCTTGACTTGTTTTAAGCATGCCCATTTTTTCTTTGTTTTCTTACATTTGACACTTAGCCTAGCTTCACTTGTTAACTTATGATTTTATTCTTTAAGTTTTCATTTAAGTTTTGATATGGCTAAAAATAGGATTAAATCGGGACCGTTCACATCGGATACGAATCTTAAAGCTCAGGGGTAAAACAGTAATTTCACCTACTAACGGGTCTGAAATGGGTACTGGATCTCCTCCCCAAAGATCCAATAACCCACAAACGGATCCACCTCAACTGGGTACGGGTCCCAACCCGAAATGAACCCAGTCCAGCAGGATAGAATTAGGGTTTCTGATTAATACTAATCAACGGCCCTGATTCACATCTATCTTTTCACTGGGGATCAGGGATTACATTCCTTATGCAATCACAGGGATTACATTCCTAATCTGACCCCAACGGCGACTATAAATACCCCCCATCCATCTCCATTAAGAGGTAATCAATCTTTTTTCCAGTTTTACGCTCTTTCATAATCACTTCTGATTACTGACTTAAGCGTCGGAGGGTGCGTCGCCGGGAACAACCCCGGTGTCTCGCACTTTTTGCAGGTATACGGCGGGAGCGACGGTCAAACTCCGGCAGAATAGGTAAACAGGTTTACTATTCAAAGTTTCCCAAGAATCCACAAATACTATCTGTTTGCCCCTACACCGAATTTAGCGGCAACAGATTGGCGCCGTCTGTGGGAAACACCACGAATAGCAGCCTTCCTCTTCCCGCAGGTCAGACCTTCCCCCGTCATGCCTCCAAGGAAACTCAGATCCAGGGGGTCCAACCGTGGGCCTACCCCTCCTCAACCACAACAGGAGGTCCCCCTCCAACCTGTTCAGTAGCAGGGGCAACTTCCTCCTCAGGCAGAGGACCCCCTGCGGCTGGACCAACTCCCACCTCAGAATCTTCAACCCCCCCGGGATCCAACCCGGCCTCAGAATGCTGGCGCGGGGGGCTCGCATCCCAATCCACAGAAGCAACATCTCCAACAGGACCGCATCCCAATACACAACCCCTCTTCCGACTCTATGGCATCCCATAATCCCCGAGCTTCCGACCTTCGAAACACCATCCTCAATCGGCAGAAGGAAGAGGATCTTCGCCGCCGTTTGGATGAAAGGCATGCCTGAGAGGGAGCCTCCCGCCAACAACGTCCAAATGAGCGATCTCCTCATCGCCGAGACTACAGAAGGTCCCCTACTCGAAGAGGGCGAAGGGAGTCCCCTCAGCGTCATCGGCGGAGAACTCATTCTCCAGTAAGCCGAGCCACACATAGGGACCGCCATGCCGGAGAGGCACCAGTCACAAGGGCAGATCTTCGAGACTTCCAAGCGACAGTCTTACGGGCCCTCAATATCACCCCAAAGAATGACCAGAGGCCACCTATTCATGAGCCAACTAGGATCCATCGCCTTCAAACTTTCAGTCCTCGTCCATCTCCAAGCTACCATCGCTGCAGCCCCAGTCCACCCTCGTACGAAGATGAGTCCTGGGGCTCGGCAAGGTATGACCAAAGAGAAGACTCGGTCTACCGCCGTCTCCACGAGATGGAGAGGCGCCTCGGCCGAATTGATAGGGAAGAAGAGCAACGAGCGATAAACCTCCGTCCGAGCAGACCTCCATTCTCCCGCACCATCATGGAGGCCCCCTGATATGGGCTAGGAATGACGGGGCCCATCCTGGGCCACAGGGTCCCCTTGATGAACACAATATTATTCACATTTAGGAGCAATAATCTTAATACAATTAGACATTTAAAAGCTCTATAAGTGGTATTTAACTCTTATTTTCTCTTTTCCATAGGAAACAGCCTAAAACGGAGAAACGAAGCAAATTCAGGAAGTTAAGGATGATACACAGAAAACTGCAGATCATCGGTCGACTGGTTCCCCACAGCAGTCGACTGGACAGAGAAGTTGATTTTCCACAGCCGCTCGTTGCAGTCGACTTATTCCAAAGCACAGTCGACTTGTATGATCAATTATGAAATCTTCAGAAGTCTCGGCACAGTCGACTGGTTCGCTGACAAGTCGACTGGTAGGCGGCAGAGTTGAAAGATAAGATATTTGAAGATTCGTCCAAATCTAATCCAAATCAGAACAGAAAAGGAAGAATAGAAGAAAAGAGAAAGAAATAATACGCAGAGCAACGAGGGAGGAAATAAATAAAAGAAAATGACTTGTCTATAAAAAGAAAAGTGCAAACCCTAATTCTCTAGCCGTGATCTATAAATACCATCCAAGAAGTATTATTTGTGACTCTCTCGGCTCGGGGATCTCTCTTATCTATCGACCTCTCTCACGCTCCTCCGCACACATCATCAACCGGATCACAAGAGTTCCAGAATCATCAACATATCAACCAAGAGCAATACTTATCAGCATAGAAGAAGGAGAAAGGAGATCAAGTACTAAAAAGAAGAACGGCCGGTCGACTGTGTGACAGCCAGCCGACTCATCTCGCCGATCTACATCAGTTTATTCCTTATCTTTCTAGTTCTTTTATGTTAATCATGTACTCGAACTTGTTGATTAATAAAAGTCTTATTATGTGGAACTAATTTCATAGTTGGGTAGATTGAAGCCGTAGTTATGCTAAGTTCTTCTGAATGTTACTCTTTTACTTATTGATTAAACCTGATTAAATGATTAACAATTTACACAAAACAAACTTGTTCAGATGTTCTAGGGGCAGTCGACTGAAGTGACAGCCAGTCGACTGACATAAGGAACTTAAGATTATCAAGTTGTGTAGTGTAGATCTGAAGCTGTTTTATGAGCATATTGAGACGACCCGTATCTCGTGCTCATAAATGGTAACACAAGAATCTTTAGGGGTTCTTGGTTTAATCAACTTAAGGGATCTAGATCTGATACCAATTTCTAGAACCTTGAGTGTTTGTTCGTTTCCACTGTTCTTATGTTTTCTTTAAGTGCACTTAGTAGATACCATGCTAATTACTTAATGAAAGAAACGAATTAGAGTAGATACCATGCCTAATTCTTGGCTTAGGGAAACAGTACTTTAAGGAGTAGATACCATGCCCTTGAAGGGAACAAACATGAGTAATAAGAAGAAGTTCAGAAGATGACTTAGCATTATTGACTATTGGTGGAGATCTAAACCCAACTACTTACTAGATATTTGTGATTCAGCATTTCTTGATTTAGTTTTAATCTTTTCATTTCTTTTAGACCTTAAGAACAACTCTTTATCATTTTTATTCTTTTTATTGATTAATAAGTTAATTTCTACAATCTTTGTGGGATCGACCCTTGCTATTGCTACGCTTTTATAAACGATTCGTACACTTGCGAGGTTTTAATTTGTGTCTAGTTTATCTATTTATTTAGGTAACTAGATTGCACAACACCCCTCAGGATATGCGCACCTCCTGATTCTCCAGATTCGCCACATCAGCGTCGGAAAACCGCCCGAACCGCTGCCACGTCAGCCCGAAAACCGCCCGGGCATCTGCCACGTCAGTCCTAAACTGCCCGGGTTTCCACCGCTTCAGCCACACGGGCAACCGGGTCCAGACCCAGCCCCAAACGGGTCCAGACCCGATTGGGATCTTCTATAAATACCAGACCCCTACTCCTTCTCCAGGTAATCAATCTTTGACCACCAAAACCCTAGTTACTGTTACTTTCACTCAGTGACTGACTAGATCGTCGGAGGGTCTGCCACCGGGACCAACCCGGTGTTCCGAGACCGTCTGCAGGTATACAAGACCCTCGGATCCGAGCCTCAAAGATCCGAACCCAGCATCAGCCTCCACCTCAATACCGCCTACCTCGATACCGTTCGCCCAGCCAAGGGTCGTCTGCATAGGTGTCTCCTCTAATACAAATCGAGTAAGAACTCACGCCTGGTGTATCCACACGTTCCCCAAAAACAAACCGCATCAGGATGGCGCCATCTGTGGGAAACTGCCTATCATAGATGCCGATCCGAGCCTCGCTTCCAACGGTACCCTAGTGAACGCCGAACCAAGCTTCGCCCCCGTCGGCATTAACGTTGACCCGAGCTTACATGGCGCCTAAAGCCACAAAAGCTGTTACTTCCGCACGCCGACACGACGTGCCTCCGGAAGGCATCGATGTCGATGCTCAGGGACCAAACAACAAAAGGGTCAGCCACGAACACCAACCGAACGCCTCCCGCCCTGTTCAGGGCGACCTACGGGGGGTAATCTCGAACCGCCAGGCCAACCGTGGCAGGGGAGGAGCCGCTTCCAACTCGGCTCCGAACCATCCCAGACCCCCGTCTCAAGGGGCTCTGAACCATCCCAGACCCCCGTCTCATGGGGCTCCGAACCATCCCAGACCCCCATCTCAAGGGGCTCCGAACCATCCCAGACCCCCATCCCAAGTACGGGAGCCTGCGCTCAGCCGGGTCGGTTGGCAGTAGTCCGCCCAACCAAACCGAGCCGGAGGAGCCCCGGTTACCCACCTGGAGTTCCAGGACTTTCGAAGGGAAATCTTGGGCGCCATCCGAGGGGTCCCCGTCAACAAGAACGGCCACCGTTCCCACACACGATCGCAGGCCGAGGCTACCGTATCTCGCCAATCAACAATCCCCCCAGAGTATGATGGCGATATTTTGAAGCACCTCCAAGAAATGGAGGAGCGCCTCGACCACATTGGTAACGGTGACCCTAGGGCAGCTCAGGGGTACAGGCCGGTTCGTCCTCCTTTCTCTGCACTCATTCTGCAGGCGGAGATACCCTGCAATTTCCGTCCGCCTCAGTTCGAGACATATGACAGCGAGGGCGATCCTGCTGAGCACATGGAGGGCTTTAAAACCCTCATGATGATTCACAGCGCATCGGATCCCCTCCTGTGCCGAGCCTTCCCCGCAACACTCTGGGGTCCGGCTCGGGAATGGTTCTCCAAGCTCACTCCCCGGCTCCATCTATTCTTTTGACCAGCTAGAGGGCAGTTTCCTCGCCCACTTCGTAACCAGCCGAAAGGCCGAAAGAACGAGTGCATCACTACTCGGGTTCTGGCAAAAGGAGGGGGAGCCCCTCCGAGTGTTCGTCCGGAGGTTCACCGCCGAAGCGAGGTCAGTCTCATCCCCCGACCCCAGTGTTGCCTCGGCAGCCTTCCGCCACAACGTCCGACATGGACAGCTGAAGGCCTCCCTGGCAAAGAAGCCGCCGATAGACTTCCCCGATCTCCTCAACCGGGTCGATAAATATATCCGAGCCGAGGAGGCACTCAATCCCGAGGACCAGAAGGAAGCTCCCGGGAAGGGGAAGCGCAAGGCCGACGAAGTTGAGCCGGCCAAAAAAGCTCCCAGAGACGGGGGCTCCGCAAAGAAGGTTCCGTCGGTCCCCCTGCTTCGAGAGGTACACTCCGCTGACGCAGAACGTGTCGACAGTCCTCTTGGCGATTGAAGACAGCGATCTCGTCCAGTACCCTCCTCGACCGTCCAACAATACCAGCAAGAAGAGAGATCAGCGGTTCTATTGCCGATTCCACTGGGACAACGGGCACGACACAGATCACTGCCGAGCCCTGAAGGACGAAATTGAGGCCCTTATCCAATGAGGGTACCTCCGAGAGTTCGGACGAGAAGGCACCCAGGAACCGAGGGACAACAGGAACAGGAGGGATTCACCTCCTCCCCGAGGGCAACGACAGCGTCCCGAGCGGGATCCGGATCACGAGGAGCCTGAGGGTCAAATGATCCTGCACTGCATCCACGGAGGGCCTATGGGAGGTGAATACAACAGTTCCCGCAAGGCCTTCATCCGGGATGTCAATACCGTTCAGGGCCCTCTCTCCCCACCGGTCCAGCAACTCCCCGTCTCCTTCTCAGGAGAGGATCTGGAGGGGGTCCGGTTCCCTCACTGTGATGCCCTCGTCATCAACCTCAGTATGGCGAACTTCGACACCCGAAGAATCCTCGTAGACAACGGGAGCTCGATCAACATTCTGTTCCTCGAAGCATTCGAGAACCTAAAGCTCTCCCGTGAGAAACTAAAACCCGCCGGGTATACCCTACACGGATTCTCTGGCGTCCCCGTGACTATTGAGGGGATCGTCACCCTGGACATCACGGCAGGCACGAAGCCCAACAGAAGGACCGAGTCCATGGACTTCATGGTTGTAAATGTGAAGGCAGCCTACAACACCATCCTCGGCCGCCCGGGGCTCTGCTCCCTCCAGGCGGTTCCCTCGGCTTACCATCAGAAGATGAAATTCCCTACCAATATTGGCGTCGGAGTCGTCCGAGGGAACCAAGAAGCAGCACGTTCGTACTACATGACGGCAATCGGAAGCGGAGTGTTTCCCCTCGATGCCGTCGAACTGGAGCCCCAAAGAACCCAGCCAGAACCAGAACCGGTGGACGAGCTGCAAGAAGTCTCATTCGAAACCGGGGATGCATCGAAGCACTTTCGAGTAAGTTGCTCCCTCGCCCCCGACCTCAAGACCGCCCTAATCGCCTGCATTCGACGCAATATCGACCTCTTTGCCTGGAAGCCCTCTGACATGCCCGGTATCTCCGAAGACCTCATCATGCACAAACTCAGCGTGATCCCCGGGTCGAAGCCAGTCATCCAAAAGCGGCGCAAGTTCGCTCCTGAGCGACAACAGGCAGTAAACACAGAAGTGGACAAGCTCTTGTCCGCGCGTTTTGTACAAGAGGTCAGCTACCTAGAGTGGTTGGCGAACGTCGTCATGGTGAAGAAGGCAAGCAGGTGTTGGAGGATCTGCATAGATTTTACCGACCTCAACAAGGCGTGCCCCAAAGATCCGTTTTCTCTCCCCAGCATTGATGCCCTGATCGATGCTACCTCGGGTCACGAGCTCCTCTCCTTCATGGATGCCTTCTCAGGCTATAACCAAATCCGGATGTTCCCTCCGAACATCGCCAAGATGTCCTTCGTCACATACCAGGGGCTGTACTGCTACTGGGTCATGCCCTTCGGGCTAAAGAACGCCGGTGCCACCTACCAGAGACTCGTCAACCGAGTCTTTAAAGATCAGATCGGGCGTAACATGGAGGTATACGTCGACGACATGCTCGTCAAAAGTCAACATGGACAGCACCACGTCGCCGACCTGGAAGAAGCCTTTGGGGTCCTTCGAACCCACAACATGAGGCTCAATCCGGCGAAGTGCGCCTTCGGCGTCTCCTCGGGAAAATTCTTAGGGTTCAACATCAGCCAGCGCGGCATTGAGGCGAACCCCGAAAAAATCCAAGCCATAATAGACATGGCCCCTCCCAGGAATGTTAAAGAAGTCCAGAGGCTAACGGGGCGACTGGCGGCCATCGACCGTTTCCTCTCCAAATCTGGAGAGAAGTCCCTCCCATTCTTCAAGGCGCTACGCGGTACTGGAAAGTTCGAGTGGGGTACTCAACAACAAGAGGCCTTCGCCCAGTTGAAGGAATACCTCGCCAACCCTCCTCTCCTCAGCAAGCCCGAACCAGGGGAGCCACTCTGGCTCTACCTATCTACTTCGGAGAGTGTACTCAGTGCCGTCCTCGTCCGGGAAGAGGAAGGGGTTCAAAAGGCCCCTCTATTATGTGAGCAAGGTCCTGCTCGATGCCGAGACCCGGTATTCCAGGATGGAGAAAGTAGCGTACGCCTTGGTCATAGCCGCACGGAAGCTCCGTCCTTACTTCCAGGCGCATTCGATCCAGGTGCTCACCGATCAACCCTTGAAGGACATACTCTACAAACTGGAGAGTTCCAGTAGACTCATCAAATGGTCGATCGAACTCAGCCAGTATGACATCGGCTATCAACCCCAAACGTCCATCAAAGGGCAGGCCTTCGCCGAATTCATTACATAGTGCACCATCTCCGAGCAACCCGCGAACAAAGAAGCCGACCAGACGTGGGAAATTTACGTCGACGGCACCTCTTGTGAAATGGGGAGCGGTGCTGGCATCATCCTTCAGGGCTCGGATGGTTTCCTCCTCCAGTATTATCTCTGCCTCAACTTCCCAGCCTCCAACAACGAGGCTGAGTACGAGGCTATGATTGCCGGGCTCAACCTAGCTCATCAAGCCGGTGCCAAACAGATCAGGGCCTTTAGCAATTCTCAACTGGTGGTCAACCAGATCACTGGGGACTATGAAGCCCGTGACGATCGCATGATCAGGTACCGAGCCATAGTCCAGCGCCTATTATCGTCCTTCGACGAATCGGCTGTCTTAAGGATCCCCCGGGAGCTGAATGTCCAGGCCGACGCCTTGTCAAAATTGGCTTCCTCATCATTTGAAGGCCTCGACCGTACGGTCTTGATTGAAGTCCTGCTGAAGCCGAGTACAGACTCCCCGGAGATTCTGTACATCGAAGACAGAGCTCCTCCCGACGACTGGACCACCCTTATCAAAAAAATCCTAGTCAACGGAGAGCTCCCCGAAGACCGAGCTGAAGCAAGGAGGATCAGGGTCCGATCTGAAAGATTCGCGGTCATCAATGCCACTCTCTTCAAAAGATCCTATACAACGATCGATGGCAGGCCATACCTCCGCTGCCTGAGCCCAGGCGAAGCCAAGTACGCCCTCAAGGAACTGCACGAGGGAATCGGCGGATGCCACATAGGAAGCTGTTCCCTAGCACAGAAGGCTCTAAATCACGGGTACTACTGGCCCACTATGCTGCAAGATGCCCTCGCCCTAGTGAAGAAGTGTGGCCCCTGCCAAAGGTTCTTCCCCGTGAAGAGGGCTCCTCAGGCGAACCTCCGGTCCATGGCCAGTCCAACCCCCTTTGCGATGTGGGGAATGGATCTGGTAGGCCCATTTCCAAAAGCAACGGGCCAGCGGAAGTTTCTCATTGTAGCGATCGACTATTTCACGAAGTGGATCGAGGCCGAGCCATTAGCAACGATCACCGAGCGACAGACTCAGCAGTTTTTCTGGAAACACATCGTCTGTCGGTTCGGGATTCTGCAGGTGCTCATCACAGACAATGGGACTCAGTTTGCGGGTAAGAATTTCTGCAAGTTCTGCGAAGATCTCGGGATCCAGCAGCGCTTTTCTTCAGTATGCCATCCCCAGTCTAACGGTCAAGCCAAGAACGCGAACCGCCAAATCCTTGACGGCCTCAAGAAACGACTCGTTAACTCTTCTAAGGGGTTATGGGTCGACAAATTATCGAGCGTTCTCTGGGCCCACCAAACGACCAAGAGAATCCCCACGGGAGAATCCCCTTTTAATCTGACGTACGGCGCAGAGGCCGTCATTCCCGTGGAGATGGGGGTCCCTTCACCCCGTATAATGGCTTTCGATGAGGCCAAAAACTCCCAACAGCTGCGAGCCAACCTGGACCTCATAGATGAGGTCAGGGAAAAGTCCGCCATTAGAAGAAGCATCTACCAGCAAAGAATCGAAAAATTCTACAACAAGAAGGTGCACCCAACTGACATCAAACTCGGAGATCTTGTCCTCCGAAAACTGGCGGTTTCCAACCCCGGCCAGAAGAGAAAGTTGGCACCAAACTGGGAGGGCCCCTACAAAGTATCCGAAGTCGTGCGCCCTGGCACGTACCGCCTGACCAGTGCCGAAGGCAAGCCCATCAAAAGGCCCTGGAACGCGAAGCACCTAATCAAGTTCCTAGGAGGAGAGTAGCCTCCATGTAAATTATCATGATTGTAATCAGCACTTCGTGCCTAGTCTTTTGTAAAAGTTCAAATGTATTGTAAATATGCCAGCTTTCATATAACGAGCCTATAGCTTCGTATTTTGTAACAAGTAAAGAACATAACTCGGGCTCGGTGCTCGGATAACAGCTCGAGCTTGTAAAGCTTCACTTACAAGCTTGGGGCTCGGCGCTCGGATAACAGCGCGAGCCTGTAAAGCTTCCCTTACAAGCTTAGGACTCGGTGCTCGGATAACAGCGCGAGCCTGTAAAGCTTCACTTACAAGCTTGGGACTCGGCGCTCGGATAACAGCGCGAGCCTGTAAAGCTTCCCTTACAAGCTTAGGATTCGGCGCTCGGATAACAGCACGAGCCTGTAAAGCTTCCCTTACAAGCTTAGGGCTCGGCACTCGGATAACAGCGCGAGCCTATAAAGCTTCACTTACAAGCTTGGGGGCTCGGTGCTCGGATAGCAGCGCGAGCCTGTAAAGCTTCACTTACAAGCTTGGGGCTCGGCGCTCAGATAACAGTGCGAATCTGTAAAGCTTTCCTTACAAGCTTAGGACTCGGTGCTCGGATAACAGCGCGAGCCTGTAAAACTTCACTTACAAACTTCCCTGAGAAGTGTGGGAGCTCGGCGTCGACCCCGAGCAAGGCGGGTGCCTTCTTCAAGGCACCGCGACCTTGACGCTCGGTGGCGACCCCCCGCTACGCCTACAACTGCCTTTCTCACCGGTATGGGGGCTCGGCAACCGTCCCTCGCTCGGTTTGGGCTTCTCCAAGCTCATCAACCTATGTACGAGGCGACATCCGCCAGCCACGCCCACACCGTCTCTCCCTGAGAACAAGTGTGGGAGCTCGGCGTCGACCCCGAGCAAGGCGGGTGCCTTCTCACAGGCACCGCGACCTTGACGCTCGGTGGCGACCCCCCGCTACGCCTACAACTGCCTTTCTCATCGGTATAGGGGCTCGGCAACCGTCCCTCGCTCGGTTTGGGGCTTCTCCATGCTCATCAACCTATGTAAGAGGCGACATCTGCCAGCCATGCCCACACCGTCTCTCCCTGAGAACAAGTGTGGGAGCTCGGCGTCGACCCCGAGCAAGGCAGGGTGCCTTCTCCAAGGCACCATGACCTTGACGCTCGGTGGCGACCCCCCGCTACGCCTACAACTGCCTTTCTCACCGGTATGGGGGCTCGGCAACCGTCCCTCGCTCGGTTTGGGGCTTTTCCAAGCTCATCAACCTATGTACGAGGCGACATCCGCCAGCCATGCCCACACCGTCTCTCCCTGAGAACAAGTGTGGGAGCTCGGCGTCGACCCCGAGCAAGGCGGGTGCCTTCTCCAAGGCACCGCAACCTTGATGCTCGGTGGCGATCCCCCGCTACGCCTACAACTGCCTTTCTCACCGGTATGGGGGCTCGGCATCCGTCCCTCGCTCGGTTTGGGCTTCTCCAAGCTCATCAACCTATGTACGAGGCGACATCTGCCAGCCACGCCCCAACCGTCTCTCCCTGAGAACAAGTGTGGGAGCTCGGCATGACCCCGAGCAAGGCGGGTGCCTTCTCCAAGGCACCGCAACCTTGACGCTCGGTGGTCACTCCCCGCTACGCCTACAACTGCCTTTCTCACCGGTATGGGGGCTCGGCATCCGTCCCTCGCTCGGTTTGGGCTTCTCAAAGCTCATTAACCTATGTACGAGGCGACATCCGCCAGTCACGCCCACACCATCTCTCCCTGAGAACAAGTGTGGGAGCTCGGCGTCGACCCCGAGCAAGGTGGGTTCCTCCTCCAAAGCACCGCGACCTGGACGCTCGGCGGCGACCTCCCGCTACGCCTACAACTGCCTCTCACCCGCGTGGGGGCTCGGTTACGACCTACTACCATGTGCTGACCAAAATTTTATTAAGGTTTAGAGCGTCCACCTTCGGCAGACGCCCCGAGCCTCGAGTCGAATTGTTGACCACCCTCTCACCCGCGAACAACTCGGGGTTTACAGCTGTTACAAGCCTAAATCCCGAACTGTTCGAGGATGGCAGGGGGGCCATCGACACGCTGCTCTCTCCGTCATGGAACAAACGCTCCGAGCCTTTGAGCCGTTCAGCTAACCCTTCTCTCGCCCCCGAACAACTCGGGGTTTACGGCCCTTACGAGCCCAAAACCCCGAACTGTTCGAGGACGGCAGAAGAGCCAACACGCCTCGACTCTCTGCGAACCCCCGAACCGATCGGTCGGCCCACCACTCACCAACGAACAACCCGGGGTCTCACGGCCCTGACAGCCTGAACCCCGAATAGTCCGAGGGTAATCGGTGTGCCTCCGATCCGGAGTACTCGGAAGTATTATATTTTCTGGGCGCCCACCTTTGGCAGGCACCCGAGTCAGACGGCTCACTGCCTGACAACCAACAAGGGGAGTGGGGGATTATATAGCCCCCTGAGGCCCTCATTTATTGCATCTGGGAATACGAAACGGCGAAAGGCGAAACGTCGCCATAAATGCTCATGGAAATGCGAAACGTCGCAATTAATGACGCAGTCACGTCAGTGGCGACCCTTCATAGCAGTCATACCGACCACCCTCGACAGCCGAGGCAATCAAGGTTCAGGAAAACGAATGTTCTTATTGATTACTCATTGCTTACAAGTCAATTAACGTCGGTACAAATACAAGGAAAAAGCTCACAACTCACTCACACTCGGCTGGAAACTCGAATTCGGGGCTCCTCTCACGCTCGGCCGAACCGGCCCGGGAAGGTACTCCCGCCACCGAGCTTCCCGCATCTTCGGGCTGCATCCCATCCGGTAGAAATATCGGAGACCGCCCCGGGGTCTCATTGCTGGCCCCTTCTATCAGACCAGCGCCTAGCAACAGCTTCAGTCTGCGGATCTCCAGCTCCTTTTCGACTAAGGCCTCACGAAGGACAGACTCCGAAGCCGAACTCCCGCTCGAAGCATCCGAGAGGGACCATCCTGTCTCGATAACCCACCAGCCCCGGTCGGCTATAGCCTTTTTCAGACACGCCAACTCCAAGCCGAGCTCCCTGGACCTGTTCAGAAAATAGTTAACGGTGGCAGTGCGGTCCCGAGCTTGCTTCTGTTGACGAAGCAAAGCTACCTCCATGGCCTCCTCACCCACTCGATCTAGAGGCACCTCGGCAACAACGGGGAAGGCGACATGGGTCCCGTGCGTCTATCAAAAGATGAGAACAAACATCACAAAAAACACAAGTATGGAAGAATCGGCCCAAAAAATATATTTCATTTCTTTCAAAAAGCCCGATACAAAAGCCGCGGTTGCCAGTTCGCCCAAGGCATTTACATCAAAACAAGAAAAAAAGAAAAAGATCTATTCTTGATTGGGGTTTGGCACCTCTTCATCGACCTGGTTGCCCCCCGAACGGTCGCCCCCCGGGGTGGGAGGAAGATTCGACACCCATCCGTAGTAGAGATGGTCCACATTCTGCTCAGGGTGGATATGTTTAAAATGGGACTTGGCTTGTTCGTACGCCTCGTCCTGCGCCACCATGACGATCTCCCCCAACACCGACTCCATCTCCTGCAGTGCCTTCTTCCCCTTCGCTGCCTCGGCCACAATCTTCGCCACAAGGTCCTCCCGATCCTGCTTGTGGATCTTGCCAAGCGACTCTATCTGGGCTTCGTTGACGGCAATCATCGACCGAGCTTCTTTCAGCTCATCCGTTGCCTTGTTCAGGTCACGAAGGTACTTCTCCGTATTCCACCTCTCGATAATAATCTCCTTCTCCAAGCACTTGTGGAAGTGCTGGCCATGGAGCATCGCCTGGCCGAAGAAGAGAAATATTAGAAAAAACTCCGTCATTTGAATGAAAAACAGGGCCAAGCCAACTTACCGAGAGGGTCGCCTGAGACCACCGCATGTAGGCCTGGTCCGCCGACTGCACCGCCAGGGCCATCCAATCATGCTCGGTGGCGGCCTTCGAGACAAACTCGACCGCCACGGGCCCATCGAGCTGAGAATCCCCCCACACGATTGACCAATCAGGGGCAAATGGCAGCGTACCCTGCCTGCCCACCATCTCCGCAGTGCTCGGCCGAATTGGGGGGAGCCCTTTTTTCGGGGCATCAACGGTCTTGCCTGAACCACCCGCGGCGTCCCGAGCCCCCCTCGACGAATGGGAGGACTGGGAGTGTGGCCTCTTAGTCCTCTTCACCGGGGAAGGCTCCTCGGACGCCGGCACCGGTACCTGGGAGGGCACGCCGGTCTGTGCGGCCAGCCTCTGCTTCTCGGTCGCCAACCTCTCCTGTTCGGCCTTCTTCCTCTTCTCTACCCTCGCCTTCTCGGCGACAGCGAGCAACAACTTCTTCGCGTCCGCCTATTGGGTTGTCATCCCTACAAAAACACAGAAGAAAGGCTAACATTAACACGAAGGCAGGAAATGAACATATTCGGAAAGAGACATACTAGGGTCGGCAGGACTCAGTCCGGCCCGGGCGAGGTGTATCTCGGTCACTCGCAGCCACGCTATACTGTGCCCTCCCGGTGATCTTCTCCACCCTCTTCCACTCCTTGGCTGTCAAGTCGCTCTTCCTCGGAGGCTTGTGCTTCGGCTTGACAAAGTTCCACCTGGTCGGAATTCCCCAAGACCCCTCAGTCCGAACTACAAAATATTTCTCTTTCCATCCCTTTATAGAGCGCAGATGACCGTGCATAACCTTCTTGTGTGGCCTCGGCAAAAAGTAAAAAATCCCCTCCTAATCTCCGAGTGAACCAATCCCAAAAATAGCTCGGAAGAATGTCAGCCTCAGCTTCACTCCCTTCTCTTGACACTTAAGAATGAAGCAGACTAAATGCTTCCAAGAGTTCGGACCATATTGCATGGGACACAGCTTCGCCCAGTTCAGAACCCTCTTCACGAAGGGATGCAGCGGCAGCCTCAACCCCGAGAGGAAAGCATCCTCAGGAAACATATAGTACCCCGGTGCCAGAGCCGTAGTGGCCCGAATACCTGGGCTCGGAAGGAAGATCTCGAACTCCCGTGGAATATAGTAGGCGGCCCTGATAATGTTGAGGTACTCTGCCTTCAGAATGCTCGGAATGCTATCTGCGCGGATCTTCACCCGAGTGTCTTCGCCCGGCACTGGCAGGATCGGTTCGATGTCCTTAATATCATCGGGATGCATCCGAATCGACCCTGGATTCCTGAAGGTGACCGGGGGAAACTCGTGACCCGGTCTCGGTGCGTACTCATCGGGTGAGGAAGGACTGTGCGGGATGGTCATGGCTTTCTTCTTCCGATTAGGACGAGCCTTACACTCGGGGGACGGCGTTGACAAGGGGGGAAGTGGTGGAAGATCTTCTCCGGCCCCAGTCGGCCCTCCAGCCGTGCTTTGACCAGCATCCTGTCCTTCGTCCTCATCCTCCTCGTCTTCCTCACCACCCTCGGCAACTTGCTCATCTCCGTCCCCCTCCTCTTCATCACCTTCCCACTCCTGATCCTGTTCCTCTTCATCCTCGCCATCCCCCTCATCCTCTTCCTCCTCGTCACCCTCATCCATGGGCTCCTTCCCCGGTCTTCTGGACCTCAACGGGGACACCACAAAGACAACATCGTCCCCATCATCTGACCCAGGGTTGGTAAGAACCTCCTCCTTCACCTTATACTTGCTCAAGGACGATGATCTTTCCTGCTCTGATTCCTCCGCAGAATGACCTGACCAGCTAGCCTCGGATCCGAACTGAGTTCGCGACATTACTAAAAAGAAAAATACTAACCTGGAACGTAGCAAGTTACGGTCACCGGAAAATCTGCCGACGGCAAGTAAAATTCTCGCTTTTGTTAATAATTGGAAAGTGAGTGATAAAGTATAAAGGAAGAAATGAGGGAGGGGGTGGGGTTTTTAAAGAGGAAAAGCTACTCCTCGATTCTTGCGAAAAAGATCTAGCCGTTGGATCTTATCTGACAAGATCCAGCGGCCACCAAGATATGAAAATGCTTTGATCTTTGCACCCATGACGTCAGCAATAGGCATAAAATTACCCCACTGCCCCTCCACATTTTCTATAACAAAAAAGGCTTTTTTCTGCCAAGTCAGGCTTTTTTCTGCCAAGACAGAAGGGTCGACATTCGGATGGAAGCACGAGCCAGTAATTCCCCTTCTATTTTCACAGCAGGATCGACGCTCGGATGGAAGCGCGATCCAGTAATTCCCCTTCTATTTTCACAGAAGGGTCGACGCTCGGATGGAAGCACGAGCCAATAATTGCCCTTCTATTTTCACAGAAGGGTCAACGCTCGGATGGAAGCATGAGCCAGTAATTCCCCTTCTATTTTCACAGAAGGGTCGACGCTCGGATGGAAGCGCGAGCCAGTAATTTCCCTTCTATTTTCACAGAAGGGTCGACGCTCGGATGGAAGCGCGAGCCGATAAAAACCTCCTTTGATTCAGAGGGGCTCGGTGCTCGGATAACAGCGCGAGCCCCAACTACTCTCCTTCGATATAGTGGGACTCGGCGCTCGGATAGAATCCCGAGCAGCAACTGTCCTCCTTTGATATAGTAGGACTCGGCGCTCCGATGGAATCCCGAGTCCCAACAACTCTCCTTTGATATAGTAGGACTCGGTGCTCGGATAAAATCTCGAGCAGCAACTGTCCTCCTTTGAAAAAGAGAGACTCGGCACTCGGATGGAATCCCGAGTCCCAACTACACCCTTGATATAGTAGGACTCGGCGCTCGGATAGAATCCCGAGCCCCAACTGCCCTCCTCTGACATAGAGGGGCTCGTCTGCCGACCCCTAATGCTCGACGAATCGAGCCCCAGAAGAAAACCTCGCCTCCTCCTCGCTCTTCCAACTAGCGAGGAGATCGTCCACCGACCCAAGGAGCTCGTCTGCCGACCCCCAAACACTCAGCAAGCCGACCTCCCAAGAACCAATCTCCTATAAAATCGACCTCAGTGCCCCCCTCGCTCTTCCAACTAGCGAGGGGACCGTCTACCAACCCCAGGGGCTCGTCCATCGACCCCTAATGCTCGACAAATCAAGCCCCAACGGAAGGCCTCGACGTCCCCTCGCACTTCCAACTAGCGAGGTGGCTGTCCGCCAACCCTTGGGCTCGCCTGCCGACCCCATGGGCTCATCTGCCGACCCTTGGGGCTCGTCAAGCCCCAAAAGAAGGCCTCGACGTCCCTTCGCTCTTCCAACTAGCAAGGTGGTCGTCCGCCAACCCTTGGGCTCGCCTGCCGACCCCATAGGCTCATCTGCGGACCCTTGGGGCTTGTCAAGCCCCAACAGAAGGCCTCGACGTCCCCTCGCTCTTCCAACTAGCGAGGTGGCCGTCCGCCAACCCTTGGGCTCGCCTGCTGACCCCATGGGCTCATCTGCCGACCCTTGGGGCTCGTCAAGCCCCAACAGAAGGCCTCGACGTCCCCTCGCTCTTCCAACTAGCAAGGTGGCCGTCTGTCGACCCTTGGGCTCGTCCCCCGACCCTTGGGGTCGTCCGCCGACCCTTGGGCTCGTCTACCAACACCATGGGCTCGTTTGCCGACCCCCAAGCCTCGGCGAGCGTCGCTCAGGCTCTCCTACTCTACACAGCCGCTCGCACAAACTCCAATAAGGGATCCATTCCTCCTACCCCCCTGGCCTCCTCAAAAGGTAGCAGATCTTGCTTTCTCACCCCAACATCCACCCTGCTCTTCCTACGGAGGCGAAGAATCACTCCTACATGGCTGGCTCACCCAGCCCTACAGGAGTGTGGGGCTTGTGATATGGGCTAGGAATGACGTGGCCCATCCTGGGCCATAGGGTCCCCTCAGGATACGCGCACCTCTTGATTCTCCAGATTCGCCACGTCAGCATCGGAAAACCGCCCGGACCGCTGCCACGTCAGCCCGAAAACCGCCCGGGCATCTGCCACGTCAGCCCTAAACCGCCCGGGTTTCCACCGCTTCAGCCACACGGGCAACCGGGTCCAGACCCAGCCCCAAACGGGTCCAGACCCGGTTGGGATCTTCTATAAATACCAGACCCCTACTCCTTCTCCAGGTAATCAATCTTTAACCACCAAAACCCTAGTTACTGTTACTTTCACTCAGTGACTGACTAGATCGTCGGAGGGTCTACCACCGGGACCAACCCTGGTGTTCCGAGACCGTCTGCAGGTACACAAGACCCTCGGATTCGAGCCTCAAAGATCCGAGCCCAGCATCAGCCTCCACCTCAATACCGCCTACCTCGGTACCGTTTGCCCAGCCAAGGGTCGTCTGCATAGGTGTCTCCTCTAATACAAATCGAGTAAGAACTCACGCCTGGTGCATCCACACATTCCCCAAAAACAAACCGCATCACCCCCATCCTAGAGAACTTCAAGTCGCCTCACTTCGAATCGTATACCGGGGAGTCAGACCCTGTAGACCACATAGAGTGTTTCAAAACTCTCATGATGATCCACCATGCTTCAGACGCCCTCCTCTGCAAGATCTTCCCTGCCACGCTGAAGGGGTCTGGCGAGAATGGTACTCTCGACTCGCACCGACCTCCATCTTCTCATTCGATCAGTTCGAAGCGCTCTTCCTTACTCATTTCGTGAGTAGCCGCCGGGCCGAGAAAACAAGTGTATCTCTGGTGACCCTCAACCAAGAAAAGGGTGAACGCCTAAGGGATTAAGTTCGACACTTTACCGCTGAAGCCCGGTCCATTCCCTCCCTCAACCAGTCAGTAGCCTCTGCCGCATTCGAGCGCAACGTCACTAATGCCAACCTCAGGGCATCCCTTGCCAAGAAGCCTCCTCGGGACTTCTCAGAGCTCCTACTTGGGGTGGAGAAGTACATACGGGCAGAAGAGGCCCTCGACCCCCTTGCTCTTGAGGAGACATCTTCCGGGAACAAACGGAAGAACACAAGTGAAGAAGGGACCCAAAAATTCCAGAAGGACAGTAATGGCCAGCGCCGCCCGACTCCACGTTTTGAGAAGTTCACCCCCCTCATTGCAAATATATCAGAAGTTCTTATGGAGGTGGACAAGGAAGGACTACTCCGTGCTCCCCCTAGAATGAATACCCCTGGCAAGAAGAGGAACAAGGATAAGTAGTGCCGCTTTCACAGGGACCACGGCCACGACACGGATGATTGTCGGGCTCTCAAGGAGGAGATCGAAGAACTCATACAGCGGGGGCACCTGACCAGGTTCGTCCAAAAAGAGGGGGCCGAGCTTCCCCCTTGAGGAACCGACAAACGAACAGAAAGGCCTACCGAGCTTCAAGACTCAGAACCTCCTAGCTCCTCCCAAGAGGTCTTCACCTTATCGTAGAAGTAGGATTTTGATTTTCAATAAGGCCGATGCTTGTAACCTGGCCAATAGCATGTAATAATGGCTCGCCCTATTGAAGCAGCCACTTAGTTTATTTCAATAAAACTTTACGTTTTTTCATTGGAAATTGTTGCTCTTGCTTCATCTCAATCTCTCCGAGTCACGACTCGCTAAATGGTGAGTTCGAAGTCCAGCTTCTTCACATAGCTGCTCCCGCAACTTACTAAGCTCTAACAACGAGGTCGGAGTCCAACACTTGGCTCGATTCCGCTTCAAATTACTCGCTCATAAACGGGTAAGAAGTGGTTCGCCATTCGGAATTGCTCCTACACCTCGTTAACCCCCCCTCTAACGACGAGTTCGGAGTCCAACACTTGGCTCGATTCTGCTTCAAATTACTCGCTCATAAGCGGGTAAGAAGTGGTTTGCCATTCAGAATTGCTCCCACAACCGTTGAATCCCTCTAACGACGAGTTCGGAGTCCAACACTTGGCTCGATTCTGCTTCAAATTACTCGCTCATAAGCGGGTAAGAAGTGTTTCGCCATTCGGAATTGCTCCCACAACCGTTGATAACTTCACTTAAACAACAAGTTCGGTGCTCACAACTCTCTCCTTGGGTTGCTCCTCAAACTTGTCTCCCAAATGGCTCTCTCCCAGAGTCAAGCTCTTCGCTCCGCTCACCTCCAAGGCGGACCACTTCTCAACGAGTTCGGAGCTCACAACTCTCTCCTAGAGTTGCTCCTCAAACTCGTCTCCCAAATGGCTCTCTCCTAGAGCCGAGCTCTTCACTCCGCTCGCCTCCGAAGAGGACCTCTTCTCAATGAGTTCGGAGCACAACTCTCTCCTAGAGTTTCCCCTCAAACTCGTCTCCCAAATGGCTCTCTCCCAGAGTCAAGCTCTTCGCTCCGCTCACCTCCAAGGCGGACCACTTCTCAACGAGTTCGGAGCTCACAACTCTCTCCTAGAGTTGCTCCTCAAACTCGTCTCTCAAATGGCTCTCTCCTAGAGCCGAGCTCTTCACTCCGCTCGCCTCCGAAGCGGACCTCTTCTCAATGAGTTCGGAGCACAACTCTCTCCTAGAGTTCCCCCTCAAACTCGTCTCCCAAATGGCTCTCTCCTAGAGTCAAGTTTTTCGCTCCGCTCACCTCCAAGGCGAACCTCCTCTCAACGAGTTCGGAGCTCACAACTCTCTCCCAGAGTTGCTCCTCAAACTCGTCTCCCAAACGGCTCCGATCGCCCCACGTCCCTCGGAACCAAAATCTGAGCGACAGGCGATCTGACCCCAACGACCAAAAGGATAGCTCAGATTCCGAGCAAGTGCCAATCCAACCTACGAATTGGAGAAAAACGACTTTCCCCTCAAAATTCGTGTAAGATTTGGATCAGACGGCTCAGATCATGCCAGCACCATTACACGACAAGATAGTGTTTTCTTGGGAACAGAGCCCGCATCGAGATCTGTGCCACCATCCAACGGCTAGGATCACCCCACGTCCCTCGGAACAAAAATCCGAGCTACAGGCGATCCGATCCCCGCAACAAAGAGGATAGCTCGAAATACCGAGCTAATAGTTCAGCCACCGAGCTATACGATCGGCCACCGAGCTACATCGCTCAGATTCCGAGCAAGTGCCAATCCGAGCTAGGAATTGGAGAAAAACAAATTTTCCCTCAAAATTCGCGTATGATTTCGATTAGACGGCCCAGATCTTGCCAGCACCACTAAACGACAAGATAGTATTTTCTTGGAAACTGTGCCCGCCTCGAGATCCGCGCTGAGATCCGACAGCTCAGATCGCTCCACGTCGCTTGGTATTCCAAGCTGAGTGACTAGTGATCCGAGCCACTCGCGCCCCTTCTTCGCCCCTAGGGTCTTCCTGGCACATCTTCCTAGCACATCTTACAAGGGTCTTCCTAGCACGTCTTACAAGGGTCTTCCTAGCACAAGGGTCTTCCTAGCACAGCTTCTCCACCCCTAGGAGTGGAGCTCCTTTTCCAAAATCCCTAAGACCAAAACACTCCTCAACTTCATGAAGACAAGGATGTTGCGGGGCTATTTTGACCATGAAGGAGGGTGAAACTTCATCCCACTCCTAAAGAGAAGTTGTAGATCTTCGAATTAGCTTCGAAACGAGGGTCGCACGCCCCGATCGGACCTCCGTAGCACCGGGAAAGTGGATCGCAATACAGCTGTGCCGGATAGCTCGGAAATCCAAGCCAAGCCACTCGCGCAAGGGAAAAACCGAGCCACTTCGCTCAGATTCCGAGCAAGTGCTAATCCGACCCTCGAAAGTGAAGAAAAACGATACCGAGCAACTCCAACTGTTGGATCTTTATGAAAATCGTGCCTGAGATGATGGACGGTCCAGATTACGCCACGTCCACTAAACGACAAGATAGTATTTTCTTGGGAACTGTGCCTGTCTCGAGATTCGTACCATGATCATGATCAACCGTCCAGATTGAGCCACGAAGCTAGGATCTACAATCCGAGCTACTGTCCTACCGAGATGCAAAATGGCAAAAATTTGCCTCAAAATCCGTGCTCGGATTTGCCGAACAACAAGAAGAAGAAGAAGAAGAAGAAGAAAAAAGGTCGGCGGGGTGGGTTCGGACCCGTTAAGGACCCAAACCCGAACCCTATGTCACCCTCTTCTTCTCCACTCTCCCGCCAAAACAAAAAAAGAAGAAGAACCCAAACTCTTCTCTGAGCTCCAGACCTCGCCGAGCTCCGACGCCTCTTCGTCAGCCTCTGCCGAGCTCACCAACCCCATGGGCGAGCTCCAAGCTCCTCGCCGAACCCATCGTTGCCAAGCTTCAACATTCACTCCGGTGCCGAGCATTCAAACCTTCACGAGCGCGAGCTCTCATCGACTCCGAGCTCCCATTCCAATGTCGAGCTCAACCACGTCCACCACTTTCGACGAGCTCCCCCCTACACCGAGCTCCGCCACTCCTCCAAAGCTCCGAGCTCGCCTCCATTCCTTGCCACCTCCGAGCTCGAGCCCCTCCCTCTCCAAGCCATCGGCGAGCGCTCTCTTCTCCTGGCCGAGCTCGAAGCCTCCTCTCGACCGCATCGCCGAGCTCTTTCATCGAGCTTCACGACGAGACGAGCTCGGGAGCGAAGGGATGGTCGAAGAAGAAGGACGAACCCATTACTGACGAGTTCTCCCCCACCGAGCTCAAGAGCTCCACCTTCGTCTCCACTACAGTGCCGAGCTCCACCTCCGACGAGCCCCACTCCGCTCGTCGCCTCTCGCCGAACTCCCAAGCTCCATGTCGTGCTCCCATCCATCACGAGCTCAGCCGTGGCCTTGACGAGCCCCACTTCGCTCATCGTCTCTCGCCGAGTTCGCCGAGCTCCAGTGGCGCTCTCAGTGACGGAGACGGAGTCGGGGTCGGAGGCATGCTTGGGTCGAATGCTGAGAGAAGAAGACGAAGAAAGAAGACAAAACGAAGAACCAAGAAGAAGAGAAAGAAGGGAGAGAAAAGAAAAAAATATATAATTTTTATGCCACGCCACGTGGCTTCACCTCATTGGTCGGATCCGAGGTCGGATCCGACCTGCACGAAATGTGGGCGAAGTTGCTCGGATTCCGAGCAAGTGCCAATCCGAGCTCAAAATTGGAGAAAAATGCTGCCGAGCTACATGCATCGTCCAATCTTTTCAAAAATCGCGTCACGACACGATCGATGCTCAGAAACGCACCACGTGTCCAAACGTGATCTGCTTTGCGATGCGCGCACATCTGATCATGATCGACGCTCAGAAACGCGCCACGTGTCTAAACGTGATCTGCTTTGCGATGCGTGCACATCTGATCATGATCGACGCTCAGGAATGTGCCACGTGTCCAGGTAATATTTAATTTATTATTTTTTTATTTAATTGTTTTAATTATTTAAAAAAATCCGAAAAAATATTTTAAAAATCGAAAAAAATTAATTAAAAATTCTGAAAATAATTATTAATTCAGAAAAATTATTTTAAAAATTTTGGAAAAATAATTATTAAATTAGAATAATTAATTAATATTTTCGATAATTAATTATTTAATTCGGAAAATGAATAAAAAATTCAAAAAATGAGAAAAAAATTCAGAAAAATCTGGAAAAATCACCAAAAATCCAGAAAATTCTGAGGAAATTTTTGGGTATTTTACAAGCCCAGAATAACACCGTTACACCCCGAGCAAGATTCCAAACTCCCTTAAGAACACCGATAAAATCCCGTACGCCATTAGAACAACAAAACTACTCCTCGAAGACTGTAAAGCTCAGTCTCCAGGAGTGGGGGGCTCGTGATATGGCTAAAAATAGGATTAAATCGGGACCGTTCACTTCGGACACGAATCTTAAAGCTCAGGGGTAAAACGGTAATTTCACCTACTAACGGGTCTGAAATGGGTACTGGATCTCCTCCCCAAAGATCCAATAACCCACAAACGGATCCACCTCAACTGGGTATGGGTCCCAACCCGAAATGAACCCAGTCCAGCAGGATAGAATTAGGGTTTCTGATTAATACTAATCAACGGCCCTGATTCACATCTATCCTTTCACTAGGGATTAGGAATTACATTCCTTATCCAATCACAGGGATTGCATTCCTAATCTGACCCCAACGGTGACTATAAATACCCCCCATTCATCTCCATTAAGAGGTAATTAATCTTTTTCCAGTTTTACGCTCTTTCATAATCACTTTTGATTACTGACTTGAGCGTCGGAGGGTGAGTCGCCGGGAACAATCCCGGTGTCTCACACTTTTTGCAGGTATACGGTGGGAGCGAAGGTCAAACTCCGGCGGAACAGGTAAACAGGTTTACTATTCAAAGTTTCCCAAGAATCCACAAAGGTGTGGGGGCAAACAGATAGTATTTGTGGATTCTTGGGAAACTTTGAATAGTAAACCTATTTACCTGTTCCGCCGGAGTTTGACCGTCACTCCCGCCGTATACCTGCAAAAAGTGCGAGACACCGGGGTTGTTCCCGGCGACGCACCCTCCAACGCTCAAGTCAGTAATCAGAAGTGATTATGAAAGAGCGTAAAACTGGAAAAAGATTGATTACCTCTTAATAGAGATGGATGGGGGATATTTATAGTCGTCGTTGGGGTCAGATTAGGAATGTAATCCCTGTGATTAGATAAGAAATGTAATCCCTAATCCCCAGTGAAAGGATAGATGTGAATCAGGGCCGTTGATTAGTATTAATCAGAAACCCTAATTCTATCCTGCTGGACTGGGTTCATTTCGGGTTGGGACCCGTACCCAGTTGAGGTGGATCCGTTCGTGGGTTATTGGATCTTTGGGGAGGAGATCCAGTACCCATTTCAAACCCGTTAGTAGGTAAAATTACCGTTTTACCCCTGAGCTTTAAGATTCGTGTCCGATGTGAACGGTCTCGATTAAATCCTACTTTTAGCCATATCACGAGCCCCCCACTCCTGGAGACTGAGTTTTACAGTCTTCGAAGAGTAGTTTTGTTGTTCTAATGGCGTACGAGATTTTATCGGTGTTCTTAAGGGAGTTTGGAATCTTGCTCGGGGTGTAACGGTGTTATTCTGGGCTTGTAAAATACCCAAAAATTTCCTCAGAATTTTCTGGATTTTTGGTGATTTTTCCAGATTTTTCTGAATTTTTTTGAATTTTTTATTTATTTTCGAATTAAATAATTAATTATCAAAAATATTAATTAATTATTCTAATTTAATAATTATTTTTCCAGAATTTTTTAAATAAGTTTTCTGAATTAATAATTATTTTCAAAATTTTTAATTAATTTTTTTCGGTTTTTTAAATATTTTTCGGATTTTTTTAAATAATTAAAACAATTAAATAAAAAATAATAATAATAAATTAAATATTACCTGGACACGTGGCGCGTTCCTGAGCATCAATCATGATCAGATGTGGGCGCATCGCAAAGCAGATTACGTTTGGACACGTGGCGCGTTTCTGAGCGTCGATCATGATCAGATGTGCGCGCATCGCAAAGCAGATCACGTTTGGACATGTGGCGCATTTCTGAGCATCGATCGTGTAATGACGCAATTTTTGAAAAGATCGGACGGCGGGTGTAGCTCGGCAACATTTTTCTCCAATTTTGAGCTCGAATTGGCACTTGCTCGGAATCCGAGCAACTTCATCTACATTTCGTGCAGCTCGGATCCGACCTCGGAGCCGACCAATGAGGTGAAGCCACGTGGCGTGGCATAAAAAATATTATTTTTCTTTTCTTTTCTCTCGCTTCTTTCTCTTCTTCTTGGTTCTTCGTTTTGTCTTCTTTCTTCAAACTCTTCTCCGAGCTCCAGACCTCGCTGAGCTTCGACGCCAAATTCGGTGTGGGGGAAAACAAGTTTGTATCCCCTTTCAATATCACTCACACCGTTATGGCTGACCCCTATAGTTTTGGGGGTTAGGGGTGTCTCTAGCCTCATATTTTATAGGTAAGTACCATTAGCTTGGAGTTAGGAGCATGTGGTAGAATACTTAATGTTTATGCATATCTTATAGAAGGATTGATTGTAAAAAGAATTGTATTTATGGTGCTTGTAAATACCGATCTGTTGTAAAAAGAATTGTAATTCAAAGTGTTTAAATTCCGCTGTGCTTTGTAAAAGAGTTAATGTAATAAAAGTTTTGAATTTCCCTATATTTGGATGGTATGTTTATGATTACAATTAAGGTTGATTCTGAAATTTGTGCCACATATTTCTAATTTACTTATTGAAAATTTGGGGCGCTACAGAGTTGGTATCAGAGCAAGCACAAATAGTAATGTTAAACATGGGAAAGGGAATGAACCTAGGTGTGAACACTAGAGTGTGAGTACCTAGGTGTGGACATTAGAGTGTGAGTATTAAAACATGAAACTAAAACAAATGAAATGGTTTGAGAATTAATAGACTTCTGCAGCGGGCAGTTAGTATGAATGAGATTTATATTTTGGTGCTCTAACATTTCACATGTTTTGCAGTATTCAGTGAAATGGTAGGACCCAGGACCAAGAATTGTGGGAATTGTGATGGGGCTGAAGGTTCCCACGGGGCCGGACTTGATCTGAAAACAAAGATTTCCAGGGTGTATCAGACTCTAAATGCATTTATGACAGCAAGTGTGACTCAGAATCAAGGAGCAGGCCCTGTACCTATTAATGCTGATCCGATCAAGCAAGTGGAGTCTTTCAAGTGGATGAAGCCACCAGTCTTCGAAGGGCAAGCAAATCCCAATGAAGCTAATGACTGGATTAGGTAGATGGATATGGTCTTTGAGGTTTTGGAAACCCCCGAGGACAACAAGGTGAAATTGGCTACGATGCAATTGGAAAAGGACGCCAGTGTTTGGTGGCAGTCAGTGAAGAGGACTTTTGGGGATGAGCATGTGACTTGGGAAGCTTTTCTTGGAGAGTTCAGGGATCACTACTTCCCCTTGGACATTCAGGAGAAGAAGGCAATGGAGTTTCGAAATCTGCAGCAGAGTAATCTGACTGTGCGTGAGTATGAGACTAAGTTCACGCTGCTATCAAGGTATGCACCGGAGCTGGTTTTCGATGAAGCAAAGAAGGCTAGGAAATTTGAGCAAGACTTGAGGCCGAATCTAAGGTCCCGAATGATACCTTTGGGGATCAGAAGGTTCGACAAACTTGTTAGGAAGGCAGCAATGACCGAGGAGGACATGGATCAGTTCCAGAAGAAGCAGGAAACCTGAAACATGAACAAAAGGCCAGCAGTGGCAAATCAGAGTGGGAGGAGGTTCCCAGAGAAGAAGGGTAGATTTGGTGGGCCCGACAGAAAGCAGTAGCAATTCAAGGTGTGACTTGTTATAACTGTGGAGAAGCAGGCCACTACAGGTCAGCATGTCCCAAACCAATAAAGGGGCAGACTTGTTATCAATGTGGGCGAGAAGGTCATACCAAGCCATTTTGCCCGCAGCTTAAGAAGGGCGGTGCGAATGGGGGAAAATTTCAGAGGTAAGGGCGAGTGTTCGCATTGACTGAGGAAGATGCGGATAACTCAGAAGATGTGATCCAGGGTATGCAAGAATTTTAATTTATTTATTGGTTGTATTAAATAAGACTTTGTTCAAGAATAAAATAGATTTTTGAGTATCATTCTTCATGTGACAGGATATGTTTTGGTTAATGGAATAAAAACAAAGGTTTTATTTGATACTGGTTCTTCGCATACATTTGTGTCGCCCAATTTTGCTAAAGTTTTAGGTGTGAAACCTAAGATTTTTCCAGGCAGAGTCTTTTCAGTGACAAGACCATCAGGAGAGAAATTGGTTGCTGATCGGTATTACGAGGATTGTGATATCGAGATTGGAGGGAGGCTTTTTGGAATCGATCTCATCGAACTGCAAGTTTTGGGTGGAGATGTGATTGTGGAAATTGATTGGATGGCAATTTATGATGCTACAATTGAATGCAAGAATAAAGAAGTTATGGAGAAGGCACCGGAAGGACCTGTAAAGAATTTTCAAGGAAAAAAGGGGAACTCGAAGATGGTTGCAGCTATATCGACGTTGATGTTTCCAGAAGGGATCAGGGAGATTCCAGTTGTCAGGGATTTTCCTACTATGTTCTTGGAAGATCTGTTGGGGTTACCGCCGCAGCAAGATATTGAGTTTTGCATCAATGTTCAGTCAGGAAGTGCTTCAATATCTAAGGCTCTATATAGGATGGCACCTGTAGAGCAGGAGAAGTTAAGAAGCAAGTTGAGGAATTATTGAGTAAAGGGTTCATCAGGCCAAGTTCTTTACCATGGGGTGCACCAGTGTTGCTAGTAAAGAAGAATGATGGATCAATGAGGATGTACATAATGTCTACAATGATGTGTCGCTCAGAGGTTTGGGTTGCATCTTGATGCAAGAGGGAAAGGTTATTGCTTATAGTTCGAGGCAGTTGCGTCCTCATGAGAAGAATTATCCAACGCACGATTTGGAGCTTACAGCTATTATCTTTGCCTTGAAGTAGTGGAGGCATTATGTATATATAGAAAAGGTCAATACGTATACTGATCACAAGAGCTTGAAGTATATTTATCAGCAGAATGATCTGAATCTTCGGCAGAGAAGGTGGTTGGAGGTGTTGGAAGATATTTGTCCTGAGATCAAGTATCATCCAGGCAAGGCGAATGTAGTGGCTGATGGGCTTAGTCGAAAGAGTAGCCTATAATGTTTGATCACGGCTCAGAAGGATTTGGCAGTAAAGATAGATCAGGAAAGTATCGATGTTGTTCTACAAGGATTGGGAGCTTCGTTAGCACAGTTGAGGCATCAGCCTATTTTGAAGGAATAGATTATGGAGGGCCAGAAGTTAGATTCAGCCATTCAGAAGATGTTGCAGCAGATTTCTGATTATAAGTTATCAGAGTTTTGTGACCAAGATGGGATTCTATGGATCGGTGAGAGGTTGTATGTGCCGGAGAATGCATATTTGAGGGAGAGAATCTTGCAGGAAACACACAGTACCTTATTGTCGGTACATCCTGGAGGTACGAAGATGTACAATGTAACACCCCAGCCCCGCTCAGCGATTTTTCTAACTATCCACCACAGGCTTGCCTCATAAAAGGTGCTACAGTATATTGGTGACCTCTAATCCCATGTAATTATATATACATACACAATTAATCACAATTCTCCCCGATGTGGGATTAGTCAATCCTACATCTCGCAGTGTGCTGACGTCAGCCGGCACAATTACGCACAGCAGCACTCTCACACGGGAGCCCCAATGCCAACTCCACACATGCTGTCAATGCACAGCACCCACCTCCCCCCTTTCTCTCTGACAATGTCAGCATGGAAAAGAAAAGTCGAGCCCCACGTCCAACTCCATACAACACTCCCATAGGAATTTCTATGAGCAACTATAATTAACTAATTTTATATATATATATATATATATATATATATATAGGGTGTTACACCCCCCCCCCCCTTAAGAATTCAGCATTCTCGCTGAACCCGAAGCATGCAACATGATGCAGGATCTCCTTTCTAGCCGAAGTGGAATGGCATACCCGAATTTAGCTAATTCTAGCATATTGTCCCTGGCCAAACTGCCATCGTACTGACCTCAGCTCCCTCTCAGGCATAACCACCCTGACCTACACTCAGTGTTGAAAGTTGGCTCTGATACCATTTGTAACACCCCGGCCCCGCACAGCGATTTTTCTAACAACTGCCCACCACAGGCTTGTCTCATAAAATGTGATATAGCTTATTGGTAATCTCTAATCCCAGGCAATTATATATATATATATATATATATATATATATATATATATATATATATATATATATATATATACATACACACACAATTAATCACAATTCTCCCCGATGTGGAATTAGTCAATCCCACATCTCGCAATGTGCTAACGTTAGCCATCACAATTACGCATAGCAGCACTCTCACACGGGGGCCCTAATGCCAACTCCACACATGTTGTCAACACATAGCACCCTCCTCCACCTTTTCTTTCTGACAACGTCAGCATGGAAAGGAGAAGTCGGGCCCCACCTCAAACTCCATACAACACTCCCATAGGAATTTCTACGGGCAACTATAATTAATTCTATATATATAAAATGTGGAAAATGCTCCATTGAAAACGTGGAAAACGTAATGCATTAGCATTTCCCTATATATATATATATATATATATATATATATATATATATATATATATATATATATTCTTAAATACGGGGTGTTACATACAAGGACATTAAGCAGCACTTTTGGTGGCCAAGAATGAAGATGGATGTGGCAAACTTTGTGGCGAGATGTTTGACTTGTCAACAAGTCAAAGCGGAAAATCAGAAACCTGGAGGCTTGTTGCAGCTGTTGCCTATACCGGAATGGAAGTCGGAAAATATTAGTATGGGTTTCATCACTGGTTTGCCTAGGAGTCCGAAGGGCAATGACTCGATTTGGGTGATTATGGATCATTTGACCAAGTCAGCTCACTTCTTGTCTATGAAGATTACGTGGTCTTTGGAGAAGTTAGCAGAGTTGTACATTGATGATATTTTAAGACTTCATGGGGTTCTCGTGTCTATTGTTTCCGATAGGGATGTAAGGTTCATATCGAGATTCTAGAAGAGTTTGCAAGCAGCTTTGGGTACCAGAACCAACTTCAGCACTGCTTTTCATCCGCAGTCAGATGGTCAAACAGAAAGGGTGAATCAGGTGTTGGAGGATATGCTGAGGTCTTGTGTCATGAATTTTGGTGGCAGTTGGGAGAGGTACTTGGCATTGGTTAAGTTTGCTTATAACAACAGTTACCATGCAAGTATTGGTATGGCACCTTATGAAGCATTGTACGATAGGAAGTGCATAACACCTGTTTGTTAGTATGAAGTTGAGGAAAGGCAGATGTTTGGGCCGGAGATTATGCAGCAAACATCGAAGAAGATCGAACTAATTCAGAAGAGGTTGGTTGAAGCTCAGTCGGCAGATTAGTTATGCAGATACTCGACGTAGAGACTTAGTGTTTGAGGTTGGAGATGCAGTGTTTCTCAAAGTATCTCCGAAGAAAGGGGTGATCAGATTTGGAAAGGTGGCAAGTTGGTGCCAAGGTACATTGGGCCATACAGAATTTTGAGGCAGATTGGTAAGATGGCATATAAGTTGGAGTTTCCTAAAGAATTGGCACAAGTAAATAATGGGCCATGTGTCAATTCTGAGGAAGTATTTGCCGGATTAGAGTCATTAGTTGTTGGAAGTGTTCGGGGTTGCAGCTGAACTTGAGCTACAAGGAACAGCATGTGGAAATTGTGGAACGTCGAGAGAAGATGTTGAGGAATAAAGTTATACCTACGGTCAAGGTATTGTGAAGGAACCAGTTGTTCGAGGAAGCCACTTGGGAGCCAGAGGATTGCATGAAGAAGGATTTTCTTCTTTTGCTTGTAATTGTTTTTATCCCTACTAGCGGTAGTTATGAGGACAGACTATTCTAAGGAGTGAGTAATATAACATCCTGGAATTTTAAATAATATTTCAAAATTTATAAATGAATTAAAATGATTTTTTGTGATTTAACAAATATTTTTCAGAAATTTATCTTTTTGCACGTGCAAAACACGTGCAACTATTTTCCTGGAAAACACAAAGTCAGAAAAATCCATTTGGAAAATCTAACATTTATTAGTAGATATTACATATAAATATTCTGGATTTTTATGAATGATTTATGACATATTCGCAAATACTCAAAAATGAAGAACTGATGTGCAAAATTGCTACTTGGAGTAAAAACTCCATATTTCGGTTTTCTAGGCTTTGCATATTGGCCAGCTAAGTCAGGGGAGTAGGGGGACTTAATTTTATTTAATTTTAAATCAATTTGATTAACTAATAATTGGAATGATCCAAATATGTAAATAAATAATTTCCTTGAGGAGTATTTTTGTAATCTTTGTGAAACCCTAAAACTGGAATCTCGGCCTATATTAGAGGCAGAAGCAGCCGCTATTCTTCTGTTGTGCACTCAAAACATATTTTCTCATTATTTTCTTGGAGTTTAAATCTTGGAACATGGACTTTTGCAAAGGAGAAAGAAGGGGTGTTTCTTTACTATTTTTTTCTGCTTCGATTGAATCTTCTTGAGGTGGTTGATACTTTTACCTTTTGTTTGCTATATGATTAGAAATTGTTCCAGTATAATGTATGACTAGAAGTTGTATGATTATAAAATATGATGAGTGAATATAAATTGTGATGTATAAATAACCAATCAATAACTTTCTTGAAGGAATATAAATTTATGAGTAATTTCCAGGTTTAAATACACAAAGATCTTCACTTTTTTATGCCATGCTTGAAAAAATTTATGTTTTGAATGGATCTTTAATGTGTATGAGATTTTTAGTGTTGTTATTTAATTTGGTATTGAACAAATTAGTGCTGGTATGAGAAATTATTGAATTTGTGGGTGTATGAATAGATTGCAATTGGATTAGTAACATCATATATGCACGAGGATGAACAAAGAAACTTTAAGTTGTTGTTTTACTTTTGTATTCGCTGTTTTGAGATTAAAGATAAAGAATTATTATTGGTTTGGACTGGGATTGAACAAGTAGTGAAAGAAAGAATTTGATGTTAAGTTGGATGGATGGAGATATTTTGACTAATGAATGTGTAAAATAAGATTACTTTCAGTTTTGAAAAGGTTTGAATTGTGTTCTCTGTATATATGAAGAAGATATCGACTGCATTTGTAAGTGTTCAAATACTCATATGAGAAGTTCTTCAAAATCTTGATTTTTGCAACAACTTGGTTTCGGAAAAATTGATTCTTTTGTGAAGTTTATAAGAGTTTTGATTGATGTATGAACTGAAGTACACTTGTTTTATTGTTTATTTTCATCTTTGGAAATCTCAAAATTGTATATAACCATGTATTAGTATTTTTGGGAAGTTCGAAATCTGGATGTTGTAGACTACATGTCGGTCGACCGCAGTTCTTTTGAACTTGCAGTCATGGTCGACTGTCATGGTCGTCTAGCGCTAGTTCTTTACTGGCGGTTGACTGCAGCAATTATAACTATGTCTGCTAGTCGACTGCCAGGACTTCGCTATCGTTATTTTGCTTGAATACTGCAGGTTGACTGCACCATGTGTCTGCCAGTCGACCGACACCCCTGAGTTTTGCACTGAGTTTTGATGTTCTTCAAACGATTGTTTATTTGAGTTTGCAAAGTTAATTTCTCTGATTCTTAGCAATAATTGAACTTAGATTTCGCCACTTTCAGAGAGTATGTATTCTCAAATTTTATCAAGTATTTAAATTCTAATTCTTGTGGTTTCGAAAAGTGAACGTTTCGTGATTTCCAAAAGCATTATATTGAATCTATTCTTCGATGTTTTGGGAGTGTAAATCTCAGTTTTGTTCATAGTTCGTTTCATTTTTGATAAATTATATAGTTTTACTTTGGAAGTATTTGATTTTATTGACTATTGGTTTGAGGGAAACCTCGTTATGAGTTAGATTATTTAGGTTCATGAGATACCAAGAAATGTTGAGTTGATGTTGAGTTTTGAGACTCTAGAGGTTGAGTGGGACCCTAACATATCGGCGGTTGAGACTCTGTGGATATTTTGGCCAGTGGGGCCTTGTTGTTGAGCTAGTTGAATTAATACCGGCAGGGTACACAAACTCTACGGGAGAATTGTGACTTAATTAATAATAATCAGCCTAAGGACAGTCACTAGTTGGAGTTGTAACGAAATGAGAGCAAACATGGGTAGGGGAGCCTCATGTGATCTGCAGTTTGAGATAATTCCTGAAATTATCGAGGTGTGAGTGAAATAGTCTCCGAATTTACCTGCGGTGTGGGATTGACCTCCGAAATTATCGGGATCGAGGCGACGCTCATGGGATATTCGTGTGATGAGTCGCCATTGTTTGCGGTGTGAGGTATTCTCGAAGATTCCCAAATGTGAGTGAAACAGTCTCCGGAATTATCTGTGGATAGAGATTGACCTCCGGAATTATCGGGACATGGACTAGATACTCACAGAATAATCTAAATCTTAAAGTAATCATTATCGTAGGATTAGTTACATAACGTGGGATTGAGCCCTATAAAATGAAGAACGATAGGGGCTTGCACCGGACCAATGTAGAGTGAGATGCATAGAATCTGATAAGTATGCATTAGAAATCATCATAAGCATTGTGTTTCTTGACTTGTTTTTTGCATGCCCGTTTTTTCTCTGTTTTCTTACATTTGACACTTAGCCTAGCTTCACTTGTTGACTTATGATTTTATTCTTTAAGTTTTTATTTAAGTTTGTATCTTCTTTCAATATCACTCACACCGTTATGGATGACCCCTGTAGGTTTGGGGGTTAGGGATGTCTCTAGCCTCATGTTTTATAGGTAGGTACCATTAGCATGGAGTTGGGATCATGTGGTAGAATACAATGTTTATGCATATCTTGTGAAAGGATTGATTATAAAGAGAAAATTGTATTTATGGTGATTTTAAATACCAATGTGTTGTAAATAGTATTGTAATTCAAAGTGTTTAAATTCTGTTGTGCTTTGTAAAAGAGTTGATGTAATAAAAGTTTTAAATTTTCCTGTATTTGGATGCTTGTTTATGATTACAACTAAGGTTGATTCTGGAAGATGTGCCACGTATTTCTAATTTACTTATTGAAAATTCGGGGTGCTACAATACTGATCCCGAGACACGAGGTCGAACCACAACCGGCACATTCTAGTATGCAACCGATGTATCAGCTTAAGGCATCGTCGTGTCGACTCTTGGTTAGTAACTCATTTATTAAGATTCAAACCTAAACAAGTTTCGTATATATTTTATTTATATGTGTTTCATATGATATTTTTTAACATGTGTTTATAGGTTGATAATTCATGGGACATTGGCAAAAATGCTCTCGTGGGTTGAAGAGTAATGCTTCCAAAACCGTTAAGGAATTTGCACGAGAAATCCTTAACCCATGTCGGTTGTCGCTTGAAGTAGCAGACGGACAACAACTCAACGCTCTTCTAGCTCCACCACCACCACAAGCTCAACCTCCGCCACCACCACCAAGACAAGCTTAACCTCCATCAGGGCCGGGCTGGCCCGGGACCGGCCCGGCCAGGCCCGACCCCCCTCCAACCCGGGCTGGCCCCTGAACCGGCCCCCACACACCCGGTTACGGTCCGGTCCCCATATTTGCCAAGGAAGCCCGGTCTAGCCCGACCCGCTCGAGGCCCGGGACCGGTTGAACCGGCCCGCCCGGGCTCGGGCCGGGCCGACCGTTGGTTGCCTTTTTTTTCAGAAAATTTAAAAAAAAAATCTAAATTACGAAACTACCCCCCAACGGATTTATAACGGCTAGTTTTGGGGGGTACTTTAGGAAATCAAAAAAAATTGCATTTTCTATAAATACAATACCATTCCTTTCATTTCTCTTCACCAATTCACTCAACTATCTCTTTCTCTCTACTATTTCTTTCTCCAATTTGGTGATCAACATTCTTTCAAGTGATCAAGATCAAATTTTGTACATTTTGAAGGAAGGAAATCAACAACAATCAACAACTCATCAACATTCAACAACAACAACTCAAGTCTCTACTTTCTTACGGTATTTTAGTATAATTTTAATTTGTAGAATTAACATAGCATACTACTTCATTATTCTCATATAATTTGTGTTTTCTTGATCTTCTTTCTCTCATTTTTTTTAGATTTTATTTTTAATTTTGGTAAAGTGGTAAAAAAACATACACTACTCACTCACTACTTCATTTTTAGTTTTTCATAGTTAAATGGCCTCTAATCGATCACGCGGTGGTGGTAGGCATAGTAGTCAAGAATCTACTAGTCATCACATCCCTTCCATTCCTAACCAATATATAGATAGTGAAGAAATATTTATGAATTATGATAGTTTTCCCGATTTGAATGAAACACACTCAAATCCTATAGAAATAGAAGATCATGTAGAACCACAACCGTCGGAACAAGGTCCGTCTCTAAACTCAAGGAAAACAAGAGGGACTACTTTGGAAGTACACAATTTTTTCAATTTTGTTCCTTCGCAAAATGATAAGAGTGTAGGACTTAAAATATGTAAGAAGTGCCAAACCCCATATAAGTTTAAAGTAGGTTCGGACACGGGTACACTTCAACGTCACTTAAACAAATGTCAACCACAATTTTCGAAAGATAACCTCACACAACAAAAATATATCCTAAAACCGGTCAAGTAGATAGTCATATATATGATCACGATCACGTTCGTAAGGGAATCGCTAAATTAGTAATTAGGGGTGAATTGCCATATTCGTTTGGTGAACAAAAATATGTAGAGGATTTTGTACAAACCACCTTCAACCCCCCATTTTAAAAAAATTGCTAGGAATGTTGTTAAGGGTGATTGTAAATTAGTTTACAATGAGAGTAAGGATTTTTTGATAGCAACACTAAAATCACTAAACACTAGAGTTTCATTGACATTGGATGGGTGGGTAGGAGTAAACAGGGTTCCAATGATGTGTGTAACATGTCATTGGATAGATTTGGATTGGTTACTTCAAAAGAGAATAATTTCTTTTGGATATGTTAGGTACCCACATAAGGGTGAAATTATAGCCACACACATTATGGAAGCATGCAATAATTTTTTTATTCATGATAAAGTATTTGCTATTGGTTTTGATAATGCATCCAATAACACTAAGGCAATTGAGAGTTTAAAAATTACTTTAGATCCTGTGGAACCCGAAATTTTTCATGTTAGGTGTGCTTGTCACATTTTAAATCTTTGTGTGCAAGATGCACTAAAATATGGAAATGATAAAGTAGAAGCTATGAGAGATTGTGTTCATTATATTACATTGAGTGGTCCAATTTATCAAGTTTTTCATGATTGGTGTAAACTTAGGGGCATTGTATGTAGACGTTTTCCTAAAGATGTACAACATCGTTGGAATTCTACCTTTGAATTATTAGGTGTTGTTCTTCATTATCGTTTTAATCTTAGAGATTTTTGTGTCGCAATGGGTATGTAAAATTGTATGTTTGATGATGATTTTTGGTTTTTTGCCGATAGTTTATATAAATTTTTACAACCTTTTAACGATGCAACTTTGCAATTTTCGAAAACATATACATCTACATCTAGTGATATTTTACTTGAAATTGTGACTATGATGACAACAATTAAAGATTTGCAAAATGACCCTTTTATTGGAGATATGGTTAGTGCGGCATATGTTAAATTTTTGAAATATTTTCATGCAATTCCTATGTTATATTGTGTAGCTAGTGTAATGAATCCTATGATTAAATTAGAAGGTACAAAAAAATTAATTGAAATTTTCTACACTTATGCCCCACACGATGCAATACTAGATTTTGATCATGTTGCTTTTACTCGTAAATTTGAGAATGTTTTGACTAGGTTATATAATTCTTATGATAGGATTTATTCAACTAACACTATTCAAACACAAACACAAAATGTTGAATCTTCTTCTTCTTCTTCTTCCATATTAGCAAAAGGAAAGAGTCAAGCTAGTATTGGTGTTTTAAATCTTATTAAATCGAAAAAGGCAAGAACCAATTCACCTAATGAGTTGAATTGGTATAATGCACAAACTGCAGTTGAAGATGTAGAAGATGTGTTACAATTTTAGAAGACTAATGAAGCAATTTTTAATATTCTTTCTCGTATGGCTAAAGATCTGCTAACAATGCCGGTGTCAACTGTTGCATCGGAAAGTGCTTTTTCTCTTGGTGGCAGGATAATGAGCCCAAGTAGGAACCGATTGACAGCCAAAAATTTGGAAATGCTAGTATGCACCGAAGATTGGATGAAAGCGAAAGAAAGGACCCAAGACTTACTTGAAGCACAAGCTGGAGGTGGATCAACAAGTAGCGATGAATGAACGATTACATTTAATTAATTTACATTAAAATGTTGTTCAATTAATTGTAATTAATTGGGAAATTTAGAGTGATGAGATTCTATATTTAAGTTAAGTTGAAGTGCACGACAATAGTCCAATGCCTTCTCTTCAATCTAAGTAGAGGCCATCTCGATTTTTAAATTCAAGTAATTCCCTTGATTTGTAATTTGATGATTTGAGCTAAATAGACAAATTTGTATGAATTTTATTCATGTACTTAATTTTATTCAAGAAGTTCAAATTTATTTAATCATGTACTTTATTTATTAATGTAATTCAATTATTTATGAAATTTTATTCTTTGCAATTGTTATGAAATTACAAATCCATATACTTGTTCTTTAACAATACTAAAAAAAACCTATATACACGGACCAGGCCCGGCCCGGCCCTACCTGGACCCCACACTAGGGGCTGGGGGCCAGGTCCGGGCCAAGGTTTCTTACCTAGAGCCCGGCCCAGCCCGGCCCGCGTCGGAAGGAGCCCGGCCCGGGTAAGCCCGGGACCGGACAAAACCCGGTCAAACACGGCCCGGCCTGGCCCGAATGGCCCGAATGCCATCCCTAATATTTGGGGGTAAATTGATTGCAAAAAAACCACCAGTACCCTTTACTAGAAATACGGGTAATTCATTTGGTATTTGCACTTAGTTTACATGCAGCACAAATACATCTACCCATGTCAAATTTTGGAAAATTGCAATGAAATAGTCTGTGTCACGATGGATATCTAATGAACATCAAGTGTTTGTGCTCCACATCTCCCACTGGTCCGGTTCGGTCCTCCCCAACTCCCAACGGTCCGGTTCGGTCCTCCCCAGCTCCCACCGGTCCGGTTCGGTCCTGACAACATTGGATATCGGCGATAACGGTGACCAAATAAGCCTTTTCTATTGATTAAAAGGTTGACCAAATTTATGCACCCATAGCACTCTAATTATACTATACTAGTGATTTAATTGCATGGTCTTTATAAATATATATATTTTTAATAAAAAAATTGACATTGTCTGGTATCAAACCTAAGGTCTCATTTATATTAGTTATGCATGTGCATTGCACGTGTTTGTTGGATTATAATGCATGTGTTTGTTTGGTTACAAATAGAGTTTGTTTGGTAACACACTCTCCCATTAAAATAGTATATATATATATACTAGTATATATATATATACAAATAGAGTTTGTTTGGTAACACACTTTCCCATTAAAATAGTATATATATATATATATATAGGGTTTTGCTCAGTTGAAAACGGGTTCGTTTTCAACGGGTTGGAAAACAGCCATCCTGGCCGTCGATCTGGATCTGATCTTGATCAGCGGATCAGATCAAGATCCGCTTTAGTCTCCCACTAACGTTTCCAAAAGCAGAGGGGTATTTTCGTCACTTCACGCCAAAAAACGTTTCAGACTTAGCGTTTTTTTGGCGTGAAGTTTTTTTTTGTCGAAAAAAACACTTAGGCCGTTGTTGGAAACAACGGCCTAGGTTGTTTTTTTTTATAAAAAAACATACCTTGGCCGTTGTTGGCAACAATGGCCTAAGTATGTACAAGTGTTTTTCCAAACACTTGTACATACTCAGATCACCATCTCCCTCACAACTCTCTCTCTCTCTCTCGCTAGTGGAGCTCGATAAACCCATTTTCCCAAACTGTAGCTCTCTCTCTATCGAACTAAAAAACCTACTCTCGCTTGGTCGTTGCTTTTCACCGAATCTCTCCCTATTCTCAGTCTCTAGCCCTCTTCCTTTGAAGATCCCAATTACAAAAAAACCCTAACCCTTACGAAATCTACCCAACCCTAAAACTCTAATCCTGAATAAATTAGCCAAACCCTACTCCCCTTCCTTTCTCTACAGCAGCGCGCAGCGGCCTCCCGAACACCCTCATTGTTAAAGGTACTAATTTGTCCTACTTGAGTAAATTGATTGGAAATTGATTGAAAATTTGTCCTAACTAGGCTAATTGATTGGAAATTTTTCTCCAATGTTTGAGTTTACAATTGCTATATTATGCGTAGGTATTTATAGAGTAGGTAATTCTAGTTTAATTGGGGAAGTAGACGTAGTATTAGTTGTTGTTAGTTGTTATTCGATGTTAGTAATAGCGCACAAAGCGAATAAAAATTTGTGGAACTTTGCGAGTACGTCGAGCTCGCCATACACAAGCCAACGCAATTCGTAGAAGTTTGTTTGGATTCACGGTTTCAAGTGTACGGTCGTGTATCGCTTTCAATTCATTCCCGTAAGTGAAAGCGATACATCGGCGTATTTTGCAAACTGTGAGCCGAAACTCACCTCTACAAATTTTGTTGGCTCATGTATTTTGCCGCCGTCCCACTCCCAAAGTATAGGAATTTTTTGATCTCGTTTGTGCGGATTTGTACCGTATATCAAACAACAACCTCAGTTCGAGAGTGAGGAGAATGCGAGCGAGACACGGCCTTATCTTGCAAACCGTGGATCGGAACTTACTTGTAGAAGTTCCGTTACCTTGTGTGCGGCAAGCCGAACCCAATTGACGAGTTTTGTATTTATATGACGTCGTTTTTGACGTTTTGTCACTTATTTTTGTTTCGTAGGTATATATATCGCAATCGTTTGTTAATAAGCTATTTTATATATAATGTGTATATTAATTGACCAATAATATATTTTTACCCCAGATGAACAACGATACGGAGAGTTCTGCTGCCGGCGATAATTTTGTGCGGGTAGAACCAATCACTGATTCCATGCTGATAGTCGAAGACCATCTGAAACCAAAGTTAGGTATGACATTCTCCACTTTAGTTGAGGCCGAGAAATTTTATTCTACATATGCTCGTTGTGGGGGTTTTGCAATGCGTAAGGGTGGGAATAAATTAAATGGGGGAATGGAAGTAGATAAGTCATATCTCTGTAATAAAGCTGGGTCGTCGCCGGATCAACATAGTGATGGTAGACGTGGAATAACCAGTAGAACGGGTTGCAAGGCTTGCGTTCGTGTAAAATTGAACGAAACAAGTAATACGTGGGTGGTGTATTCATTTCACGAAGAACACAATCACGAATTCACCTCACCCGGTAGAAGGCACCTTTTGCCCCGGAACAGGTCCGTGTCAAATACGGACAAAAGGATTATAGACCAAATGAACCAAGCTAATATCCAAACATGTCGACAAATGCTCTTCTTCGAAAGTGCTAGTCATGATCAAGTAGGATTCACAGAAAAAGATGTTAGAAATTTAGTTAGAGACTCGCAAGAAGCATTGAAAGGACACGATTCTACAATACTTATTGATTTTTTCGAATCTAAGAAACAGATGGATCCTTCATTTTTTTATGACATTCAAGTCGATCCCGAAGGGCGGTTGTCACATTGTATGTGGGTAGATGGTATTTGTAGGATGAATTACGAAGAATTTGGCGATGTAGTTTGCTTTGATGCTACGTACAATACGAACCGTTACGAAATGTTATTTGTTCCGTTTGTTGGAGTGAATCATCATTGGCAGTCGACTTTCTTAGGAGGTGGGTTCATTCCAAATGAGACGGCCTCTTCGTTTGAATGGTTCTTTAAAAAGTAGTTAGGGGTTATGAATCGTGCTCCATCCGGTATTGTCACCGATCAAGACCGTGGAATCGCCGCCGCAATTAAGAAAGTTTTCCCCCAGACTCAGCATCGTTTTTGTATTTGGCACATTCTGGATAAGTTACCTCAGGAGGTTCATCTTGGTTTCGATGTCGACAAGTTTAGGGAGTCCTTGAAGAATGTAATCTACAAGTCGGAATATATACATGAATTTGTAGAAAAGTGGAATATTTTGATTTCGCAATACGGATTAGAGAGTAACAAATGGTTGAACGATATATTCGATATCCGTAAAAGTTGGGCACCCATCTACGCTAAAGAATCATTTTGGGCCGCCTTGTTGAGTAGCCAACGGGTTGAGTCGGCACATTCTGCTCTGAAGCATCATACAGAAAAAAAGTATTCCCTGTACGAATTTGCCGTCATCTTCGACCGTTTTTTGGGAAGGCAAAGACACGATGAATTGAAAGAAAATCATCGTAACCGTGAGAAGAGACCAAAGTTGAAGAGCGAATGGGCTTTGGAGGCACAAATGGCAAAAACATATACTTTGAAAATATTTTACAAATTCCAAGATGAAGTCACAAAAAGCTTCATGTACAATGTGACATTTGTTGCCGATCTTGAGACACCAGATAGTTCAACCTTCCATGTGATACTATGTGGAGAATCAGAACCGGCTCGTCTTCTTCAATTATCCAAAATCAATGGAATTATTACATGTGCATGTCACTTGTTCGAATTTGTTGCCATTCCTTGCAGGCATATTTTAGCTGTACTTCGTTTCTCCTATCACACATCCCTCCCGGATGTATATATTAAAAGAAGATGGACTAGGGATGTGATGAGAAGAAGTTACACATCAGTTCCAACCGAACCCAATACCGAGAATTTTGCTTCTCGATATTGTGAGTTGAGCTACCATGCAAAATAAATTGTCGATCTCGGTTGTTCCTCCAATGAGTTACAAATACACGTTGGAGAATTTGCAGAAGATCATTGACGGGGTTTCTCGGCTACAACCAGGATCAGGTGAACAACCGGAACAGGCCTCACAACCACATGATAGTGTCGAAGCTGGAGGTAGTTCACAACTGCATCCAAGTGCACAACCTCATGATCAAGGGAGTGGACACATACCTACACGCATTAGTGATCCACAGCAGTGCACGACAAAGGGAAGGGCTCGTGCCAAAAGATTGAGACCGATTAGAGAGCAACACCGCATAAAAAAACCGAGAAGGTGCCGAAGATGCGGCATTGTCCAAATGAATCATGATTCAAGAAATTGTCCAACTTTATTTGAGGGGTATGACTCGTAACTTTTATGTTTGTCACTCGTTTAAATTTATTATACTTTATTTGTGGCAATTGAGTTTCTTACTAACTAAACATAATCTTTCAATGAAGGCAAGAAGTAATTCCTTCCGAAGAAGACAGTTTCGAGTCGAGATATGACGATGCACTATGAATTGTAATTTTTAAAATGTAATTGTTGGGTATATATTCAAAACTCTTCATGCCACTTGGTTAATTACCTTTGATTGGTAACTGTAAATGTAATTCTCGAGACATAAGTATCGTTTGTTTGTGTCGTTTGTTAATACTGTTGTGGTACGCAAATATTGGTTTGTTACTCAAATGTATCAGCTGTAGCTGTATCTGTATTTGTAAATTTTTTTTTTTTTTAAAGGAGACAACGGCCTAAGTTATTTCATGAATTTGGTTTTTCATTCAATATAACTAGTTTAAAAAGAGTTGATAACTTTAGGCCGTTGTTTACAGCAACGGCCTAGGTGATAATCAAAAAATTTAATGTTTGGGGGCCTAGGTGGGTGCTCTCTGACTTGGAGAACACAAAGGGATCAACAAGTCAGAGAGCAATCTAATTTTTGATAAATACCTAAAGCCGTTGTCTCAGACAACGGCCTAGGTTATAGCCAAAAATTTGTGATTTTGGGGGTGCTCTCTGACTTGGAGAACACAAAAGGATCAACAAGTCAGAGAGCAATCTAATTTTTGATTAATACCTAAAGCCGTTGTCTGAGACAACGGCCTAGGTTATAGTCAAAAATTTGTGATTTTGGGGGTGCACTCTGATTTGGAGAACACAAAATCATCAACAAGTCAGAGAGCAATCTAATTTTTGATAAATAACTAAAGCCGTTGTCTCAGACAACGGCCTAAGTTATAGTCAAAAATTTGTGATTTTGGGGGTGCTCTCTGACTTGGAGAACACAAAAGGATCAACAAGTCAGAGAGCAATCTAATTTTTGATAAATAACTAAAGCCGTTGTCTCAGACAACGGCCTAGGTTATAGTCAAAAATTTGTGATTTTGGGGGTGCTCTCTGACTTGGAGAACACAAAAGGATCAACAAGTCAGAGAGCAATCTAATTTTTGATAAATAACTAAAGTCGTTGTCTCAGACAACGGCCTAGGTTATAGTCAAAAATTTGTGATTTTGGGGGTGCTCTCTGACTTGGAGAATGCAAAAGGATCAACAAGTCAGAGAGCAATCTAATTTTTGATAAATAACTAAAGCCGTTGTCTCAGACAACGGTCTAGGTTATAGTCAAAATTTTGTGATTTTGGGGGTGCTCTTTGACTTGGAGAACACAAAAGGATCAACAAGTCAGAGAGCAATCTAATTTTTGATATATTTTTTTTAAGTGCCGATTACTACCACCTTTCAAACCAATATATAATCATGGTGGTTAAATATGTAAAAAAAAATGATAAAAAATAATTCATAATCATCCATTTTTTGGTTTTTACAATTTTCTCTTCACTCTTTGCGTACAGTCTCCCTCGAACTATATACCAAAGACAGATGATATTCGCGTATCTATTGTTTATAATTTTTTTATTACGTTACAATTTTTTCCCTCTCTCTAACCAATGTAAAATTATTAAGGTAATATGCTTGAAAATAATTCTGAGTTATATAAAGGAGTAAGTTTACATGTATAAGGTTAGGGTTAAGGTGAAGGTTATGAATATTTTGATATATGGGTTTACATGTGTCGATGTACATATTATTTTTTCAATATATAGGCTACACGTGGGGATCTACATGTTGTTTAGCTTGGTGCTTGTTCCCATTTAGGTGTATGTTGAAAGTCTGCTGGCATGTGATTTTGTTGAGCTTAATAACAAGGAAGAAACATACAAAACAACAGCATTGTTGAGTCCTAATGGCAAAATATGGAAAGTTGGGTTAATTAGAGTAGGGCAGAATCACATGTGTGCATTGGTGGAGAGAAGTGGAGAGAATTCACAGGTTCTAATAAGCTAGAAGTAGGATATATGTTAGTGTTCCATTACAAAGGGAATATGTTCAGTTTTTTCCTGTTAATTTTATTACGTTTGTGATTATTTTTAGTATGATATATAATCTATTTGATTATGCTAATACAATACCCACATATCCAAAAAATATATATCGGGTTGGTTTACAAGTATAAGGTCAAGGTTAGGGTTAGGGTTGTGCTAACCCTACGATAACCCTAACCCTAACCCTTAACCCTACTCTGCTAACCTTACAATAACCCTAACCTTACGTTAACCCTAACCCTAACCTACATATCACTTTTATTAATTTTTTTTGGTTATATACAGAATATGTATAATTTTTTTTTGTGGGAACTTAGTACCTGTCTACTCCCAACAACCACAAATTAATGATAAATCAAAACCAGATTTTACCACAAATGTTTCTCTTGCAATAACCTGAACCCTACAATAACCCTAACCAAACCCCTGACCCCCACTAACCCTAATCCTTCCCGTAACCCCCTTTAACACTAATTACCAAACTTGTTACCCTAACCCTAACCATAACCCTAACCCTAGCCAAGTCGAGAACACCCCAATTTATGTCTTTTTGGCCTCGGGTCCAAGGCCGTTGTTGCAGACAATGGCTAAGGTTAAATACCTTAGGCCGTTGTCTTGAACAACGGCCTAGGTATGAAATTTTTGACTTTTATTGGATATTCTCTTTACTCTTTACGCACAATCTTTGTGGAACTTTATACAAAAGATAGATAATCCACACTTGTATATTGTATAGGTATATTTGTTTGTTTGCCCATTACTTCCACCATTAAAAGTGTCTCGAAGAACTGCACGCAATTACTTCACGACGAGATTCCACATCCTAAATTTCCACATAAGCAACAGTTTACATGTAGTGTTTAAAGCCAACAAGTCAGAGAGTAAGACAATTTTTCTATTTTTTTCACCTACAACTTAGGCCGTTGTTCCCAACAACGGCCTTGGATATTTATAAAGTGAAGCTGCTCTCTGACTTGTTGGCTATTTTTAAAGCCAACAAGTCAGAGAGATAGACAATTTTTCTATTTTTTTCACCTACAACTTAGGTCGTTGTCTCCAACAACGGCCTAGGGTATATCTATAAACTGGAGGTGCTCTCTGACTTGTTGGCTATTTTTAAAGCCAACAAGTCAGAGAGCACAACAAATTTTGTATATTTTCCTACTACAACTTAGGTCGTTGTCTCCAACAACGGCCTTGGGTATATGTTTAAACTGGGTATATCCAAAAACTAGAACAAGTATAATTTTCTATAACCTAGGCCGTTGTTTGGGGCCACGGCTTAGGTTTAAAAAAAAAAACTACATTTATACTGAGCAGCTGAAGCTGCTACACTTGTACACATCACCAAATTCCAAACACTTTGCCATCATCTACATTCTCTGACTAAATTCATATATACAACCACCAAAATTACCCACCATAATTGACTATCAGAAATTAATAACAACAACATCAACTACACTTACACTTAAGAACCACATTATCCAATAATTAGTTACAACAGGTTAAAACCCACAAAATCAATATAAAAAAAATTACAACCTCCAAAATGCATTGGCTAAGCACCGGGCGTGTAATGCTGTGGTGCTCGCCTCTTCCGACTAGGGTTTCGGCGCCGCATCGTGATTGGCAAGTCGGGGATTTCATCTTCGCCACCCTCCTCTTGTTGTACGTCTCCGACAATCCTCTCCCCACTCTCTTCATCCTGCGCTTCTTCGTGAGATGGATGTGAAGTTGAACCTTGTCGTTCTCTGATCTCACGTTCTCGTTGCCCCATCAATGAACTTGGCCTACCCCTCACACTTTTACGTCGGCCCCCCCTCTGTCCGTGTAATGCTCGATCCAAATGTTCGACACATCCCAAAGCATCCATATTGCTACGGCATCCAAGGAGCATCCTCCGAGCGAAACTCTTCATAGGCGTGCCCACATTACTTTTTAGTACATCCGCGCATTCTTTTGCCATGTCCATCGTGTTATCAATCTAAATCAGAAAAAACCAACAAAAATAATTACACAAATTAAATAATTGAAAGAATTCATGAACTTCACGTATGAAAAAGATTAAAATAAATATGAAGATTGAAGTTACCACTGTACGTATAGTTGTGGCCTTCGGTTGGAACATGGGTTGTGAACTGGAATATGCGGGTAATTGTTCAATCTCCCTCTCCTTAATTTCTCGTTGGATACCAGCAGGTAGTACTGTATCGGGAGAGATGTACAAACGTGTATATTGTCGGAACCAAGTCATGTACTTTCCTTGCAGTCTTCCATCGTACTCTGGAACATTGACGAGTACAAGTGCAAACCGTCGCTCGTTCCATTCTGCAACGTGAACACGATGGTAATTTGCCCAATCATGAGTAGGCATGCGGCCGGTACCCCTAACGGCGTGTAACTCATGATCGTATAGGTTTGCACAGCTTGGGGGACTATCTTGTTGAAGATTGAACTGACGAAGGACTCTTTCCGGTCGCAGATGCTCGACTATACCAAAGTTGATGAGGGGAGCCGTCGTCAGCCACAACTGCGACCCGATGGTGCATATTGGCAGTAGTCTTCCCACACGCTCGGGTGTATACGGCGCCCAAATCACGAACTCTTCACGTAGTTGGTCGAGCTCGTCTCTGTAGTACGTTATTATGCCCTTGGGGTTGTCTTTGTAACTCCTTGTACCAGCCCAATATACCCCTAATGGTGCTAACATAGCAGGATCTTCAGGTTGGGCCATCCAACCATCCTTGGGTCTCCTAATGCGGGGACGACCCAAGTGCAGTCGCTCCCAGGACCAAATCTGTAACAAAATCATCGGTCCGGTCATTTCTGATACTTCAAGCGCTACATGACACAATGCCCTGTATAGCGTTGCCAACGCGCAGCTTCCCCAACTGTACCGGCCAGCTATGCCTAGGTCGGCGAGCAATCGTAGGTACATGAGGTGCACCGTATAGCCCGATGAGTTAGGCAATAGAATTCCTCCGATCACCGCTAGAATGTAGGCTCTGGTGTAGGACTGTACATAGTCGTCGGGCAATTCGTTGGTCAGTGTCTCATCAAAACGTTCCTTCAACCAAGATAGTCGGATTGATTGTCCTTGGAAAATGTCACCATTGTCCGCATCCGCCTCATCAAACTCTGTACCGAGCAGTTCGTTGCACATCTCTATTTTATCAAAGTTAATATTGCCCGTCACGGCCAACCCATCTATTGGAAGGCCGGATATCATCGCTATATCCTGTAGCATCACCGTCATCTCACCGACCGGTTGATGGAACGTGTGCGACTCTGGCCTCCTGTGCTCCACGTGTGCCGAGAGAAGTGCTCGGTCGAGTTTAACATTCCTCATCATGCTGATTCCATAGAAACAGGCCGCTACAAGGTACTCGTGGGTGCGTGGATGCACCTTCATGGTCTCGCGGGTGCGGAAATTACACCTAAGCGTCGTCCCACTCCACACTTCCGTGGATCTGTGCGATCTTGTAAGGTCAGTTCGTCGGGATTTATTGGTCCTGGACCACGACGTCCTGTCATCGAAGAGGATGCACCAACTTACACAAACCAAAAAATATAATTATTATTAGTCTCAAATCAATATCACTAAATACAAAATTAGGGACAATACAAATTATTAGTTCTCACATTCTCTGTGGAATGTTCCCCCCGTGCTTCCTGAGATGTCCTTCCCCTTCCGGTTCCCCTCGTTCTAGCCATTTCTCTATAACAAAATTTGCATATATGAAACTAATTAATCGGCGAAAATTAGCAAACACAAACCAACGAGATGAAAAAATTTCAAGAGTTCGCTTATACGCGTCAAAACAACACAAACGAGATGCAAAAATTCCTAAATTTTGCCGTCAACTAGGTCACACCAAACACAAGCCAACGCAACTTGTAGAAGTCAGTTCCGACCCACGGTTTGGAATATACGCCCGTGTATCACTTTCACTCTTTAAAATAGAGCGGGAAGCGATACATTGACGTATCTCGCAAACCGTGGGTCGGAACTTGAAAATACAAGTTCCATTGCGTTGTGAATGGTTAGCCCAACCTACGTGCACCGTTTCGTATTTTTTTAACTTCGTTTAAGCATTTATGTATTGAGACCGAACTAAAAAAAATTCGAGGTAGATTGAAGTTTTTTCATATACGCGTCAAAACAACATAAACGACATGCAAAAATTTCAAAATTTGGCCGTTGGGTCGGGCTCCCCGCCCACAAGCCAACGCAACTTGTACATGGGAGTTCCAACCCACGGTTTGAAAGATATGACCATGTATCGTTTACACTATTGAAAACTGAGCGGAAAGCGATACATAGACATATCTCGCAAACCGCGAGTCAGAACTCGCATGTACAGGTTGGTATGATTTGTGAGTGGCCAGACCAACCTACTCGCAAAGTTTCGCTTTATTTGGACTTCGTTTAAGCTATTTTCACCTCATAACGTATTCCACAAGTTCTGAGGTCGATTAAAGGTTTTTTTATATACGCGTCAAAACAACAAAAATGATAAACTGATTTTCTAAATTTGGGCATCATCTCTGGCACACCAAACACGAGCCGCCGGAACTTGCAGAGGTGAGTTTTGACTCTCGGTTTGAAAGATACGGCCGTGTATCACTTTATATCCGTTGTATGGAATTGAAATGATAAACGGACGTATCTCACAAATCGTGAGACGGAAATCACCTCTACAAGTTCCGTTACCTTCTACGCGGCGAGTCCGACCTACTCGTACAAATTGAATTTTTTCATCTCGTTTTTTTTCATCTCCTATATTCCACCACTACAACTACCACTACATCTACGAAAATATCAACAAAATGTACACAACATACATGATCAGAGCTAATTATATACTCTCTAAATTATAGACTACACTACTATGCATAATACCAAAAAAAACAACTCCAAAATTGAAAAAAAAAATTCAATAAATTCAAAGAGTTCATTATAGTAGATTGGGATTAAGAAAATACCTGGTCCAAAGAGAGAGTGATAGAGAGTTGGCGAAGATGTGAGAAGCCGCTGCACGCTGTTGTAGACAAAGGAAGACAATTTGTGCTAGGGTTTAGATGATTTGGAAATTTGGATGTGAAGTTAGGGTTTGCTGTATTCGGGAGAGGAAGAGAGAGATAGGGAGCTTTCCACAAGGGGCGGAGATCGACAAGGCAAAGAAATCGATGCCAAAGGGGTTGGGAGAGTGAACTAGGGTTTGGGGATGGGTTTCGGGAGATCGAGAGAAAGAGAGATAGTGTTTGTGACGAAGTGAGGAAGATGAAGCCCTGAATGTGTACAAGTGTTTGGAAAAACACTTGTACATACCTAGGCCGTTGTTGAGAACAACGGCCAAGGTATGTTTTTTTGTTAAAAAAAACAACCTAGGCCGTTGTTTCCAACAACGGCCTAAGTGTTTTTTTCGACAAAAAAAAACTTCACGCCAAAAAAACGCCAAGTCTGAAATGTTTTTTGGCGTGAAGTGACGAAAATACCCCTCCGCTTTTGGGAACGTTAGTGGGAGACTAAAGCGGATCTTGATCTGATCCGCTGATCAAGATTAGATCGAGATCGACGGCCTATATGGCTGTTTTCCAACCCATTGAAAACGAACCCGTTTTCAATGGAGCAAAACCCATATATATATATATATATATATATATATATATATATATATAATTATGAAGTTGTCTGGCATCGAAACTAAGACCTCCTTTATATTATTTATGCATGTGCATTGTACGTGTTTATTGGGTTACAATGCACGTGTTTGTTTGGTTACAAATGGAGTTTGTTTGGTGACAATCTCTCCCATTAAAATAGTAGAGAAATATATTAATAGGCCTATCCCTCTCTCCTTTCTCCATTTTGAAAAAGAAAAAGGAGAGCAAAAGTAGGAATTCACACTTATCTTAACACGTTTAGATCACATTTTTATTAACAAAACAATATAAAATAGGGGAAAAAAGTTTCTTCCCCCAAATTTCCACCCTCCCAGTCGTCTCATGCCAAACTCGCCATCACCGTACGCTGTTCGCTGTCGCAGCCACCCGCTTTCGCCGTTCGCCCGACCGACGCTACCCTCGCCATCACCCTTCGCCGGAACGCTCTCATCTCCCCGTCCTGACGCCCTCCACCCCTTCCCATCCCGTCGCATAGAACATGCTTTATTTTGAAAGTTATGATTTCCCATGTGATTTTTTTTTTAATTGGATATTGTCTGTTGCATTGCTAGTTTGATTTGCTTGGTTTATTTGTGTACAAGTTCTTTCGGTTCTTTCATTGACTATTGTCTTCGGTGGTTTTAGAACAGGGTCGGCCCCACCATTGAGGCGGGTGAGGCGGCCGCCTCAGGTTCCCGATTTTTTTGCGATTTTTGGGGCCTTAAAATTTTTAATTCCCTAGTAAATATAGGCACGTATTTTGTGCCTAAAAAATACTGTTATTACTGGCCCCCAAAAATAATTATTTGAGTCTTTAAATATTTTTTTAAAATTATTTGGGTTTAGGCTTGAAGACTTAAATTGAATTTGAGATTTTAAATTTGGGTGATATAAAATAAAATTTATATATTTTGCATATTTTGCTTTTAACAATATGCAATTTTTTGTATACATGTATATTTTTTTATGCATGGGAGATCTATTTCGGGAGTTCGCCCCAGCGGAAACTCAGGACCGACCTGTTTTAGAATTTAGTTATAGTTTTTCTAATTGTAGTGGTTTATAATTAAGTTTTTACTGCACACTGTCATGTTCTTATTCCAAAGATTTCAAAAGTAGTAATGATGAACCGTTTACACACAAAAATGCTTACCAAATTTTTTTTATAACTCTTGGATGGTCTTCTCGTTTAGCTTAAAGGGAAAAAAGTTGGAGGGAAAAAAATTACTCTAAAAAAATACCTACACATAGCCTTAGAGCATCCACTATACGTTGGTGCTCTATTTTAGATATTTGGAAATTTGCTTTTAGAATTGAATCGCTTGCGCCATTATCGTTAAAGCTGTAATTTGAAAGAAAAAAAATAGTAAAATATAAAGACGGAATAAAATCCTCCGTCTAACTAAAAAATCAATATTTTTAATACCATAAAATGAATGGACGGAAGATGAAATTCCGTTTAAGAAAAAAGAAAAAAAAATTGTTCATACGGTAGAAGATCCTCCTCCGTCTGAGGTTTTTATTTTTATTTTTATTTTTAAAAAAACCCAGCCGGAAGATCTTCTTCCGTCTGGGTTTTCTTTTAAAAAAATAAATGAAACTTTTCTGTCTGGGACGGAAGATGTCAAAGACTTAAAAATGAAACTTCAAAAAAAAGTATTGCGGATCCATAGATTGGCAGACTTTTTCCCTTTAAAACAAAAAAAGAAGTTAAATGAAAGGGGGACGAAAGATGTTCTTCCGTCTCTTTCATTTATTATTATTATTTTTTTTTAAATATAAATGGGACAGACGGAGGAACTTCTTCCGTTCCGTTCTTTTTTTTTTAAATGAAGCTATTTGTGAGACGGAAGATCTTCTTCCGTCTTCAAAATTTTGACCGGTCAAACTCTACAGACAGAAGATCTTCTTTCGTCTATTAAAATTTTATATTCCAAACAATTTGAACTTTTTAATAGACGGAGGATCATCTACCGTCTTTTATATTTTGCATATGCTATTTTCACTCTGCTATATATGGCATAGTTCACGAGTCTGCTATAAAATAGGTTTATAGCAGATGATAGTGGAGTGTTTTTTCTCAAAATTTTCATTTTTCAGGTTTATAACAGACGATAGTGGATGCTCTTAAGCAGAGATAAAAGTGGAATTTTGAGGGTTAGGCTACTTTTTTTATTTCACATCAAATTCAAGTGGGTACAAATTAAAATTTTAAACTTGTAGGACATTATGTAATGAGAAATGCTACACCTACAACAAAACTTACCCCAAATATACACCATTTAATGTTGTTGGACTCATTTTTTGCTAAAAGACAAATATAAATTAATGGATTAAATGCTGACCCATTTGGATTGTGAGACCCGGTTTGATTTTACACAATCCAAAACCCAAACCCACATCAAAAACACCAACAACCATAAAAAAATTACCCTCATCTGCTTCCCGCTCGAGCCAAACCCTCCCCTCATCTGCCTCTCGCTCGAGCGCCGAAGCCCCGCATCGTCCCTTGATACTTCCTGCTAACTAATTTGGTGCTCTATTTAATTTGCTGGCTTTGATATTTTCTGTAGGGTCTTCTTGGTTTATACTTCTGATCTGGTCCAAATAAATCTTATCCTTTAGGATAAGTCTTGTAGATCATGAAGATTATTTAGACTTCATAAATACCATTTCCTTCACCTTTGTTCCGTTGATCTCTGGATCAGTTAATGTTTAATTTAGCTGTATTGTTCCACTATAATTTATAATTAAAATTTGTTTGACATTGTCTATTTAAAAAAATTCTGTAGTTCATGTTGTACCCTTTTGACCGAGGTTTACTATGAAAGCATTCGTGCATAAAGCTTGCTATCAGTTTGGAGGGAGGCAACAATAACATGGGTGATTGAATATTTTTTTCTTGGAATTAGCATTATCAGTCAAACTCAAAACAAGATGAAAAAAGATGAGCTCCTACCAACTCCCCTCCTCTCCCCTCCTTCACCACCAGCCGACGGCAACATCTCCTAACCAACCCTCCCCTTCGTCTGCTTCTTCTCCCCGCTTTCTTCCTACACCAACAAACGCAGCTTTGATTTCCATCCTTCTTCATCCTCTTCATCTTCTTACTTCTCCCAAAGCACTACTTGGCTTTTCAATCATGCTTTGAGAACTATACCACCTTCAACAAGTCGGATCGGACCTTCGGCTTCACTCCTCCATGTTATCGGAGCTGGAGTTGAGTGGGTGCGGGCCCAACGAGGGGGTCCGACACCCACCACCCCCCCACCTCCCCCTCCGCCCCCCACTGCAGACATTCCCCCCCCCCCCCAACCCTACATGTTGCTTCGATGGCTGCACCCCCCAACTTCACCACCATCCACCCTGCACCTTTGAACTCACCCCCCCTTGAAGGGGAGCCTCCTCGACTCACATGCTCGCGCACTCCGCCACGGGCACACCGAAGTGCACCTCTGCGACATTCAGGGAGCTAGTTTCGAAGAAAGGGCCCATAGAGGGGGTCCTTCTACAAGCCACGATGGGCGTAAAAGCAACCCCTCCATGTTCCAATGTTTCTCTCAAACTCGACAAGCTGAGCGGCATTACAAAGAAAGTCACAGGCCGAGCTACCACAGAGGTAGCAACAGAGATACCCATTACAGTTACCCTCAGCTAAACCACAACTATAACAACGAGAGAGAACTTGCCAAGGAGAGTCACTGCACCCACTACAACAGAGGGCAGAGGCACCAACAACATCAGCCAACCAGTGTAACACTTCCAAGAACCAGTGCACACCACCACAGCCCCCCACCCTCCGACAATCCTCATCTTGTGAAACCCAACAACCAACAATACATCCCACCATCCCCCCCCCCCCCTGATCACTCAACACCCTCCACCTCCAAAGGTAGTGATCACAGTCCCCTCGAGCAACCCCGACCACATTCTGAACCGGCCAACCCCCTCAAATCCATTGTCACCTGGGCCTAAAGAGGGGATCCAGGGGGGATGCGAGAGGGTGGGGCACAGAATGAGGAGGGGGACCACTCCGAAAGTTGGCAAGAGGTTACAAGAAAATAAAAAAAAAATAGGTCCCCTCCTTCTCCCCAACAAGAAAACCAAAAAAAGCAAAGGAAAGGCAAACGAGGGCTGGTACCATGCTTCAACTGCGGCGAACTAGGACACTTCCGCAAAGATTGCACCAAGGAGGTACGGTGCCTCAAATGCTTGAAGTGGGGTCACCTCTCATATGTGTGCACCAACGTTGTCGAAACTCACAATGACGAGGAACGACCAGTCAACAGAGGGAGATCACCTGACAACCCCACCCCGATCCGACTAGCCAAGAGCTTGGAGGTCATCAAGAGTGAGGAGACATGGCTGTGGCAATGGTGTGCAGTGGCCAGGGTTAGATCAGGGAGGCCCTCCGAGACCCACTTTCTACAAGCTTTTGGAGGCTAAGTGGCCGATGAAGGCACATAAAGACTGGGTCGCAAAGAAGCTTTGCCATCTCCAGTACCTGGTCTCCTTCCCCTCGATAGAGAAAGTAGGTGAGGTCACAGGAATGGGAATTGTGGATTTTGGCCACTTCACAGTGGAATTTTTTCCATGGACTCCGAGCTTCGGAGCGGAACTCCCCCAAGGCGAGCTCTATTGGATTTGGATACACAAAGTGCCGTTGCACTTTTGGAAAAGAGAAGCATTACAAGAGATTGTGGCCGGCTTCGGGTCAGTGGAAGAAGTCGACGAGAAGACGGTGCGTCGCTCCGAGATTGTCTCAGCTAGAGTGCTTATAAGGAGCTTAGATATTTCGCAGATGCCAAGATTTGCCAAAGTTTACTCCGTCGATGAGTCATACCTCATCCGCTTCGTGCTCGACAAGCGAGCTAACTCAGGGGCTGAGAGAACAACCATCACTTCCCCCATGCCGCACAAAGCCCTCAGAGACGACAGGTCTTATAAACAGGCGCTCTCAACACCAGAGTGGGAGCTCACCATTGACGGAGCACATGAAGTTGAGAGAGCTCCCAGAGAGGTGATCAACGCTGCCAGAGAGATGGAGGGTCGCCGAGGGCTAGCGGCGGAGGGATCAGAACACCAAAGACCACGTTCGATCCCTGATGGTCAACGCAGAGGTTTGACCAAGGGATCCAACGACAGGGAAGGGAGGTCACTGGTGCAACTTTAGCCATGTCCAGATTTGGACAACTGCGAGGGGACAGAGACCAACCACTCAAAAGGAGCCAAAGGATTTACCCAAAATGGTGGTAAAGCTTTGCATGCAGGAGATGAGGAGCACGCTGTGGCTCAGAGTGGAGGGACAGGTCGTGCAGACCACAAAAATGGCAAAAACCCTCGCTGTAACGGCATGCAGGCATCGAGACAAGGGTTGGTGAAGGAAAGCGCCACGCTGGGAAACAAGACAAGCGAAAGAACGCTTTCAACCAGGGAGTGGGTAGAAAAGCGAGGGTTTTCACCAGAAGAGCCAGAGCAGGCGTCTGTGGAGCTAGGGCGACAAGAGTCAGAGACGACTCTGGGGAAAGTGAAGAGCACAGATCTGAGCATCCACAGGGAAAAGAACCCAAAGGAGATCCAGAGTGACGCTCATAGCTTGAGGAAAGGCAAATAGGGTAAAGAAGACAATGGTGAAGAAAGAAGAACTGAAAAGGGTTTGGCGCTGAAGGAGAAAGAAAGAAGTGCCAGGGTGAGGAAGGAAGAAGAGATAAATATCGACCCTTTGATTTTAACGCCTCAGACTTTGTTTTTAATGCCACTGTCTGACTCCACCGTTGCACCCTCCAATCCCTCAAAGCCAGCTGGCGATAGCGGTAAGTTTACTGCCCCTTTAATGAATGCGACGATTGCTATTATCGAGGAGAGCGGTGTGATAGACCGCGGAGGAGTGAAGTGTTATTCAGCAGATGAGTTTAATAGTGGTGGGTTGGTTTGTGGGCAATTTATAGGCGTTAATGGGCCCAAAGAGGGATCCAAAATGCATCTTATGGTCTCTGGGACTAGCAGCTCTAAAGTTTCGAACAATCAGACACAATGTCAGACTGGTAGCGGGCCCACCGAGCGGACCGCAACGGAGAACACCACTATTACTATTGGCTCGCCAATCTGTGGGCTCAATGAGGAGTCTGCAATGAAAGTGCCTACTCTACAGCGGGCAATTCAACGCACAAATAGTGAGGAGGACCTAGAAGGGCAGCTAAATCTAGACAAAGAATTCTCATTCACAGATGAGGAGTCAGAGGATCTAGAGTTCATCGCTAACACCCAGAGGGAGATATCGCCTGAGATGGTCTTGTCCACACTTCCAGAGTCAGCACCCGGAGATAGTGCTGGCACGTCGCATAGGACGATTGGGTTCAGAGTTCACCGGTCGCCCAAGAGGGCTCATGTGGAGTCCTTGGATGACTATCTCGAGGTAGCGGCGGCAGCCAAAGCTACTAAATTCGACAACGGAGGTACGACAAGTTTTTTAGCTACTATATTAAATTTCATGTCAGATTCTGAAGTTCTTTTCCTAGCTAAAACATGTGGGTTAGAGGTGTGTGACACAGAGCGCAATGCTTTATTACTCAATAAAATTAGGGGTTGGGAAACTGAAAGGGTTAAGACTTGTTATGAGAACGCTCTAGGAGATAGCGCTGGGTCGACAGACATCCCCGAGGATGCAACCGGCCCCACACCCACACCAACGATCACCCCTGACACTGTCCCCCAATGAATACACTATTTTGGAATGTTAAGAGGCTGGGGGATAGACGGAAGAGAGATATGGTCAGGGACGTTATTAGCAATTCCAAGGCAGAAGTGGTAGACTGCAGGAGACCAAACTTCAGCACAGGCTCAAACTCAATAGAATTGGGGGTAGCAGAATCAAGGAATGGGTGTTACGCCCATCAGCAGGAGCCTCAGGAGGGATTGCTATTGGGTTCAATTCGGATATTCTCACCTGCATTGAGGTATACAGTGGAACGTTCTCCTTGACCACCCGACTGAAACGAAGGTCCGATGATTGGGTGCAGTCGGTGACTGTCGTTTGCGGGCCGAATGTGACTACAGAGCGAGATGCCTTTTAGCAAGAGCTGGTCAACATCCGACGTCGTTGGTCTGGAGCTTGGATTGTTGGTGGGGACTTCAACATCACCAGATTTGCGTTCGAGCACAAGGGAAGAGGCTCCAGCGATAGACACAGAGAGGAGTTCAATAGGGTGATAACGGAACTAGAGCTGATTGATATCCCAATTAATGACAGACTGTACACATGGCCTAATATGCAAGCGGCTCCGGTTATGGCCAAGTTGGACAGGATACTAGTATCGATGGAATGGGAAGCTAAATTCTCATTAGCTACAGCTCGATCGATTCCTAGACCCACGTCGGACCATACCCCGATCCTACTCGATGTGGGGGTACGCGGAGCGCAGAGGGTACGAAAATTCAGATTTGAGAAGGCCTGGCTGAAAATTCAGGGGTTTCATCACATGGTGATGGAAAATTGGGCGCTCCCAACTGTAGGCAGGGACACAGCATCCCGATGGTGTGAAAAAATCTGCAGATTAAGAAAGCGGCTGCGACGATGGAACCGATCTAGGTTCTCGACCATCCGGCGTACAAAAGATTCCTTTTTGGAAGGAATCGATGAGCTAGAAAGGATGGAAGATACGAGAGTCTTGTCACAAGATGAAAGAAATAGGCTATTAGAGCTCCGGAAAAATGTCGCCAATCTTTATAAGTTGGAAGAGATCAAATGGCAACAAAGGTCAAGGATTTCGTGGCTCAAAGAGGGAGACGCGAATATGGCCTACTTCCACCGAGTGGCTAGCGCCAGATGTAGATCCAATCTCGTCCTCTCAATTCAGACGGAGTCGGGAATATTACATGACGAAAAGGTGATCTCCACAACCTTCCAGAACTACTATAAGGGCCTCTTTGGAAGAAAGAATGATTTCAGGATCCCTTTGAGAAAGGATTACTAGCAGGCGTACCATAATGATTCAGCACAAACTTTGTCCATTTTGGAGGAACCGTTTTCAGAAATGGAAGTGGAAAAGGCCATCAACCAAATGGGCACAGACAAGTCACCTGGGCCCGACGGCTTTCCAATGATGTTCTACCAGGTGTTCTGGAAAGAAATTAAAGAGGACATTATGCCACAGATGGAGAAATTTTTTCATAACAATCTCAGATTGGGCATGTTCAATTTTACGGAAGTTGTCCTGATACCCAAATGGGAAGAGTCTAAGCATGTGGGGGATTTCAGACCAATTAGCCTCATTAATTGCTCGGTGAAGATCATCACAAAGATTCTGGCCATTCGCCTGGGGAGTATAATGGATAGCATAATCAGCAAAATCCAGACGAGCTTCATCAAGGGCAGATGTATCCTGGACTGTGTGACAACTGCTGAACAAGTTATCCACCACTGTCATACGAGCAATTCTAAGAACTTCCTTCTAAAATTGGATTTTGAGAAAGCATATGACTCCGTCGACTGGGAATGTTTGCTGGAAGCTCTCAGAGGGAGAGGATTTGGGAACAAATGGGTAAGATGGATCAAACAATGTCTATAGACTAGTAAAACGGCAATATCGGTGAATGGGCGGCCAGGTCCATCGTTTTCCTGCAAGAAGGGACTCCGGCAAGGGGATCCGTTATCCCCACTTTTATTCACTAATGTAGCAGATGTGCTAAGGGGAATGCTAGATAATTGTCGAAAAAAATGTTGGATTAAGCCGGTGGCCAGTAGCACCTCCAATTAAGGGTGCACGATTCTCCAATATGCTGATGACACCCTACTATTTGGGAATGAGACCAGGTCAGAAACAGTCTGCTTTAAAGGGGCCCTCTACTGTTTTGAAGCATGGTCAGGTCTCCGGATAAATTTTTACAAGAGTGCACTGATTTCCATTACTCTCTCTGATGAAGAAGCCCGGAAACATGCCACCATACTAAACTGTATGACGAATGAGTTTCCAATCAAATATTTAGGGCTCCCACTCAGACCAGAAAAACTCACTAAGTCGGACTGGTTGTCAATAATAGATAGGGTGGATGACAAACTGTCTGGTTGGAAAGGAAAATCGCTGTCACTAGGAGGCAAAGTGATACTCATTAACTCAGTATTGTCTAATCTGCCCATTTACTACATGTCCTTTTTTGAGCTTCCAAAGTGGGTTATCTAAAGGATTGACCGAATCCGTAAAAGATTCCTTTGGAAAGGGGCAGATTCGAATAGGGGAGGCTACCACCTGATCAAATGGAGTATTGCCTGCATGAAGAAGAAGCATGGAGGACTAGGCATCATCGACCTTAGAGAGATGAATCTTGCCCTCCTGGGGAAATGGTGGTGGAAGGTTTTCCACCACGGTGGGGAAGGCTGGCATGATTTCATTCAACCGTACCTACGGAAAAAATGTACGAGAAGCCTGGGCTTTCGAGTAGGAGCTAAGGTCTCCCATTTTTGGAAAGGAATTACTAAAGCAAGTAGATCGTTCAACTCAGCAGTTACATCGAATATCGGAAATGGACGGTCCACCAGATTTTGGTAGGATAAGTGGTGTGGTGCTCATACACTGAAAGAAACTTTCCCGGAGCTGTTTGCCAAAACGAATCGACCTAATATTTCTGTGGAAGAGACCTGGAAGAGGGGAAATTGGAGACTGAAGTTTCAAGGAGCTCTTACCCCAGGATTACAACAGCAACTGCTAGAACTGCAAACACACATCACACGAACCGGGACGATGTGCGCCCAAGGACCAGACCAGCTGCGATGGGGATTAGAGACCAAGGGAGCTTTCACGGTCAGATTCCTGTACCATCGTATTCACTTCCGGGGATGCCGACCCAGCTGGGCATAGGTGCTGTGGAAGGCGAAAACACCTCTGAAGGTCAGAGTCTTCCTCTGGCTAGTGCTCAATAATGCAATCCTCACGAGAGAGAACCTGGCCAAAAGACAACCCCAGATTGCGACTGCTTGCGGGTTCTGTAACATGCATACGAAGACCTTGAATTATCTTTTTATTCAATGCCCAAGGAGTAAGGCAATTATGGTAGAGGTTTTAAGAGCCCTAGGTACAAGTGACTACCCCAACGATTATGAGAATTTGTGGATCGATCCCAAATTCGCATCGAATCGCTACGAAATGAAGGATGCGTGGTACATTGCCATTGCGGCAACTACATGGGTGTTATGGCTAAACAGAAACAACTTTTATTTTCGTGCTTCATGTAGTAGTATTTCTGGTAACCTTACTCATATAATGCATCTTATCTCTTTTTGAGGTACAGCTGCCGCCACAGGAGCAAGAGGGAGGATTGCCAGTCTCTTCCAGGTGGAGGATTTTGATGATGAGGATGTAGACTTTAGGCCGACACTGGACTGAGGGACGACGACTCCCAATAGCTACAGTCTCTGCGAGTTCATTTCTGGCCTACTGTACTTCTGATTGGTTTTGATGTATGGAGGATTAGACCCACCCCTAAGGTTTTGTTGGGAATTTATGTTTTATTTCCTGCACTGTATTTTGTTTCCTACTCTGTACTTTTGTTTCTCTCCCGATATACCGGGGTTGTTTTATTAACTCCTTATTAATGAAACAGGGTGGCATTATTACACCTTTTACCTCAAAAAATAATAATAATAATAATAATAACATAAAAGGCTAAATGAATTAGTTGTCATGAGCAGATAATACCAAAAAATGAAGTCTGCAAATTCTATGTTCTGCAAATTCTGGGATCTGATGTGGATTTGGATTTTGGATTGTGTAAAATCAAACCGGATCTCACAATCCAAATGGGTCAGCATTTAATTCATTAATTTAGATTTGTCTTTTAGCAAAAATTGGTCCCACAGCATTAAATGATGTATGTTTGAGGTAAGATTTGATGTAGGTACAGCATTTCTCTTATGTAATTGCCTTGTAAAGTGCAATAGCCCAATCCCACAGCTCATAATGCATCATCAAATTCTACGCCTACAATTAGGGGGATACGATGTCAGATTTCGTTTCCTTCCTCTTCTAGTGGGGAAGGCACCTGAGCCCAGTTTATAAATGCAATCATGGATGTCGCATTCCAAAGATGGCCACTCGAGAAACAAATACCCAAAGAAGAGATCCCCTCTTCCATTAGTCCCCCATTTACAACTAGACACTAATTAATCATTTCTGTAAAAGCATATAGCAAAAAAATTAATCCACAAAAAAGGTTCATATGATTGTGTTGACCATCCAATATAAATCATTATGCTTACAGCGTCGTAGACCAAGAACTGGTTTGCGTACCCATACAACGGCTGGTTTATGACATCTATTATCTATATGTCAGCGAAACTTACAAGATCTATAGCATTATCTCGGTTGAAAGAATGGGGAAAAAAAGAAGGAAAAAAAAAATACAAGCAAGGAGAAAGACATCTACAGTTTATATATGCATTTAACACTACAGGATTACAGGTCAAGCCTTTTTATCGCGGCTGAGATTGAGGTTAAACCATTTTTTCTTGTTGGATTTGCTCCCATCAGCACTTCCATCCACTGGTGTTGCGGGACTTTCAACACCTGTTTCATCATTTGGAACTTTGATACTGCTATCACTCGAGTTCATAATTGGTCGAATGGCGGTAAAAGATGTGTGGATGTTTTCTCTTTCTTTAATAAGTTCATCTACCTGCGTGATTATATTGTATTTCAAAAACAGCAGAGTATAAATGAGTGAATTCAAGGAGGGATGACCAATTTCTACAACAGAGCAACTTTTCCCAGGTTTTTCAAAACCAGATCAAACGGGGGTTTTAAAAAATATTTGCAAAAATTTTGGTCGGGTTTATAAACAAATGGAACTCCAAATCAAACCTGCATCCATACTCACACCTGCCTGATTTAATATAAAAATTCAAAAACATATACACGTATATTTACATACAGATGTCAATACCAGTACATAATGGAAGAATTCGGGTGTGTTTGATTGGACTCCTACACATGTATTACACGTCTTGAGACCTGATCACAATTATTAGGCATTGAGGGAATAAACAAGGCTCTCATCATGAAAAGAGAAGTACACAAGCATTGTGCGTGCTAACAACTTAGTACATTTGGATGTGTATGTGAAGTTGTGAACATACAAACACACACTGTAGTGAATCTCTATAATAAAACATTTGCACAATCCCACCACCCAAAACTATCTAGTTAAGGCTGGTTTATGTCTTTACATTGGCAGGCATTTTAGGCACTGAAATCCTGCCCTGGGAAATTAGGTCAGAGTTTGCTTAGTTCCTAAACAAACACTCAACCCAACCCATGAAAACCTCTAAATTTAGGCATGTAATAGTCTTACAGCTGAAAGGACAGTCCTACAAACAGTTCAAGTTAGAGAGACTAGTCATCAAAGTAGGTATGATGGGAAATTGAAACAGACGATGCACATTCATTTTGACAGCAGTTCTAATCTATATTTGACTGAAAAATACTCATTCCCGGACCCCTCACTGACGCATGATTAATCAATAAATAAACATAGTTTTCCACAGTGGGGGGCTTGGTCCTCTCACTCAATGCCATCGAACTACCGCCAAAATGGAGTCATAAACTCCGAGAGGTGGACAAATTGGAGGAGATCCCTCCTCTCAAGAAGGATCATACCAAGTGTTTCCAAGTAAAGCCCTGAGCAGCTCATTGCCTGCATAAGGGGGAACCAAGACTTGTTTGCCAGGACCGCAGCTGATATGCTGGGAATATAGGCTTTGTAAGAAACTGGAGTTAGATTATGATATCTAGAGTTCCATGGAGTAATCTAACATACTTAAAGATATTCAAACATTAAACTGTTGACGACTCCTTTTAAAGTTGAGACAGCTCAGTTGTTGAAATAATTGGACTTAGGTCAAGTCCATTCCAACTCATTTTGTCTCCTAAAATTGTACTACTTCCCCCCTCTTCTTTTTTTGCCAAACACATAACAGTTGACCAAAGTTGGTCATTCAAGGTACTATGCAAAATTCAGCTAGCATACACTGGTATTGAGAATGAGAAAGGAAAACGCATGTATGAAAGTTGAGATGACCATGAAAACAACAGCAGCAACACATAATATCAAGTAGATAGTCATATGGCTAAAAATAGAACCAAATCGGGATCGTTCAAATCAAGCACTCTCAAAGCTCTCAAAGGTAAAACGGTAATTTCCACTACAAACGGGTCTGTAAACGGGAAGTGAGTCTATTCTAAGCCCAATAACCTAAAAACGGATCTGCCTTACTGGGTTAGGGTGACAACCCATTATAAATAAACACAGATCATTTAAATAGTTATTTAAATTCATGGTTATCCCTAAGAGACGGTTTAAACCAGATCTCTTATCATAAAGGAATTTAAACTCTATTTCCTATCCAAAAACACCGAGAAGTAGAAATAAATTATTATCTCGAAACTAGTCCCAAAGGCGACTACAAATACCCCCTACCCCCGTCAGAATGAGGTAATGAGTATCGTTCTCCAAAAAAGCTCTTGCGTAATCCTTCAGATGACGAACTTGAGCGTCGGGGGTTCGTCGTCGGGATCAATCCCGGTGTTTCGAATTTTTTTGCAAGTCAGCAGCAGCGTTGAGAACGATCAAATCGGCAAGTAGTAAAAATGATAGCTTTTATTGGCTCGAAAAGAATTCACAAATTATCGGTTTGCTCCCACACCAAAATTAGCAGTAACAGATTGGCGCCATCTAGGCAAAAGGAAAAAGCAATCCGACCATACTCGCCGGTGAAAGTAATTTTCAGCCATGCTTCCAAAGGAAAAAGAGAAGGCGGCAGCATCAAGCTGAAGAGCCACCCTTCTTTCTCCACCTCCACTTGAGGATGTTCCCCCTCAACAAGATCAACAAGTTCAGTAGCCTCAACCAATAAGCTTGCCCCACCTCCAGAAGAGCTGCGTTAGGGGGCTCCCGTTGAAACCGGCAAAAACATCTTCTCCATGGCCATGTCTCGATAGGTCAATCCACAATCCTTCCACCGACTCGATGGCATCGCAAGGTCCTTTTGGGGGGGTCAAGAGACCTCCGTCAAATCATCGTCAACCACCAACAATTGATTGACCTCCGAACTCACTTGAATGAGAGACGAGCCCGTGACGAGGTCCCTTCATCCAGAAACACCAGAGAAGTCAGATGAGTCGTTCTCCCCGAAGGCCGAGAACCAGAAAGCCAGCCTCCCCAAGGGGGCGAAGGGGGTCTCCTCCCCGTCGAAAGCGAAGAAGCCACACCGCTACAAGCCGATCAGTGCCACGGGTTCACCAGAATGGAGGGGCACCAAATCAGAATTCCGAAATTTCAAAGATGACATCCTGTGAGCCCTTAACATCACTCTAAATCACGATCGACAAGCACATAGCCATCGCTATGCCATCACTCATGAAGGAGAGTCCTGAGGGTTGACTAGATCCGACCAGGACAATTCGGTTCATCGCCGTCATCAAGATATGGAGAGGAGCCTCAGTAAGATCAACCTCAAAGAAGGTCAACAGACCAAGAACTTTCGCTCGAAGGGGTCCAGGACCATCATGGAAGCTCGTGTCCCTGAGACCTTCAAGCCGCCTCATTTTGAATCCTACAACGGGCCCGACTGATCATATTGAGAGTTTTAAAACCCTCATGATGATCCATCAAGCCTTGGGCCGCGCTCCTCTGCAAGGCCTTCCCAACAATGTTGAGGGGACCAGCAAGAGAACGGTACTCCCGTTTATCCTCAACCTTCATATACTCATTTTACCAATTTAAGAAGTTTTTCCTCACCCACTTCGTTAGCAGCCGCCGAGCCGAGAAAATAAGTGCATCCTTGCTAGCCCTCAGTCAAAAAAACGGTGAACGCCTAAGAAATTATGTTCGGAGCTTTACCGCCGAAGCTCGGTTTATTGCCTCTCTCGACCAATCAATAGCATCTGCAGCATTCAGACACAATGTCAATAACGCCGATCTCAAGGCGTCCCTTGCCAAGAAGTCTCCTCGGGACTTCTCGGAACTCCTGCTTATGAGTAAGAAGTACATCCGAGCTGAAGAAGCTTTTAACCCCCCCAGTCGAGAAGAACTCTCTTCCGAGAACAAAAGGAAGAGTACAAACAAAGAAGGATCTTAGAAATTCTAGAAAGACAATGGTCAGCGCTGCCGTGCTCCTCGTTTTGAGAAGTTCACCCCCCTCAATGGCAGTATATCAGCAGTTCCCATGGAGGTGGACAAGGAAGGCTACTTCCCGCTCCCCTGAGAATGAATACCCCAGCGAAGAGGAGAAACAGAGACAAGTGATCCCGCTTCCATAGGGATCATGGCCACGACACGGATAACTGTCGGGCTCTCAAGGAGGAGATCGAAGAGCTCATACAGCGGGGGCACTTAGCCAAGTTCGTCAGAAAGGACAGAGCCGATCCTCCTCTACCCCGGGGAGCTAACAAGCAGGCCAAGAAGCCCTCTCAGTCCCAAGACTTGAAGCCAGAAGCAATCCTCTATTCGACCCATGGAGGTCCAATAGGGGAGAGTCGAACTCCTCCCAAAAGGCCTTCACTCGAGAGGTTAATTCAGTACAAAACTTCTCTCCGCCCAAGAGCTTTGGAGTCCCAGTGACGTTCTCAGACAAAGACCTAGAAGGCGTCGAACGCCTCACTGTGACGTGCTCGTAATTAGTCTTCACATGGCCAACCACGAAGTGCGCTGAATCCGGATCAGCAATGGTAATTCTGTCAACGTTCTCTTTCCAGAAGCATTCAAAGGCCTCAAGCTCTCCCGAGATCGCCTAAAACCTACTGGATACTCTTCACGGATTCTCAAGGGTATCGGTAACAATCAAAGTAGTCACTCTTGATGTGACTGCAGGAAAAACCCCGACAACTCGGACAGAGGCAATGGACTTCATGGCCGCCGATGTGAACGCCACTTACAATGCAATTCTGGATCGACAAGGCCTAGCTGTACATCATGCCGTACTCTCAGCCTTTCACCTGAAAAAAAAGTTCCGACCTCTGCAGAAGTGGGAGAAGTCGAAAAAAGCCAAGAGATCGCTCAGAGGTGTTACACCACTACAATGGTGGGCGCGGTCTTCCCACTTGAAGCATTAAAGCTCCCCCAACGGAACAGTCAAGTCCTTCCCAAACTAGTTGATGAACTCGAGGAGCTTCCCCTCTTTTGGGAAGACAGACTTGAAATACAGAGCATCAAATGAAGTACTATGAGGGTGCCTAACACCCTCTCGTAGAAGTAGGTTTTCAGTTTTCAATAAGGTCGTCGCTTGCGATACGGCCAAAGCATGTAATAACGGTTCGTCCCCCTCAAGGCAGGCACTTAATTTGTTTCAATAAAACTTAGCTTTTTTCTTATAAAGAACATTGCATTGGCCTCATGTCTATCTCCCTGAGTCACTTCTACGACTCACTAAATGGTAAGTTCGAAGTCCAGCTTGTCCCCCAGAGCTGCTCCGATAACGTGCTAGCCTCAAAAGATGAGTTCGGAGTTCAACACTTGGTTCAACGCCGCTTTAGCCACTTACAAACAAACAAGTGCAGAGCAGCTCACCATTCGGAATTGCTCCAAACAAGAAGTTTGGAGTCCAACACTTTGTTCGACGCCGCTTTAGTCGCTTGCAAACAAGCAAGTGTGGAGTGGCTCACCATTCGGAATTGTTCCTACAACTCGCTGACAACTCCAAAACAACTGGTTCAATGTTCACAATCGTGGTTCGAAATTGCCCTCACAGCTTGCAAGTATGCAGTTTAAGGGCTCGAAACGACCATTCAAACTACTACTACTACTGGTTAAATTTTGCAACAAGCAAGTTCGAAGACCAGCTCTTTTCCAGGGCTATCTCCAAAATTTGACTCAAACATACTGAATCTAGGGCCTAGCTCGCCCCTGGAGTTGCTCCCTCTGCTCGACAACCCTCATCAATGAGCTCCGTGCTCAGCTCCTCTTCAGAACCACACCAGCAACTCCTTAACTCCATACGATAGTGCTCGAGCTCAGCTCGTCCGAAAAGCTTCTCCTGCAATCAGTTCACCTTCAAGCATCGGATATGACATCCAACTCACTCATGGAGTTGCCTATACAAGCTTGCTGGGTTCAAACAGCAAGTTTGGATGCCAATTTTCACCTCAAGATTAACTCCCCAAGCTTGCAGGGTTCAAGTAGCAAGTTTGGAGTCCAACTCCCTCTTCGGGTCGGCTATACCTGTCAGGTCCAAACGGCAAGGTCGGCGTCAACCCCTCCCCAAGTTACTCCTACAAGCCTGCAAGCCTGACAGATCCAAACGGTAAAGTCGACGTCAACTCCCTCATAAAGTCACCTCAACAAGCCTGGTGGGTCCAAATGGTAAGGGCGGCGCCAACTCCCTTATGGAGTCGCCTCACAAGCCTGTTGGGTCCAAACGGCAAGGTCGGTACCAACCTCCTCGGGTTGCTTCTACAAAATTGTCGGGCTCAAATGGCAAGTTCAACGTCCAATTCACCCCTAGAGTTGCTCCCAGAACACACCTCCCAAGTGGCATTCTTCCATGAGTTCGGAGCTCAACTCACCCCTAGAGTTGCTCCCCAAACTCGCCTCCAGAACGGCTATCTCCAAGATCCGGCGATGCCCTTCACCTCGCTCACCTCCCGAACGTTTCTTCCCTTGTGCCCGGTGATGCTCTTCATCTTGCTCACCTCCCGAACAGCCTTCTTCCAAACGAGTTCGGAGCTCAACTCACCCCTAGAGTTGCTCCCTGAACTCACCTCCCGAACAACTCTCTCCAAGAGCTTGGCGATGCTCTTCGTCTTGCTCGCCTCCCAAGCGGCTTTCTTCTTTCACAGTGAGTTCGGAGCTACGCTTGCCTTCCAAAGGACTCTTCTAGAGCCCGGGGATGCCCTTCATCTCGCTCACCAATCGAACGGCTCTACCCTTGAGCCCGGTGATGCTCTTCATCCCGCTCGCCTACCGAGCAGCCTTCTTCCAAACGAGTTTGGAGCTCAACTCACCCCTAGAGTTCTCCCTGAACTCACCTCCCTATCGGCTCTCTCCTAGAGCCCGGCAATGCTCTTCATCCCGCTCGCCATCCGAGAAGCCTTCTTCCACAACGAGTTCGGAGCTAAACTCAACCCTAGAGTTGCTCCTCAAACTCGTCTCTCGAACGGCTATCTCTTAGAACCCGGTTATGCTCATCATCCTATTTGCCTTCCGAGCAGCCTTCTTCCAAACAACTTTAGAGCTCAACTCACCCTTAGAGTTGATCCTCAAACTCGCATCCCGAACGGCTCTCCTAAAGCCTGGCGATGCTCTTCATCTCGCTCACCACCGATCGACCTTTTTCCCCAAGGAGTTCGGAGCTCAACTCACCCCAAGAGCCGCTCCCCAAACTCACCTCCCAAACGGCTCTTCCCAAGAGCCTTACGAAGCTCTTCTTCATTGCTCCACCATGGTGAAGCTCCTCTTTTTAGCCCAACGAAAGCGGAAATCAATTCTGTAGCTCCCCAAGGGCGGAACTCCTCTCTATAGATCCTCGACACCGAAGCTCTTCTCAACCTCACGGAGGCAAAGATATTGCAGGCATATTTTGACCCTAAAGACGAGTGATTCTTCTGCTAACTTTTGAAGAGAAATTGTATATCTTTGAGTCACCTTTGAAACGAAGGGTCACACGCTCCAATCGGACTTCGGTAGCATCGAAAAAGTTTATTATACCGCAGGACCATGTAGATCTCTCAAAAGCGCTCCAGCAAGTTAAATAAGTGTGATAGCAATCTTCTTCAAGAAAGCAAGAAGGTCAAGTGGTTAGACTGCTCATCCCCCTCCTTAATGAACCTGGGTTCGATTCCGAACAACCCCATCTTCGGCAATTTATTTTGCAGCACGTAGGCAACACGTGCTATTAAAGAAAAAAAGAAGTTGCAACAATAAACCTCATGATCCATGCTCGCCCGATCGATGCTTCAGATTTTGCCACACGTCATCAGCTTCGAAAAAGCATGTGTACTGCACGTGCCACGTGCTACACCGAGCTTCAAAAAAGCACTAGCTACACGTGCTACGCCGAGCAAACGTACCCCGAACTGAAAATGGTGCAAAATTCTCTTCCAAATCCGTGCCAGATTGTAATCAACGACTGAGATTCAAAAAAAACACATGTACCGCACGTGCTACGCCAAGCAAACGTGTTTCCAAACGAAAATGGAGCTAAATACTCTCCTCCCAATCCGCACAAAATACTTGATCAACAGCTAAGATGCAATAAAAAAAATCAAAAAAAGAAACTATGGCTGGGACCCACGAGCTGCAGCCATGTGGGCCCACAGCAGCAACATGGATCCCACATAGCGCCAGTACGTCGTCTGCACACCACGTGCGGCGATCTCCTCCTCGATCGACAGCAGAGCCATGTGGCGCTCCCATGTGATCCCACGTGCCCCCGCAGGTCCAGTAGGCCCCGCCACCTGTCCCTCTGCCGCTCCTGCGCCGCCACGTGGCAAGTGGGCCCCATAACCCTCCTCGGTGCAAAAGCAAAACCAAGGTCGTTGGCTTTGTCGTTCCTGTGTTATTTGATCACCTCGTGATTAGTGCCCCACTCGATGAGCAACCCAGATTGCTACAAAAATCAAGCTCATGATTTTACGTGTTTAGCACGAGCAAAAGGGGGGGGGGCAGCGGTCAACGTTCACCACCACGTGTCGCGATGCTGAACGTTCTCATCGTTCAGCTGAGTGCGCCGAGCAATCGCAAAACCGATCAAAAAATGAGATAAATGGCTCTCCTCCACATCCGCACTTGATGTTGATGGACAATCCAAATTTCGCCACATCATCAAGGTAATTTCTTTTTTAATTTCCTTATTTGATTATTCAATCGAATTAATTATTTAAAAATCAGAAAAATGATTGAAAAATTGGGAAAAAAATTAAAAATTCTAAAAATAATTATTAATTCAAAATGCAAAAAATGATTTAAAAATTTTGAAAATTAATTATTTAAATTCGAAAATTGAATAAAAATGCAAAAAATGATTTTAAAATTGGAAAATTTTAGAAAAATCTGGAAAAATCACAAAAATCCACAAAATTCTAAAAATAATTCTAAGAATTTTACAAACTTAGAAAAGCATTGTTACACCCCGAGCAAGATTCAGACGTCCCCGAGAACTTTGAAAAGTTCTTTAAACCATTAAAAACGGACAAACTACTCCCTAAAGGCTGTTAAACTCATACTTTGGGAGTAGGGGCTTGTGATATGACTAAAAATAGAACCAAATCTGGACCGTTCAAATCGGACACGAATCTCAAAGTTCTCGGGGGCAAAACGGTAATTTCCACTACAAACAGGTCTGTAAACGGGAACAGGGTCTTTTCCAAGCCCAATAACCCAAAAACGAATCTGCCTTACTGGGTTAAGGTGACAACCCATTATAAATAAACCCAGATCATTTAAAGAGTTATTTAAATTCATGATTATCCCTAAGAGACTGTTTAAACCAAACCACTTATCATGAAGGAATTTAAACTCTATTTCTTATCCAAAAACACTGGAAAGTAGAGATAAATGATTATCTCGAAACTAGTCCCAAAGGCACTAGAAAGTAGAGATAAATGATTATCTCGAAACTAGTCCCAAAGGCCCCCTACCCCCGTCAGAATGAGGTAATATCTTTCTCCAAAAAAGCTCTTTCATAAACCTTCAGATTACTGACTTGAGCATCGGAGGCTCGTCCCCATGATCAATCCCGGTGTTTCGAACTTTTTTGCAGGTCAGCAGCAACGTTGAGAACGGTCAACATCAACAAGTAGTAAAAATGTTAGCTTTTATTGGTTCCAAAAGAATTCACAAATCATTTGTTTGCTCCCACACCAAAATTAGCAGCAACAGATAGTATGGTAGAACATGATGTGTGCTCCAATATGCATGCACCAGTAGAAACACATGCACAGTTTATATATGCATGTTTTGCAGGAAAAAGATGGTTGATGTGGATAAATATTCCAGCATAATCAGAACCGTCTGATCCCCTCATCCGCTCATCTCTGATCATCAGGACTGAGGTTCTAATGGGCCTTCTGCTGCTTCAGGCCCACAGAAGCAGGTCAACCCGGCCCATTAGAGTTAGGGCTCCCACTCTATTCTGAAACATATTTACCAATAGGAACAAATTAGGACTTTGTGCGGAGATTCACCGCTAAGGCTAGAGCGAACTCTTCTCTCGACGCTGGCGTCGCATCCGCGGCCTTCTGACATAACGTTCACCAAGGCCAGCTGAAGGTTTCCTTTTTTCCGACCTCCTCAACAAGGTCGAGAAGTATATCTAAGCCGAAGAGGTCCTACACCCTGAATGTCTGACAGAAGCCTCTGCTAATGGGAAAAGAAAGGTAGATGGTCCCGAGCCTACGATGAAGGCTCAAAAAGATCCACTCAGTCAGAAACGACCGCCTCCGGTTCCCCGCTACAAAAAATTCACTCCGCTCACTCATAGTGTGTCGGTCATTCTTATGGAGATTGAGGATAAGGGGATCGTCTGCCATCCTCCTTGGCCCAACAACATGAAACGGGACCAAAAATTTTACTGTCAATTCCACCGGGGCCACAGGGACGAGACCGATAGCTGCCGCGCCCTGAAAAACGAAATTGAAGCCATCATCCAGAGAGGGTACCTAAGGGAGTTCACTAGAGCCAACCCGATGAATATCCAACAGTCGTCCAAAGGCAGGACCCGAGCCCGAACGGGCCTCCACACCGGCCATTCTTCACTATTTTCATGGTGGCCCCATGGAGGAAGAGTCGAATACTTCCCACAAGGTGTTTGTGCGGGAGGTTAACTCGATCCGTGATCATCCACCCCCCAGGGACCACGGACCACGGACTGACGGTCTCATTCTCAAACGATGACCTAGCGAGCGACCAACTGCCTCATTGTGAAGCCATGGTAATCAGCCTCGACATTGTCAATCACAAGGTCTGCCGAATCCTTGTTGACAAAGAAAGCTCGGTCAACATTCGGTTCCAGATCGTCTTCGAAGCGCTCAAACTCTCTCGGAAAAGGCTGAAGCTAGCTGGTTACACGCTACACGGGTTTTCAGGCACTCTTGTATCGATCGAGGGAATCATCACACTCGATGTAACAGCCGGAACAACCCCAAACATCCGAACAGAAGCCATAGATTTCATGGTGGTCAATGTCAAAGCCGTCTATAATGTGATCCTCGGTAAGCCCCACCTCTGTTCCCCTCAAGCAGTGCTCTTCGCATACCACTTGAAGATGAAATTCCCTACAGACCATGGAGTCGGCGTGGTCGAGGCAATCAAGAATCAGCCCGATCCTGCTACACGGCCACAGTGGGAGGCAGAGTTTTCCCCCTCGACGCGGTCGAACTTCTGTCTTTGTGACCGACCAGCCTGGTCATGGATGCCTTTTCAGGCTATAACCAAATCAAAATGTTTCCCCTGACATCCCCCAAAATTGCCTTTGTGACCGACCAGGACCTGTACTGTTACTTGGTCATGCCCTTTGGGCTGAAAAACGTCGGTGCTATATACCAAAGACTCATCAATCGGATTTTTAAGGAGCAAATAGATCAGAACATGGAAGTTTATGTCGCGATATGCTCGTCAAAAGTTGCAAAGGGCAAAACCACATCACCGATCTCGAAGAAGTCTTCGGGGTCCTAAGATCCCACAACATAAAACTTAACCCCTCTAAATACGCCTTCGACGTCACCTCGGAGAAATTTCTCAGATTCATGATCAGCCAGCAGGGCATTGAGGCGAACCCCGAGAAGATTCAAGCCATACTGGGAATGGCCCCTGCAAAAAATGTTAAAGAAGTTTAGAGGTTCACGGGTCGATTAGCGGCCATCAGCCATTTCCTCTCCAAGTCTGGTGAAAAGTCACTCATTCTTTAAAGCCCTCCGGATGGCTAAAGGCTTCGAATGGGGAGAACCTCAACAGCAGGCCTTCGACCAGCTGAAGTCCTACCTGGCCAAACCCCCGCTCCTTAGCAAACCAGAACCAGGCGACCCCTCTACCTCTATCTGGCTGCATCTGAACATGCGCTCAGCGCCGTACTATCAGGGAGGAAGACGGGATCCAAAAGCCCATCTATTGTGTCAGCAAAGTCCTGCACGACGCTGAACTCCGATATGATTGAATGGAAAAGGTCGCTTATGAAATTGTAATGGCCGCTCGGAAAAAGATCAGCCACTCAATCTCGTCTTCAACAAACCAGAAAATTCCGGGCAACTAAGCAAGTGGTTAATTGAGCTGAGCCAACACGACATCAACTACCAACTCCGGACAGCCACCAAGGGACAAGCCATTGCAGAATTCATCAAAAAGTGTACCATTTCTGAAGCACCCGAGATCCCAGAAAAGGAACCCACTTGGAAAATTTATGTAGATGGATCGTCCTGCGAGGGCTAAAGCGGAGTTGACGTCATACTTCGTGGTCCCGACGACTTCGTCCTACAGTATTTTCAGGGGATCCAATAACGCGGCGAAATATAAAGCAATGATCGCCGGCCTCACGCTAGCCCGCAATGCGGGGGCAAGACAAGTAAGAGCCTTCAGCGACTCTCAGCTCGTGATTAACCAAATTTCAGGGGATTACGAAGCTCATGATGCTCGGATGGTCCGATACTTGACGCGCATCAAACTCCTTCTGGAAGCCTTCGAGCATGCCGCTGTCTAGCAGATACCCTGAGAACAAAATAGCTTGGACCTCGAACCAGCTTCCCTACATGCTGCACAAGTCCTCGCAGCTCGGCTTGGACCTCGAGCCAGCTCCCCCATAAGTTGCACCCATCCTCGCCACTCGGCTTAGACCTCGAGCAAGCTTCCCTACAAGCTGCACCCATCCTAGCCACTCAACTTGAACCGCGAGCCAGCTTCCCTACAAGTTGCACAAGTCCTCGGCTTGGACTTCGAGTCAGCTTTCCAACAAGATGCACACGTCCTCCCCACTCGGCTTGGACCTCGAGCCAACTTCCCTACAAGTTGCACAAGTCCTCGCCACTTGTCTTGGACCTCGAGCCAGCTTCCATACAAGCTGCACACATCCTCGCCGCTCGGCTTGGACCTCGAGCCAGCTTTCCTACAAGCTGCACACGTCCTCGCAGCTTGGCTTGGACCTTGAGTCAACTTCCCTACAAGCTGCACAAGTCCTCACCGCTCGGTTTGGACCTCAAGACAGATTTTCCACAAGCTGCACAAGTCCTCGCAGCCCGGCTTAGACCTTGAGCTGGCTTCCCTACAAGCTGCATCCGTCCTTGCAGCTCGGCTTGGATCTCGAGCCAGCTTCCCTACAAGCTGCACGTGTCCTCGCCCTTCGGCATGGACCTCGAGCCAGCTTCCCTAGACCTCGAATCAGCTTCCCTACAAGCTGCACACGTCCTCGTCACTCGGCTTCGACCTCGAGTCAGCTTCCCTACAAGTTGCACAAGTTATCGCCACTCGGTTTGGACCTCGAGCCATCTTCCTTACAAGCTGCACAAGTCCCCACCACTTGGCTGACCTCGAGCCAGCTTCTCTACAAGTTGCACAAGTCCTCCCCACTCGGCATGCTCCTCCAACCCTAGTGAGAGATTTTCTCTCCTTCCGACCTCACCCCTCCGAAAGTTGACTTTATTTACGACCCTTGCCGAAGGCAAGGAACTCGAGCTAAATGCACGGAGTTGGTCCCTCGTCCACCTGCTGACAACTAGGGATAAAGCAACCTTCATCACCGCTACCCCTAATTGTCAGCAGGGAATAGAAGAACCACCGTTCATGAGAACCCTCAGTGAATAATTATTTTTACGACCCTCGCCTTCGGCAAGGACCTCGAGCTCAGCTCCACAAGTCGGTCCCTCTTCCACCCCCTGACGGCCAGGGATAGAGCAATCTTCATTTGCCGCTACCCTTAACTGTCAGAGGGTGATAAGGGAACCACCATGAACGAAAGTTGTCAAGGAACTGAGGAATGAGAAACGAAGGGAGGGGTTAACAGCTCAAGAAGGGGGCCTCGATGAACGTGATGTCGATGTGGACAAACCTTAGTTGTTCGCTCACAATCCAACGGCCCCAGAGAGGCGATGATACGTCTCCCAAGGCGCATTAATGGCAGTCCATTAAATGCCCTTGGAAGGTGAAACATCTCCATTTTATGGTGGTCCATTAATGTTCTCGGAAGACGAAACGGCTCATATTCGGCCGGTTCACCTCCATGGTTTTAAATCACGAATTTCGGACTCGTCTCGGCAAGGGGTGTTTTGTCTCGAATCGGAGATATCGGAGATCTCGAGAAAATGTGATTATATCGGATGTTCATTTCCTATACTCAATAAATATTTTTTTGGTTACTAAATAAGATATTATGTCTTACATGTCATTTATCAAATAAAATATTGTGTAATGTAACTAATGACATGAATCATTTACGATAAATTTTCACAGAATTTAACAACAATATAAAAGAGAATGTAATATAAGTATATAACTAAATTGAATTTGCATTGATTAGAAAAAATGTATTAGTTAATAAACTACTTGACTTTGCATATATATAAACAATAGTGATATGAAATCCTCACATTATCATAACTTAAGGTCCTACATTGAAATACATATATGCAAACAATAAAAGACATTTTTTATATATATTCACAATAAAATTCGTGTCTATTTCGACTAATATTTCGCTAATTTTGGTAATATTTCGATCGATATTTCGACAATTTCGGCCAAAACCTACACATTTTGGTCCAAAATGATATAGAGTATAAAATATGTGATTTCGTATCAGCAAGCTAGTCGAAACGAAATTTCGGCCGAAATTTCGGCCGTATCGGAGGAAATTTAAAACAGTGTTCACCTCACCAACACTAGTTCGGAACAATCCTAATTCGAAGTCAGAAAAAAAACACTAACAAGAGGACCGTTTATTAAACAGACTCAACGAAATACAAGGCATAAGGTTCGTCAATACAGCGGGTGGCGCATGATAAAACAACGTTACAAGAATGAAAATCTCAGCTATAACAAGTTCGACCTACAATTCAGCTTGGGGGGGCCTTAGGACTGACACAAACCAGTTCGAGTGGATCCAGCGTGTTTGATCGTCGACAAGCCCATTAAGATCCCGAGGGGTCGCTAAGGTGGAAGTTCCAGCAACCGAGCTTTGAGCATTGTCCTGACCTCAGCAGGCTCCAGACTCAGGGTCTGAGATGGGCCCCCGACCGAGTGTCAACCGCTCCCGAACGAGCGGGTTCGGGATCCACCCACGCCGAGCATGACCTTTAATCTCGGAATCTCCAATTCCTTCTCCACTATCACCTCGCACAGGAACGACTCGAAAGAGGGGCGTTGAATGGAGGCAAAGGATGTCGACCACCCGGAGTCGGCGTCGTCCATATTTCGGTCATAAAGCGCCTTCTTCAGACAGGCGGATTCCAAACTCAGCTCTTTCGACCTGTTCATAAAGTAAGAGAGTGTCGCCTCCCCGTCTCTCGCTTCTTTACAATAGCGCACCAAAATACCCCCAAGGGGTTTCATGCGGTCCCTGAGGCGTTCGAGTTCGGCATTACGAGGGTCGGTCAAAGCAAGATCGAATATCAGGCATGAAAATAAACGACAAATCATTTCGAGCCTCACAGACTTAGCCAAATCACAAAACGTCCCCCCAACAAAAAGAAAAAGAGATTGGGCCCAAAAATTGTTCTTCCTATTCATTTAAAATCAGAACAAAAACCGCAGTGGCCAGTCCACACTCGGCAAATAGAAAAAACTGAAAAACAAAAAATGGGGGAAGGGAGAAAGCTACTGCTGAGTACAGGGGGGCACCTTTTCATTCCCCGAGACGTCGACTTCGGGGTCGACCGCCAGTTGTTCTTTCCCTTCGCCGAACTGGCGTTAGCAAGAGCTCGCAAACATCATGGAGTAATGAAATTCATCGAGCTCGAGCTGGGGGTACTTGCGGAGTACGTGCTCGATGGCCCTTTGGTATGTCTTATTTTAGCCTTGATCATTTTGTCCATGGTGGTAGTTCTCACCTCGGCGAGTTTCTTCTCAATCCCTGACTCCATCTCCTTCATCCTCCTAGCTTGGCTCTCGGGCATGGAGGTCAGCTCTGCCCGAAGGGCACGCTCTCGAGCCTCGGCATTGTTGGCCTGCACCTTTTGCTCCTTCATTTCTCGCTCATAACGCTGAGCGTTCTTCATCCCCCGACGGAGCTCCTGACCATGTAGTCTCCTTAATTGCGACCCAGCAATCGCTGCCTGCAGACGAGTGAACAAGACTTAAGAGATTTACAAAAGAAAAGGAAAAAGACATTTGCTGTTGTGAAACTCGATAAGCACTTACCACCATCTCCGTCTGAGCCCACCTCATACAGCAGGACTCGATGGTCTCGGTTGCGAAGCTCTCTCTGTCTCGAGGCATTTCAAGGAGATCCAGCGCCTCGACCGCGATGGGTCCCTCCATCAGCGAGTCCGCTGTCTTCACGGACCAGTCGAGAGCCCACGGTGTGAGCCCTGCTTTGCCCACGATCTCACGGGCCGAGGGCTTGATAGGCGGGACACCCTTGGCCAACAGCTCCGCAACCTTGACATTACTGGAGCTCGGTACCATCTTCAACGGTCTCGGGGTCCCAGGTACCACAGCGAGCATCGACTTCTTCGACTTCGGATCCAAAGCCACTTGAGAGCCCTCCTGGGGCGCCCTCTTCTTCTTCTTCGGTTGCGACTCCTACGCAACTTTCTTCTCCAACTCGGCCCTCCGCTCGATCGCAACGTTATCCATCGCTGCGAGAAAAAACCAAGTTGTAAGGATGAAGAAAAAAGATGCAAGAAAAAAAGAAACAAAAACATACAAAGGTTGGCATGGCTCAGTCCAATCCGATCCAAGTGTCTTCCGCGCACGGTCAGCCACCGAATACTTTTTCCCCATGCGACCTTCACTTCACCCAATGCCTCTTTCGTCGGCTCTTTCCCATTCGAAGGCTTCAGGTTTGGCTTGTAGAAGGCCCGCGGGGTCAGGATATCCCACGAAATCGGGTTTCGGATGAAGTACCGATTTTTCCAACCCTTAATTGAATCCGGATGACCATGAATGACCCGGTGGTGGGGATGGGGGGAGATGTAATATATGCACTCATAAGTCGAAGAAGAACTAACACTGAGGGCAGCTCGGAAATACTTCAGTTGCAGCGGCATGCCCCTCTTTTCGCTAAGTAGCATGTAGCACACAAGCTGCTTTCAAGAATTAGGCCCATACTGCATGGAATACAGACCAGCCCAGTTCAACACCTCCTTCATGAATGGGTGCAAAGGCAGCCTTAGCCCTGAATCAATCAACAGGGAACATACAAAACCACTTGGACAAGGTATCAGCTGGTCGAAGCCCAACGTTCGGCACCATCAACTCAAACTCTGGAGGGATGAAATATTTTGCCTGTATCACGGGGAGGTCGGTGCTCACTATAACGCTCTGCTCGTCATCAATCTTTAGCTTCGGCCAGCTTGGGGAGGACGGCTGCACTCCATACCAAACCTTATCTTCGAGATCGTCCGGGTACATTCTTATTGATCCCGGTTGCTCGAGGTAGGGTACGTCTAGCCCATGTATCGGGCAGGTTCTCGGGGCTATCTGGAAGGGTCCACTTCCGCTTGCACCTTTGAATGACCTTCGGCTCAAACGGCTCGGTTTGCGGACGCAGTGAAGTTTTGTCAGAGGATTCATCAGAATCAACCTCTTCCTCGACGCCGTCGCCCTCCTCGTCCCATCCCTCGTCATCCACTTCCCCTCCACCAACTGCTTCTACCTCTTCAACACCTTCCGAGTCACTCGACTCCACGACGAAGGGCTTGCGAACCCAGAGCAACTTGAGATTATACACTATCTTTCCCTCCTCAAATGCTTCCCAATCCGAGGAGTCGCTGAGGCGGTCGACGTCGTGACTATCGTACATGGAGGCCGGGGATTTGGACTAAGCACTCGACATATTAATAAAAGTACTAACCTGTTTGCTTGTTGGTGCTGGAAAGTTCGCCGAAGAAACTACCGCCGGTGACTGAACAGTACCTAGAGAAAGAAGCTCTGGAGTTAAAAAGAGAAGGCAAAGTGAAAAATAAGATGGGGGTGGAGGCATATATAGGCAAAGAAAAACGCCTCGAAGTACTCAAAGGCATCTCAACCTTTAGATCTTGATCCAACGGTCGATAAGATTTCGACGCCTCAATTCCTATAGCCATGACATCATCAGCCCACGTGACAAACACATGTCATTTGTCCATGTGGCAAACACATGCCATTGTCCATGTGATGAGCATGTGCCATCTGTGGCCAAATTTCCCATGCTCCTGTCTCTCTCAAGTCAACAAAGCTCGACGCTCGGCATTAACTGAGAAGCTAGCTGTCTCTCACAAGTCGACAGAGCTCGACGCTCGGCATCAACTGCGAGCTAACTCCTGTCTCTTTCACAAGTCGACAGGGTTCGATGATCAGCATCAACTGTGAGGAAGCCCCTCCTCTCACAAGTTCACAAGGCTCGATGCTCGGCCTCATCTTCGACTCAACTCATTTCTCTCACAACAAGCTCGGAGCTCGATGCTCGGTATCAACTTTAAGTCAACTCCTATCCCTCGCAAGTTGACAGGGTTCGACGCTCGACATCAGCTGCAAAGCTAGCTCCTATCTCTCACATGTCGACAGGGTTCGACGCTCGGCATCAACTGCGAGCTAGCTCCTCACTCTCTCTCATAAGTTCATAGGACTCGACGCTCGGGATTGAGAAGAAGCTCGTTCGGCATTAATTTTGGGCCAACCCTTCCTAACAACGAGCTCGGCCCACAACGCTCGGAGGTCGAAGCTCGGTCCTAACCTCAGGTTGCTTTTAAGGGATCTTCCATCCAATCCTCATGCACACTATCTTCCGGTCTTCTTCCAAGGTCGGGCTACTACTCGACGGCTGATACATACAACCCTTCAGAAGTGAGGAACCTATAATGTGGGTAAATATTCCAGCACAATCAGAACCGTCTGATCCCCTCAAGATCCGCTGACCTCTGATCATCAGGACCGAGAATCCAATGGGCATTCTGCTTCTTTAGGCCCACATAAGCGTATCAACGAGGCCCATTAGGGTTAGGGCTCCCACTCTCTGCCTATAAATACCAGACCCCCTTCCTCACTCTGAAGGTAATGACTTTTTCTCCACCTTGAACCCTAGCTCACATTTTCACATTTAAATGACTGACTAGATCGTCGAAAGACCTGTCGCCTGGATCTCTCCCGAAGTTTCTAGGCCTCTTGCAGGTGTTCTGGTCTGCCAGCTTCTAGCAGCACCTCTTCTCCAGCTCCCCAGAAGATTCTTGACTCAGACCAGATCTGCGGCTGAGATCTGTCTCTTCCTCGACAAATTACAAGAAGTCACACATGTTGCTCCCACCACTAAAACAAACAGCATCAATGGTTATTCACTTCTTCAATTTGTATTGATTTAAGGGAGAAGCATAATTTTAGAACTAATTTAATGATGGGCATAACTTTAATGGAACAGAATTCCCTTCTTTAAAAGTCAAGATGATGTTAAATTACAGAAGTGCAAAAGTTAGAGAAAGGTATTAAACTACAACATTATCAGTCAAATCAAATTCTATGTATTAATGTGAGTGATCTAATCAGAAATAGTAGCCACTAGCAACTAGCAACTAGCAACCATAAGCGATAATGGTACTTTAGTACAAATGATCATGACATAAATTAAGAAAGGATACATACCGTTTGTTTTTCATGGTTTAGTTTCGCAACCACTTCATTGTAGCGCTGCAATGCCTGCAACAAATATTTGTGAGCAATCAAGAGGTTTTCCAAAATGCTCCTAATGGCACAAGAAAAAAATACAATTTCTACCTTTCTGTATTCCATTTCAAACTGGCGTAAGTCATTCCTCTTTGCTAATATTTGAGCCTCAATCTCCTTCAGCTTCACAGTAGTATCCTCAAATGTTTGTGCACAAATGGCCTCAATAGTATAACTGGCAGTCTTGAAAAAGTTATCACCTGCATAAATTAAAACGAAAAATAAATAATTCAAAGGAAAACGTAAGGATAAGCATACAAGTAGGAGAACACAGACCATAAACAGCAAAAATGTGGGTCCCAGGTTTTAGTTCAGAGACTTCACATGGCTGGAGACCATCCAACCTTTTGAAGAAAGCATTATCTGGATCTTTTGCCATTGCTAACTGCATAATTAAATATTGAATCTTTAACACTTCTACCATTTCACATACACAACATTAGAACTGAAAATTTTTAAATAAATAAAATTATATACCGCATTCACTGTTGAATCCATGCAGTACACTTGAAAATGCAGGAAATACATCCCTGCAGATGTAATTTTCCCTGTCTTTTCGCTATCCTCCTGCAACGAGGATAGTTTAATAGATATCTCTCACATACTAACTAAAAGATTTGTGGCAATCAATCTCAGATAGTTTTTAGAGAAGAATGCTTTATTTAATACAGTAACCTAGTATCCTTGCATGGGGGAATATCAGATATGTAAAACAAATCATTGATGTGAAACCTTCAAACTTGTGCAACTTAATAGTTTATACTTACGACATTCAATCTCTAAAAGAAAGATCGATTCTTCAGGATCCTCCCTTTTTCATACTTAATAAAATAGACGTGGACTGTATATCTTTATTCAGTGTATAAAAAAGAACTTTCTCAGATATCCTTCATAATTACATGCTTTTTCTTCTTTTTCAATTGCAGTTGCATGCGACAAGTAATCTAGTTTTAGATAACAGTAGTAAATCATCAGACAAGTAATCTATTTCTAATCACACTAATTGTAATTTCTCAAAATTTAGAATATTATTGTCATTTATTGAATAAAAAATTAATATTAAAGACGTTACGAAAGATTTCCAATAATTGATGAATCGAAAGGGTTGTGTAATTTTGAAAGTGAAATTATTTGTAAATGAAATCTGGGTATCAAAAGAAGCAAGATTAGGGTTTCTCTACTACATACAATGCCGTTATCAAAAGAAGAAAAATAAAAATAAAATAAAATAGAGCGTAGAAAAGGAAAATAGAAAAGGTAAGAAACATCGGAGAGGAGAGAACCAGGAAAAGAGGAGATGATGGAAGAAAGTATGGAAAAGAAAGCAGAACAGGTTTCATCAAGGACTTCAAATTTTGAATTCAAAAGATTGCATCAGAACTACACTTGGAGTTGTCTAGTTTTCTAAAGCGAGTGGTGAAAAATATAGTTAGTTTGTGAATTTCTTATCAGAAAATAAATTATATGAATTGGAAGAGAAGGATTATGTAGCCGACCCCAACATTTTGGGACAAAGGCTTTGTTGTTTGAATTAATGATTCACGTTTGTAGGAAAAGGTATTCCACAATATTATACACATGAACTATTGACGCAAGTTCTATTGAAGATATTGGAACAAGGTCATGATGTTTTTGTTCTTGTTTTGGTTGCTGGTGAGATTAGTGATTACATGTTCGCTCGTGAGACTATTTGTACTGCAAAGAAAGTTGTCTTTATATCTGTGCATCAAAATGTTTTTTATACAGATATATGATGGGATACATATGGGTGAAATTAATGAGAATATTAAAGTTATGTTTCGGAATTAGGTAAGATAATCTGAAATTTGTGTATGCATCTCATGTCAATATACCAGTATATGCCGGAATTTAAGTAACCTATATTGGATTAATGTGATCACTCTAGGAGTGTTGTTCATCACTATATATATTTTTTCCAACAATGAGCTATAATGGGGAATACCTTGTCAATCATAGTACGAAGTGATGAGCACATTGAAATATGAGGATACCTGTAGTGATGAGCACATTGAAATATGAGGATACCTAAATCCCACAGCATGAAATTTGATCCTAAATGTGCATAGCATAAGTGCTGGTACTTGATTTCTTCGTTTTAAGAGGAACAACAATTGTTTTATAAACTTATCATGAATATTGGGTGTAGCCTCATTGGATTTCAAACAAGCTATTATATATGCTGAACCCAATGAGTTTCTGATAATAGTAAAAATCGCAGCAAATCAGAACCGTACGATTCCAGCACAGATCCAAAAGCTTCTACAGGAAGACTAACCATAACGGACCTTTTTAACATGTCCGGATCTTCTTCAGGCTCATCTATAAGACATGGGCCACTCTCAAACCGATTAAAAGCGACTAGGCCCACTAGGTGAGACATCCAGCCGATGAGGGTTGTAAGTCAAATCTCTTATTCACAAACAAGAGTCTTATCTCTTAAGGAAGAGAATCAACAGGAAATAAGGGATTCATATCAATTTCCTAAACTATTTCTCAGACCTATAAATACTCTCCCCTCCTCAGTCAGAAAGTAATTGTAATTTCTCTCTCAAAACTCTATTTCTCTCTTTGTTTCTGACTTGAGCATCGGTGGATTTGTCGCTGGATCCACCCACGGTATTTCAGACTTTTTGCAAGTCCATCGGCCACGTCAGCAACTATTGAATTCAGATCAATGTGTTCAATCAACGGTCCAGATCCAACCTCAGGAGCTCTAACCACTTTTTACGGTAACGATCAAAGGTTAGATCTTTAGTAGTTTCCTTCAAAATATAACTCATTATCTGTTTGCTCCCACATCAAAATAAGCAGCAACAGATTGGCGCCATCTGTGAGAAACTACACAGATCTACATCAAAGATCAAACTTACTGACATGCCACCTAGGTTACGAGGGAGAGCAGCGGCCTCAAGCAAGCCAACTCTCTTCGTCAACAAGCTCCTCCCGGCTCCCGTGGAGGACCCAATTCCTCCTCAATAGCTGAATCTACCCCCTAACAGCCTAATCAAGCTTCTATCAATGAAGAGGCACAAGGGGGCTCCCGACAAAGCCGTCATGAACCGCACCATGAACAACGCCCTCTACATGATCGTATCTTAGTTCATAATGCTTCCAACGACTCGATGGTCTCGCGAGGTCCCAGGGGATCAAGAGATCTCCATCAAATCATCAATACCAGACAACAATGTTTACAGATCCGTTTATATGAAAGGCATACCCGGACAGAGGCCTCCCACTCAGAACACCAAGCAAACTGGAGAAGCGACTCTCCCCGAAGGCAGAGATCAAGACACTCCTCTCATAGGTGGCACACTGTAGAAAAAAGCCCGACTCATGAGAGCCGAAAACATCTTGCGAGAAATAAAGAGAAAGATGCCTAAATATTGGCTAAAATATTGCCGAAAATTGGCGAAATATCAGCCAAAATAGACACAAATGTTATTGTGAATAAATAAAAAAATATATATTTTTTACTTTTTGCATGTCTTTCAATATAGGACCTTAAGCTAAGATAATGTGACGATTTCGTCTCACTATTGTTCGTATATATGCAAAGTCAAGTAAGTTTATTAACTAATACATTTTTTTCTAATCAATGCAAATTCAATTTTGTTGTATACTTATATTACATTCTCTTTTATATTATGAGCAATGCTCCATTGCAAACCACTGAAGCCGTTGTTGGGGAACAATGGCTTTAGAATTAATATGACCTAAGCCGTTGTTCCCAACAATGGCTTACGTTATAACATAAGCCGTTGTTGGACCAACAGCGGCTTCAATGGTTTGCATACCACCCATTTGCAATGGAGCATTGCTCTTATATTATTATTAAATTCTGCGAATATTTACCGTAATTGATTCATGTCATTAGTTATGTTATACAGTATTTTATATGATAAATGACATGTATGACATATAATATCTTATTTAGTAACAAAAAAAATATATTTATTGAGTATAAAAAATGAACATCCGATATGATCACATTTCCCCGAGATCTCCTCTGATATCTCCGATCCGAGACGAAACAACCCTTGCCGAGACGAGACCGAAATCCGAAATTTAAAACCATGTTCACAGCCGAAGCAAGGTCCATCTCTTCCCTAGACTCGTCAGTGTCGACTATTGCTTTCCGCCATAATGTCTCTCTTCCCTAGACTAGTCACTTACAAAGACCTGAAGATCTCCCGTAACAAAGAAACCTCCTAAAGATTGCGCCGACCTCCTGGAAAGGAATAACAAATAAATCAGAGTCGAAGAAGCTCTTTATTCTCAAAACAAGAACGATTCACCTTCCGACAACATACGAAATAATGCAAGCAAGGACCCAGGAAGTTTCAAAAAGACGGCACAGGTTAAAGTCGTTCTCCTCCAGCACCACGCTTCGAGAAGTTCACTCCCCTCAAGTGTGTCGGTCATCCTCATGAAAGTTGAGAAGGACGGAATAATCTGCCCTCCCCAAAGATGTCCACAACTAGCAAAAAAAGAGACAGAAACAAGTGGTGTGCATTTCATAGAGACCATGGACACACCACTGACAACTACCGAGCCCTCAAAGAAGAACTTGAAGGTCTAATTCGCAGGGGCTACCTCTCCCAGTTCGTTCAGTGAAACAACCTTGAAACCCCTCCAACACGGGGGCTAATAAGCGTCAAGAAAGGCCCTCCGAATCACAAGACTCAACACACATGATCATTCTTCACTCTATTCACGGAGGTCCGATGGGGTAAGATTCCAACTCCCGCAAAGCATTTGTCAGAAAGTCAACTCAGTACATAACATCCTGTCTGCCAAGAGCACCGGAGTCCCAATATCTTTCTCCGACAATCATTGCGACGCAATGGTCATAAATATTTGCATGGTGAATCATGAGGTACGCCGCATCCTAGTAGACAATGGCAGGTCAGTAATCATTCTCTTCATGAACACTTTCAACTGCTTCAAGCCCACCGGCAATACACTCCACGGATTCTCCGGTGTCCCTGTTCAAATAGATGGAATCATCACACTTGATGTGACAGCAGAAAATGCCCTTGATATTCAAACGGAAGCACATGATTTTATGGTAGTCAACATCAAAGCCGCATACAATGCAATATTTGGTCGTACAGGCCTGGTGGCCTTTCATGCAGTTGCCTCCGCCTACCACATAAAAATGAAATTCCCAACAACAACAGACATAGGATAAGTTGTAAGGAGCCAACAGGCAGCACGAGCATGCTACACCGCTACAATGGGAAGCTCGGTTCTCCCCCTCGGCGCAATAGAGCAATCACCGGAAAGCCATCACAGTAACTCCAAGACCGTAAGCTTAAAGCCACTGCCATAGAAAATCATGTCAATCACTTCCAAACATGTCAAATCATCTACCACCATGTCCAAATTGGTTCTCATCATAACACAGTATTAAACTTGAATCCCCGCCCGAAGCCACTCCGCTCATTCAACGGAAACAACAAGTCTTGTCAAAATACATTGGCGAACCTGAAGATCTCCCATTTTCTCGATAATACAAGGTGAGACTCGCTCCAAAATAGGCAAGTCCATACAAGGTCTACCAAGTTGTTCGCCTAACGGTTCATCAACTTGAAGACCCAGGGGGCAAGGAGATATCAGTAAGGACTTGAAAAGTGGAACACCTCATGAACTTCAACAATGGCGCTTAACACCCGTCTCCTCTATATATTTTTCAATATTTTTGATAAAGGCCAGCCACTAGAATAGTCGTCTAGTTTTATGTTTCAATAAAAACCGCTTTCGCTACCGGTCACTGCATGTAATAAAGGTCAGCCACCAGAGCAGCAGCTTAATTTTATTTTCCAATAAAATTTAGTATTAATTTTTGCTGAATTATTGTACATCTATACGGATGCAAACAATGGGTTAAAATGTCAAGCTTGCTCCTTTAAACGGCATTAAAAACTCATTAGAAGCTCCTCATAATACGAGTTCGGAATCCATGCCTGTGACTCGAAGTTGCTCTAGCAATTTGCAACGAAGCAAGTTCAGAGCTCAACTCGTCATTCGATCTGCTCCTGCAACTCGTTAAACACTTCAACGATAGGTTCAGAGTCCATACCCATGGCTCAAAGTTGCTTTAGCAACTAGCAATCAAGTACGTTCAGAGCTTAACTCGCCATTCGATTGTTCCTGCAACCTGTTAAATCCCAAAACAGCAAGTTCGGAATCCATACACATGGCTCGGAGTTGCTTTAGCAACCTGCAAACTAGCAAGTTCAGAACTTAACTCGCCATTAAATTTGTCCCTAAAACTTGTTAAATTCTCTTGAAGACAGATTAAAGGTTTGTTATCGTGGATTGCAGTTACTCTAACAAACCTGAAAAAAACAAGTTTCGGAGTTCAACTAGCAACTCGAAGTGAGTCACAATATGTTGGAAGACCCATACAGCAAGTTCGAAGTCTAACTCCCTCCTAGAGTTGCTCCTATAACTAGCTAGGTACAAAACGGCAAGTCTGGAGCCCAACTCTCCTCAAGAGCAGCTCCTACAACTAGCCAGCCCTAAAATGACGAATCCAGGAGTAGGCACAAGCAAGTAAAAGATTTCTTACTTCGCAAACAGCAAGTCTCGCTACAACTGCATAATCACAATGAGTTTATGTCTCAAGCCTATGAATCGCCACAAAATGCTTACAACTAAATACAAGAAGCTATCCTAGTCGTCCGACCGGCTACACAATAGAGGGATGTTCTGCCTAAAAGATAAACTGCTTCACAGGTCTCCTGCAGGCTAATAGCTCCACAAAGCCTGCATCAACTCTTGACGATAAAATTTAAGAGGAGCTTTCCTTAGGCGGGCAAGCTTTAAGTCTTTCCTACCACCCTCACTTGACCAAGCTCCAACTTCGTCTCGTATGACTCGCCGCGCAAACAGACAAGTCCAAGTACCGTCAAGCGCAACGTATTGCGAAGGAAAGCAAGCTTGACGTCTCGAAGACATTGTTCAAAGTACATGACTACTTGTCAGCAAAAAGAAGAATGGAATTACTTCAACGTTGAACAAACACAAAGGACTTCACTTTAATATCAAGAAGATTCAGAACAACTACAACTCATTCGCCCCATAAAATGAGTATGGCGCTCCGAGAGCCAATTGAGTTCCTTCGTCAAAAAACTCGTTAACCCCATACAACGAGTTCAGCCTTACTCTTCGCTCAGGCTCCATCAACAGCTCGTTAACTCCAAATAACGAGTTCAACACTCTGCACTTCGCTTAGGCTCCATCAACCACTTGTTAGTTCCAAACAACGAGTTCAACGCCTCGCTCACCGCTCGAGCTCCATAAACTACTCGCTGATTACAAACGAGTTCAACGCCTTACTCTTCGCTCGAACTCCATAAACAACTCATTAACTCCAAACAATGAGTTCAACGCATTGCTTTTTGCCTAGGCTCCACCAAGATTGGGATTCAGGTCAATCGGGTCGGGTCAGGCCAAAACTATCGAGGTTGGTCTGGGCTTCGGGCGGGCTCAGGTCGGGTTGGGCCATTAACCGGGCTGGGTCGGGCCGAGTTAAGAAGAGGAAAACTCGACCCGGTCGACCCGCGTATCCGGACGGGTTGAAACCGAATCGAGCTGGGCCGAGTCGCGGGTTGGCTCTTGTAATTCATGATTTAATTTTTTTAACTCCAAAAAAAAATTTAAATGTACAAGTATAAAAGCGGACAAAATTGTATATATTATTCATTTCAACTTTTATAAAATTTGTACAACTTTTTTATATACAAAATTACAAATACATGTAATAAAAACCCAAAAAACATACAAATTTCTATAATTACATGTTTACGGGGATAATCTAGAGTTCGAAATAGCCTAGAGTTAGATTGAAGAGAGGATATTGAACTACTGTCATGCACATCTACTTAACCTAAACTCAGGATCTCATCGCCCTAAATTCTCTACTCTTGTTGTTGATCTTCAGGCGAGTTACTTCCACTCATTGAGGTGTCGACCACTTTTCCTTGTGTCCTGTCTTCAGCCTTCATCCAATCTTCAGTGCAGATCAGTATCTCCAATGAATCTGGCTTCACGTGATTCCTATAATCAGTTAGAACCTTATCACTTTTGGAAAAAATACTTTCTGAAGCAACTGTAGAGACATGAAGAGTTAGTAGATCTCTAACCATATGTGAAAGAATAGGAAAAATATTTTCATGTTCTTTCCATCATTGTAGCACTTGAATCTTAGTATTAGAACTCTCATTATCCTGTTGATTATACCAATTTAATTCATTAGGTGCATTAGTCCTATGTTTTTTTGATAGAATACAAGCAAGTAAACTAGCAATAGCATCTTCTAATGTACTCTTACCCTTACCTCTAGAAGTAGAAGACGAAAAAGTAACTATAATGGTTGTACTACTATATGCAAAAGTTTTATCATAATAATCATACAAGCTATTCAATGTCAATTCAAAGCTAGTTAAAAATTCATTATAATCATCTTCAGATTCATTTTCAAGTGAAGTAAAAAACATTTCAATCAAACTCCTCATACCTGCAAATTTGATATGAGGATCCATAACAGTAGCAATACAATACAACATTGGAGGAGAATTAAAATACTTCAATATTTTAGTATAAACGGGAATAACAATGTGGCTAATGTATTGGTCGAAAATCATGTCTTGAAAAGTTGGCATCATAGTAATAATTGAAATAAAAATACTATTAGAAGTAAAATCATAAGATTTAGAAAACTTCACATTTGCGGTTTTAAAATATTCCAAAAATCTTAACAAAGATTCAACAAAATATCATAATTGGAGTCATTTCAAAATTTTCCGTGTTTTTTGCAATACAAAATTTATAATATCTTTGTATTGAGTAACATTTGGTAAATCGTAAGTAGAGGTCCACCGGTGTTCATCTCTAGAAAATTTTCTAAAATGTATTCCCCCAAGTTTACACCATTCTTTAAATTCTTGAAGCATAGTACTACTCAAAGCAATAAAATGTACACAATTTCTAATTACATTTACATATAGATCGGCTACTTTCAATACATCTTGTATACATAAATTTAAAATATAACATATACATCTAACATGAAAAAGTTCTTTACATGGAGGAGCTAATTGTGTTTTTAATCTACTAATCGAAGCATTGTTGTCATGCATTATCAAAACTAACACTAAAAATTTTATCACGAATTTGAAATAAATCACAAACTTCTAAAATGCGTGTTGCTATAACCATACCACTTTGGAGATATGCCAAAGCGGCAAATGATATGATTCTCTTTTGAATCATCCAATCACTATCGATCAAATAACAAGTAATGTCCATCATCGGAATATAGTTACAACATTTCCAACAGTTGGAAGTTAACGTTACTCTACAAGTCAGAATATAAGAGTGCAATTGAAGCATCTCTCATTTCGTTGTAAAGCTTAAAACAATCGTCCTTGAATGTGTTTCTAGGATTTCTTCGAAAATGTAGATTTAGTGCATTTCGGTTAAATGTCTCTATATTCCTACTCTTTGAATAGGAAAAAGGTAACACATCCTTAATAACCTAATTTGGTCATTTCTCGATGAACAATTTCGGGATCATAGGGATGGCTATCTATTTGTCTGGTCCTAGGGTTGATTTTTTATTGTGATTGTTGGTCTTGTACCTGTGCGGGGTGTATATTTAAAATGTCTCGTTTAATTGTACTCGTTCCATCACCCTTCTTCCATTTGTAACTATTGCTACAAGTTTTACAAATCTTATGTCCTATACTAGGATTCTTCTCGTAGGGATAAAGTCATAAAATTTGTGTCAATCACTAGTTTCTCCTCTAATTTTTTCTAGTATAAGTGGGTTGTGCAAATTCGGTTTCATGTGTTTGTCACTAGTATGCATTTTTTGTTCTATGTCGTGTGGAGGACATCGTGAGAACCTATGTTAAGCATAGAGTTATGTTCGGGCTCTAATTGTCGGATTGTTGGAGGCTGACGAGAAGACCTAGTGAAATCTTGTCCACTTTGACTATGGCCGCGACCTTGTGATCTAGACATCATAAATGGTTTGTAGTAGTCGTATATGTAAAAAAACAAGTTCTAGGGTTTTAGTAGTGTATGTGATGCAACAAAAAAACAATATAAGAGGTATATGTGAAAAAAATCTAAAAAACAATAGGAGAGTTGAAAGAGGGAGAGTAGCAAAAAACTAACAAACAGTTATGATAAAAAAAAATTAAAGCTACAACAAAAATAAAGGGTTGAGTGAGTTGAAAATTTTTGATACAATCCTTCACGAATAATCGTACATAAAGTTGAAAGAGAATAATAGTAGAGAAGCTCTAGAAATAAACGTTGTTGAGAGTGTTGAGTAGGCGTAGTCACGTAGTTGTAGAAAGATAGAGAAAGAGCTTCTTTGTTGAGAGAGTTTGTAGTAGTCGTAGTTGAGAGTGTTGAGTCAACACAAATTCGATACAATCCAAATTGTTCACTTCATTGTTGCTTTCTTCTTTGTTGAATGAACTTGATTGAATTGAGTAGTAGCTGTAGAGCGAGTAAGAGTGTTGATAGATGTTGATGTGAAAAAATTAGTGAATTAGGGGGCTTTTATAGGCAAACCCCCCCCCCCAAAAAAATCCTACCCCCCCCCCCCAAAAAAAAATTAAAGAAAACAGAATCAACAGCAACTGCAGCATCAGACCCAACGGTCAACCCGTGCGGGTCGACCGTTCAACCCATTCGGGTCAAACGAAGCGCAACCCACGGGTTCGCATGTCGGGTTCGGGCAGGTTTTGGATTTTTTGGAGGATTGGCAGGCCAGGTTGAGTAGGTTGAAGTTGGGATTTTTTCGACCCGATAAGGGTTACGGGTTCAACCCAAACCCAAACCGGGACAAGTTGGGTCGGGTTAAGTGGAAAAGGTTGCGGGCGATTGCGGGTCGACCTGACCCGGATGACATCCCTAGACTCCACCAACAACTCGTTAGCACCGAACAATGAGTTCAACGTTCTACTCACCGCTCGAGCTCCATCAATAACTCGGTTACTCCAAACAACGAGTTCAACGTTCTGCTCTCCGCTCAAGCTCCATTAGCAATTCGTTGACTCCAAACAATGAGTGCAACACCTTGCCACCGCTCGAGCTCCATCAGCGACTCGTTGACTCCAAACAACAAGTTCAACGTCTTCCTCACTGCTCAAGCTCAAGCAACAACTCGCTGACTCCAAACAACAAGTTTGGCGCCCCGCTCTTCACTCGAGTCCCTCCAACAACCCTTTTACTTCATGCAATAGGGTCGTCGTTCAATGTCGGCCCCGAGTTATCACCACAAACTTGTTGGGCGCAAATAGCAAGCTCTACATCCAACCCCATCTTAGAGTTGTCTCTCCAAACTTGTCGGGATCAAACAGCAAGCTCCACGTCCAACTTCGTCTTAGAGTTCTCCCAAAACTTGTCGGGATCAAACGGTAAGCTCTACGACCAACTCCGTCACAGAGTTATCCTTTTAAACTTGTTGGGATCAAATAGCAAACTCTACATCAACTCCGTTCCAGAGTTGTCTCATCAAACTTGCTGGGCGCAAACAGCAAGCTCAACATCCAACTCCGTTTCAGAATTGTCTCTACAAACTCGCTGGACGCAAACGGTGAGTCCAAACTTCAGCTCCGTCATAAGGTTATCTCTACGAAACTTGCTGGACGCAAACAGCAAGTTCAACGTTCAGCTCCGTCTCAGAATTGTCTCCACAAACTTACCGGGCGCAAACAGCAAGTTCGAATGACAAACTCCATCTAGAGTAGTCTCTCTAAACTTGTTGCGATCAAACAGCAAAATCTATGTTTAACTCCGTCTCAGAGTTCTCTACTAACTTGTTGGGCACAAACAGCAAGCTCTACATCCAACTCTGTCTTAGAGTTCTCTCCAAACTTACTGAGCACAAACAGCAAGTTCAAACGTTCACCTCCACCTCACAGTTAGCTCAACAAACTTGCTGGGATCAAACAGCAAGTCCGCAGTCCGACCGTCTTCCTAAGTTTGCCCTGCAACAACTCTTCTAGGTCAGAGACATACATAAGATCCAACAATCAAAGCACTCAGCTCCCAGACCAACGGAACACTCATTCAGCAACGTAACGCTCGATCGACAAAACAAGCGAACAACACAACGCTTAATCGACAAAAGAGCGGTTCAGCAAAACGAACAAGACGTTTGGGCAATAAAACAAGCGAACAACACAACATTTGGTCGACAAAAGAGCAATTCGACGAGGTAGACCGCTCAACAAACACTTGGCGAGCGAAAACTCAAGAGATCTTCAAACCAAACTGAACAAAACAAGTTGACAAACACAAAAGGCAATGATTCATCAAAAAGATCATATTTATGGATTTAAAGCCAAAGATTATAAAGTGAGCTTTTGGTATATATAAGGCTGGCAATTGATCCGAACCCGACCCGAGCCAAATCAGGTCGACCCGATTTTAGTAGAATACGGGCATGCATTTTTTTCAAAATTTTCGGGCCCCGGCTTAATAATTGAGCCCGAATTAATTTTCGGGCCGGGTTCGGGTTTGTATAGGTCCGACCCGAACCCGACCCTGATTTAATGAATAGCCACTCCACAGTATTCGATACTTCTCTCTCAAAACCAACTAATCCGTTCAGTTCCCCGAAAAAGAAAAAAGAACCTACATCCAGCGCCACTCTGTCTTTACTTGTTTCCTTTCTCAAAAAAAATTAATAAAAGCAAAAAGGGAGCAAGCTAGCAAGGCAACTCTTGTCACTCGCCAAGCTGGTCCACTTCCCCATAACCATAACACCAGAATTTTCTTATACTTATCGTGCTCCAAATACTGCATTTCTTGCCATTTTAAATTCCAAGAGTCATGCACTAATATTAGACTTTGAAATTAACCTAGGTTTTTTGGTTTGGGATTTCATCAAAGAAGAAAATTGGACGTGGACGTGGGCATGGCAGAGGTCCAAACCGAGGAAGAGCTGGTCGTGATTTTAGATCAAATGGTGCAATGAATGGAGGAACTGCTGGAGGGGTATAAACTAAAGTTTTTCTGTGTGGTCATTGTTGCGATCATGTTTCTCCTCTCCTTAGTTCTTGTTGGGATGTTTACTCATTTTCATTGCATTTGTCTTTTTGATGGCTACAGAGTAATTGTAGTTTGTGTAAGCACATTGCCCATGTGTAGAAGCCTCTATTATTTCTTAGTTTTAGGTGGAAGCTGGTGGTTTTCAACCTTTTTAATTAAGACAACTAATTGTAGAGTTCCAACTTAGAGTACCTTATTTTCTTAATTTATTTCTTTCTAAAAAATTCTTATGTTGTTCTTGTGATTGTTTTCTGATCTTGAGTCTGTGTTGGAAGGATAAAACATGGTTATTTGGTTATTTTATCTTCAAAATTTTGGTGAAACAATTTTCGGGCAGGGCTCGGGCTTTTCAATTTTATTCAGACCCGGGCTCGGGCTAGAATTTTACAGCACGACCCACAATCGAGTCGAGCTTGGATCCTAAAAAAGATTTCGGGCTCGGGTTCGGATAAGTCCGGCCAAAACCCGGCCCATTTCCAGACTTAGGTATATATATATATATATAATTGTGTGCATACACAAAGAAGCAACTACCAACCTTGAACAACCTCAAAACATAATTCCTCAAACATTGGCCAAACCTAACAGCAAACCATAAACTCTTCAACGCTCAACCCACCTCTTCACAACCCCGAATACAAGAAGCAACTCCAACTCAACCAAGCTTCTGTTGGTGTATGTCCTAGATGCTAGTTGTGTTGTATCATAACATTTATTTCATATTATGACATTTTATTTATTGTGAATTAAATGAACATAATAAAGTCCTTAGAATAGCAAGTTCAATGTCATGTGATATCAAGAGCATGACTTGGTTCTGAGATCCTATTGACAAAAATCAAAACATTATTCTTAAATATCTCTGGTCAAATATTATTGTCAATTAGAACAACGATAATACATAGAGACTAGTGTATGCGTAAACTGATGACCATTCTCACGGATCATGAAAATGAGATATTAAGTTTTCACATGGGCACATATTAGAATAATAATGTACTGGACTGACCCACCATGAGAACGATGCATGGATCGTTACGTGGATGTCATAAGTGGTTCTCATAGTGCTCATGGTGTACGTAGTCCTTTGACTTAAAGTCACGACGGTTCCCTACATGAGAAGATATATATTTTAATGTCGTCAAACGTTGCATGTAATAAGGTGAATATAAAGTCAACTATTGGATATACAACAAATCATACGGAGGGATGTAAGTGATTCAGATAGGATTTGTCCCTCTTACATAACAGAAGCGATATCTACGAACTACTTGAGTGAGTGAGACTGCAAAATGCATGATCGTGCTCAAATGAGTCAATATGAGATATTGTCATATTGAGCTCATTTGTTTTAATAAGTCTACTCGGACATCAAGAAACCAAAGATTGAACTATACAAGGGTGACACGCTCTATGCTTTATGGTCAATTAAGATATCTGGACAAAAGGACTAGGCTACATGGTAACATGGTTACAGATAGGTTATGTAAAATCAGTGACATTCGCGTAACTTGAGTAGCAGTGATGTATTGCTACATACCACTCATTATTTGTAACACTAGAATAGGATTTTAGTATTACTGTCAACGTAATGGTAACCTACAGGATCACACACTTAGAATGGATCAAAATTGAAATTAAAATTCATAAGATGAATTTAATTGAGAATCCTAATAAGACTTGGACTCCTGACATTGTTAGGTAATTAATTAGATTAAATGGGTCAACTAAAATTAGAAGGTCCACACACAAATCTGACCCAAGTCAAATTGTGAGTCCAACTGCCTCGCCACTCTCTTAGGGTTGATTTTCTGCACCTATATATACGATATATCTCTATGGAAAAGATACATAAGAAAACTCTAGCCGTCACAGAAACTATGAGAGATCGTGCAGAACATCCCCTTCCCGCAGCTAGCACCGCGGCATGAGGGAGAGCTTGATTTGATCCGTTCATATGGATATAGTAGAGGCACTGCAACCTTTGCAGTGTTGTGATTGACATAATTTGGAGACACCAGATCCATCTTTAAGGTATAACTCTTAAACACGATTTATGGTTTTCGCATGTATCTAAGGCTAGGTTTCGATATTTTGTGATTTTTCGTTGTGTATTTAATCTGTGATTGCCCTAGAAACCTAACAGCTTCTGTGTCGACCAAACTCGAGCTTCACAAAATAGCCAGGAGATGATCAAGCCCAAAGCTCTCTAGCTTCGACAAACCTTAGATCCATCTCCACCTCCAACCCGAGATTAGCAAGGTACATCTCTTCAATTCCGCCCCAAACTCAAGCCAACTCCAATCATCATCCACTTCGGAGAAGAACAGTGCTCGACCACAACTCCAGCACTTGGACGAAAATCCAAGAACAGCATCAACTCCAACCAAACGCAACCAGCTTCATTCAAGCTCAAGTTTGAATATACACAAAGCTATAAAAGCCTTCAAAGGTAATCCAACCCAACTCTGAACTCTGAAGGTGACTTAAACTAAGTTGATGCTCGTCGAAACACAACTTCAAGCACCCCCACACTTAGCTCAAACAATAGCTCAAGTCATCTAAAACCCAACTTCGAACTTAGGTTAAAACCAGACTCAAGAAGATCATCTACAATCTGAACTCAATTAAACCCAACTTCAAGCTCTAAAACGTGCTGGATCGACACCTAAAGCAGCTCGACAACGCTCGCCGAGCTCCATTGCTGAAGATCCATCACTGAGCTCCATCACCAAGCTCCATCACCGAGCTCCATCGCAGAGGACCATCGCCGAGCTCCAACTCAGGGAAGTCAACTCAGTTCGCCGAGAAGAGAAGTGAGCTCGCCCGCACCTTAGCTCACCGAGAATGCAACACGCCCAAAGAGAGGTCGGGGAAAAGATCAAAGTGGAGAAGAAAAACAGGAGCTCAGCGAAATGATCGGTCGAGCGAATGGGTTCTCACAGCGAACAGCAACTGTTGGATCCCTCAAACACTCAAGCCCGAGCGAGTCAGCGCACCAGATGCAGCCACATCCCTTTTCCCCTTCTGCTCGCTTTCTTGTCACCCGATCTCACTCAGTGGGCGAGAAAGGAGTTATCTACATGCCAGATTTGGCCACGTAGCCCCTCACCACAGCGATCAGATCACCGCTGCCCGATTCACTCACCACGTGAGACAGATCCCGACCTGCACATCAGATCGCTACAAGCAACGTGTTGGATCGATAAAATAACACTCCCCAAAAATCATATATAATTCAAAATTTTAATTAAAAATTCAAAAAATAATTATTAAAATCAAAAAATTAATTAAAATTTCCAAAAAATAATTAAAATTGGCATAATTAATTTAAAAAATCGAAAAAAACAATCAGTAATTCGGAAAAATTAATGGATAAAAAAATCCAAGAAAATATTCACCGCCTTGAGAAGCTCTGATCAGTTCCAAGTATCTTTAATCGTCCCTGATAGCTAAGATTACTCCAGAACTCTGAAACAAGACAAACTACTTCCTAAAAGCTAAGAAAATTGTCTTCCAGAAGTAGGGGGCTTATAATAATGGTAAAATCGCAGCAAATTAGGGTTGTACGATTCCAACACAGATCATAAAGCTTCAACAAACCTCTTTAACAGGTCTGGACCTTCTTCACGCTTATCTAAAAGACATGGGCCGCTCTCAAGCCCATTAAAAACGCTTAGGCCCACTAAGAAAGACACATCCCCTGACGGTTGTAAGTTAAATATATTATCCCTAAATAAAAGTTTACCTCTTAAGGGGGAGAATCAACAAGAGATAAAGAATTCATAATCAGAAGATAATTGGCAATTTCTCTCTTATAACTCTCTCTGGTTCTGACTTGAGCATCGGAGGGTCTGTCACCGGCTATGAAGCACGGATACGGGTACGGGGTGCGGGTACGATACGACACGGGTACGGGAATACGTGATTTTACAAAAAAGTAGGATCGGGTGCCTTGTGGGTACGTTAAATATAAAATAATTTATATTATATTTATAGATACAAAAAAAAAATCTTGTTAAAAATTCAAACATTTAAACCATTTCATAGAACTATAAGAATACATTATAATTATGAGCATTTTAGAGAAAAGAAATGATAATCCAACTATCAAATCTTTGGGTAGTCTTGTTTTGTGTTTGACCATAATTATAAACAACAAACTTTTGCAATTACTCCAGGACCCCATATATTTATCTAAATATAATTGTCTAAAAGTTGTGGAAAATGCATTAAAAAAATTGGGTGCTCCTTGGGTACGCACCCGGGAGTACCCAAGGAGTACGGCATCTGATACGCACCCGACACGGGTACGTCGACCATTTGGAAGTATCCGTGCTTCCTAGGTCGTCGGGACCACCCCCGAAATTTCAGACTTTTTGCAGGTCCATCGGTCGGGGCAGCAACCGTCGGATTCAGATCAAGGTGTTCAATCAACGGTCCAGATCCAATCTCATGAGCTTTAACCACTTTTTACGGCGACGATCAAAGGTTAGATCTTAGTAGTTTTCTTCAAAATATAAACTCACTATTTGTTTGCTCCCACACCAAAATAAGCAGCAACAGTTTCAGCTTACCGCAAGTTCGAAACACTTCAGTTTCTTTGAAAGCCATTGTGGATTTCGTACGAAGGTCTGTGCTATTCAGATTAAAGGTTGTAAAGTGTTGATTTGCATCGCATTATGTACTATCATTTATGTTGATTTGCATCGCATATCGTTTGAAGGTCTGCGCTATTCAGATTAAAGGTTGTAAAGTGTTGATTTGCATCGCATTATGTACTATCATTTATGTTGTGTTACACACTGGTACAGGCTAGTATAGAACATCAATTTCTAGGAAAGAAAACAGTGAATGATATTTTGGCTATTTGTATAGATTTTCATTATTTTTCAGAAATATTTTACTGTGAAGATCTAAAGGATAAAATTTGAAAGATATGTTTCTGAATAGTTGTTGGGTAAGAACACCTACTTTATGTGTTGGGTTTGATCTAAGGATCCTTACAAGTAAATTATTAGAAATGTAATGAAGAATGTTACAGAAACTTCAGATGGACATCTAACAAAAGTATAGGGAGAGAAGAGAAGACAAGGAAAGGACCCTAAAACCAACATATATTGGGAATTTTGTGAAGTGTTGCAACAGTCAGTCTCAGTCCCTGAGATTATGGCATAACTGCAAAAAAAACATTCTAGAAAGCATACGGTAAGCGCATTAGTAGGAATGAATTGAGTAGGGATGGGAGGTAACTTTAAATTGAGAAAGATCCCAAAACAAATTTTACTCGGTGACTAATTTTTCAATCTCGGTCAAAAAATGTTCATAACAGAATTTTGGAAAATATTGGAATTTAAGGGTGGCAATTGACCCGAACCCGATCCAAGCCCGCCTAGGTCCGACCCATTAATTAGCGGGCTTGGGCTTAATAATTCTCATTTCGGGCCAGGATCGTGCTTAACTTTTTAGGCCCAAGAAAAATTCAGGCCAGGCTCGGGCCCAAGTGTTTAGGCTCGATAGGCCCGAATCAAATTTTTATATGTGCATGTGCATGTTTATGTATACATCATGTATATTTATTAGGAGTGTAAAATGAACAGACGGTCTGTCGTTCGTCCGAATCCGGCTCGAGAAATAGCCAGACCGTGGACCGTCTGAAGTGTTATACGAATCGAACTTAAACAAATTATTAGGTCCGATACTTTACCGAGCTCGAGCCGGACATAAGTCCGTCCGAGTATTATTGTGGTCTGATGCTTTACCGAATCGAGTCCGAACTATAAAAATTTTGTCCGACTTGGACCGAGCCGGACATAAGCCCGTCCGAGTAGAATTTCGGTCCGAGCTTGAACATATGGTTGTCCGGTCCCGTCCGGTCCTAATATTTATGTATGAGGTTTTTAAAGAGAATATTCATATAAGTTGATGAGTGTTAAAAGTTTATAGATAGAGAAATAATATCTTGCATATAAAATTAAATGAAAATAGACAAATTAGATGTGAATTACTCAAAAGTTTGCAGTATTCCAATTATTGTTATTTTTTTATCATATATTATTTTTTATATAGTTTTATTTTATAGAAAAGTTATATATTAGAACATGCATAAGTAGTTCGGGCCTAGGCCCGAACCTATTTTTGGATCTAATTTGGGCCCGGGGTCGGGCCTAATTTTTTAAGCCCAAAGAAAAATTGGGTCAGGTTCGGGCCTATATTTTAAACTTTGGGCGGCCCGGGCCTATATGGGTCCGGGCCTATATGGGTCCGGCCCAAACCCGGCCCGTTGCCAGTCCTAGAAGCAGATTCTGCTACAATATTCCCAAAAACAATTGCACGTGGCATTATGAAGGGTTCAATGTAGACAAAGGTGCCTTGAGCCCTAGGCAGATGCCAAAAATATATTAGCAATTAACATGACCCATTAAGTGAAACTGAACTCCAAACTAACTCAAAGAGTAAGATAGATGTAATCAGATCATTCACATTGATGATATTTAGAAAGGCAGTGATAACTGGGTAAACGATAAAACCATGAAAAAAAACCTGTGTATCGACACTCCTATAAGGTTCAGTATAACATAATTAACAGTGATAACGTTCACCAAAACTTGTTCAGACTCAAAATAAATCTTAGAGGCACAAAACTAAAACAAGAGCTGTGAAAATTGTTTCCAGACCACCTAATCTTTGTATCCAACAACATAAGGAATGGAGACTCTCTCCCCCAATAATATTCTGTGTGTGAACTGGATGACAAGTGTGTAACAGAGATCCACAAGTAGGAGCTAAACACAATTATTTTTAAAATAAACAACTATGAGTATATGGAGTAATATATTTTCAAAATAATAATGATGTTCTAGAAGTAAAATAATGAAACAAAAGAATACAGAACTAGTGATAACCTGTAAAGCTAATCCATAACCACCATTTGCCTCTTGTTCAAAGTAAAGAAGCTGTGACAAAAGTTTTTTTAAAAAAATTAGGTCTCATTGGTTCTCAACAAACCTTGGAAATAAAACCTAGAGAATTGCAACATAAAACTAGAGAAATATATAAACACACAAAATTACTATGCCTATGCCACTATGATGCCGTATCTCATGACTTTGCTTATGGGAAAAGAAATTTACAACATTTACCTTAAATTTACTCTGAGCAACTGAGGTAACCCTAACGACGATCCCTGCTTGGGCTTGTTCCTCATTTATTGTTACACCAAAGAAATGAGCATTTTGTTTCTCAACCTGAACTAGAAAGAGAATTGTTAAAGAAAAAGTCAATAAATACACAGCCCATTCCTAAAAGGTTAGAAGAGTACCTTTCCACTTAAAGAAGAACCAAGAGGAAGAGGTCTAACTGTAACAGTTCCACTTAGAGCTTCTTCAAGAACATTAGCAGAAATGGAAGTTTTGATAGGAACCCCAAGCTTACTAAAGATGTCAGAGAAACAAAGGTTAGCTTACAGAACCATATATATACAGCAAAAAAGAGAAAAGTTAGACCTAAGTCACCGATCGTTAGATCACCTGAACAATGCTGCAAAGACTGTATTGACAGTACCCAGATTGGACAAGTCAATCTCCATATCCATACCTTCACTTTCTAAAGCCTATGACAAACACAAATATTGAAACTTATGCTAAATTTCTCTTAAATTAAATAGAGAAGGTGATCAAAATGAACAAAGGGATAAAACAATGATAAATGACTGTTTGCACTGAACAGTATAACTGAATGAAATACTTAATCATCAGCTTAGCCGGCCCTGAGTTCCGGGGGGCCCTAGGCAAACTTCCGAAATGGGGCCCCCCCTACCCCATATAAAAAAAAAAAAAATTTACGCGCGAAATGCGTGCCTATATTTACAAGGGAATTTTGAAATTGGGGGCCCCAAAAATGGCGATTTCGGCGGGGGCCCAAGGCGGCCGCCTTGCCCGCCTACATGTCAGGGCCGGCCCTGAGTTATTATGTACAAAAATACCTGGACAAATATACTTTATAAATAAATATGTACCCTAAGTATTTGAATGTGCTCTAAATAATTCGAAAAAACACACAAAAGAAAGTAGCAACTGCTACAGTTTTGAACATGGAAAAATCAGGTATTTGAATGTGCTCTAAATAATTCGAAAAAACGCACAAAAGAAAGTAGCAACTTCTACAGTTTTGAACATGAAAAAATCAGCCAAGGTATCAGCGCATGTTCCTGCAAGTATAGTAAAACTACAGGGTTTAATTTGAGAGACTAAGCCTAGAAAAATGGGTACTTTCTATGTTCATAATTGAAGGCGCAGGTTCATACATTTCTGGTAAAAGCAAGAAAACATCTAAAAACTTTCTAGTTAGTATCATTTGACGAATCCTTGAAAAGGGTATATAGAATTTTACTCTCATTATATAGCACTCAGAGCCATCAGAAACATGGCTGCTGTCAAGCATGTTTGTAGTACCTACAAATATTTGTACCAAGAGTAGGATGCTTCAAAAATAGAGCGTAAAAGAAATTTCGCAGTGTCTGAAAGGCGTTCACCTCAAAGCCAGCAGTATCATAGTGTCTTCTTTTCTCTGGATCAGATAAGATGCTATATGAATATGCAACTTCTTTGAAGTGTTCTGAAGCTTCAGGATTACTCGCATTTTTATCAGGATGGTACCTAGACACAAGAAAAGTTATTACCACACATGCAAGTCTAACATAAGTTCAAAACTAAACATAGCAATAGCCAAACAAAAAGTCAGATGCAGGTTCCAATACCAAATAAGATGTATCTCTTTGTGTTCAATCAGTAATGAAAGAATCACTAGTACATTTTCGCACTTCCATTGAAAAAAGAAAGAATTCGCCCTGACCTTTGGTCAAGTACAAAGTACACCCTATCCCCCCCCCCCCCAATCCCCCCCGTGCAGCAGCACGCACACTCTCATTATCTTTTATGCAAGTTACCCAGCTGCTACCTCTGGTGTTAAAATATCACTCTGCCCTCATGTTTTTTTATTTTCTGACTGTATTTTTCTAAAAAGGCAAATGCCCAATTCGCCCTTCATCTCCAACACGGTTCTACGGCTCTTTCTGCATTTCTTTTCTTCTTTACATCCTACATCCCTCAATTCTCACTAACCCATGAAGGCTACTCAGCCTACTCTTCCCAACTTTCAAAACTGTCTTTTTCTTCCCATTAATCCATCAAGTTCTGAACCTCAATGGCTCTGTTCATATTGACGGGTACAACTTCAGATCATCTCACCTCTCGCTCTCTTCATCAACCTCAACCAAATGCAACCACAAACCGAGCCCAAATCACATTAATCTCAACCACATTTCTTCGATTAGAACTTGAACTATTGTTACAAACTCTTAACATCCAGTGATGAGAATAGGATACAGGGGTAAGAGGAAAAGAGATGGGACAGAATGATGCGTACGAAAGCAATGATGGTTATGGTTTATGCAAAGAATTAAGGAATAGAGATGAGGATTAGAGGGTTCAAAGGTGAGGAGTATGGCAAAATAGAGAGAGAAACAAGGGTCAGTAAGAAAAAGGAGAAGACAATCTATAACAATTGTATTTCTACGACAACTCATGTCCACAAATATAAACAAGTTCTAGAACATGTCCGGATTTTACAATTGATTTATAATCAGTAATCTGGAACACATAACTGACACTTCTGAAACAAATGGTTGATATTATTTGGACATTTCCATCATCGAACTGAGAAACATGTTATAACAATTATTTCTCTTAGTAGGTTAATTCTAAATATTATCAGAAGACATCATGATTGTTTATCAAAATTTTAGAACATACAGACATTGACATATTAAGCTTTGATATAGGAACTTTTTAGATGATTAAATTCCACTGGAGGATGGAGGAGATGACAATCCAGCCAAAATATATTGTCATTGTGAAGTCACTACAGTATATTAAGCAATAACGGTATACTATAGAAACATTAATATTGTAGTCAAAGTGAAACAATAATAATGTAGCTATTATAAATGTAATCTCACCCTGGTCCCAGTGCTTATACTGTTTACAGTTTTTCATGACATTATTCCATATATGATATATCTGCTTCCTATCAACATGTTTGTGTCTATGATCATGCTCACAGCCTCACACCACACAGTAGGGATGCAAATGGATCCGGATATCCAATTCGATCCGGATCCGTATTCAAAATGGATGTTGATGTGGATATATTCAGATACGCTTGGATTCAGATATAGATACCAAAACAAACAAAAAAATATCCGGATTCGAATGCAGATGCGGATACGTCTAAAAATTTTGGATCTTCATCCACTACTTAATTATAAAATTATATATGTTTACCTAGTAACAAAACCTGAGGGCTTGATGGTTCAAATTGGTACGCTTGCACTGTGTGTGCTTGGGTTCGATTCCAAACCTGATTTTTTCTCAGCCCATGAGTTTTTAAAACTCTATTATATTTTCTTTTGATAAACTTTAAACTCTTTTACATACCTCTCGAAATTAACATATCAGTTGTTCCCATCTTTTATATCCACATAATAAATTAAAAATTAAAATGCAATTACTCTTTATTCTCTTCTTCTAAACCACCCTTTTCTCTCCTCTTCTCTCTTCCAAATACATATTCCTCTTTTCGCTTCCACCACGTCCATAATGCCTTGTCAAAAAAAAATTAAGGTAAAAGTACAATCTACAAATTTTTGTCATATTCAATTCCATTTTCATTTTTATTTCCCGCATCTATTTTATATAATATTGTTTTATTGTCCGAATTTGCAGAACACTCATATCTGATTTGTATCTGTATCCAAAAGTAATACAGATATAATTTATTTTAATACTCAGTCATATCCATATCCGTATCTTTATTCATTTTTGGATGTGGATACATATATGAAATTGCTCATATCCTAACCAATCACATCCCTACCAAATAGCTATCCTAGACTTTTAAAGTTTCATTGTATCGAAGTGTTTGTATTTGAAGTAGTTGAAATCCATATCTAAAATCTTGCTTTATCAGAAAGAGCTAATAAAACATACTCACACTATTATGGAGAAATTAATCAAGTAAATTGGTGTCTAATTTTTATATAAATATTTGTACTCATTTATCCATAAAAATTGCTTGTATTCGTCTATCTTGTTAATAAGTTATCTTATTTCCATAGATTTCAGTTATTTAATTATTTTTTAAGGAATAAGATATTTTGATGCAAAAGGTGAAGATTTTCAGTAAAAATTAACAAACAAAACAAGAAAAATGATTGATTAACTTTTATTGATTTGTTGAAATTTGAATTATACAATTTGGCCATGTGAAAAGCAAAATAGAAATTTTAATCAGTGTTCTAAATGGCGTCCGCCTAGGCGGCGCCTAGGCACTCAGATGGAGAAGAACGAACCGCCTTTACATTAGGCGGTGGTCTAGACGGTTAGAGGCAATTAAGCGGCCGTCTTGTTGAGCAGGTGTCTGTGGCGCCGATCAGGCGACCGTCTGATGTCCAATGCTCAGGCATTTTCTATTTTCTAAAATTTTAAATATTATAAAATAACACAAAAAAAGAGAACTACTATTAATCTATTAATCTGTTATATAATATGTATGGATTTTTAATAGTAGTGGAATTATTTTTACTTTTTTTGTATTATTGGTGATGGATTGCACATATTACATCTATTACACATTAAAATAGCACATGTTACACATATTACACATATTGGCATATTGCACATATTACAATTGGACAATTATTTTTTTTAATTGCACGAGAAAGTTTTTTTTATGCATAAACACTCTTTAATTACACATATTACACAAGAACATAATGAATATTTGCAATTGGGTTGCATGATTATACTTACGATTAAAGAATAGGGGCTGAAATTAACTAAATCGGCAAAATAAATTCAACCACCTAGGCGCAGCCTAGGCGCTAGGCACCCCTTGACCGAACCGCCACCGCCTAACGCCGTTTACAACAGTGTAGTTGAAGGCTCGCCTCAGGCTCAAGGCTCAGCCTTAACAACAGTTTGAGCCTCAAGCCTTACTTAAGGCTCCCTCTTTGTTCGAAGCTTCACTCAGGCTTGCGTCTGGACGTGACTTAGCAAAGGCTCGAGGGTTGCGCCTCAAGCAAAAGGCGCGCCTGAACATAACAAACCCGACCCGACCCGACCCGACCCGGTCTTCACAACCCGACCCATCTTCAACCCTTCTTATATCCCGTAACTCCCCCAATTCTCTTTCATCCCCAATTTCAAACTCTAACCTCAATCTCCACCTCCCTAATTCCTCAATCTACACTCATCCTTATCAATCTCCTCCCCCTCTCAACATCGACGACAACAGCGAAGCAGCTCGACATGACAACATACAGCAGATCATCGGCTACAGTGGAAGTAGATCGGCTACGCCGTCGGCTTTTTTACTCTGTCTCCAGACTCCAGTCCTATTCGGGTTTCTTTCCTTTCTGATTTTACACTTTTATGGTTTCTTTCTTGGGTTTTCGTCTATCTTTGCTGATGATGTTTTTGCAAGTTGCTTCAAAACAAAATTGTGAAGCTAGTTCATTCCATAATTTACTATAATCATGAAATCATGCCTTATTCAAAAAGTTGCATCATATTTCATTGTAGAGCATAACCAAATTTTATGGTCGATTAACTTTATGTTATTGCTGTAATATTTTAAAATACCTTACTATTTACTTAGACTGTATTACTGTAATATTGTATGTTCATTACAGTAATATTTAATTTGATACTAGTGTAATTTTACTATATGCTCATTAATGTAATACCGTAATATTGTATGTTTTATGGTTAGTATCTTCATTTCTGTAATACTGTAATAACGTATGCTCATTACTATATGAAACTATGAATTCAAGGTTAACATAATATTATTGTAGTTTTGCAGAGGGACACATTGTATCACTTCGTCTTTGGGGCAAGAAACACATCGTAGTTATACATTACAGAGGAACACATTGTAGTTTTACAAAAATGATAACTTACACAGTCGTCTTGGCCATTGTATGATATATTTTGTTACTATGATGTTATCTTGTCTATATAATCTTATTTGTAAATTTAAAAAACCTCCAAAAGTAATGATGAGCCTCGGTTAAGTGAGGCTTACGCCTCAAATTGCGCCTTGCGCCTTAGGCTTTTTATAGGGTAGTGAAATTGCATTGCGCCTTACGCCTTCGACTACACTGGTTTACAACCTTGATTTTAATTGCCAATAGAGAGTGAAAATGAAATAAACAAATTTAAAAGGGTTTAATTGAGCTAATGTGATTATTAGTTAGTTTAATTAATATAAAATAATTCATTTTTAATTTTATTTTTAAATCCTAAATTCTGATTTTATTTTTTGTGTATGCAGCACGTGCTTCAAGAAGAGAAGAAGAAAAAGAAGCAAGAAATAAAGAGCAAATCAGAAAAAGGAAAGAAATAAAAGATGTGGGGTTTCATGCAAAAATAAATCCTAATAGCACTGGTTCGGGCCCTATAAATACACCAGCCAAAAGCAAAAAGACGAACACACTTAACGAGAAAGGGAGAGCGACGGCTGACCTCATATATTATTTTTCTATTAAAAAAAAAGTAAAAGAGAAGCAGCAGAATGTGACGTCGGCGCGATTTCCAGAAGGAGAGAAAAAGCGTTGGGGGGCACGATTTCCAAGCAGGAGACAGGGACAGGATCTCTGTGTGCTGGGGTGCGGAAACCGAGGGAAACAGGAGAGAGAAACAGAGGAAAGAGAGAAGGAAAAGGGGCGTTGCGCGAAGTTCGTCAGCTGAGTATTTGCGCGAAGTTAAAAGGGCGAGGCAGCCACGTCAGCTGAGTTTCGTGACGTCAGCAGTAAGAAACATAGGAGTTGGGTTCTGTGTTGCGGCGCGAAGTTTGAGGCATTCGATTTGGATTTTCGGCAATTCCTCCTCTAATTTTTTATTATGCAATCAAAGAACCTGTTTGTTAGTTGCAATTTTATTATGAACTAATTTTATTTTTTTAGGACTTTGATGTAGCCTAGTTTTGAGAACATAATTTTTAATTCCATATTATTTTTTTATTTTTCCATGGTTGTGATTGATTTTTGTTCTTATTGTTTACAATTGTTTGGCCAACTTTTGTATGATTTATTAAATCATGGAGAGACCGACCTGGTAATTTGTGATTTCGAATTAATAAAATTAAACACTGTTTCAAGAGCGAACCGCTGTTAATGTGACCATTAAGAAATCCATTGATCTTAATGAATTTTCAATTAATAATTTGTGCATGAACTTGACAGATAATTAGTTGAGAATATTTTTGATATTGCTTGAAAGAGAATATTGAATAATTTGGAAATTTTGGTCTACAACTTGGAAAAATAATATTTTTATTCACATGGAGTTATAAATTGTGTGGGATTAACTAGGTGAAATCAAAAGCCCTAGAATTTGTTTTGCCATTAACAAACAACCAAAATTCGGATTCCGCTCCTTTTAATTAGTTTATTTTTTTCCTTAGTTTAATTAAATTTAGTTTCTTTATTTATCATATTTTCGATTTTCCAAATAGTAGTTAATCTAGTGAATTTTGGTACTCGATAAAATAATTAGTCCGTGTGGCTTCGACACTCTTTTTACTTAACTATACTACTTACTGCGATTTTGTACACTTGCAAATAATTCACATCAAGTTTTTGGCGCCGCTGTCAGGGACTAATTATTCTTTTATTGATATTGATAATTGCTCGATTGTTACTAATTTGGATTTTTCTTTTTCTTTTTTTTCTTTTTTTTCTTTTTTTTCTTTTTTTTAGTTTTTATTTTTAGTTTTTATTTAAAGTTTTTCTGTTATTTAAGAACTATATTTCAGGACATAAAATTGTATCAAAATGGCAAACGATGAGAAAAAAACAAGGCTTTGAGAGACTATGCTATGCCCTCACTTAATGGAACAACATCAAGCATAAAGAGGTCGGTTATTGAAGCTAACAATTTTGAGATTAAACCGGCGATCATTCAAAAGATTCAACAGACTGTTTAATTTGGGGGTCTATCGTACGAGAATCCTAATATTCACATTGCAAACTTTTTAGAAATTTATGACATGTTCAAGCATAATGGAGTATCAGATGATGCAATTCAATTGAGACTCTTTCCTTTTTTCACTAAGAGATAAGGCTAAGGCTTGGCTAAATTTTTTACCACCCGGTGGTATTACTACTTGGGAGGGACTTACACACAAAAATTTGGCCGGCAAAGACAGCGAAGACAGCGAAGCTAAGAATTTCATTACCACATTCACTCAATTTGAGACTGAGTCTTTGTATGATGCATGGGAGAGGTATAAAGAGTAATTGAGAAAGTATCGTCATCATGAACTACTGAAATGGCTGCAAATTCAAATATTCTATAATGTGTTGATATTCTATAATGTGTTGGGAGTTACAAATCGATCTATGGTTGACGCAGTAGCTGAAGGTGCACTTATGAGCAAAACTCATGAAGCAGCCTATGAACTTTTAGAGGAGATGGATCCAATAATTACCAGTGGTCTTCAGAGAGAACAATGCCAATAAAAATGGCTGGAGTTTTTGAACTTGATCTTATTACTACTTTAACTGCAAAAATTGATATTTTATCTAAATAAATAGGTAATATGAATGTTAATGCTATTCAAACTAATATGATTTATGATCTTGAAATCACTCAAGTACAGATTGCCAAGTAGGGAACCCTTTTGCTTAATCAAATGCCGAACAAACAAATTTTGTATCAAATTTTCAAAAACAAACAATCCTTATGCAAACACATACAGTGTAGTCAAAGGCGTAAGGCGCAAGTAATTTCAATTCCTCGTAAAAAGCCTGAGGCGCAAGACGCAATTTGAGGCGCAAGCCTCAGTTAATCGAGGCGCACTATTACTTTTTGGAATTTTTAAAACTTATAAATTAGATTATATAAACAAGATAACATCATAGCAACAAAATATATCATACAATGAACATATACTTAAAAAGTAAGGTATGGAAGACATACTTTGTAAATGTAACTTGGAAGTGTAACCGTGTAACGGTGTAAGTGTAATTTGTAAGTTGTAGCTGTTTAGGTTATAATTTTTGTACATTCAACAATTAATTTTTTTTGAGAAGATCGCAATGCAGTATTAGTATTACACAATTACAGAGTATTACAATATTACAATTAAATATTAAGTATATTCAAGTATTCAACAATTAATTATTACAGTAAGTTTCATCCAAATAGCCTAATAAAGCAGTAAAGCAAAAGCAGCCTAATAAAGCAGTAAAGCAAAAGCATTGCATAACTAAAAAAGCAAGAATACTATTTAAAAAATAAAATAAAATAAAAAGAACAATTTAAATAATAAAAAAGAATATAAATATAAAACCTATCAAAAGACTCAAAACTAAAAAAGAAAGAATACTTAAATAATAAAGAAGGGAAAAAACAATGTTGAGGCGCGCCTTTCGTCAAAGCGTGCTGAGGCGCAAGGCACTAAGGCGCGCTGAGGCGCACGCCTCACCAGCGCTTCGAACAAGGAGTGCGCTTCAACTGACGCTTGAGGCGCACCCTGGGATTTCACCTGCGCCTGAGGCGCGCCTTCAACATCACTGAACACATACAATCTAGGATGGAGAAATCACCCCAACTTTTCTTGGAGCAACAATCAAGGAGCTAGACCACAACAAAATTTTCAACAAGAAAAGAAGCAACACTTGAGGAGATGTTCATGTAGTACATGAAAAAGACAGATTTGGCGATACAAAATAATACGGCTTCAATTCACAATTTTGAGGCTCAAATTGGTCAAATTTTAAATATTCTTACAGAAAGAACGGTAGGAACATTACCCAGTAACACAATGACTAATCCACAAGAGCATGTCAAAGCAATAACACTAAGAAGTGGGCGAACAATTGAACAGCAACAAGAAGAAATTACCGAACAAAATATGATTGAAAAGCAAAGTGAGATCGAGCAAATTGTGGAGGAACAAACACAGCAGGTGGCCAATTACCATTCTAAGAAGGATAAAGGAGTTTCAAGCCAAACAATTTCAGGGGAGTTTAATTCTGACACTTATCCTAATTCACCTTATGATCCACCTATTCATTTTCCACAAAGACTTGAAAAGAACAAGCTTGATAATCAGTTTTCAAAATTTTTGAATATTTTTAAGCAATTGCATAGTAACATTCCTCTTATTGAAGCTTTTGAACAAATGCCTAAATATGCTAAATTTTTGAAGAATATTTTATCAAACAAGAGGAAGTTGGAAGAGTATGAGATGGTGATGCTAACAGAAGAAAGTAGTGCCATTTTGCAAAAGAAGCAACCTCCTAAACTTAAAGATCTAAGGAGTTCTACAATTTCTTGCACTATTGAAAATTCTTCTTTTCATAAAGCTTTGTGTGATTTAGAAGCAGGTATTAATCTTATGCCCTATTCTGTTTTCAGAAAATTAGGTATTGAAAAGCAAAACCGACCACAATCTCATTGCAATTGGCAGATAGATCTATTAAGTACCTAAGAGGAGTAATTGAGGATGTTTTGGTGAAAGTAGACAAATTCATATTTTCCGCTGATTTCGTAGTGCTTGATGTAGAGAAAGATGAACAAATCCCTTTGATATTGGGGAGACCATTTCTAGCTATGGGGAGAGCTTTGATTGATGTCCAACAAGGAAAACTTATTTTGAGGGTTGAGGATGTGCAAGTAATGTTTGATGTTTTTAAATCTATGGAGGTTGCTGCTGAAGCTCACTCATGTTTTCAAGTTGGTGAAACTAATCTAATTGTGGGAAAGACAGAGAGCGGAAGTTGAGAAATTACCAATTAAAGTGTATCCAACAAATTCAGCAACTCTTGAATTTGAGAAAGAAAAGATTTTGGAATAAGTTCAAGTTGCACCATCTATTAATTTTTCTTCTCAGCTAAAATTCAAAAAGGTGCGGATATCAAAGACGCCATCATCAAGAAAGAAACAACAAAATCTACACCTGAAGAGAAGTTTTAGAAAAGATGTTCTTAAGTTGTTGGATCTTGGCGTTACATAACCATCTCAGCTACAATGTCTGGCTGGAGACTTAAAACTTAGTGCTTCTTGGAAGGCAACCCATGTTTTCTTTTTTACTGCATTAGATTTGCTTTTCCATTTTAGTTTACTTTAATTTTAATTTTTGATTTTATTTTATAGGATTGCATGAGTTTGTAAGTCGCCGGACGAAGCTGTTTTCGGGACCGACGTTGATGGCTGTTTTTTAGCAGGTTACAGTCTGAATCTGGAAAAGTATTTGAAAGAGCGATCGTAGGAAATTGTCTTAGCTTTCCGGAACAAAAAGAATCAGGCAATTTGGACATCTACAGCTCCAGATATCACTGAAACAATGAACGTCGCGCATCCAGAATTTTAACACGAATCAGGGGAGCAATTCTGAACTTTTCACATTCTTTTGTTTTTCTTTTTCCTTTCCCATTGAGGACAATGTGATATTCAAGTTTGGGGGTGAGGGTAAATATTTTTTATATATTTTATTTTTTATTTAAAAAGAAAAACAAAACAAAGTACTGCAATTGGACTTACCATTACATGTTTGAGTTCGTTATTGTGCTAAAGGATTGAAATAATTTTTTTTAGGATAGACAATATCTTATAAAGCAAGATCAAGCATACTTATTTACTTTAGGATTATTGATGTTTTCTCTTGTGATTATCCCCTTTGATCTAGTCCTAAACAGAGTTTAAGTAAATAGAGTGATAATGATCAAATAATTGAATGAATAAAGTTCTATCTACTCCAATGTTTTGAGTTGCTCAGTAACTAGGGGTATTCATCACCAATATTTACTTTTACGTCAAACGGCAACTTGAAATATGAGTATGCAAAAGTACTCTAAATTTGTGACTTGTTGAGTAACCAGGTGAATTTATCACAAATGTTTGCATTCGCGTTAAAAGGCAAGTAACAACTTCAAGAAGAGACCAAAAAAAACTCTAGTTTGCTACTCGGTTTGTAGTAGTGAGAAAGGATAATCACAGCTAGAGTTTTTGCATGATATAATTGCATTAATTGCATGACAAATATAATTTGGTTGAGAATTATGAATGAATAATTGCACTGGAGAAAGTGAGTATGCTTGGTTTTACTTTATTTGCTATTGTTTATATATTAAGGTTAAATTTTGATGCGTGCATGATAAGATCTCTTGGTGAGATGAGTTTAGCCTAATTATTATTACTTTTCCTTTATTCTTGGTTTTACTTTTTGCTCGCAAAATCTTAAGTTTGGGGGTATTTGATGTGCCCAATTTTTATATAAATATTTATACTCATTTACCCATAAAAATTGCTTGTATTCATCTATCTTGTTAATAAGTTATCTTATTTCCATAAATTTCAGTTAATTAATTATTTTTGAAGGAATAAGATATTTTGATGCAAAAGGTGAAGATTTTCAGTAAAAATTAACAAACAAAACAAGGAGAATGATTAATTAATTTTTATTGATTTATTGAAATTTGAATTATACAATTTGGCCATGTGAAAAGTAAAATAGAGATTTAATTGCCAATAGAGGGTGAAAATGAAAAAAACAAATTTAAAAGGGTTTAATTGAGCTAATGTGATTATTAGTTAGTTTAATTAATTTAAACTAATTAATTTTTAATTTTATTTTTAAATCCTAAATTCTGATTTTATTTTTTGTGTGCAGCACGTGCTTCAAGAAGAGAAAGAGAAGAAAAAGAAACAAGAAATAAAGAGCAAATCAAAAAAATGAAAGAAATAAAAGAAGATGTGGGGTTTTATGAAAAATAAACCCTAATAGCACTGGTTCGGACCATATAAATACAGCAGCCAAAAGCAAAAAAGAAGAACACGCTTAACGAGAGAGAGAGAGCGACGGCTGACCTCAAATATTATCTTTCTATTAAAAAAAATAAAAGAGATGCAGCGGAACGTAACGGCGGTGTGATTTCCAGAAGGAGAGAGAAAGCATTGGGGGTGCGATTTCCAAGCAGGAGACAGGGACAAGATCTCTGTGTGCTGGAATGCGAAAACCGAGGGAAACAAGATAGATCAACAGAGGAAAGAGAGAAGGAAAAGGGGCGTTGCGCGAAGTTCGAAGCGGCTATGTCAGCTGAATTCCTTCGAAGCGGCTACGTCAGCTGAATTCCGTGACGTCAGAGTCAGAGACATAGGAGTTGGGTTCTGTGTTGCGATGCGAAGTTCGAGGCATTCGACTTGGATTTTCGGCAACAAATAAAGTTTTCCTTCTTCTCCTCTAATTTTTTATTATGCAATCAAAGAACTTGTTTGTTAGTTCCAATTCCATTATGAACTAATTTTATTTTTTTCGGGTTTTAATGTAGCCTAGTTTTGAGAACACAATTTTTAATTCCATATTATTTTGCTATTTTCCATGGTTGTGTGTTTGATTTTTGTTCTTAATACTTACAATTGTTTTGCCAACTTTTGTATAATTTATTAAATCATTGAAAAACCAAACTGGTAATTTGTGATTTCGAATTAATAAAATTAAACATTGTTACAAGAGCGAACCGCTGTTAATGTGACCGATAAAAAATCCATAGACCTTAATAAATTTTCAATTAGTAATTTGTGCATCAACTATGACAAATAATTAGTTAAGAATATTTTTGATATTTCTTGAGAGAGTATTGAATAATTTAGGAATTTTTTGTCTACAACTTGGAAAAATAATATTTTTATTTACATGGAGTTATTAATTGTGTGGGATTAACTAGGTGAAATCAAAAGCCCTAGAATTAGTTTTGTCATTAACAAACAACCACAATACGGATTCCGTTCCTTTTAATTAGTTTAATTTTTTTCTTAGTTTAATTAAATTTAGTTGCTTTACTTATCATATTTTTGATTTTTCAAATAGTAGTTAATCTAGTGAATTTTGGTACTTGATAAAATAATTAGTCCTTGTAGGTTCGACACTCTTTTCACTTAACTATACTACTTATTGCGATTTTGTACACTTGCAAATAATTCACATCATAAATCTTACATATTTTATGAACACATTTTTATAAAAAAAACTGTTTTTTTCAAATTTTTTGTTCTATTTAGATGGCAATCTCAAAAGACATAAGAGCTAACTTTGTCAGTTAATATCTATTAATGTGACTAAAAATTGACAGGCGAACAAGAAAAATGAAAAATTAAGATGATTTGCATCCTTTAAGGAAATCAGGCTTGTGAGCTGATAACACGATATATGAAATAAAACATGAACCGAATGAAAGAAGACACAATGGATCAAAAGAACTACCTCGAGAGTTTTTTCCACATATATCGGCTTATTTGTTTAGTTCACTACCTAAATCAATAAGAGTATCAAGACTCTTAAATCAAGTGACATTTGACGAAGATAATGGAAATGTGTTAAGTGAACAAAATAACCGATAATAACAAATGGATTGGGATTTATGGAGGAAGCAAATGGTTTATCCTACTAATTGTTTTGTTATCTAATGAAATTTTTAATTTCACCAATTTCAGTGTATGAATAATTTTTGTTTCTCAAATTAAATTATCAATTTTACCTACGTTTGGGAACAAAGTTAAGATAACTAGAGTTATCTCTTAGAACTTTAGAAAACTCTAGATATCCTAACTTTGACGTGTTTGGGAATCATTTTGGAGTTAAAGATACCTACAATTATCTCACCCCAAAAGGTGAGAACACCATAGTTATCTAAACTCCACCCTAATCTAATTTTTCTAAACTAAGAAGATAACTTTATGTTGGAGGTAAAAGTAGGATAACCAAAGTTAGCATACCTTACACCTTCAAAGTTAAGATAACTTTGGTTATCTAAACTTGTTCCCAAACAGGGCCTTATACTTTATCTTATATTTTTGTCATTAAAGGTTAAATTATCACATTTATAGTCAATGTTGGTGGACATTTTCTATTAGGAAAGATTTAGACCCCTTTTGGAAACAAAGTTTATATACCTATAGGTATCTTTTAAGTGAAGGCATAGGTATATGACATCTAGGTAGTTTTGTACCTATAAAGTTTATATGCCTTAAGTTAGCATTTTAACAGAGCAATTGGTTTTTTGAAGGCAAGATAACTTAAATTTTTTTGGGGCTGAGAAAACTATAGGTATATTAACTTTTTCTAGTCCAAGAAGTTAAGATACCCACAGTAATCTTACCTACAAAAAGTTTTCAGACGGACCCAAAAGTAAGATAATTGCAGGTATCAGGTATCTTAGATACCTCCACGTACCTCCAGATATCTTACCAAACCCCTATTCCCAAATGGGCATCCTTATCAACATATTATGTAATAGACACTATTGCATATACAATCATAATAAAAGATAATCGAAATAAAATGATATCCCAACCGTAAATCCCCAATAAAACTATCAAAATCCAACGAAAAACAAGCTAAACCCTAGTTCTTCTAATTTCTAGTCTTCCTTTTTTTGGCTTTTGGCCGTAGTACATAAGGAAGGTTTTTTCCACCATTCCTAATTAATTCCATCCAAGGCTGAAATTAAACCCGTGACCTCTCACTTAAGAGTAGGAAGCCTTGCCAACTGCACTACTTGGCTATAGTCAATTTGTTGATGGCTACATGTACTCTTCGAAATACAATGTCATCCTTATCAATATATTATGTAATTGACACTACTGCATTAACCCTATCCAAGATATTAATAATATATACTTGTATCATAATAAAAAGATAAACAAATAAAAATATACAAAACCAAACTAAACCCTAGTTTTTCAGTTCGGCATAAATTTCTTCTAATTTCTATTTATAGACTTAGAACAATAACCTCAGCAGTCTACTACAAAAGAAGCGAAGATCCGATCATAAACCCCTAAAAGAATCTCATCTTTCCGAACCCTTACTTGAGAGCGAGCTTCCGATAAGCCGATTTGATCTCCTGATCGGAGGAATCCCTGGAAACCGACAGCACCTCGTACGGATCTCGACGGACCGCCGGCGCCGATGGCCCCTCCATCTTCACCGACGCCATCCCCAGCCACTCTCTCTTTGCTGCTTTCTAGATCTCGATGCTAATCGCTTCTTCTACTCATCTCGGATTTTAATTCGGATGAGTTCTTGAAAACTTGAAGGGATTGGGTTTAGGTCTTCGAAGAGTTGGAAATTGCAAACGTCGCTGTTCTTTTCTAATCTTTTCTTAAAAAATACAAACAAACAGGAATTTTTTTGTAGATATTGATAATTAATTTAAGGAATAATTTATCAAATGCCCACATTCAAATATGAAAAGTTTCATATGCCTTCGCTATTTTAAAAAACTAAAAAATACTCTCAATTTGGACTGAACCGTGAAAATTATATTTAACTGAATTTACATGCATCACACGTAATATATAAAATAACCTAAATTTTTACGATAAAATGTATTTTAGCAAATGCCCCCAATCAGAATGTGAAAACTAGCATATACCTCCACTATTTTTTTTAAAACAAATATTTGGAATATTTTAGCAAATGGTCACATACAAAATGCATAAACTAGCATATATCCCCACCATTTCAGTATTATGTGTTGTGAAAATATGTGAGTGTTATGTGATGTTAATCAGTCTGAACAACTTTCTTCTTATGTTGATGATAACAATGTAAAGAAAAAATGTTCTACACCATATCACAAAAAAACACAAAAACCATCATCTATTACAACGGATTATTGTGCATCATCACTAGTTTGTATACCATCATCTATTACAACAGATTGTATGGTCTCCTATTCCACTCTAGAATGTGCGTCATCATTTCCATCATCTTCATTCACAATAGGTTCAACAGTAGCTTGTGTATTACCCATAGCCATAAATTCGTTGTTTATAAATAATTTGACATGATTTAATATTCAGAAATCAACACAAATTCGGAGAGAAAAAATCGACAAAAGTTCGAGACGAAATAAATACAAAATTTAATGCATCGAAGTAGTTAGTACTCATCACCTAAGTAAAATATATATAAATTCATAAATATTTCATGTATAATTCGCTAAATTCGCAAAACATTTGTTTAATTCATGATTTTTGTTAATAATTCGCGAACTGCAGTAATTAAATGCAAAACTGCAAATAATTCGCGAATCTGTACGGAAAATTAATTCTTCGTGAATAATTTGCGAATTAAACGAATTATTCACGAACTTTGTTAATACAGTGCTCTTGAAGAGCCTTCTGTATCAGCAACCTCCACCACGACCTTTATCGTAGCCGAAACTTACCTACTGTCACACTATGTTGTGCATCATCTTCAACAACACCCAAGTTGAGATGTGGAAACAAAGCATTGATGTTGGCATTGATATTTTTTTGTCAAAACAGCAAACATGTATTATATAATATTCAAAACTATTAAACTGTTCTATCCAAATTGATGGTAATTTTTAGTTTTTTTTTTAAATAGTGGGGGTATATGCTAGTTTCCGCATTTGAATAAGGGTATTTGCTAAAATATCGAAAATATTTTTTTTTTTAAATAGTGGGGGTATATGTTAGTTTCCACATTCTGAATGAGGGCATTTACTAAAATACATTTTATCGTGTGTATTTAGGTCTTTTTACATATCACGTGTGACGCACATGAGTTCACTTAATGGATATTTTAACAATTACGTCCAGACTAAAGGTATTTCTTTTTTTTTTAAATAGTGGAGGTATATGCTAGTTACTATATTTTGAATGGGGGGCATTTGCTAAATTATCCCTTAATTTAATTTAACTAGTAATTCGTACGTGCGATGCACGTATTTATAAATATTTTTTTTTATAAAAACTTCCGATGTTTTCTGATAGCGAACCTAAGACGTTCTTTATATTAGTTATGCATGTGCATTGCACATTTTTGTTGGGTTACAATGCACGGGTTTGTTTTGTTACAAATAAAATTTGTTTAGTGACAAACTCTCTCATTAAAATAGTAGAGATAATTGGAGACATATTTAAACAGTTGTTGTTTCTCGTTGCTGGACCGCGAGGTCAAGGGTTTAGAGATTTGTGTGTGTGTGTGTGTGTGTGTGTGTGTGTGTGTGTGTGTGTGTGTCACACCCCGCTTCCCAAAATACGGGAATATGAGCACGTAACGAAAGCCCAGCGAATGATGTCAACACCATCCATAAGATGTACCAGTCTAACTCAACAATATAGAACATAAAATACAACCACGCAATAATATATAATCACTTGAACAAAGAACAATTTCAATAATAAATGAAATAATTCAAAACATAATATCCATAATCTGGGAAAACAAACTCCGGGTCATAAAACCCCAAAATAAAGTACAATATCAATAACAATGTTCAAGGGGGAAATAGCATAAAAGATAATTCAAGCAGTCTATTCTTGGGCACCATTCTCTAAAATCGTTGCTCACCAGGTCCTTCTGGTATCACTCCTTCGGTACATGTAAACTAATGATCTAAAAATAGAGAAATAATGTCCGTCAGAGCAAGTCACGGACAGCAAGTAGCGGAAAACAGAGAACAATAAAAAGCATGGTATACAAAGAATAAAGGCCTCGATCAAAGTCAATAACAAAGACAAGGATTGGCCATAATGTCTAGGGTCTATATCAATTATGCGATAATCACTAAGTATAATTCATGTTCAATAATGGTGACAATAAACTGGATCAAGCATGCAATGTCGATTTAGGGTTGTTATTCATTTTATTAACCTATCTAATGCACGTAGTACTATGTCCTGTACCACAAGTTCGGTGCATGCAAACAAGTGAACGATTTAGACTGTGATAGTGAACTCAATAGATCATGTACTCGGCCCAGTAACAGGAATTAACAGGAATAATAGTAATAAACGGGAATTAACAGTAATAAACGGGAATAGCAGGAATTAACAGTAATAAACGGGAATAACGGAAATTAACGGGAATAACCGGTAAGGGACCTTTACCGAGTACAGTCTCCGATAGTTCACTACCAAGTCAACCCTTAATACCCCGGCTTGTTAATATTTTATTTCATTCTATGTGAGCATGCAAGAAGATGTCGAGGTTGTGTCATGCTAGGTGTGACTAATTCTACTCGTTACATGCAAGGCAAGAAACATTTATACCAATTCAATGCAAAACATACAGTCTGGATAGCATGAAGTTGTTGTACAAAAATAGGTATTCCCGCTGCTACAGAAAAATAAATCTGGATCCGTTAGAAGTTCTAGAAACCAGACTCTCTTCCGATTCATATACACACGACATATAAAAATCACAGAAACTGAGTTCAAATTCTTATTCTTTACAAATTTTATGTTCAGGCAGCAGGTTGTAGATTATTATCATGCCCCGCTTCCCAAAAAGGAATACGGAATACGGGTACGTGACTAAGCCCAGCGAATGGTTTTCATCATCCATATGCTGTCAGGATGTTTACAATATTTCACAAAAATAATCAGAGTAGGACGCAAGAGAAGTCAACCACGCATGCATATATGAATCAAAATACCAACAGAATCATTTGAAACAAAATATAATGAGCTCAAAAAAACAAGATCTGAACAAGTCAATAATCCTGGGTCACATTACCCAACACAAAAATAATCCAAGCAACAGATACATTATTCAAAACAAGCAACAGGAAATAAATAGATAATAGCAAGAACTACAGTATCTATAATCTTAGATCACCTACTCCATCGGGCAACTGATCACCAAAATCTGCAATTTAGCAAAATTGCAGGAAGAGGAAAAGAAAACAAAATGCCCGTCAATGCAAGTTACTGCCCGCTTGTAGTGCAGACACAAGTACATGGAAAAAGATAAACAAATAGCATGGAATAGACATAATAACAAAATAGAACAACTAGCATGAATCATGAACATAATGAAATAACATAATGTGCTAACAGGGTACGGGTAACATGTAATAGATGTCAAGTATCATGCAAGCAGGCAAACAGGTAATAGGTGTCCAGTGGCATGTACTGGTAATCATGTAACATGTAAGCATGTAACAGGTAATCATGTCTTGTATTTATTACTATCTAGGTAGCACTTCATGCGTCCCAGATTTTTACCACATGGTTGCTACATTCAAACAAATTATGTTTAGATCTAGTGGTGGGTTTCTATTGGGCCGTGTACTCAGGCGTCAGTAAACAGTTAACAGACACGAATCACATAGTCATGAAATCACTGCAGCAGGAACAGGCATGAATTATGTAGTCATGAAACATGGCAACAGATAGTAATAACAGGCATGAATCATGTAATCATGAAATATGGCAATATATAGTAATAACAGGCATGAATCATCACGAATCATGGCAACATATAATCAGATAGTAATAACAGGCATGAATCATGTAATCATGAAACATGGTAATATATAATAATAATAGGCATGAATCATGTAATCATGAAATATGGCAACAGGTGATGGAAAACACGGGCCCCATTCTGAGTATACATACTTATATTGTCCACTACTAAGGTCTTTCCCTCAACCCTGGCTTGATTATTTATTATTATTATTATTAAACAGACACATACGTGTACAAAACATGGCAAGAATAACATAGCATAAGCAAGTAACAAGTTCAGGTCGGAAGATAAACATGATAGACAACACGTAAAAGGATAGAACAACGAAAATTCTAGTTCAGGACAGCAAGACAGTACTACACTAAATCCGAAATTCCCGTTTGCTACAAAAATGCAAATCTGGATCCGTCAAAAAATCTGGAAAATAGACTCCCGGCCAAATTCAAAAAATATATATAAGTCATATGGTATTTCACAAAAACAAGTCTCAAAACAGATTTGTATCCAGAAAACATGTTCAGCCAGAAATCAGAAGTTTGTATTCATAAACAGAAAAACAGCATCAAAATTTACTGATTAAATCCAAGAAAAATCTGGGGTATTCCCTAATATGTTTAGTATCAGAAAATAAAGTTTCATAATTTTCCAACATAGATAGAATAGTCAAGTAAAATCAGGAAGTAGCAAGATGCAGTAGTTTTGTAAATCTGGAATCATAAACACTGCAATACTAAAATAGCAATATCTTATAAAATATAAATCGAAATCCAGATCCGTCGAAAGGGTGATAAAATAGATACAGATATTCACAAAGTTTTTATAGAAAGCAAATAAAATCGAGTCTAAATTAAGGTTATTTACTGAACAGTAAGAAAATTCTGCAAGTGTAGTAGTTGTTTGCAAGCATAGAATAGTTTATAAAAGTTATCAATTAAATCCACAAAAATTAGGGGTTAATCCCAATCAAGTATAGTTGTAACCAGAAAAATATTGGATCAAAATATTATGTTTAAAATCATTAGACTAATAAATAGTCATACAGAATTCTTATAAAACCGGATCTGAAATTTTAAACACATCTGTAGTAAAATGGCCATAATTCGAAACTCATAAATTGAAACTGAGATCTGTCAGAAAATCTGGAAAGTAGACAGAATTCTCTATAATTCAAATTCACAAATGAAAACTCAGCTAGTTCATATAAAACTCATCCAAAACATAACCAAACATGAAATAGGGTATACTAGATGTCCAAGCAACATGGTATAGGGTATTTGACAAGTCCACTACGAGTTTACTACAACTAACACAACAAAGCACACGATATCATACAAAAAACATACATGTATACATCAAGAAGTGGTCATCCCTAGGTTATTTCATGTCATGTGTGTAATGAGGCAACTACGGGCGGGTCAACACAATAGAGACAAGATACAACAGGGTTTTTGCACACGAATTGTCTCTAGAACACAACTACACTACAGACGGTATTTAGTACTTGTATTACACAAAAAAAAGAATACAAGTTACTTATTTGGGAGACGACGAAAACGACGATGCAATGAGAATAATGGAAACGGATTCCCAGGGCACGAATACGAACACGACAACACGTGTGACCACGAAAACACGAGAGATACACGTGCAGACGAACGGACACACGAGCCACGTGCACTCTACGTGCAAAATGACACAGCAAGGGCACAGCAACTGCCAGACACAAACACAACATCAATGCTAGGGAGACCCACGACAATAGCACACCCGCGATGGTAGCGATGGCGTTGGTTGGATCCGACGGTGGGCAGCGGCGTTGGACTGTAGTGGGATGTAGGAGCAGTCGAGGGGGCTCAACTGACAACCGGAAAGAGGAGGAGAGGGGACGACGGCTTTGACGGTGACAGGCAGCCAGGGGGGAGGCGCGACTGGCTGAAGGTGCTGCTGTCGACTAGTGCTGTTGTGTTGCTGTTACTGGCGACAGCGACAGGGAAGCACGACGAGAAGGCGTGCACAAGGACCAGGGTGGCATTGCAGCTTCACGGCGTTGGTGTTGCTGGCTGGCGACACAGGGAGGCACGCTGCTGCAGGGCATTGCAACTGTTGGTTGCCTCGATGCCAGGAGGAGGCAGGGTGTCGGGGTGCTGGCATCTTTGGGAGAGCAGCGCGGTGCCGAGGTTGCTGCTGTGCTGACGTCGAGGGTGGCAGGACAGGGAGGAGGGATGGCACAGGGGGCACCAGAGGTGGGAGGAAGGAGAGAGGCAGAGGAGCACCGGGACGACGGGGTAGGCACACGGGAGAGAAAGGAGATGGGGGAGAGGTCAGGGATGCACAAGGTAAAGATCGACTAGGGTTTAGGATGGAGGTAGGGGAGAAGAAGTAGAAGCGGATGATAGAGATGAACAGGGGGTAAACATGGTAGTTATATAAGGCTTGGGGTATTAGGGTTATGTGAACAGGGTAATCGGATAGTTATTGGGTTATAGGGTTTAATATATAGGGGAATGTTAGGGTTTTGGGGTTAAGGGTAACGGGTTAGGTATAGGTAAACGGGTAGGGTATTTATAACGGGTTGGGTGTAAAACAAGGTAGTAGGGTATTAAAAGGGTATAATCCAATAGGGGAAAATAGGGTTTAAAATCCAATAAAAAATGGGTTTGGGTTTTTGGGTTAAAATCCATTAGGGAAATAAAAATAACCAATAAAAATATAATTAAAATTAAATAAATTTTGGGGACATTAAAAGAAAAATTTGGTAACAATAATATTATTAGTAACAGTAACAATAATAATAATAATAATCAAAGTAATAATAACAATAATAAGATTTGTATAAAAATCATAGGAAATAGTTACAAATAAAATTATTGATGAAAGAATCGGCTTTAATGGAAGATTCAAAAATACATTTTAACAAAAAGAATTTGAAAACGGAAAACTAATTTACAAAAAATTTTAAATAGAGGAAATACACGGAAAATATGAATTTGCGAAAACAGGGGTTACAATTATGTTCACATATATGTATCGGGTCTGAATACTCATCAAATAATTCCACAAAAATTTAGGGTGATTCCTACGCATGTCTAGTCTTAGCCAAATTAATTTCACATTTTAATTTTACTGTTAACATGTTCTTTTTATTAACAAATCAGGGTGATACACATATAATTGTGAATTTGAAAATCCAGACCAAGCAATACTAAAAGTCTGATATCTAGCAAATTATATATCGGAACTCAAATCCATCAAATGTTCTGGAAAGTAGACACATGGAGCTACAATTGATTTTTACAAAGTTCTTTTAAATTACTGCAGCGACATGTTCAAATGTTTAATGCATAAAGAGGCAGACAGCAGTCCAGAAAAATAAATTGACATGATTTGACAAAAGTTTCAATATACAAGCATGGTAATTAATTAAAAAAAGTTCTATTTAGTTATTAACATGTAATTTCATGGTTAATGATGCATTTTACAATCAGGGCAATTAAGTCATGAAAATAATATTCAATCGGGAACATCTCAATCATCAATCAATTCTATAGCATGGATCTAATCGTTTTCATGTATTACATGCATATGCAATGTGGAATAGGGACTAGGGTTCGAGTCAAAGATGATGGCACGAAAAGAGATTTATCACTTGGTTTCGCCGATGAATTCTTGATGACTCTTGAACAAAAACCAATATAGATATGAATATGGATTATGAACTACTTGCAGGAATCAAAACAATTCTTGAACATGAATAAAAATTTGCATCAAGAGGACTTGCCTTATACCGGTGATTAATCCAAATAAGAATAACGGGATTAGGATCCCGACGGCG